>OY720145.1:16442341-17642341 GCA_963082955.1 Cheilosia grossa
CGTCGCGTCGTAAAGACACAATTGCCTACTTTTAGGGGCACGTAAATTGCTTTTCTTCGAAAATAGGTTCTAGTCCATGATGATATATATATTTGAAATGCTACGTTACTATGGAAATATGGCGGCTACAAATTGAATGTCACCAAAATGGGTAAAATGAACTGATATGAATTTAGTATGGGGAATTCTTAACTTCATTTTATCAGGCATTGTATTTTATTCAACCGTAAGCGTTGAACAAAACTAAAAATAAAAATTAAGCGATATAGGTAAACTTTATTTTTTACATTTGCTTTTATTAAACTTTTTTGTATATACAATTTGACTTAAGGCTAGGTAACAAATGGTGGTGAATAGTTAATATTTAAATGCGTTGGCTCAAAAATAGGGGCCCAACGGTATATAATGTTTGTTTTCTTAAATCTATTTTACATAAATTGTGGTTGTTTTCTCGGATTCATACTCGTAGTATGCATCGTTGTCTGGGTTGACCTCGGGATGTTCAAGTCCGGGTGTTGATGATTATAAACTTAATATTCAATGCACATCAACTTAATAAACAAACATTTCATTGGGCAGCAGAGGATCCGAACAATGTCCAAGATTTTTTTCGGACTTTTCTTAAATTTACACAATTCTCCACATCGCTATCATTACTAATAGATATAAATATAATAAATTATTAGCCAGCATATTTTTTGAGAACTAAAAGTTAGTCACAACCACTAATTAAACAACCAAAGTTAATGGGAAACTTCAAACAAATAGCATTCGCTGCATTCCTTTCGCATGAAACGAAAACGTCTTTCGTTGTTGCAGTTACATGAAGCAAAGAAAACGAAAACGTCAATGAAATAGCTTTCGCTTTTTTTCTTTTGCGCAAGTGAAATTTCCTTTCGTTTTCGAAGCTATGAAGCAAAACGTTTGTTTGAACCAAAACGGTTGAACGATTTCATCTTACACAATCCCACCCAATACAAGCAACAAAACGAGTCAACAAGTGGGTCAAAATCGCGACAGAGAGCCACCTCGTATCTTCTGCCCGTTTTCCTAAGGTTTTGCACACATTCCCACACATGTTTATAGATTGGAATTAATTATATACGAATTAAACTAGCACACCAGCATTTCGACCATCCATCATCAAAAGCTCTATCACAATTGGCGTGATTTCTGTCACACATGTATCTGTGACATAGATTTAAGCCTGAAAGGATACTTTTACCCATCGATTCAGAATATTTTAGGTTCTGGCTACCAACACTTCAGTTCTAGTTTCATTCAATCCGTGACCCATCTGTGAAGCATCATGCAGATTTTACATCAACTCCAACAGAAATTTTAACAAATGCTTTCTCCCAGGTAATTTACAATTTTGTGTTCGGAAAGAGATGGAGCATCCACACAGCCTTCCAAATCGGTGAGTTTCACAAGTTTCCCCAATTGGAGGCGTAAAGTACTCGATCTACTTTAGAAAGCGTTTTGTGCCCAGGATGGACCACAATATCAAGCTCAACCAACAGTATAAACTACCTATAGATACTGTGACATATATCTCGATTCTGCACACCAACATCTAATTTATAGCGACAAGCCGAACGAATTACGTGTCAATCTGTCGCCATTGTTAAAATAAATGTCTCCATTTGGTTCACCAGCTGCCACTGCGCTCCAACACCGTAAACCTTACACCACATTTGTTTTCCTTGTCGTAGTCACAGTGCATGGGCAAGGCTTGTTAACTGTTACAGACAAAGAAACTCCTCACGACAACTCCAAGGTACTAAAGTTGACACTTACTCGTAGTATCCAGAGAAGGAGAAAAACAACACAAAGCAAAACAAGCCCATTGGGAAGTGCAGTGAAGTGTATGGTTTCGTGTACAGTAGGCTGATTTATTGAACCACCAATGTGGCAGCACTGTTCAAATGCCGCCGTCGTCATCGTCGCCGTTTGCAGTGTTAGCTGAGTGGTTGAGGAGGAAGTCAAATTTGATTTGGTTTTTGTGAAAATATACTCGATTCTCCTTCGCAATCGAGATTAATCAGCATCTAAACGGATCGCTCGATTGGATCCAAAAGCAACGAGGCAATGTAGTAAATTGGTATAAGAGTCAAAAATTAAGACCTGAGTTGACGTTTATCCAACCGCAATGCTGGTGGTGGTTGGACGTTAGATGTGCATACGGCCTTCAAGTGTAGGCGGATGTCGCAGTCGGGGTGTATGCAAGAAACTGTGGGTTGGCAAGGAGACGGGCCAACAGAATTGGTTACTTGTGTCAGGAAGTGATTTCTTTTTTCATTGTCAACATTTTGCGCAAGTTAAAATTTTTTTTTTTTTCTTTCCTTCTTTTGTTACACTGATTGAGAGAAAGGGCAGAAATAATTGGAATAGTGTATCAGTATGTTTAACATAGTCTACCTGCATGGTTTGCATGAAGGAGAACATGAGAGAAATTAACATTTTTCAGCTGTACAAGAAACTGCACTCACGAAGTATATTTTCAGGGCAGACGCAACAGTCATACGTTGAGAAAAATAAGCAACAATATGGCAAATATTTACCCAAACATGTTACGTGAAACTTAGAAGTGCAACCGAGTTATGACACTGTCCGTATCGATAATTCGATTATGGTCATAAAATTTGTCAAAATACCCACAGAGATTACTTCACAAATATTTCCGAGTCGTCAGACCAGTTGCGTTCTTTCACAATTTCCATAGCCTTGACGTACACAATATATATCAGAGACTTCATCCGATTGGTCGGGCAATACACTCATAGATAAGCGGGTGCTAATTGTAACATTATATTAGCACCTTAGGGTGGCCTTCACAAAGCAGCGTAACGTAACGATTTCGTCTTATGTGTAATTATTATTTAATAATAATTTGTTTTGACACTGCCGCAGATGATTAGCGTGCGTTCGAAAAAGGAACACCTTTGTTAGGAAAGTATAGCTATGCATATTGTAAACTGATTGGACAGACGAACAAACGAACATTGAGTTGCAGTAACGCAAAAGCCTGATGGGGAAAAGTTGGTGGAAAATTGTGCAAAGAAGCCAAGGATGCATTAAGGGAAGTGAACTCACAGTAGAAATGGCTGACAATATTTTTTATATGAGTGGTACATGTTTATCAAATTTGACGAAAACAATATTTACTCAATCGAAATAAAGTTCAGGAAAAAACAAAGAGCCACGATCAAAAGTTGCCTCTTACAGAGTGCGATTTTTGCTCGGTTAAAAAAAACGGTTTAAAATTAACCAAGTCTCTGTTCAAAAACACCGAGTACTCGTTGTTAGATTAGATTAGATTAGGAGTCGGGAGAGCCTTCAGAGGGCTCTGGCACTGCGGCTACAAGAGTAGCCTATTGTGCCTTCCCAGGTAGGTTCCTAGAGCCATCTTTTCACTCCAGAGGCATTCAGGAAGACAAGAATCTTCTCTGGGTGTAGGTCAGCAAGAGTTGCTGGATCGACAATCTCACTCCCTAGGATATTTTTTCTAAGGCGACATAGAGCCGGACAAGCTGTGAGTATGTGAAGAGAGGATTCATCACTCTCAAGACAGAGCCTGCAGATAGGATCCGGTGAGACACCAATGCGGTGGAGGTGTTTTTTCACATGACCATGGCCACTGATTATTCCTGTAAGGATCCTCAGATTATTTCTGTCCAGATTAATTAGGAAGAGCGATTTTCTAGGGGAGAATTTAGGTAAAAAATTTTTGGTGCAGGTCTGCCCAACTGTATTTTTCCAAATCTCGTTCGACTCGATGCGAGATAGATTCTTGATATAGGTCCTGAAAAGGTTTTTGCTGACTCCGCAGAAGGGTTCAGGTCCGATAAGTGGAGTGGTAGCTCCGATTTTGGCCAGCGAGTCTGCTGATTCGTTTCCCTCAAATCCTCTGTGGGCTGGTATCCAATGGAGGATGACTAGGTTTTACTTAGAGAGTTCGTAGATGGCTAAGAATGTTTCTAAGATAAGTTTTGATTTTATTACAGATGAGTCAAGAGCTTTGAGAGCTGCTTGGCTGTCTGAAAAGATAAATATGGTTTTACCCCGTGTGTTAGAACTTAGATTTATTCTAGCGCAATGGTAAATTGCAAGGACTTCAACCTGGAATATGGATAAGTTCTTACCAAGGCTGACTGACAAGTTCACCTGGGGCGACTCACCGTAGATTCCAGAGCCAGTCCCTGACTCCATCTTAGAACCATCTGTGTACCAGAAGATATCAAGACTAGATGGATTGGGTTTATATTTTTCCCATTCATCCCTAGGAGGGATAATTATGGAGAAGTTTTTGTGGAAGCCATATTTTGAAAGCATGTCATCAAGAGGCATGCTGAATGGGCTTGAAGGCTCCATGGTGCCGAGTAAAGACAGATGTCCTCCCTGATAGCTATATGGGTCAAGGCTGTTCGAATGGTACAGGCGGTGAATACTTAGTCTAGCCTCCATTTGAATGTGCGTTTGAAGAGGTGTTAGACCAAGGATGACATTAAGTGCCGTTGTCGGAGTGGAGCGAAGACAGCCCGTCATGCAGATTCCAGCTAAACGCTGAATGCGTTCTAGCTTTTTGACTGTAATGACTTCGTTAGTCTTCGGCCACCAAATCACAGCAGCATAGGTGACCGCAGGTCTTACGACGAGCCAGTGTATAATCCGAGGTCTAAGACCCCAGTTTTTACCGCAGACACGACGACAGATCCATAAGGATTTGGTGGCTCTATTTACGGTACGTTCAATCTGCTGATTCCATGAAAGAAACTTGTTGTTAAATACTTCCGATATAAATAGGTAAAATGCATACTGTTAAAAATAATACACTTTATCAGTTGTAAAGCACCAAGTTTCTAGATAAATATCAACCAGCTGGTTAAATTCAAGAGAGTTAGTTGGATATTTACAACCGAGAAAAATTGGAATAAAATGATAAAAGGTCAATTTTAGCCGAATTTCGTTGACTCGGTTATTTTTAATCCACTTACTCTGTATGAGCTATATAAACATTATTACTTGGTAGTTTTTAACCGAAAGTTTGTTGATTTTAAATAAGCGTTTTTTCTGCGTGAGTGTTAAGCAATGAATACTGAGTTTTTAACAAATTCCCAGCTTAACATAAGGCGTAAAAAGAATGTACTAAATAAGTAAATACTTAGTTGGTGAAACGGGTCGTAGGGAGCCTAGTTCAAGCTTTTGGAAAGAATAAAAGGGATCTACAATTTTATGCGGAGTCCAAACGGCTAATTGAGATGCTCTTTCATGACAGTTATCGAGTGAGATCCTCTCGATTCTTAATGAATTTCTTTATTTATTTCTGTTGAATCTTATTTAAGGACTAATAGTAATCGTTTTTGGAGCTTCATCATGAGTAAAAAACAATCTAATGGTATTCCTAACTTTATGCGCCATAATGTATCCTCTTCTAACCTTGTGACCATTTGTAACCTAGAGTGTTCAATTCCAGAAGTTCGAAACGCTCTTCCCCTTTTAAAATTAGATGCAAATCCTGGTTTCGATGGCATCCCAACAATTTTACTTCAAAAATGCTCTTATGAGTTTTCCCTGCCTCTTTGTTGACTGTTTAACTTGTCTCTGCGGACGGGAAATTTCTTGAGAGTTTGGAAGAACTCGTTCATAACTCCAATTTTTAAATATGGATATTACCAATTATCGTTCAATTTGGAAAATTTCGCCTATACCTAGGCTATTAGAAAAAAATATTCATGAGACCCCTACACCTCTCGTAAAGGGAGTAATCTCCCATCTGCAACATGGATTTGTAGCTGGTAGATCTACCTCTACAAACTTCGCAATCTCATTACTCTAAAACCAGTCGATGTATCGCTACCATTTGTCGTTCAACAAGGGGTTATAACGGATGTTGGGTGCAAATTTCAGCCTTCTACGTCAATTTGTTTCTGAGATAGACCTAGAAGCAAAATTAGTCTAGTGGTCTAAGGTTCCGTTTTTCCCTTTGGGTACGGAACCTTCAAAACGGATTTATTCGAATTTTTTGAGAAAAACCAAGTATGGAACTTAATTAGAATTATTTTATTATCCTTAATATCTGTTGCAACAATGAAAAACCGCTTAGGTAGAATTTGACAATTTTTCAGTTTTGCTAAAAAGTTTAAAAATACAAATGGTTCCAAACTATCTAATACAAGTCGGCAGTTGGTAGCTCCAATTAAGAAGATAAAGAGCCAGAAGAAGGTAGATAGGAAGGTAAGTAAATGGGTGCTCTGGTGGCAATTTTGCTACAGCTTCACTTAGACCATCAGTTGGGTTCAATGTGTGCAGTTACGGGAACCATCCAGTGAGACACAAAAATTAGTAGAATCTCATGGGTTTTTAAAGCTCCTACGAGGTGCTAAAGAACCACCCAGATTTGAGTATGAATCTCAGTAGTATTTTGAGATCAACATTCCTCAAATCAACTAGGTCATCGAAGTAACTGTTGAGAACCCTCTGTCTTCGGTTTTTAAGGGCTGGGTATTCGCAAAGTAGATGGCGAACAGATTATATTTCTTCAACGTCCCTACAGCTTCTGGAAAAATCATTATGCAGTCGTTCCGCATGTACGCCTATCGCACAATGTCCAGGAATGACACCCGTGAGTATACGAATCTCTTTGCAGCTTAGTCCGATCATGCATTGAGATCTCTTTCTGCTCACCTCTGGCCATAGTTCTTTTGTGCGCCTGCAGGAAATGAGATTGGTCCAGCGTAAGGTTAGTTCTATTCCAGGATTCAATGTCAATCTTCCTTGCAAGCGTGCTAAGCGGAGTTCCTACTGATTTTAGGGCCATATTGTATGTATTCTCGACCCGTTTCTTGAAAGCTCATCCGCCTGTTCATTACATGGAATATCCATATGCCCTGTTACGCAGCATAAGGTCACCGCGTTGGCTTGTGATATATTTCGTGCAGATATTTCTTGCAGCGACTTTACTCTTGACTTCACCACGACTGCCTTCATGGCTTCTATGACCGCTTGGCTGTCAGAGTAAACAATGATTTGTCTACCGACAATATGTCGTCTCTTTAGGTCTTTCACCGCAGACAAAACAGTAACAAATATTGCAACATTCTGTCTGATAAATACTATTGCTTAACTCTTTAGCTGAAAACTCTTATCCAAATCGAAAATGGGGTTTTCGAGACATAAGATTTTTCTAAAACTAGCGTTTTCGATGATTCGAATTGAAAATGAAGGACGCAATAATTTTGGATCATCAATTTTACTCTAAGTATGCATTTGGGTTAAAACCGTTCTTGCCGTTTTCAGTTAAACTAATGAAAAAATATCCTTTTTTCAAAAATCCATTTTGTTACAATCGTAAGGACCGTTTTCGAGATATGTCCACATTTCAAAAACACCGTTATTCGATATTTTAGGGAAAAACTGAGTAAGCTGCCATGTTAAGGTTAACCTCATCTACTTAAGCTCAACTATCAATTGTGGTTGAGATCGTCAGAGCCGTTTTATATTGATTTTATATTTTATACATTGCAAACAAAAATAAAACTGTGTTTCCGCAAGCTCCAAATCCGAAGTTTGAACCAATACCAAAGGAACAGCCTAAAGGGCTGTAAGCCTCGGGAACTCACAGACAGACAGACGGAGGGAATTTTGGGACCCACTTTTTAGCGTTCCTCTTACATCGTAATGTCAGAATTGATTAACATCTCGAGTTCGAAATTTTGTACGAATGCAATATCTTGCTCTTATTACGTAAATGAGAAAGGTAACTAATGCAGAGCCCAACTAGAAGTTTTGACACACCCAAAAGAAAAAAAAAAAAAAAAACACGGGTAAGGGTTCGACATATTTTGAACACCCACAACGGAGCTAAAACTTTAGTAATATTTTATAATTATTTAAAAGCGATCAAGAAGGTCGAATGACAAGTTATTTGTGCTACCTAATGAAGTTCAACAATGAAAACCATTTAAAAAAGTTTCGTTAGTCCGATAATGAGCTGCCTGTCTGGTAAACAAGTTTGCAGTTTATAGACACACCTTAAAGCCGAGTAGGAACAGCAATTCTTTTTTGTACTAATAACACGTAGAAAAAAGTATATTTAAATACAATTGATCCGACCTGATGTAATTGCGATCTTACGTGATCACAAGTACCTACGAAACAAGTTCAATGCAAAAGCCCTATTCGACTCGAAAAACCGACGCGAAGCTTGACAAAGAGACCCCAACAACAGTTGTTGTAAGACAGTTCATAGAAGCTGTAGATACGATGACAAATAATTACTTTTTTCTACGCAATGTTTCCAAGGAGCGCATCACAATAACAAAATAACAATCAACATCCCCGCAAGAGAGTCAAACGTCGAGATTGACATTGAAAACCGAAATCATTCACTGACATAATCATCATCATCATCATCGTCCACGGTCGGTCGTCGTCATCGACGCAGAACGGAAACGATGATTTTAAAGAAACCCTCGCCTCGGGCAAGGTAAACTACAAAAAACCATCAGCGTGCGTCTGGTGAATCAACGACACACACAACCTGTTGCAATGCATCCGCAGTTGAACAGTGTAAGCCAGCAGCAAAGTGCTGGTCTTTATTGACCACTGAAACAGACCACTAAAGTACTACATAACGGATTTCTAATTCCAGCCATTAAATTACCGCTGCGGATAATCGACCACTTTAAATTTCGGTCACTGATAGTAGTTCGGCATGATGATGGCCCACCACATTATCTTCAATTTAAATTCACCTCAACTAGTCGCGGTGGCACAGTGTCACCGCTTCCTGCTGTCCAGATACAAATACAACTGCATGCCGAAGGGGAAAAAACAGGCAAACTACATAAGGATGCAGGTCTTCACTGTTTGGTCGGTGATGACCTACTTCTTGAAAACACCAGTGCCGGTCTTTTCTGATGGCCGAAAACAAAACTCCGGGTTGCATAAGAAAAGCAGCCAAAAGACGATGGGTGGATTTTAATGACACCAAACCACTGACGATAACAGATTACGTCAGGAAAACGAAAATTACTGGACGCATTTTTTCGTCGGTCCAATGACCAAAACAAACTATTTGCAATCGGAAGGTTGCGCATCGTCGATTGGTTTAGGCTTGATTATGACTTTCCGCTCGATTTTGAGGGGTGCTAGGCCAGTTTCAGACTGACCGCAAGGCGCGTGTCATCGCTGCGTCATTATGCTGATTTATTTTGCGCAGAAATGCGGGTTAGATAAGTTTCTCAAAGTTTGTTGCGGTGTTTTCAATACAAATTACCAAATGCGCAAGGAAAGCGATATTATTATTGGTTTTTTGAGACGTTACCGTGGTGGGGGCACCTTTTGCTAAACTTATGACAGAAATAAAACGCAAAGTCCGACAATTTGGCGATCGTTATATTGGCACATTTTTTACTGTGAATTGTCTGAATAAATTACTTATTTTGTTGCTTTTATTTGTACAATCATTTAGTCGGTAGTAGGTTCAAAAGTGATAAATATTGTTGCAAAGCATTTTGAGCGTAGTATGGCAGTTAAGTTAATTTGGCGAACGTGGTGGTAAAAATTCAGCTTAATCACCTTTAATGGTTGGTACATGCTGAATTCGATTAGTGGGACTGACCTTTTAATAAATTACTGCAACCTAATCACTGGTACGTAGTCATTTGTCATTTCTACTAGGTAAATAAAAGTAGTGACTACGCATTCTGATCAATTTTTGAATGAAAAGGTTTGTGTATATGGGGAATTACCTAAAACCCAAACCAACTATTTTGGACCTTTTCGGCTATTTTGTTGTGTGTACATGAGAAGAGTATGCAAACCGAAAGGAGATTTAATTTACCAACTGTTTGCCTAAGCTAAGATCCTGACAATCTTCACCTATGTCGCTCTCGAACAAGGAATTGCGATCCTTCTTGATTGACTCTTCTCAAGTGTGAAAACAACCTCTCCAGTAAATCGTTGCTATCCGAAATGTATATATATATCCATATAGAGGGCAAAAAGTTCGATCCTAAAAATAGGGTATCCCCGTCTAGCTCAAGATTAAGAAAAAATGTTGGCTGGGGCTTTACTAAAACTTTAATGAGCATTAAGCTTAGTGTTTTTTTTTTTAACTCTTCCAATTCACTCTGTTCGTAGCATATAAGTGTTCATGCTTTTGAACTATAATAGCCTTAGGCAGTGTCAAAAGCTATTATAATCCTTTATTCAGTTTTGTAGTGCGAATTTTATTTAAAGTTCTTAATTAATAGAAATAATTGGAAGAACCTAATCGGTCTATAAGGCCTTTTCTCATTCGGTGAGCTGCCTGTTTTTGGAACCATAATTACTTCTACGGCTTTGTGTTGACTTGGTATGTTTTGGAATTTATTTGCGGCGATTTTATGAAGAAGCTTAGTAAATGCTTTCGGTCGTAACCCAAGTTTTGGCTATAGGCTTAAGTTTCATTGCAGCTTGCCCATTTTGGATTAGGTTTGAGTTTCTTACTACACCATTAATTAATTAATTAATTAAAAGTTTCCTCTAGACTCTCGCTCTCTCCTTCGATTCGCTTTTTAGGAGGAAATCTGGGGTTTTTTTAAATTCTATTTTATTTTTATTTCGTTGTAATATACTTTTTGGTAACCTTAAAATGTTGTATTTATTTGGCACACACTTTCGCATTCGGATAACCAAAATTACATGTCAGCGGCTCAGATTCCAAATTCCTTCTTATAAGTCGTACAAGAACATGTTAAAAAAAATAATGACAAAAAGTCTGGGGGGAAATATTTAGACAGTCTGGCAACGCTACGCTGAGGTAATATTCAGAGATCGCTGCGTAGTATTTTATTTACGTACTTTAATCTGTACCCGAGGTTGTCATAGTAATTCAGATGTTTTTTTATATCTTTTATTTACAGGTATCTAGACGGTTCGATCATGCCTCACTACATGCTTTTTCAATAAAAATATTCTCCGTTTTAATCGAAGTGTTTGTGGATTTAATTTCATTCCTTGCAATAGGTATAAGCAATGAAATTCTCAGTCATAAATAAATATGTTCCAAAATCCAAAAAATCAATAACATTCATTTATGAGCAATCATTTTTTTTATCGATATTTATGTATGTATATAGTTTACCTACTGTTGTACATCTGCCGCTGGTCGAAGACTTAATAAAAACACAACTTGCTGCGACAAGCCAAAGATTATATTTAATAAAGAACAAAAACTGTGCAGGCGGGTTTGCCGCCATCAAAGGCAAAAAAAGACATACCACGGATTATAAAAAAAACCAAACTCAGATCACATCCAACATCAACAGCCAGCATGAGCTTCCAGGCCCATGGGAAGGCGACGGGACTTCATGTCCCGTCATGTTTTGACCATAACAGCTACTACAATTTTGTCGAAAAAATAAATATAAGTTTTATTTAAAGCACTTCAAAACTGTGTTTTATGTTTCCTTCTTAAAAAAAAGTCGTGGTAAGGTCAGTGGCAGTAAGCCAATACAAGAAAGTTTCGGATCATATTCTGTGTGCCGAGGCTTATGGATATGCCGGGAAATGAAGAGTCGGACGAGCTTGCAGCAATCGAAAAATGCGCGAATAATAAAATCGCTAATATAATTTTAATACTAGCAGGCATACATAAGTAACTTAACCCAGTTATGAGCGGAAAGGCATCCGAATTTATAAGAGGACTGAGCCGAAAGTATTTGGAAATAGACATCATTTACAACGGCTTAGATTCATAATAGGCTTCACCACATCAGAACAGTTACTCATGGGACTGTAGGAACTGTAGGATATTTTGTTTTGTTTTCCAACAGGTTTTGCATGGATCGTTCCTGTAACGAACACAGAAGTCTACATGGAATGTCACAAGAGTAGCCAAATGGTGGCCTGCCTACTTCATGAAGCCTTTAAATAAAATAAATAAATAGTTGGTGCAACAGGTCCGTAGGGACCCTAGGCCTAGCTTCTCACAACCACTTGGTTTTGTGAAAGTTTTTCATTTTTGGAACGAATGGAAGGGATCTACAATTTTATGCCGATTCCAAACGGCTAATTGAGAAGCTCTTTCAAGACAGTTATGCTCTCATAAAACTCAAAAAACTCTATGTTGGAATTTTGAGTTTTTTGCGGGATTCGAACCTGGGACCCCTCGCTTAATAGTCCAACACACTAACCACTAAGACACTGCACCTACTCATGAAGCCTTAGCGTCCATTAATTCATTAATTAGATTTATCCTACCTTTTTTTGTAAGCAGTCTTGTTCTTATTTCTATAATTGTGTTCACAAATTTACCTCAAACCTTTTAATTGAGTTCATAACATTTTTAACGCACATTGCGACTCCGAAACGAACCATCAATCGTGCATAGCCAGCCATTCACTTCATCAACTCATAATTACTAAACAACATGCATCTTGATTTGCGTTCTTTACCTCAGTTTCTTGCTTGACCATTAAAAGTCTGTCAAGTCTTATAGTGGTACCTTAAAAACTGATTTTACAACGCAGTTAATTTTCGTACATCTCTCTGTGGTTCGGTTGTAATTAAGTTGAACAGTGAAAAAGCGTAGTCCTCTCAACAGTGACAGCCAAGAGACGACACATTATGCAAAAGATTGCCCATACAATCACTTTTATATAGGTTTTCTGTTAACTTACCGGGTGCACATATATTTTTTTTTTTTTTGCGGATTATCCGTAACTTGAAGTTATTCCAATCCCCACTACGAATTATGCTAATCGAGTGACAGCACGATGCGATGTTTAGTGTGTCTGAAGTGAGTGCTGCGTCACATCAATCATTTCTGAAGCAGCAGATTTCAAGGGTTTGTTGTAAGCCTTTTATTCCAGGTGTGGATGATGTAGATTGCAAACAAAATGGTAATAAATAGTTTCATGTTGTTTAAGCTGTCCATTATTAAAGCTGCAAAATCAGCCTCCAAATCAGGTGCATTTTTCATCTTAACTCGCTTCTGAGGACGTTTTTTGAATTATGCCCTGGGTGACCGAAAAGTTTAAACATACTCGTACTTGTTACACGAGTATTTCAACTCGAATTTTTATGCTGAGTAAGTTATTCTTGTCTAGTAATATGCAACTGTACTGATTCAACTTTAGAGAGACTCTGAGTATAGAAAGTAATTTTAATAGTAAAGGAATGTTCCTCTGAATATAGTCCTCACATCGACATCTGGTGTATTGAGACATTCGTAGCTAATGACACAACCGTTTTGGGTGGAGAAAATGCTCAATCTGTTGTCTGGGATTGTTGAACTAAGACGCAGACCTTAAAAGCAGTCTTACACAATCCGCTGATCATATTCATATCTATATACAAAACGCAATATCTTACTTTGAATTCAATAAAATGTACCTCGGTTAAGAAATGACCCTTTACCTATGATTTTATCCAAACTGCATTCACTTCTATCGCTCTACAGGTAACAAAATATCAGTTTGAAAAGCACCAACGAAACAATAGACTTCGTTATAACTTCCTTCCTACCTTCACCCTGGATAATAGTGAACATTGTATTTTATTTCTTTAGCACACACCATACACATTGTATCTCACCTATACAAGACCGCAAAATGCGATATGTTGTTCAACATTTTTAACCATCACCTCAGCTCAGTAATCCATTTAATTTTACAGGTTAACTGGAGTTGAATCACAGTCATAATAGGTTTCCATCATCTATCCGTCTGTTGCGGTATAGTAAGGTTTGGCTGATTCTGCTGGTGATGGTTTTGTGGCTTTAACGAAGCGAAAGGATTTCCCTTTAAATTTGTATTGCAAGCGGTTCCGTTGATGTGGTTTTAGATATAAGGTGATTTGGCAAGTCTCCTGAATGAACAGGAAATAAGTCCAAGTGCTTTCGATCGTTTTAATATAATGGAAGAAAGGAGTGTAGTCGTACGAGGTTATACACAATATTTTTGTAGTTTTGTGTGTGTATTATTGACGAATGAAGGATATAGTTAGTCGAAAGATCGATCACGTACAAAAGACACGGAATATCCAAAATTTCTACCTCATATTACTGACTGCAGAAAAATGTCCAGAAAATGTTTAGAAATGCCTCTTATATGATAACCAGCAACAGGACCAATTGTCCTCAGCCTGAGTTAGCAACCACGTAAGGAAGGTGCAAAGTTACGAGAAAGGAATGTAAATCTATACAGAGATATTCAAGAAGCTTGGAGATAACAATGTTACTAACTAAATAGATACCAATCACGGGACTTCAATCTACAGGGTTAATCCAAATATCTTTTAGATCTTATAGAAACCTAAGATCATTCCAGAGGAATGTAGAAAGAAAAACAGATTTTTGTGTGCCTTGATAACACGGACTTTGAAGGTTTAGGCGAGATTTTTGTGTACCCCACATTAAAGCTGGGCTTGCCAACATCTTCGGTTAGAAGTTCCATTTTCAAAACGGATTCAGACAAGCAAAGCCATCAAGCCAGGATGCGTGTAAGAAATTTCCAACCTTCTGTCTGTCTATCTGTAGGAAGGAAGATAAACTGGTGGTCTAACGGGCGACTTTACCTTCACAAATCTAGTATACAAAAATCCTGGCAAGAAAAAAATTTTGCTGGGACAGTAGTGTCTAGTATTTCAGTTGTATCTCCGACAAAACGAATGAAAGCTCAAGGGCTCCCAAGACTTGTGAGCACACGCAAGCATCAGAAAAACGTAGACGTTGCGAAACCGATTTCAATATAGTGATTAGAGCAGGCAATTAGTACAATTTGACTTTAGAAAAGGGGTCTAAGACCAGGTCAAAAAGCAACTCCAAATATGAATCAAAAACGCCACAAAAAAAAATAGAGCCACGTTAAAAAGCATCTAACAACCGCATCTAAATTAAACTTCAAAATCCGTTTGAAAAACAATTCAAAAATGGTTTAGGTGCAATGAAATCGCCCTTTTAAACACAATAAAAAAATGAGTTAAAATCCTTCAAAAGATGCTTTAAAAACGCCTATAGGATCGCGGAAAAAATGATTCAAAGAGGTCTAAGAACGCACCTTTTAGTATGCTTAAAAGACGCGTCCAAAGGAGTCGGAAAAAAAATTCAATAATAACGCCTGAAAAGCGTGTCGAAAACTCATTCAAAAATTAAAATACAAACACCTTAAAGTGCAATTTAAAACGAATTGAAAACTCTTCCAAAACCGTTTTAAAAACACTTTAAAAATTATTTAAAAAAATACAATGAAATCGCCCCAAAAAAAAATGTTTAAAAACGTTAAAAAAAAATACCTTAAAGAGACTTAAAATATAATTATAAAGCTCTTTTCCTATGCTTAAAAGACGCACCAAAAATATAATTAAGTACTCAAGCAATTTAGTAGCATTTAGATCGCTTAAAAGGCGAGCCGAAAAAATACATTGGAAAGCGTATGAGAAACCCTTCAAAAACGGTTTCAAAAAATTCAAAAAAGGAAAAAATACAAAAGTGCAATATAACCGCCTTAAAAATGCAGCTAAAAACGAATAAAACACTCTCCAAAAACCGTTTAAAATCGCTTAAAAGTATTTATTAAAAACACGTGTAAAAACTTTTCAAAAAACACAATAAAATGTTTTTAGATGACTATCATCTACAATTAACTGAAGTTGGAAGTTTAATTTGATTTAATTAGTAAATATTATCTTCACAGTCACTTCGAAGATGTTATTACGGTCGTTCAAATTCGAAAAAAGATACCATCCAGACGACCGTGGTCAGTGGTTCGTGAACTGCCATCTGTGAATGGGAATCCTCAAATAATTGATTACATATTTCGGATTTAAACTTCAATTCGAGCTTCACAAACATATCCAGCGAAATTACCGAGAAATACAAAGTACTAACTTAAAAACCGAAAGACAAATGCGACTATAAAAAATGATGTACATCACTTTATCTTTTATTCATCGCTTCATGAATCATTAGCTGGAGCTTAAGATGTATTCCCAAGCTTTACTCTCTGTTTAAACTATTTAAAAATGCTACACACAAGAACAACAACTGTTCCGATTGTCCTCAACAGACATACCCACATCAGAAGGACTCGATTTAATCCCGGGCCCTAAGCCGCACACTACAGCTAAAGTCTGGCATTAAATACTCATAATAATTGACGTAACAACATGTCAAAACAATCAATAATATCGGCAGCCGTAAACGCCAATGAATACAAAAACTTAACGCAACACCAAAGTTACATATTTCATAAACAATTATTACAAACCGACGGTTTGCCCACAATTCAATGCATCAAATTACAGCCACATACACATAACTCCAAACTTTAATTACCCGCTAAAACATAACAACACGCTTATAAGCAACACACAAACTATCCACTGAACCCAATCCAAGCTCCAAAGCACCTACATCTGAATATTATGCGAAAAATCGCACAAACTATGACGACATCGGAAAACTACTATCACTTAGTGTGAATTTGCGCCGTCTGCTTTGTGTCTGTCGTCCGTGTGTCTAAGCCTCACTAAACGCGCACCGATAAACCGCGCACACCACAAGACCAAATGTTTACATTCCGAATGACTTATATCTATGACGACAGGAAATTTCGCATAGATTAAGCTCGATGGCTGACAGAAAACAGACTGCACGGCCTGTGCCTGTATGCGTGGTAAGTGGTAAAGTTTTACGATTTTTGCTACATGCAACCTCAACATCTCGAGCCATTCCGTTCAGTTTGAATCGAACCCGTCGCGGCGGTGGACTGAATTCGTTAACAGATCAGAAAGGTACTACCAATCTCAGTATCGCGGTGGCGTCTTTTTTCTTAAATAGATTTTCGTGTAATTTACATTTCAGAAAACCTCCCAAGGTAATAGATAAATCGTTGTGATGAAAACCAGTGAATTTCAAAGTGATTGCAAAAGTAAAATGAAGATATGGATTTTCTTTATAGTTCTCTGGTGTCAGTGTGTAAAGATCCTTTAAAGAAGTCCACAGGAGTTCGCTGATATACGTCTAGGATTAATTGCTGTTTACGTGAAAGTGTAAGTCATTAATAGTTTGCGCTAGATTAACCTACATCTTCGACGAGGAAACGAACCCGAGTCGGTTTCTTCTTTTATGTGAAGTGGAAAAACTAGTCAGTTTGTGGGTCAGAGGAATGTGGAACATACTGTTTGTGTGGGGGGCAGAAATGCGTTTCAGTTGTGGCCAGAATCGCATGGAATACATGTCATTTGTGTTGGTGAATGGGCTGGCTAAAAATGCGAAATTACCTAAAAGCAAATGCGATTGCGGTGTTGTTTATGGACTTATCTGTGTGGAAATTGATGCAATAATGCCTTTGGCAAGAAGAAATGTGTTTCGCTTTTGAAATTCGCTTGATTGGTGTTCGATTGAAAGGGAATTTCGAAATGCTGGTTCGCAAGGTGGTTTGCACTTTGAAATGACGGTTTTCGTTTTGACTTGGGAGCGCCGATGAACCGGACTGCATCAAGTGGCAGTTGAGGGTCTATTGAGGGCGAGATCGAGGTTCGGTTTACGGTCCAAGTGCAGATCGTTATTGTCGTACAAAATAATAAATCGATAAACAAGTGCATAACTGGTTCTTGAAGGACGCTGGGCCTAGCTTCTCTCAGCTAGTCTTGTGTAAGTTTTTATTTGGGCGATAAATATTATGATGTATCCGAAGGGCACTATCTTTTCTACGAGAGTTTTTCTCTCGGATGTTTTTGTCAGATATGAAGGACCACGAAATCGAGCTACCTGATTTTCAAATTTTGAGAGGTGACACAGCATCAAAGAGGGGTAGTTTTATATGTCAAAAAGTACTGGCGGGCGGATTATACAATTATATCTTTGGATATATGGTGGACGGTGGTGGTGGAGTGTACACAAAACGATATCAGTATGATAATTGCACTAGTCTATAGATCTCCAAGTAGTTCAGAACGCACATTCTGTAACTATATTAATGGGTGGTGTGAAGCCTTAGAAGACTATGGACAAAATATAATGATTGTTGGAGACTTCAACATAAACTGGTTCGTAGATACAACGTACCAAAGAAGAGTAAAGGGAATTTTTTTGGAATGTGGATACAGGCAGAAAGTTAGTGAGTACACAAGGATCACGGATTCCACAGCAACTCTAATTGACGACGTTGTAACAAGTATGCACCAGATTAGTGTGCAAATAGATAACAGCGCTAAGATATATATATATGTATTATAACTAGAAGCTGCAGCAATGTGACACCAGATATATTGAAGTTTTCAAGTGCAATGAACAGTCTTTCAGGACAAAATTGAGGATGGAGCGTATTAATGATATAGTACATAGTGATTGAAATCTATACACAGAAGAAGCAATATTTAGTTAAACAGAAGTTTATACGACATGAGGAAAACCAAATGCTTAACCAATGTATCAATCGCATCGGTGAAGGATATTTGCAGAAGTATGAACAAGAAGAACGATTTAAGGTACATGAACACTAACATCATCCTAGACCATTGGGACATCTTTGCTCATTGCTAGGACAATAACATGGGAAGAATTTGGACCAATAAATATGTTACCCAATCTTGAGAAGATCCTGGAGAAACTGGTGAACCATCAGTTGGTAAATTACATGGAGAACAATAAGCTACTGAGTGAGGAACAGTCTGGGTTCAGAAGAGATCATTCATGTGAGACGGCAATAAACTGGTTGGTACTGAAATGGAAGGGAGAGTTGGAAAAAAAAGAATGGAATTATCTCGGTATTCCTGGGTTTTAAACGTGCATTCGAGACCATTGATAGAAAAATACTTACATATAAATTATCAAGATACGTAATGCACAATACCGAACTGAGATGGAGTGAGAGTTATCTTTTAGAGAGGAGGCAAATAGTGAAAGTCAATGATCAGTACTCAGTGGCGGAGGTAATCAAACTGGGCGTATCCCAAGTGTTAGTATTGGGCACTCTTCTATTTTTGATATACATAAATGAAATCAAATTCGTGATTAAACACAGCCAGGTTATGCTGTTTGCAGGTGACACACTAGTGCATACATCTGGTAGTAACCCGGAAGAATGTACGAGGCTCTTGCAAGAAGATCTATATGCGATTGAAATTTGGCTTATGCAAAATTAATTAAAGTTCAATATCAGCAAAACAAAAGCTCTGATTGTCCGTTTTTCGCCGTTGCTAAGTCAAATACGAATTGGTGGTGAAATGGTTATAATTGATGGCATGCTGAATATTTATGCAAAAAAGTTGCAAAGATTGGATTCCTAAAACGAATTAGGAAAAAAGTTTCCACATTTTGTTTAATTAAAATAAATAATGTCATAATAAAACCATACTTTGGGTATTAATTGCGCTTCAATTTTATCACTTTGCTGCAAGGGGTCGATAGAGAGACTACAAAAAATGCAAATTATGGCCATGAGCTGAGGTGCAGTCGATTCACACCGATTAACTGGTTGCTACAAACGTTAAAGTGGTATTGGATGTCTAAGTTTTTATATTCAAAATTAAATCAGTGCGCAATACTTTTAAGGAACGGTATCATTGGTCGCAGAGAATCAGCCTTATCAGCTGAGGAATGCTGAAGATATTCGAATCGGTTTTATGACCAGGGCAGCGACGCGAAATAGTTTGGTCTTTTAAGGCTTTCAGAAATTTAACCAACTTCCACGTGACTTAAAAGCTGAAACCTCATTATAGCAAGATTTAAAACTAGATGTAGTCAATATATATTGAGTCGCACTTGAAAGCTTTAATTTTTCATAATATTCTTCAATAACTTAAATACATACTTCTGTTTTTTTATTATTTTGTCCAAATTTAAATTTTAATGGAATGAATACTGTGAGCCTATTCGTAAGCAAAAAGTAAACATATTACTTACTTACTTACTTACAGATGCGTTTTAACAAATCATATGCAACTGTAATTATTCCAACTTCAAAAAACCTGAAAAAAGAGCATAACTTTCGGGACAAGCTGAAAATGCTGCGCATCGTATTACAAGGTTATTTAAAACTCCTTACGCGTGAGTTTTTCATGGGGACTGATAATTATATAATATCAATTCCAATAATTTAAATATATGTTCATTAATTTATTCATGTGAACCTTTAAAAACTCTCGATCTTCCGCCACCAACTCGATGTCAAGGTACGATTTTTAAGACGACTTTTGTGTTTTCCAATGAAAGGTGTTTTTGTGAATGACCCGCTTTTTCGGTAGCTGTCACTTTTGAAGCTTTTATTCTTTGACATTTGACAAGTAGAAACTACGCCATTACTAAAAATGGATCGATACACGCCTCAACAACGCATTGAAATTATGAAAATTCACTACAAAAATGATGAAAATCTTGCAGTCACAGTTCGCAAAACTAAAGCATTTTTTGGTCGTCGTGAAGCACCTTGTCGGCCCGCAATACTGAAATTGGTGGAAAAATTCGAGCTGTTGGGACGAGTAAGTGATGTGAAGAATAAAACCCGTGCACGTCGCTCAAGAACAACTGAGATTATTGCTGCTGTAGCCCAAATTGTTGAAGAAAACCCAGGTTTGTCCATTCCTCGTCGTTCTTTGGAATTGGGCATTCCACAAACGTCATTACACCGTATTTTGCATAAAGACTTGGGTCTTAAAGCTTATGAAGTTCAGTTAAAACAAGAACTCAATACAAGCAACGAAAGCATTGATAGTTTACGGGAAAAGTTTCCGGACCGTGTTATCTCTCGAAGAGGTGATCACAATTGGCCACCGAGATCTCGTGATTTAACACCTTGTGACTTCTTCCTTTGGGGCCACTTGGAAGATAAGGTCTATGCCAACAGCCCAGCGTCGATTCAAGAGCTCAAAGATAAAATTCGTGAGGCTATCGAGGACATAGGGCAGCCACTTTGCGATTTGGTTATGGAAAATTTCATGAAAAGGATTTGGTCCTGTATGCGTGCTCGTGGTGGCCATTTGGCTGATGTTGTTTCATTATTAACAGCATACTTTCCTCTTTATTATGAAATAAAGATCCGATCATTTATCTCAAAAAATTACATTTTTCTTTGAATACCAAAATAACACCTCTTTATAAAATCGGTTTGAGTTTGTTTGTTGCTATTGTTTTTTTTTTTTTTTGTTGGTCTGGGATGGGTTTCTTATACAGTTAAGCTTAGAATCTATCCGAACCTAGCCTAGGATGATACACTATTCATGGATGTATTTATTATTGTCCTTTTCTAAGTTCTACACCACGGAGTTGTACAATCTTCCTTTGTATCAATTTGTAAGTGTTCGTTGCATTTTCGGCCTTTGTGAGTAAATCGAACTGTGTGGCTGTTAGTATTCTGTACTACTAAGGGGATACCTAATAACACTACAAAATTTGAATGATATGTGGGTGACCTACACATTTCTGGGAACTACAAACGATATGTTACTAAACGTGTATTATAATATCAACTATGAACTTTATTCTTATTCTAATTATTGCAGTCTAATTTAAGTCATGATAATGCTAAGCACGTTTGGCACTTGTAAAGGGTGATTTTTTAAGAGGTTTAGAACTTTTTTTAAAAAAAAAACACAAAAAATTCGAAAAAATGAATGAAATATTTATTTGAATCGATAGTTTGAACCTTGCAATTTAATGTTTAAAGATAATTTCATGCAAATGTTGACCGCGGCTGCGTCTCAGGTAGCCCATCCGCTGAGTCCAATTTTGGCATACTCTTTCACACATATCGGCCGGTATCTCACGAATGAATGCATGGATGTTGGCTTCCAGTGCGTCAATCGAAGCGGGCTTGTCACTATACACATAAGCCTTGGCATACCCCCACAAAAAATAATCTAATGGTGTCAAATCGCACGATCTAGGCGGCCAATTGACCGGCCCGAAACGTGAAATTAACTGTTCACCAAACTCGCCTCGCAATTGCGCCATTGTTTCGCGTGCTGTGTGGCATGTGGCACCGTCTTGTTGAAACCACATATCATGCAAGTCAAGAACTTCCATTTCGGGCAAAAAAAAGTTTGTTATCATCGCTCGGTAGCGTTCACCATTGACAGTAACGCTGCGATTCGCATCATCTTTGAAGAAATATGGCCCAATAATGCCGCCGGCCCATAAACCGCACCAAACAGTGGCTTTTTCGGGATGCATTGGTAGCTGTTGCAATGCTTCTGGCTGATCTTCACTCCAAATGCGGCAATTTTGCTTATTTACGTACCCATTCAACCAAAAATGAGCCTCATCGCTGAACACAATTTTTCGATAAAAAAGCAGCGATGAACATTTCGAACCGAGCACGAATTTTGATAGTTAAATTCAATAATTTGCAAGCGTTGTTCATTTGTAAGACGATCCATGGTTAAATTGCAAACCAAACTGAAGCTGTTTGACAGTGACACAAGGTACTAAACACACGTCAGCTGTCAAAACCAGTGTTGTCAAAACCAAACCAGCTAAAAAATCACCCTTTATTACCTGCCAATCTCTTTAACAAATTGTACTAAACATATACATATATTTTTTTTTGAAGGTGTACCTCACATATTTTTCTTGATACGGCGAAAAGCAGAGCTTCTCTTAATTATTTCTATACTCGTATGTGGGCTGTTTTTTAAAATGTTGCAATAAGATGTCCCCTAAGTTTATTTGCTTTATAAAACCACATTTACTCAACATTTTTTATGTCTGAAACACTACTTAGAACCTGTATTTAATGGCAATAAATTAGCATAGCTTGAAACATATTTATTTTACTTAAATTTTAAAAATTTTGAAATATTGTTCAGCACTACAGATAGTTTTGTACTAAATGGCGTTTGTCCCCAACTCAGTAATTTGAATTTCCCGATTAAATATCAGTAATTTCTGGATGAGCATAACAACACTGGCACAGCTAATAAACAAGATTTATGTGTTCTTTAATATTAATACTAATTATGTAACAAATCACAATAAAAATAGATGTTTATTCGATGTTTTTTTTTTTTTTTTTTCAATTATTAAGTCCGTTAAGAAAATGACAGGATTTCAGAGTTTGGGCGACATTTTAAGTTATATCATCCAAAATATTAGTTCATTGATAAAAAAAAATAAAAAAATTATTGTAACATTGAGATTCATTAAAAAAAAAAAAAAATATATATTACATGATTGCAACATTTTGAAAAACGACCCATGTAAAAACTTTAACTCACATAAATATTCTTGAATAATTTACCATATACCCGGGACTAGAATATTTTGTTATAAAAAGTTATAAGCATTCCATTATAAGGAAAAACAGTTCCATTACAATTATGTATAATATGCATGTAGTCAGTTCCGATTTTTTTTTTTCAAGAGTGTAGTGTCGAGCTTAAAGCTTCTATTTTGTCTAAAGCAGAAATTTACTTATGGACTTTGTTTTTTTAGTTTTAGATCTGCCCCAGAAATTCTCGGATTGCACATTTGCATGTATCACCGCTTTTAATTTTCATAAATACATAAAATCACTGAGCCCAAAAACTGAAAAGCAAAATTATCTCTTGGTAATATGAACTTTCCCTTAAATTTGGTCAAAATAGTTGTAAGTTCGTTGTAGCTCAAAATGTTCACCATTTTTTTTGACCAATCGATGAGATTGCTAACCATCCTGATTATAGGTAATTTAGGTTTAGTAGCTTAGGTAGTTTTAAATAAAATTAAAAAAATAAAGAATTCAAGTTTTTCAAAGTTTCTTGAGGAATAAAAAACAAACAAAATTAAATATAGATAGATCTAAGGCCGAAAGGCAATAATTTTAAGTATATTGTTTAGTTAAGAGCGCTCGCTAAGAGCCAGTAAGCTAGATTAAGATAAATGCTAGTTTTAAATTAGATTTAATCGTTTTTGTCTAGTATATAAGTTTAAATAATGATAAAATAAAAATGAATATAAAATAAAAAAATTAAATAAATATTCACCATTTATTTTCAAGCACTTAATTTCTTTTCTACAACTTCCATAATTGTTCAGTCTCTTGCTCATGGAGGACATTTTTTGAACTCACAAATGGCCCTATCACCTACCAAACTGTCTGGGTGGCAACGAAAAAATGATTTTTTCTATCAATAAAAATTCCACATCGTTCAACAAAAATATCAGTTTTTTAATTGCAATCTTTTCTTTTTGTATACGGTAAAGTTACGGTATAGTATGCCCTATAACATAGTATGTGTTCAGAATGCACTATATAGGAATGGTTTAATGGGAAATGGAAAATGAAGGACGCAATAACTTTGAAAATATCAATTTTACTCCAACTTTGCATTTTGGTCGAAATCGGTACATGCGTTTTCAAGTAAACTATAAAAAAAAGTTTAATTGCCACTTTTCAAAGGTTAATTGTACGATAAATTAGTGAAGAACTTAGTTTGGTATTAAGTTAGAAATGAGCGTATGTTACCTTAGGAATGCATTTTTTTTTACAATCGTATGGACCGTTTTCGAGATAAGTCCAATTTTCAAAAGCACGATTATTCTATATTTTAGCGAAAAACGGGATATGCAGTCATGTGAACCGCACCTGCATTAGCTCAAATACTAATTTTGATTAAAACCGTTGGAGTCGTTTTCGAAAAAATCAAACTCGTTTAAAACCTTTATATATGGGAAGTACCTACTGTTTATAATCTGGCTATCGTGCAAGTACCCCCGAACTGTAAGCCCACACACCCCAAATCCAGTGTTTGAAACAAATCCGTTTAGCCGTTTAGGCTAGAAACCTGAGGAGCCGACTGACAGACGGACAGAATTGCGAGACACACTTTTTTGATGTCAGAATTGATTAAAATCTCGAGTTCGAAATTGGAATTTGGAATTTAAAAAAAAAAAACCAGGGGCCACCAATCCCAGCTCATAAACTTGCACCACACACTGTGACTTTGGGTGAATGTAAAGGCATGTAACAATTAATTTCTGTGTCGGGACTTAAGTCTCAACGGGGCTACATTAAACCAATTCCGAAGTGTCTGAGTTTCGATCACAAAACATCGGTCCGAAAAGTAGACCTCGTAGGGAAACACACTTATCACCGTTCCAATGCATTTTGGCGACGGAAGTTGAAGGAGCCAAAACTTTAGAACGAGGGCTATCGAATGAGACCGGATCTTGTGGGGCACTGACCCACAAAAGATTGAAATACTTGGGCAAGTACCAACTATCTGATGAGGAAATACTGTCACTGGAGCTCTCATCCTTAGATTCTTAAAGGAAACAGGACTGGAGAGAGTGCTATAGGAAAGATTTCCTCCGCCAAGGAGAAAGAAGAGTTCAAGAACCTCTAAAATGGTTCCGAAAGGAATCATACTGTGAGGGAACTCTTATGAGGGAACATATCTCTCTGAGGCGTAAGCAGGGGGTACAATAGACCAAAAGGTCGCAGTACAATAACCCCTTTCACATAATAATAATAATCGAATGAGACCGCTCCCTCCTCGAAGCAGACCACTACGACCCCTACAGCCAAAATGGCGCGCATTCGACAAAATAAGTTATGCTCCCGCACCCTGTACAATAAAATCGTAAAGTTTGTGTGGATTTCTACATCCATCACTTTAAAACTACCCATCCAATCCATTTGGATGTCTGAAAAAAAAACATAGGGCTCAGCATGGAGCAACATACCCACATACAGACTTTTTTTTCATCACAATTGCTCAACTCATTCCCGCAAGCGTCTCATTTTTAGATGCAGTAATCATGTCTTCATTTGTTGTTTATTTTTCTTCGAAATCTTAATTGGGTAAGTGGCAAATAATAGAGAAAACGACTCGTACAGTGTTCGCACAGCTTATCATTATCTTGCGTCTGTTTTTTTTATTTTCGGGAAGATTTGAAGGGATCAAACGGCTTTATTCACTAGTTTTCTTAGCCGACGGACGTAGTCAAGCTGACTTACCGTAGGAAAACAGGCCTATACATTTTTCACAGAATTTGACCCACTTAATTTTTGTTACTCTTCATTTCCCCACATCCAGTGTTATAAATGTCCTGAAAATTTGCATAAAGCAGTTTTCATTTTTGTTAGACTTATTTTTCCTTCTTTGCAATTATTTAGTTTTGTCTACGATTTGTCTAAGCAAAAACTACAGCAAAGTAAAAAAGATAGTACTGAAATTGCTGACAATACCGTCCGTGCATTTTATTCGCTAAGTCAACCAGTCTACCAACAAGAACCGCTGGACTTTTTGTTATTTTATATACAGCACTATTTTTCTGATATATGGTCGGTTTTAGACATGTGCGGACTTTTCACTGCGTCACTGGCAGCCACTCAAACATGGTTTATTTTTATCTATGACACAATTTTTCGATTATTAGTCCATAATTTAGCATGTTAACTGAAAACATCAGCGATTTTGTCTTAACCCCTAACAAAGTTCGGAATAAAGCCCTCCAGCACTGGATTATGAGTGCCTACCTTCGTATCCAGTGGTATTCTTGGTGTTGGATAGTTGTAAAATTTTACGTATTTACTCTGATTCAAAAAATGTGGCACACAATATTTTGTGTCGGAAACTGGCTGTTAAAACTGTATCCCAAATAATTCACATCAACCTGCCTCAATGTTCTGAATTTATGGGGTTGGTCCAGCAGACCACATATTTATCTGACTTCTCAGCTTAAGTTACAGCTTCGAAAGTACGGCTTGGTTTTTAGTTTTTACCTCCAACAACGAGAAACTAACGTCTCTATTGACTGATTAATTATGAAGTCCTCCCAAGGTACACTTGTGAAGGGGTGAGTGATGGAAAAGAACTTACCACGTCCACTCAGACACGCATAAGTTCCACTGTGAGTCTCTCCCAAAGAACAGACTAACGAAATGGATGTTATAACCACATAACCAAATACCTACCAGCAAAGCAGATGTCGTAAAGGTGATGACCCATGGGCGTGATGAAGAAACGCAAAAAGTTATTACACCCAACGAAAACTTTCTTTCATTTGCGCGATGTCGTTCATAGACCTCACGGTATAGTTGTAGTCATCTATCGACGGTCAAAAAGCCTCAGGCGCCAAACGCTTACCTAACAGCGCACAAAATTTCAAAGCATTACTTTTATGTCTGACAAAAAATGTTCGTTCATTATTCACAACTCCCAAAATATAAATTTAACTAGCAGAAAATTACAATAAATTATTGGTTACCTCGCAAATACTACAATCGTAAGCCGAGATTCATCGCCTTCAATTGAAGTGGGTTCAAATCGATTTGGGTGAAACAATCATCTTGAAAAAGTGCCGGCTGAATTTGACGCTGTAATTGTTTCCTCAAATTAATCCAAAAGTAATCTCTTTTCGCACTTGAGAAAAAGAGTAATAACTTCGTCCGCCAAAGTGAGGTCACACTCAGTCGACTGTGAAGGCTGGTTGTTGACACTTTGGCATAGAAAAGGCGACTAAGTTGTGGCCTCGGATTGGCACTGTGACGAGGCTTAAAGTTACAGAGAATAGTGTTATGTATCTAAGTTTGGGCAATCAAATCGGGAGAGTCCATTAGTCATCCACTATCGCTCTAATTATTGTGTATTTGGAACAGATTACTGCTATCACTAAAATCGTCTGATAGGTTAACAGTTTTGGTTGGTCCGTGACGCAAGTTTTTGCAGTGCAAACGGTCTGGCCCGGAGTGCTGTCATCTACAAGTGGGTACTTACTAAAACTGAATGATATCGATTTTGTTTCCAATCAGTCGCAGCAACGCTATCACGTCAATAACGTTGGAATTCAACGCCACTTCGATATTCGACTAATACTCCTGTGGATTTTGAGATGGAAAGTAACTAATCATACCTACAGAACGCAATTGGAGCGGTGACTTTTGCGTGAACTAGCAGAAAAATACAAACACCTGTTTTTGGGGGTAAGACTTTAATACTTTTTTGAGAATGTTGAGACAGCTGGATCACATTGACTCTAGTTCGGTTTAGGGTTTTCTTGAAAAAGTATGACCACCTATGGAAGGCTTCTTGATCAACGGACCGGTGAGTTTCAGAAAGCCATCAAATCAAATGCAACTGATGCACGAAAAAGTCAGAAATTTGCTGTCATAAAGCGCACTCCATAGCCCAATGTCTTCAAACTGTCCATAAAGCAGACAAAACAGCGTGGTCTCTGTATTTATTATACAGCACATCGGGCAATTGTGGTTAACGACGAAGCTGTTCAACCAAAAATTAACTAAGTCGTTGAAAAGCTATTTTCGTTGCAAATAGCGATCAACAGCAATATTGTTTTATGGTCACGCGGCTTCAATACTTACAAGCTGCATCTTGTAAGCTCGATAACCAAGATCTTTCCGCAGAATCTTTTTTAAAGGTGGGATGGGTAGATAAACGTTTCTGATTGAAAATTGACTTATTCGAGTCCTCCGCAACAATACGCTCCAAAGTAGCAACAAACGGTTCGTGGGGTGCTAGAAGTTTTGCGAATAACTGACTCAAATGCTGGCGACGGGTTCACTTCTCGGAAAAACACATATTACCTTATTTCCCAAACGGAATTGTTGCCTCAATTACTTACTATATTAGTTTCTTTTGCATGGTTTCCTCTGTAAGCTAAGTGCCAAGCCCTCTTCTCCTAAACCGCTCACATTTTACAAAGTGTCTCTCACAGACGAAATAGTAAGGCTGCAACAAATTTGTTTTCTGCCAAAATAACCATGTGCGATCCACTTTCACTGTATGAAATATGCCACGCCCCCTCCGTTTAGTGTTCGGAACACTTTAGGATGCTTAATGCTCGCTCTAAAGCCATCACAGTGCTCTCTTACTAGACTTGTCTAGACAGCATTAAAATAGGGCATTTTTTTCATTTTTTTTCAATTCTTTCCTTAACTTAACTAGACAAAAGCGATTACATCTAATTTAAAACGAACTTTTATGTTATGCTAGCTAACTGGCTCTCAGGGAGCGCTCTTAACTTATCATTATGCTTAAAGCTATATTTCGGCCTTAAATCTATCTATCTATGATTTGTTTTGTTTTTTTATTTGCAAGAAACTTTAGACAACTTTATTATTATTTGTATTATTTAATTGAAAAAAAAAAACACCCCGGCCAGAGAAACCACATATTTCAGGGAGATCCTCTCAATGGGGCTTTGGAATGCAGTTTCAGTGGTTTTATTCTGTCTTCATAGGTATATCGGTTTAAAATATTTTTTCATCTTCAAGTTATCGTAGACTTCTTTGTAAGAGGACTATTTGGCTGGCTCCTTGAATTTTGTAGAAAGCTCTATACTTTCATTCGCCAACTTTTCATTCGCCAACTTCTCATTCTTTAACTCTAAGGCTGTAGGTACTTTTGCTTTGTCAAAACGTCATGTTCTTCTGTTAACCTTGTCAAGCGGGTGGCTGCGACATTGCTTTTCACATCGCATCACACTTCACATTATATATTATATATATATTATTATTAGTATTATTATTAATATTAAGAGGTAATGTTGTTTATAAGAGGTGATTTCCGGAACTACTGAACCGATTTTTTTTCAGTTTTCACACGTATTCACAGATAGGAGATCTAAGTGAGAATTTTATTTTCAAAATTTGGTGGGGAAGTGGGTAGGTGCGCTAGAGCTGACGGTCTATCCGATAGGTGGCGCTGTTGTCGATCTCCGAAACCACTCAACCGAGTTCAATGAAATTTTGTGGAAGGGTATTGTTGGTTCCAGTTTCGAAGACTATCTTTTCTTTTAGGCCCGATAAGTCCAAAGGAAAGGAACGGGCAAAACCGAGTGGGTACAGCTATCAAAAAAGAGACTGACGTCCGTGTGTGCACTCATAACTCGAGAATGGATCGTTCGATTTTTAAGTTTTTTGACTTGGTGGATTCGTATTGGCCCAATGAAGGTCAAATACTAATTTTTGGCGTGAAAAAAAAGTTTAAGGGGATGAGTTTTGTAATAGAACTTTGTATGAGGACTGCGCTTTGAAAAAATTAAACTGGGTAGTTATACAACGAAAATTATCTCAATAGTTTAATTTTTAAATTCTTTGGATGTTCCGGGCTTACCGCTACACAATTTGAAATCGAAAGTCGACTCAGTTATAATTTTGTTGAGCAACCCCAGTCCACCGAAACATGTTTGATTTTATCGTGAAGAATCTGAAATCAAATGTCATGGAAGCGACGATTTATACTGGAAAATTCAAGGCAATCATTATAATTCCGCGGATTCCGCTTATTCAGAATGATTTGCTTTTTAAGCGTCTTCAATTTTCCATGCGTCTCGCTTCCTTCCACTTTGTATGTTGTACCGTAAAGCAGTTTCGTGAAAAAGCGGTAAGTTGGCCGACACGCCAATCACTCCGGTTTGATTGAAACACATCGACATTGCTATACTTTATTTATTTCTATTGTATTTAATATAACTTTTGGATACAGAATTTTAATTGACCGAATTACATAAAGTAGCTTGTGAATTACGCATGCTCGGAATTATTATTTTCAGTATAATAACGAATATGGGCGGAGCGAAGTTCGCCGGGTCAGCTAGTACTACAAAATCGAAGTAAAATTTTGGTATGGATAAAAATAAGCTTCTCTCCACTTTATTTTAAACTAGATACATGAAGTTCAAGTGATAGATAAGCGACGAAGCAGTTGTTCCTAAGCGGGTTGCCAATTCTCTTATCATGAATACTTCTCCAAGTTTGTGTAATCTCCAAGTTGTGAACCGATCTCGATATCGCTGAAAAAAATAATAATCTCGCATTTTGAATTTAGTGCAGTCTTTGAGGCTTGGTTTTTTTTTTTTAATTTGCTTCAAAGGTTTAAATTTCAAACTGTTTTTTCTTGTCTAGGTAGTCGTACTTCTTCACGATTTCGATTTCGTTGCCAGTCAAGTTGCAGCTACAGTAGCGGTCATCTTCATTTCTGAATATTACAGCCTTGGATCTACATAAGCTAACAGCCAGACTCGACTTTGCGTTATATTTTTCCAGGTCTTCTAAGTCCTTGTGCGGAGTCAAAAACTGTGACTATAATGCCGACTGGCACAACATCAAGTCCCGCATAAGCAAATCATTCAGATCCTTTTAGAATGAGGTGAGCAAAAGTGCACTCAAAATATCCACCGGCTTTAAAGCCTTTGCTGTTGGAAACCATGCATAAGAGTGTTCACCATTTGGCATTTGCGTTCAAAAAGGGTGGACAACAAATTGGCGTCCACTTAGATATCACTATTTCCTTATCTGAGAAAATGTATTCTATTCCCATTGCCATGGCATTTATTGAAATGATAGTCATTCGAATAACAGTATAGCCATGCTCTTTACGTTTATAGTTCATGGTAACTAAACCTCTTTCGGAATGTCCATCCCTGACTAAAAATATAGACATCTCTTGTAGACAAACCATGTGTTGAGGTCTTCTCTGACATTTTAGGCATGAACTATAACAAAATTAGTTGTGCTTCTTTTTACAAACAGTCTCTTCAGAAGCGGTCTTTTCCATAAGTTAAGTAACCAACTTCAAAAGTACCTTCTCTCTAAAAGCAAGAACCCGATTGAATTCCCTCAACCTCAAAAAAAAAAAGATGACCTCCACAAAACACCCAAACATACTCGTTTGTATGACCTTGTACGATGAAGATAGCTCTTAAGAAATCATGTCGTAACAAAGTTTAATATCAATTGCCCCACAAGTCAACACCGGGCATCACTTCCACTGCACGATTTCGTGCGTATGTTTTTATTTTTATTTCGTCAAAGGTCGCTCTCCATTAACAAGGAAAAGTTGTTAAATTGTTTTTCAAAGTTCATTGATATGCTGGCATTCAATTTGGTCGGAATGTAGGTCAACAAGCCGGTTGCTGGACTTGTTCGACTTGTTAGCAGCCCTTTAGCCCAAAGCCGCTTACTTAAATTTGCATCTGCATTGATGCGAGGTAGAAATTTGATCCAATTTCAGTGTTGCATTCGGTTGCATGTTCATGATCTGCACTCACTCTTTTATTGTTGCTTCAGTTTTGTTTCACTTGTACACAGGTGTACGTAACTCGGCTGGTTATGCAACAATGACAGACCAAAGAATATACTCGTATATGTACAGCAATTGAAGTTGGTGGTAGCACGTAAGGTTTGTTTATCTCAAAATTGAAGACAAAAAAATTGCTGATTGGATTATGTAAGATGAATAGTGCGAAAAATATCTGGCTATGTGTCTATTGAATGCAATCTGTCATCGCCTTAGGCAAGTGCTCATCCGCAACTTTAATCAGATTCACGTGCGTAAGATACTAAGCCGGCGCCAAATGGCTGTGACATTTCTTTTGTGTATTCATTTGGTATCTGTGTGTACAAGATGGCCTACTTACTCTCCTTCATTTATGTTACCGAATCGTGTTGCAACACTTTGTTATTTGTTTTAGTTTACATTTTCCCGTTGGTTATTTAACTTTTTGCTATGTTAAATTTCGCAGATATACGATTGGGAGTTATTAATCGCAAGCTGAATGCGATGTTGTTGTAGTGTGGTTGGGTCGGATGCGAAATGGCTATGTAGTGCAGCCACCAGCAACAAGTGTTACGGATAGAGACTCAATAATTGTTTGCAGCTGTGGGCAAAATAATGTTGTACCGGCTAGTGGTTGCAGAGTTTTCAAGTACATGTTGATGAACTGTTTGCGGATTACGTGGGTAGAAGTCAAACTGCTCGCTTTGGGAAGAGGCCCATCACTGTTCTACCTAGCAAAGGGCTTAAGGCTCTATAGTGCGAATTGAACAGCGAAAGAACTGCTGCATTTGAGCCACTTCCTAGCAATTCCGATTGAATTCGGATGAGTAAATATTCCGAGCTAGCGTTCATATTTTGCTCTGGCGCTTTTAAAATGAAATAATGCGGCAGTGCAAGACATTTACAATCAACTTTGTGTAGATGACACAAGGTATTCGAAAAAGGCCTAGAGGCTAACACGCAAAAGCACCAGCATCTTTCAGCTGATACTTTTGCCCATTGGTCCAGAGTATTTGCTTCTAGGCTGGAACAATCCCGCTCCAGTTCCTTTATCAGTTCTAGACCCATTTGTTTACCATTTTGCTGAGTGATTGCTCAGCCTTTGTATTGTGGATTCATTGGTACAAATCATTCTGTTGCTGAGCCTTTAGCAAAATTGCTGTTCGAGCATATTACTTGTTTAAAATGCAAAAAGTGTACATGGAAAAAAATACTTTCTAAGCTGGAAGTATAACAAGAACACAAACGGACGGTCATAGATAGATAGATACTTTATTTCGTATTTAAAATTTACTGTATCCGCACACATTACAATAATAATGATGTTGGTAATTATCTTTCTGTTAGGATATGTTATTATTTATTATGACAATTTACATTAAGACAAATCGACTTTTGAGGAAAATAAGTAAGAGAAATAAAAATGGTTGACTTAGAAGAGCTCAGAAATTAAGTTAATTTTTAAATATTAATCACGTTTAGTAGTAAATAAAAAAATAAATGAATAAATAAGTGAAACATTTAATAAATAAATAACTTAATAACAAATATCAAGGAACAAATAAAAAATTATTGAACACTTAAAGAGTCAATAAAGAACATCTGGAAAACAAATAATAAGAATATTATTACACAATGTAGGAAACGAACCTACTGGAAGTTTTCGATATCACTCTTGTTTCAGACACCTTTTTTTTGGAGGTTTTTATACTATCTGATGGAGCACTCAGACACAACTACTGGTCCATTGTACTGCCGAACAGACACCTTACATTATTGCACTTAGTTTTCCCCGTCTTCCGAAGAAAGATGTGAAGGAGCTTCAGTGATGAAGAGCTAAGATGATCGGCACTTACCACAACAGCCCCAAGAATCCGTCACCTGAAGCGAGGAAAGGCAGGGCAGCTACAAAGGATGTGTTCCGCTGTATCGTCGTCCTCTCCACAAGCAGGACAGATGGTGGATTCGCTCAAGCCCAATACATTCTTTTTGGCAAAAGCTTGGTGGCCCGAAAATGTCCGCTTGGAAGACGGACGCATGTCTAATATACTCGCTTTCCACAAAGACTCCAGAAGCAGACCCCTGTTCGGTTCTCTGTTTGGATCTGGTGTACATCCCATCGCTATGGCGAAAAGTTAAAGTGGTATTCATCCCCAAAGCAGGTAAATGCTCTCATGTAAGTCCGAAAGATCTCAGACTTATTATATATATATATATTTATATAGTTGGCGCAACAGGTCTGCAGGGACCCAAGGCCTAGCTTATTACAACCATTTGTTTTGTGTGAGTTTCATTTTTGGAACGAATGGAAGGGATCTACAATTTTATGCCGATTCCAAACGGCTAATTGAGAAGCTCTAAAGACAGTTCTACTCTCGGATGTTTGTCAGACGTTCGCGAGAGGCGGCGCAGTAGAAAAAACCCTAAGTTGGAATTTGGGTTTTTGCGGGATTCGAACCTGGGACCCCTCGCTTAGTAGTCCAACACACTAACCACTAAGCCACTGCGACTCTCAGACTTATTAGTCTTTCATAATTTCTCCTAAAAACTTTAGAACGACTGATTGAAATCCTTTTACGCAAAAGCATTGACAAAAAACGTCTGCCGAATTATCAACTCAAGTCTGGGTGAGATATCTACCAGACGATCTGTCAGTAGAGGAACCGCACAAGGTGGCGTCCTATCTCCCCTTCTCTGGAATTTGCTGGTGAATGAACTGCTGTTATAAATGGAAGCGGAGGTCATAATGTGATTGCTTATGCAATCTCCTCCAAACTCCTACAACGAGCTATCAATAAGCTAACAAAATGGGCGAACAGATGAACTTGTCCTCTTTTCTAGGAAATACAAGATTCCGCACATTGACCCTCCATATAAAAATGGCAAAAGATTGATATTCTCAAATGAAGCTAAATACTTGGGACTCATTTTTGATAGAAAGTTAATCTGGAAGCCTAACATCCAAGAAAGACTTAAAAAAGCCACCGTGGCACTTTTCTCTTGCAAAAATAGCCATAGGGAACAAATGGGGCTTACAGCCTCGTATCACTCACTGGCTATACGTCTCTGTCATAAGACCGACACTCACGTATGGTGAGGTTGTCTGGTGGACTGCTTTGGACAAAGCGATCAATCGCGATAAGCTTAGCAAAGTCCAAGGAACAGCTTGCTTGTGCTCGGCGGGGCTCTTCGTACTACCCCCTCTGCTGCACTTGATATCCTGTTTCATCTGGCACCCATTGGCATCTTCAGCAGGTAAATGGCGGCTTCTGCATCCGTACGTCTCAAAGCTACTTCACAATGGACCAGTAAAACAACTGGCCATGCCGCTATTCTGAATGATTTTAAGAACCTTCCAGTTCGATAAAAACTTCCAGGTCTCCATTCCCACTAGATCATTCTGAAAAATTTGAAGATTTATGAAAAATGAATAGATTAAGTATTTGATTGGCTAACGAGGGTATTGTCGGCAAAACTACATCTTTTTGGAAATGTGGTTTTAAGCTTTTGGATTCTATGAGCAATCAACTCAACAACCGCCTTTTCATGGAGCTCTAAGGTTGAATGCCTCCATGGTAAATTAAGCATCATTTTCAATACGTTATTTTGCAACTTTTTAATAAATGAAATGAAATGAAAAATCATTTTGTAAATAGTAATTTTATTTTCAATCTAGAGCAAGGAATATCGATTTATAAAGGGGTACAACATCTTAATTGCAATGCCAGTTTTCCTAATCGTTTTGTTTATGTGATTCCTGAATGTGACTTCAGTGTGAACACCCAAATACCTAATGGAAGGTTTCCAATTTATGTTGCTCCCATTTACCTGGAACTGACTGCTGGGAAGAGAAGAAGCTTCTATTTTTCTTGTAAAAGAGATCGCTTGAGTTTTTGCATCATAAAGCTTAATTTTCCATCTCCTATAATAACTTTCTAGTAAATTCATTCACTCTTTTAAATTCCTCTTCATATTAAGATTAATTGATGGGATGAATATATGGCAGTGGCATCAGCACTTCACAGGACTGTATATTGGGGAAATCTGAGCGTATAGATATTATATAGAACCGGACCGAGGACTGAGCCTTCTGGTTCCCCTGCTTTGAAGTAAACTAAACTAGAAACGCAACAAATTTTATGTACATTAAAGCAACGACTAGACAAGAAAGACTGCCGTTTTACAAAGAGACGGAGGAAAGTTGATATTTATCATTTTGTAAATAAGGCCCTCATGCCAAACTGAGTCAAAGGCTTTTTCAATGTCTAATAATATCATGCTAAGGCGCAGTGGCTTAGTGGTTAGTGTGTTGGACTACTAAGCGAGGGGTCCCAGGTTCGAATCCCGCAAAAACCCAAATTCCAACTTGGGGTTTTTTCCACTGCGCCACCTCTCGCGAACGTCTGACAAACATACGAGAGTATAACTGTCTTAAGAGCTTCTCAACTAGCCGTTTGGAATCGGCATAAAAAATTGTAGATCCCTTCCATTCGTTCCAAAAATAAAACTCACACAAAACGAATGGTTGCGAGAAGCTAGGCCTTGGGTCCCTACGGACCTGTTGCGCCAACTATATATAATAATATCATGCCAGGGGATTTCTCTTGAGAACGTTTGTCTTTTACACAATTGCAAATTCTTAGTACCCGATGGGAAGTATTGTGAAAACGCCTGAAACCAAATTGTTCATAAGGAAATTTTTGTGTTCATTGATAAATTTTTAAATTTGTTCCTTAATAACTTTTTCTTATATTTTACTCAGGTTGCTTAGTAAGCTTATGGGCCTATAGCTTTCTGGGTGTTCTCGTGGTTTTCCAGCTTTGAGTATTGCAACCACTTTAGCTTTTTTCCAAGCAACGGGAGAGTTATGCAATTTAATACAGTCGTTTATTAAAAAGTTTACGAATAGTTGATGCCTATTTTAGTTGTTTTATATAGATATTCCTTATTTGGTCAATACGTCCCACTTTTCTAGTGCGCAGACCGTTAACAATGAATTGTATATCCTCTTCGCTTACCAACACATCAGATAGACAGTTGGCGTTAGCTGAAGTGAAGGCTTGAACAGTGTCTCTCGCCAAGTTATTCGTATATGCATCACCTTTATATGCTGACATAATGTTTATTTGCAAAGATCAGGAGCATTAACTTTTTCAATATTCGTGAAGTAGGAAATGGTTGAATTTTTTTAAAAATGGCAACTGCCTGTTTTTTGATTTTTATCAGCTTCACAATATTCCAGAATGGTTTAGAGTATTTGTCCAAGCAACTGAGTTTGTAATTCCATTCTGCGGTTCGGTGTTTGAATATTTCTTTGGGCACTTTTGAGAAGAGGATTTGGTATCGAAATATGGGCTGGCGATATCTTTGCCAATATCTCTTCTGCATGTGTTCCGGTCATGGTCATGGTCCAAACCAATTATTTATAATTTTTACCCGACTGGACGAACGTTCCTACGTGACGCCCTGTAGACCAAACGGCTATACCGATTTTGAAGAGTGGGGTGTCATTAAATTGGAGTGTCATAGGCTAAACAAATACATATAAAAATATAAATTTAAAACAATCTTTTTTACAGTCAGTCGGGTTTTTTGGTTTTTTTAAATTAACTCTTTTAATATTTTTATTTCAGTCAGGAACAAGAAAAAAAAAAATACTAAAATTAGAAAGTTTTTCTTGATTTAGGAACACAAATAAGACTTTAATACGATGTTTTGCCTCAAGAATGGTTTTCTTCCAATAAGATTTTTTTTAAATTGTTCATAGATTTCCCTGAACCAAGCAAACAGTTTTGCTTAGTTACAATTGGAAAGCCTCACATATTGTTTATTTGTAACTATCTGTTTTGAGAGCGCTTTCATGTGAACGCAAGTATATATGCATTGGGTGACCAGCTAAGAGCGAGAGTTTCTGAGATTAAGAGAGCTTTTCACATTTTTTTTTAAGTTAGCGGGACTTTTTGAGCTAGTTTTGTATGCATTCAGTTTAATGTAATGTAATTTTTTAACATTTGAATAACCCCAACTAACTTTCTTACTCATGGAAAGCGAGAGTTTAGCAGCGTTATATTTTTTTATGTTTATGCTCTGTTTAATAGTATCAATGGGTAGAAAAAATCTTTAAATGCAACAGAAATTGCTGAAATAGAGGCTTACTGTGAGCTATAGCTAAAAAACTTGATCGAAGTTCAAAAGTAACTAACAGGTATTCAAGAAATTTATTTTACGAACAAAATTACAAAGGCTGTACTTCTACTGTATACTTTCAAGTCGGGGAAAACGGCAAATTCTAAGGTTAGCTTCCAATCCAACCCATTCTCTAAGAAAGATTAGAAACGAAGCTGGGCTGGAAGTTAATCGAATGTAGAGTAATTAAGATTGCCGGACACCTGAAGCCTCTGAAACTAAAAAAACAAACACCACTTAACAAAGCTCGACAACAACAGCGGCTTAATTTTGCAAAACCGTACATGGGTTGAAAAACTGATAGCAGCAGTCACTCAAAGATTGGCGGAAAGTGACATTTTCTGATGAAAAGAAGTTCAGCTTCGATGGGCCCGACGGATACAACTACAACTGCCGTGATTTAAGAAAAGAAAAAATGTTTTTGGACCGTCACCACAACCGTGAGGGAGGATTTATGGTATGGGGAGCCATATCATATTATGGAACGATCGGTTTGGTTTTTCTGAACTACAGAATGACAGCACCTTACTACAAAACTGTACTGGAAACGGATCTACATCAGTTCCAGGATATTTTCGGACCACTGCCTTGGTTAGAAGACCAAAATATAGAACAACTTTCCTGGCCACTCTCCTCCCCAGATTTGAACACCAAGTGTGGGGTTGATTGACACGAAAGGTGTATGAAGGTAGGAAGCAGTATGCCAACAAAGAGGACCTTCTTGGAGGTATCAAAGTGGTCTGGACCAGTATTTCTCTTAATCTTTTGAAATCATTGTATGATTCTTTAAAAGACCGCATTTTTTAAGTTATTTAAAATAAGGGAGGTTGTACATAGTACTAACATAATTGTGTAAGCTCTAGTAAATAAATAAAAATACTTTTCTTTAAAAAAAAAATTTATATCGTTTCATTTTAACTATAAAAAACAAGGTGTTCCTATTCTATTGTTAAAACAAAAAAATTATTTTAGTGAATCAAAAGGAAATGACCTCAGAAAATTCCGTGAGCTTTTCGAAACTGTTGGAAACTTTTTTTTGTCTAAAGAACTCAGTCCTACCCTCCAACCCAATATACAATTACAAACTGCTACATAATAGACAAACGGTTTGGTTTGCTAAGCAACAGTACCTTGTTTACTAGTCTCTTGACATTCAAGCCAACTGGTGAACAAGGTACAGTCGAGCGATCACATAGAGTTCTTTCTCTAGCTTTGTCTTCATCTAAAGACGAGGCAGAGAGAAGGAACCGCTAACCGATAGCCACCGATAGCGAGTACGGTGTAAAGCACAGCCAGTCAATCACGGGCATTCTTGGGTAAAACACCTTCGTCTAACTATAAGTGTTAAATGTATAGTAAATATAATAAATAATAAACATATTTTTTGTAAAAAAAAGTCGTTTAGTTTTATTTTATATAACTATATGTACAAATCAAAAAGGTACAAAAAACAGTTAATTTAAAAATAAATTATGAGTGAGGTATATGTAAAGTCAGAAGCAATTTTCTTAAATCAATATCTAATTTCTGAAATGAAGAAAAATTATTGATTACTTAAATAGTGCATTTATTATTCAGACTAATTTTTGCGAACCAACATTTTCTTGATATATGAATCCCACCGAAAATATTTTCATGTAAAATGTTGCCAAGACGAGACCATATAACTCGCACTGTCAAAAAGTTATCAGATCTCATGTAGAGCCAACCTTCTAACTCTACACGCTCTAACTTTACAAGGCCTAACTTCACAAACTCTACACCTCAGTCAAAATATGTGGCTTGGCCATTTCGCTACATTCCACTGTTTATTTATTTATTTTGTTGTACAATAGTTCTTGTAGTAACTACAAGATATTATTTTTCTGATATCAAGTACTTTCTTTTGATTTTCATAGAAATCGTCCACCTGGTTGATGAATTCATTGAATAGTTGAACAGGATATGAACCACTGATACAATTGTTGAACAAACTCGCCAACAAGATGTTGATAGAGTTCTGTGAATTTCGCTACAAAATCTTTGCTCTAGTGGTCGATTGGGTGTTCTTATGATGTTGTTGGGCAATTAATTGAAATAAATGCGTTGATATACCATCGTTCACTACACCAATCATCCAACATTGATCAACGCCTTAAACACACTCTGTAGATGATAGCTGAAGTGTAGAATATGTGTGAGTAAGATGTTAGTGAGAGTGAACACAACACCAACAGTTGCAATACCAAGGTAACCAGCATGCGTTGATCAAACCCACGCCTCAATTAGTACTGACCAGATTCAGTTCAATTAACACAACTTACGTCAAAGAAAGATAAAAAATAAAATAAAAAATTAAGCAACACTTTGAAGCCATGGCTCAACGCGTTGCGCAAACCTATGTGCAACGACTCAACGAGCAATACATGCTCGTACACTACCGGTTAACTTGTGAACAACGCGGTGAGCGGGTGAGCAGCACTCCCCAACCATATGAAGCGCGATGGTATTCTTTGGGTGATAGGTTGTGAACTACATAATGGAACTATTTCCGTTCAAAAGATTTGACGCATGTCTCAGTAAACTGCCTTTTGTAGTGACGTGGTAGGTAATGAGTTAAAATATCGAGCTAGAGAAGCATAACCAAGCACTCCTGCTACTGAACTAGTCTGGTACCCGTCGATCAGCGTTTTTTCAGAGAAACATATTCAGAACTGCCATAAACTGAAAGTGATTGGCAGCCAGTGCCTATAAAGCCTATAAAGCCCCTCGGTCAGTAATAAAATCAGAGACCTATGCACTATCCAATGTTGTCTTCAACCCACAGGAGACAACACGCATGTCAAAACGAAAAGCAATAATTTGGCAGGAAATTTGACGCGAACCTGACCGTAAGCAACTGCTCTTGCAGCGTTCCTAGGCATGTTGGATTTTTTGACAACCCATTCTTTTATTTTACATCAAAAACGAACACTAGTTAGCTGGAGAGGGCCAGCAAAAGACTTTGCGCATGGTACTATTTTTTGAGATTCAGTCAGTAAACGTAACCCTCTATCGGGTTCGCCGATATACTCGTATATACATTTTATCCAATAAATTTGGCTTCGCACTTTGTGAGGGCAGTACTCCTAGTATTGTCCAAACTTGATTTTATTGAAATAATTATCGGCGAGTGCTTTTTCGTTGACAACATATATTTTCGGTTTGTCTTCATTTACAGCCCGAGCCATCCTCGGTTGCAATCGATTCAAACACGCCACTCACAGTTCTGCGATCTTCGGATAATTTCAACATCGTCACCATATGAAAGCAATTTGGACGGACAATGTTGAAAAATGATTCGCCTGATGTTGGGTTGTGAGTCTCGTGCAATTGCTTCGATAGCGCGTCGCCTTGTCTCAAACCTTCTTCGACCTGAAAGGGCTCGGTGCTGTTCTTACCGGTTACGACGGCGACTTTAAAGTCTAAAGGTGGAACCGTATATCGATCTAAAATTCATGGGTTTTTTTTTTCCAAAACCTGTCGGAGTGCGAAAATTTGGTCGATGGTTCACTTTGCTGGTCTTAAACCTCACTGATATGGGTCGACCAGGTTGTTGGCGAAAGATTTATGGCGCCCACACAGCCGACAATATCTTTTATGCTACATTCAGGAAACTTATTCCTCTGTAGTGGGGACACAATGCCGAGGCTCCGTTCGTCGGCCAGATGAGTTGGTGGATGCTACTTTTCAACTGCGTGTACTTCAAAACAAACAACTGAAACCTTATTACATGGATTTTAGGACGATCGTCGACGACACGATCATCTCTTAATGAAGCCTTCCAGCTTTTTGTTTTCCTTTTTGAAAACTAAGCTCAATGGTCCTATTGTTACTAATGCAATTAAAACACTTTTCGTTCACCCTAGCACCCTACGTTTCGTCTGTTTGTTTCCACCATCCTCAGGGGTATTCTTTATTCAATTCGTCATATTTTTTAATATATTCTTAATTTGTTTTTCTATTGCACCTTCGCCGATGATACAGCAAAGCATATACATAGTAAATAAATAATAATAAATGACATTAAAGACATCACAACATAAAAAAACGCAGTCAAATTACAATAAATTTATGGCAGCGTTGAAGCCAAAAGGCCTTAAAATAATTGATCACTCTGAACATTCACCTTAAGTAAAGAGACCTTTTTAAGAAAAACTTTAGAACCTTTTTTATCTCAAAAAATCGAGGTTCAAACTTGCGTGTGGTGCGTCCCAGTTATGGTCGACATACTCGCCATCCGAAGTATCGAAATAAGTAAATAGCGGGTATATATTGTGAATCGTTTCGGAGGCGATCGTCTCAAAGGTAAACTCTGAAATCATATGCTCAAAGTCAATTTAATTATTACTAGAAACTAAAAACTCGAAATATTTCAGTATGATTATGAAAAATTCTCAAATTCTCAAACTTTCGAAGACGCCTTTGGCAGCCAAGGTGCTGCCAGCAGTGCTTTTGGTTCGGGCGCACACAGAATTTCAACGGCGACTCGGGAATACCTTGTGCTGTGTTCCAAGAACCTTGAGCTCTTCGCGACAGCCCTTCACAAGCTTCGATTTTATAACTGGGGCAGTTAAGGCTTTTATGGCTGCCTGGCTGTCGATAAAGAAGGTGATACCCTCCAGAGGTATTGCCTTTATCGCAGACTCACGGGCAGCTCTTGTTACTGCCACGACTTCCGCTTGGAACACACTGCAATGGTCTGGGAGGCGTAATGATGTTGAGATACCCAGTGGTTCAGAGTAGATGCCTGACCCCACCCCGTCGTCCATTTTTGATCCGTCTGTATACACGGGTACGGATTGCGGGTTGGGTATAAGTCCATCTCTCTATACTTCCCTACTGGGGTAGGCACTCGAGAAGGGTCGGGTGAAGTCTAAATGTGGCGTGATGTAGTCCGTGGTACGTACATTGCCAAAGTACTTCTTTAGGATCGTTGAATGACCCTCTTCATCGTTTTTCCAGTCTATTGACTGGCTAATTCTCATGGCACTCGTTGCTGCCATAGATTGTACCAAGATATCTAGCGGAAGGAGATTGAGGATAGCCTCGAGTCAGGCGGTTGGAGTTGACCTCATCGCGCTAGTGACTCCGATGCAAGCTAGTCTTTGCACTTTTGTCATCGGTCTTACAATAGCTGTGTACAACCAGAGTTTAATCTTGGGGGATGGCCCCCATGTTTTTCCAAAGATTTTGCTACAGGTGTAGGGTGCTATTGTGGCTTTCTTGATTCTTTCGTCTGTGTTCATTTTCCAATTTAGTTTCTTGTCTAGTATTAGTCCCAGGTATTTAGCGTTGTCAGAGATTCTGAGGGGTGTACCGCCAACAGAAGGCATGACAAACTGCGGAATTTTCCTTTTATTAGTGAACAATACTAATTCAGTCTTCTGGGGATTGACTGATAGACCACATTTCCTGGTCCAGGAGTCAATGATGGATAGGGCTCCGTTTAATTGCTCGGCCAGTGTTGGCAGAAATTTGCCAGTTGCCATCAGCACATAGGGAGTATAAACTGCATGGATATGAACCGCAAAATGTTTAACGAGTTCATCAGAAATGCACTTAATTGGGAAGACGCTAAGCCGGGTGAATGCGACGCCAACAAAAACCTTAGACGACTTAAATAGTGTAAATTGTTTTCATCAACTTCCAGTTCGACCAGATAAATGACGGTTTCTAGTAAATTGGGAAGACTAACAAGTCTGCTTTAAAGTGTGGTTTGGTTTGCATTCCAGGGCAACATTTAACTGTCCGGTGACAAGCGAACGTCTCGGAATTGAAATCAAGGCTTATGAGTCTGTTAATGACAACATCGAACTAACGCGTGGATCTTTCAAGTTCATATCAGAAGCCCTACTGATGTACCATCGACTTGAGGTAACAAGTTTTACTTTTATTCGAATTACTGCGCATATTCCTCCATAATACCGTTCCAAGATGATAACAACATTTTAGTCAGAGCTAGGACCATCATGATTAAGTGTCCTCATCATTGGGCGCATTCACTGGGTTCCACTAATCTATATGTTAAATTCAAATTGTAAGTTTTGTCTCCTCGTCTGTGGGTTTGTAAAAGCATCAGGTTAAAACTGCCCACCCCGTTTTGTCAAAAAAAATATATAGGGCTTGATCCGGAGCAACATTTAGTTTTAATTTCATCGCAATCGGGCAATTCGGGCATGCGAATTTTACAGTTGAAAATGATGTCCCCTAATAGGAACAACTCATTAGGAATTGTTGTACTCGCGTATCGTACTGTTTTCGTTCGATTGTTACTCCCCTTTCAAAAACGTTGAAAAGAAAACTAATGGGAAAAAACTACATCAAATACTAGTTTCAAATATTTTGTGCAATGCTGGCCAATTTTATTCACTGCCTTCATCGTAGCTACACCATATAACACGCGTTAAATTCTCGGTCTGCTGTCTTGTCTACATCTGCAAACATTTGCGTAGTTAATTCTATTTCTAAACATCTCCCTTTCAGAAGTTCAAGAACCTTCACTGGCACTTGTGCCTACCTCCTCCCACCTCCACCCTTTTTCCGTTGTTCCCCTTGAAAAATGATCGCCTCCAGATACACTCCAGTCCTTGCTACTTACTTTTTCTTTTACCAGCTTTATTGTTCGTAAACTGTTAAATACGCCCTCATGCAGGTGATCGTCCATTGTCGTCCCTTTTGAAGTTCTTAAGATGAGAAATTGTCCTCAAGCATTGCATCGTCTCTCACAGAAATAAAAAGCACGCATCCATCGCGAAATTTTAAAGTAGGTTAATTCATGTACTGCATTAGCGGAAAGTAAATTGCATTCCTAATAGCTTGGCGAAACCAGTCAACCAGTACAGAAATAGACGCTTTGCCGGTAGGAAAATGGCTAAGGCGAAGTAAACTAGTCTTCAAGCAGACGCACGCTGCGGAATGCGATGTGGAAATTCCTGGGAAAACATCTGCAGCCGTCGTCATCGGCATCAGCATACACTGTCTGCTGGTCGTTTTTCATCTTTCCACCTTTTCTACTATGCACACATGCGAATTTTTATCTTCTCCTGTTGGGTCATTAACATGGCCTATGGCTTGTGCATTGCAGCTTCTTTTCGAGCCGATGTAGTGTCTGGTTTTCGTATTGAATTGAATTTTATATGACTCCAGTCGGGAACTCAATATGTGCGAAAAATTGTTAAAGGACTGAAGTTAATGGGGGAAGAAATAAAATGTCACGTATACGCCACAGTATGCAGTCGATGTGTGTGTTGAGTGGATTCGTCATTCAGTGCGGGGTGAACACCAGAGTTGGGTTTCCGTTTCATTTGTTAAAGTGATCATCCCTGGCGTCAGAGGCAGAAATATATCCATTATGGTAATAAAATATTGAACGTCGGTTTGTCTTAGAAGTGCCCAAGGATGCGGCTTTGTGCGTGGCTGTTGAGTCAGCGAACAATAGTGATACAATTAAATGCTGACAGCTACATATGCCATACGGATACGATTCTTATTGACGGTTGACATGGCATAGATGTTGGCGGAGGATAGCTCGACCGGAGGGCGGAAAACTTTATGCGCTTCCTGTTCTACATAGAAGCAATGAGGGCTATTTCCGTATTTTATTCTTCTGGCTGCCACACGCATGGTGAAATGGTTTTTTTTTTTTTTTTTTTTTTTTGTGCTGTAAACTCGAAAGCTCATAAATTCATTGCTTATGTCGGACCTGACCCAGGCGAGGGCTTTGACATTTATTGTTTGTTATTGAACTCAACTTTAGGAGCCTATCGCTGAGACATAGCAACACTAATTTTTCTATTGGCTCCATGAACTCGATGACCACTGACCAGGTGAGGGTTTCCTTCCATCCGACTGTAGTTTTATTTACTCCGCTTAAACAAACGCAAGCGGCGTAGACAAATCTAATAAATCAACTGCTTCGGAGGTTGGAAAAGGTTTTTCTGTAGTACAACCAACCAATTTTTTTTTAACATTGAACCTTCTGAATCTAAGTACTTGGCGTACATTTAGACTTAATTACGTTGCGTGTTTGACTAGTTACACAATTTTTATGTTGTTTTACTTAGGAGAACTTTGCGTTTTTTTTTTTTTAGGTTTATGTTTTTCGTGTGATTTCGAAATTATTATTTCTTCCTCTCTGTAAACTGCGGGTCCTACCAAGTTGAAGTTGAAGTTTAAGTTGAGAGCTGGTTCCAGGAAAAGGGGTGTAGTGTCTTTACTAGAGAACTTGGCTGGGAACTATGGTGCCCTTCGAAATATACAAGTTTTGGGGGATGTGAGGATTTTCACTGCTTGGATACTGAAGCGATTCGACTTTTGGTTCAAACGGATTTTAAGATGATTTTTTAAGACACAGTAGAAACTATTTTTTTCCTTTTTTCCTGTTTTTATTCTTCATCTGTGTTTATAAGTTCTAAAGTTCCAGGCGAATTTAGGGCCTTTTTATTCAGTATCGTTCAACTTTTCGATAACTCCGAGGTTGGGCAACTTGGGAGTTGATTTGAAAGAGAGAGTTGAGCGGCAAGTTGAGGATTGCTTTTATTGACTACTTTAATTCTCAACTCCTCAGTTGAAATTCAAAAGTTGGCGTACTTGCTGTTTCAGAAATAAAAATGTCAGTTCAACTTTGGATTTGAATTTAGGACGTCACTTTATTCATACTCGTTTTACGGAGTAGATATACATACCAAGTTCCCGCAAGATTGCCAATTGCTTTGGACACTAGTTTCAACAATCAACAATCTACGCCAATTGAATTGATCCAAGTCCATAGCAGCGTAGCAACGATTAATAACTGGGTTATTGGTCGGAATTCACTTGATCTTTGTTATGGGTCGTAATTCACGCGATCTTATGAAGAAGAAAACAACGAAACTCAAAAAATACATGCAATAAATTCCATCTCTTTAACGGTACACAATATCTTTTCCAGACGCACGGCACGGAATAAGATGTAGCACCATCATTGTCGTCCGCTTTGAAAGACGAAAATGAGATATGCAGTCGCGGTCGTCCCATTATTCGAGTCCAACACGTGGTAGCATCTTGTATTGCCGTCTTTCACAGACCAAATTGCGCTCGTCTTCTTCGCTGCCCGAGTCAGACGTTGGCCAATCTGCCCAGAAATAATTTGTATCGCTCATCGTTTAAGCTTTAAAAATTAATATTTGATTATTTTCGCCACTCGATTTGAAGTTCGCACAGTCAGAAACAGAAATGAGAAAAAAAAGAACTGACATTTGACGTAAGAATCCCTACTTTGCTCTACAACTTCTAATATTTCGGGGAGTTGAGAGAGTCCAAAGTTGATTTACTTTCGGTTTTCTCAACTTTGGAATATCCAAAGTTGAGCGAGTCAACTTTGAGCGAGTCAACTTTGAGCGAATGAAAGTAAATTCTCAAGTTGAAAATTAAATCCCCGAATTGTGTTCAACTTCGAGTTAAAAAAACGGGCCTTAATCTCTATCCTTTTCTGTAGTAGGCAAAAACAAAACAAAACTTACTTCATGAGAAAGCACATTCTGCTACCGGAAATCGGTAAAACGACCTCCCAGTTGAACGGTAGGTATGCAACAGATCGCGTTCGCGATACATAAGTTCGAAAATAACGCGGCGAAACAATTTTAAATTCTATGTTCGAAATTATGATCCAATATGTATGCAATGTTTCTGTGACTGGTTCAAATTTATATACCTCAACGATTAGGAACGTTGCATACTTTAGGTATGCTTTATAGGTTCAAGTCTGGGATAGGATTTTGTAGACATGGTTCGATCAGGGGCAATTTGGCTTTGAACTTTTTTACTACTAAGATATTTGTAAACGAGCTTTGCAATAGAAATGTGTCTTTAACTGTACCATCTTTTAGAAAACGTGATAAACGTGATGGTGAAACAAGAGACCCTGCCAATATGGTGAAGGTCTTCAACAAATTCTTCTCCAACATGGCTACTAAGACCTTAAAAGATGCAGGCTATTTGAATGTTCCCGGTTATTGTTCACTTAGCTCTTTCAATATGGTAAGTAGGCAGCCAAACAGCTTCTTCTTTGAACCTATATCTTCGTTAGAGTTGCTTCGAATTATGCGCACTTGAATAAATCAACCTGTAATGGGTTTTCAAATGATTGCTTTTAATATTGTTGATGTCCTCGCCCCCTTGTTTAATAAAAGTTTATATAATGGAATACTTCCTAGCAACTTAAAAATTGCTGAGGTGATTACAATTTACAAAAAAGGTGATCGGTCTAACCTCAACAAATATAGGCCTATTTCTCTTCTATCGACGTTCTCCAATATTTTTTAGAAAGCAATTAAGGGTCGGGTCGTTTCTTTTCTTGAAAATAAATCCTTTTTCAGTACTTATCAATTTGGCTTCCGAACTGGAAAGTCTACGGAGGATGCGCTTCTTGAATTTTGTACACATGTTTGTGGGAGAATAGATAACAAGAGAGAAACCGCTTCACTCTTCGTAGATATAACGAAGGCATTCGATACTGTGGACCATGAACTATTGCTGAAGTTGTATGCTAAACTGGTTTGCATCATATCTAAAAAGTAGAAAACAATTGGTAGAAAGAGGTGAGCACCTTAGCAATTTCCTTGCTATCAACACTGGTGTCCCACAGGGCTCAGTGCTTGGACCAGCTTTATTTTTTATCTTCATCAATTCTATTTTTGACTGAAACTTTTAGGTGAACAAATTGGCTATGCTGACGATGTAGTGTGCACGTATTCCAGTAGTTCTATGTTAGACCTGGTTGCGGATATTCACCACGACTTGGAAGTTCTAAGGCATTGGTTTGGCATGCACTGGTTAGTAATAAGTGACAAAACCAAGCTTATGTTTTTTAACTTTTCCTCATTGGATTTCGACTCTCTAGAATTCAGATTTCACAGCGTCGATTGTGAGAAATTATATGTTAGCAATGCTACCTGTCCAGCGGCTTATTGCGCTGACATATGCACAAAAAAATGCTTCGATATTGAAGTGGTCTCCATGTTTAAATACTTGGGACTACTTATCGAGAATAAAATGAATTGGAGTTGCCATACTTCCGTCCTAAAACAGTATCTCATGTATTCTACGCAAATAATGTACCGGCTAAGACCTGTTTGTTCAAGAAACCTCTTGGTTACTGTGTACTATGACTTAGTGCAGTCAAAATTGCAATATGGGTTAGTTTGTTGGGAAAGTACTTATGCTAATGGGCTGCATCCTTTGATAGTTACCCAAAAACTAATTTTAAGGATTATTTGGAAAATCAGAAGACGAGATCATAGCTTTCCGTTGTTCAGGAACTCAAGAATACTCCCGTTTAAACATCTCTACTTCTATAAAGTTTTAAAATTTCTTTTATGAGAAGTGGGCACCTTTTAAATATACTTTCAACCGCTTACACTCTGCGCATCAATGACAGTTATTTTGCAGTAGTTCCATGCCATAGCACTAATAAGTTGCAAAATTTGTAAACTATTGTAGCAGCAAGATTGTTCAATAAGCTACCACCGGCCATTCGGAGTATTAGAAATTCCTTTACATTTGAAAAAATGTCTGTTTGACTTTGATTTAAATGAAATTAATCTCTTATTGCGAGTGACGATATAATATTAATGTACTATACCCTTTGGCTAACTTTTAATGTACTCAATATTTGGATATGCATCGAAATTATGAGCTACTCCCACTGTACGATTATCGATCATTTATGTCCTTATGACTCGCTGTATTCGCCACTAGTTCTTTTCCCAACTACAGAATACTTCAACTTTTTGTTTCAATTTATACTTAAGCACATTTCTACTTCTTTGAATTCCCTATAGGTTTTTGATACATTTATTGATAAGATATTGCTATTACTCCTTTTTTTTACCAAGACAGCGATTTTAAAAACCCATGTCTTACAGCCAACAATCTTTTCTGTCGTTGGTGTGTCAGCGGTCAAGTTGGCCAAGGCTCCCAGCACCAACCTTGAAGCGAGGATGTAATAAAATAACATCATGCGGGCTTTATGGCCTCAAATTTAAAGACTTATTCTCGGAAATAATAATGGAATACTAATTACGCACCTACTTTTTTCCTCGCGCAATTATTCCTGAATAACTATTTACTAATGCCTAAGAATCCACTGACCAAGCAAAATATTATATGACATTTGCCCAATCATAGTTTTAAGAGTCTCGTTCAACAATTTGTAACATGAAAATTATAGCATTCAATTTTTTTTTTTTTTGCTGTGTACTCTAGTAATTTTAATTATATGTGATAACCGAATTACATAACTCTTCTGGACAGGTTCTTTGGAATTGGTTCTTTGCGTTTTATGGTCCCCTCTTTATGTGGTACGAAAATTTTAGTTTGTAGCGGGCTTATGCAGGCAGAACTCTCCATCAACCCGAAGGGATATCTAGCGCGGCCTCTGCTTCAAGGGAAACATTCCAGGTTACATCATCCCCCACCCCTAAAAATTATAAACGTAGAAACGGTGTGTATTTAAATTGGTCTCATTAGACAAGTTATTTAGAAGAGGCTATTCGGTTGGACTTGGCTTTCAGCTTTTCTGGTCAGCAGCCGCCCTTAAACAATTTCTGTTTGGAATTTTTTTGTCAAAATTTCATTGGATGTGTTGTTGGAAAGAACAACCATTTTCTTTAACAAACGCTTTTTACAAATGCATTTCAAATTTATCATTAAAAGTGACATATGATTGTTCTTAACCCATAAAAACAGGACACCAATTGTACGTAGTTTTTTAAAGTTTTATTTCCAATATTCTAAAATAAGCAAACTAGATAAATGTTTTTTTTTTTTTTTTTTTTCAAAAATTGTTAAAATATTGGAGAAACTTCCGAATATGACGAGTGTGCCCATCCAATTTCATAATCATTTACAACTTTTGTTTGGTAACCACTCATTTTAAATTCAATTTTATTTTTATCCTTAATTAAACTTATATACTAGACTAAAACGATTAAATCTAATTCAAAACTAACTTTTATCTTATTCTAGCTTACTGGCTCTTAGTGAGCGTTCTAAACTTAACAATATCCTTAAAATTATTGCCTTTCGGCCTTAAATCTATCAATCTATAATTTGTTTTGTTTTTCAATTTCCAAGAAACTTTAGAAAACTTGAATTCTTTATATTTCTTTTATTTTGGTAACCACTTTTTAAAGGAAAATGTCGTATCGAACTTGACTTCTTCTAAGTCTTTGATTTTCATAACTCTGTTCAATTGATTTGGATTAATAGAAAATTCATATTCAAATGTGGATGCAGATCTACCAAAAGAAATCACATTACATTTCTTAATATTTAATTTTAAACTATTGACGTTGCACCGATCAGTTAGTACTATCCAGTACCGATTGGATCAAAGAACAGTCACCAATACTTTTAATACATGAAAACAGTTTTAAAGATAGCGAAGAGCAGTGGTCCTAAATGACTTCCTTGCGGAACACCCGAAGTACACCTGATACTTTTTTCGAGCGATGTTCCAATTGTTACTCGTTGAGAGCGACCAATTAGGAACGATGAAATCCATAAAAGCATTTTAGAGTGTATTCCAAAAGCTGCTAGCTTTTCAAGAAGAATTGACTGATTACCCGAGTCGAAGGCTTTACTTAAATCGGTATGTATCGCATCTACTTGGCTTTTGTTTCCCACTTCATTTAGAACATAAGATGAAAAGGATGCCAAGTTGGATACGAAACCATACTTCAGATAAACATTCTTTCGTTAAAAACTCTAGTTTATATTTAAGAATGCCTTCAAAAAGCTTAGGGATAGCTGAGAGCTTACAAATACAGCGGTAGTTCTCGACGTTATTTTTGTCACCAGCCTTATGAATAGGGACAAGAAACGAAGTCTTCCAATCAATAAGAAATGTTCCCTGTGAAGAGAACGATTTAAAATATTTAATAGTGAAGTGCAAGGACCAATGACACAATTTTTCAATATAATTGCTGGTATGCCATCAACGCCGCAATTAGGGTTTGGTTGGAGAGACTTAAGACCAAACAAAACCACTTCAGAGCTTAGTTCAAGAGATCCAATACTGACAAGATTAACAATATTGTTTCTTTTACTGTTATGACAATTGCCATTAGTATAAACTGATTTAAGGAAAGAAGCGAAAAGTTCTAAGTTAGACTCTACATTGGACGATTCCACGCCTTTAAAATGCATTGTGCCCGAAATCCCAACTGATTTACGTTTCGAATTTATAAAATGCCAGAAGGATTTACTGTCTTTTTTAATTTTACTTTCAACAGAAATAATATAATTTTTGTGCAGAAACTTACTAAGGTAGGTAAATTCTTTACGTAATTTACTAAATTTGTTGTAATCATTCGTTTTACCAGATTTTGAATATGCTTTGAGAGCTCTGTTCTTCAAATTCTTTAGCTGATTCAGTTTTTTTACCAAACCAATGAGGCTTGGATAATGCTTGATTGTTGGAAATCGGGACATATTTAGCAAAGCAGTCAGCTAGTATTTCAACAATACGCTTCTACATATACAAACTAAATTGAGTTCATTGAAATTAGCTTTAGAAAAGTTAAAACAGTTAGGATCACATTTGAATATTCATAAATTTCAATTTACCATAAATAGTTCTTTATGGTTAACAGATTCGAATAGCAAAGAGAATGGTACTTCTGTAACAGTCGCTTTCAATTCATCGCAACAAACAAAAAATAAATCTAATATTTTTGAAAGAGAGTTCCGAATTGAATTGATTTGACTTAAGTTTAACGAATGAATAAAATCAAAGAAAAAATATTCAGGAGGCTGCTTAATATTGTTAGCAGTAAGAACAGAGTCAAACCACGTCCAAATAATATTTGTGAGATTAAAGTCTCCTAAATGCAGCACAATTATTATTAACAAATTCAACCTTTTTCCATATGCTTCTGATAACAATCAATTATTCTATTAGGAGTTACATAACTAACTACAAAAAACATTAGCTTTTTACTAATATTAGTTATAACAACTGAAAAACCTAGTTGTTCCACATCGCGAACTGGTAGCTTGACTTCTCTCCCCTCACGATCACTACGGACTGCGATGACGATTCCACCGGTCAGAGTCTACTTTACATCGATCAGATCGGAAGACATCATATAATCGTCACAAATATTTCACTCGAAGATATATTGGGATACAACCAGGTTTCAACAATGATGATGACCTCTTAGTGTAAATGACAAGATTTATATGTACATGTGCCTCCTTTGTACTTACATGCTTGTAAATGCCGCTTTAAAAAATCCAAGACCAGGACACGACCCTAAACTTTCGAGCCACAGAAAGATGAAAAACATTATCAATCAAATAGTTAGACTTCCGCTTTAGTTATAATATTGTGAAACAAGTGTTTTGTCTCTTGGTCCTTCAAAAGGAAGAACATCGACATAAAACCTGGCGGATAACATGTGCAACTAATCACCTCAGTTGTTCAGGAATATTTTTACAGTCATATACCTTTTTTTAGTGCAAAAAAAAAACACAATATACAAGTTAAACTGTTCTCCAGGCATGTGTAGGAAAAAAATGTAAAAAAAAAACATCCTATTTAAATGTGTTTTCGATTTTTGAATGCACTGACGAATTTTGCAGGCCCTGGTAATCAATAAACATTTTTGAAATGGATGAAGTTTAAAAATCACATATTGAAAATAGATTTCTATAGCATTGTATGGTAGTAGTCGCCTTTAAATCTTATTTCCTAAAGAAAATTACTTGTTGACTAATTAACTGAGCTACGATCTTCTGTAGTCAATTTCGTGAAGGCGCAGAGTTCAGTATTTCCATTGTGGGTCATAATATACTGCCATAAACCCTCACTAAGTTTGCTTGAAGAGTTCTCGAAACAGATAAAAAATCTACAATATTAATAAAGAACGCACCGCAATTTTTCCCGTTGCTGAAAACGTTCCTAATGTTAAGAGGCTTCTACCCAGAAATCGAGCACAAGTGCAAAAAAATTACATTTTGTATCCCTGACTGAATGCATTTGAAAGAACAGAATTTCCTCTTCAAAACCGTCAGAGGGGGTTTTTAAAAAAACATCTCAGTAATATTTTATTTAAAGAATTCCAAGAGGTGTCGGGGAAAATTTGCATAAAATGATTTACTATTGGCCAAACCATGATAAGACGGAGTACGATACATCTGAGATCACTAGCTCAGCTAAAAGGTAATATCCAACACATCAAAAGAGAGATCTTGAAATTTGACACAGCTTTGGAAAATACAGGTGTTTAAAAACAAACAATATTTTGAAACAATGAACTATGTTTTTTTAATTTGAATATTGATGCACGTATGTTTCAATTTTTACTCAGAACAACATATCAGTTAACAGATCCAATAAAAACTTATATTTATTCACGTGTATTTTTTCACAAAATAACGAGTTTAAATTACATGTTGGAATTCAAATTTGATTCCTTAATTGAAAACACTATCCGATTTTCTTTGCAAGCTAATTTAATTTTAATGGTTTGACACTTTGGCAGTAGCCAGTTGTGCGAACTTAAATATTGCAATGCATTCGATGCTCTTTCTCACAAGTAGCCTTGACTTTTGGAATCTCTTAGAAAATGAATGAAAACAAAATAACTCCAATGTTTGGCCGAGGGTTGTTCAGACATTTGTTTAAATTTTTTTTAAAGTCCTTTATTACAGTTGCAATCCACAACGAGGATGAGAAGAGATGTACCATGTACCATCTACCAAGAGGACTCCCCTACCATACAAATTTATTTTCAAAATTCTCACTATTGCAAAGACACCAGCACGCACAACACACACGCGGAGATATACTCGTAATACTGTACTTCTGTCAAACTACACGAAAGAGCTAAACCAGCCGGTGGGCTATCTTTTATTCCAATGCGTTCTTCCATCAGACGTATAGACCTTTCTCAGCAGCAAAGCTTTCGACTTCCAAAAACCTTTTAAGTAATGACTTTGTGTGTCTTCATATTGCCTCATATAGTCAGGCACACGAAATGCGACTGATTTCGTGCTCTCCAAAAACAGTACCTGGTGACGTGCTGGTTTTTCATTTGCCAGCCAAAAACCATCGGACTTCTTAAAAGTGAATAGCATTCGGATGGATTTTATGAAATGCTTTAAAACTGTAAACATGTGAGCTAGACACGAACCGCAAAATCGAGGCCATGCCTTCTATAGTTCAACCAACTAACCCAGTTCATTTTAAAATTCATATTAACTTCTGTATGCACTGCGACGAGGCACACTATGCAATCATGTTGAAATATTTCTGTGGCAGCATTGAAATTACCTTGCGCTCTCCGAATGCTTTGATCAAGGCACACCTCAATGACATGTCGAGCTGACCGAATATTCCTTCCGGGTGTAAGGTATGTGTGCCACGAAAACAATACCGCGGCCTTGCCAGTCGCCAAAGAATAATCGCTGGCAAAGTATAGATACACGCGGCGAATATCCCTCACCCACATTTAGAATATACAGCCAAATTCATTATCAAGGAGACCCAAAAGCCGATTTCAACTGATCTTCACATCTCTGTCATTTATCTGAACAAAAACCACACAAACAACTTCCATTTCCGTTTTATTATCACCAAATGCAAGGCCATATTGAAACACGTTAGTTTTGGATTTTCTTAGACCAAAAATTAAACCGAATTAAAGTTGCGTGCGAGAGCCCAGCATTTCCGGTGCGTTGACACTGACATTGACCGAAGACAAAAATACAACTTGGTAAATTAATCGCAGCTATACAGATACAGACGATGGTTTTGCTAACGTTGCTTCAATTTTATTAAGAAAGAGCTTTTTTATTTTATTTTTATTCAAGCGGATATTTGAAGGCTTACATCTTTTAAAATAATGATGAGCTGACTAATTAATTTAGAATAAACAATAAGGACTACCATTACACGAAGAGCATAATACTTAAAAATTTAAGAATATAAACAACCGATTCAAATTCACAAGTTCAATAAGAATTTGTTACATGATAATTATAAAAAATATGTTACAAAACTTTAAAAAAAAAATTACAAGAAACAAGTTAAATTGACTGGCAGACAAGTAGGCTTTTATCATGGATTTTTCCAATCTATTACATGACGTTTTAAATGTCAGAATATAAGCAACCGATTCAAATTGACAAATACAGTAAAAATTTGTTACATGGTAATTATATAAAATATGCAACAAAACTTTTAAAAAAAAATTACAACGAACAAGTTAAATTAACTGGCAGACAAGTAGGCTTTTATCAATAATTTTCCCAATCAATTACATGACGTTTTAAACGTCAGAATATAATCAACCGATTCAAATTGACAAATACAATAAAAATTTGTTACATGGTAGTTATAGAAATTATAGAAATTATTAAAATATTTTACAAAACAAGTTAAATTGACTGGCAGACAAGTAAGATTTTCGCAATCAATCTACGTGACGTTTTAAACGTCATAGTTAAAAAAATTTTCGGCTTCGTATACTCATTATATATAATTAAATTACGGTTTTCTGAATAAAATATTCGATCGATTGACGAATTGAATTTTTGAGTCATTTGGCATCGGAAATGGAAACAAATATAGTTGGCATTGGATATTTACCAATCAAACTGAACAGAGGCGTTTATTGGGATGCATGAAGCTGTGAAGAAGTTAACGCACCCGCTGCAGAAAGTTTAATTATTTTTTAAAAACTTCTCTCTAGGAAGGCGTTTCAATAGCACCCCGCGAAACATGTTGTTCTCCGAGAAGTGAACGGATCGTCCACTGTTGGGTTCTTTTTGCCTGATAGCGGGAGCTGTGTGGCCTTTGCCGTGTATAGCAGTCTTCTAAGTGGAAAGCAGAAGTGGGCTTCCAATGTCCCCTGCACCGTTTCGTGCCACGAATGACTTGTTCTAAGTAAATCGTTCGTGCACACGAAAACGTTTGAATGTTTCGCTTTACATAATGCCAGGTTTTCTTGCCTTGCCAAATTATTTCTACCTGTTGCTACAACGTCCAAACATTGTTCCCGGGGTATTTACTCCGCCTTCTGCACCCTTTTCCTTCTGAATTGTTATTATTGTCCCCAACAGTTTTAGTAGACGCAGTTTTTGAACGCGATTTTGGGGAGTGTTTCAAAAGGAAGCTCCAACAAATCAAAAGTGATAAATATTAAAGTCTGATAAGCATTCAGACGTCTTGTATGTTATTCCGGCCCATATATGTACTTTGAACCAAAAACGATTTCAGTAATGTTTAATATAGGCTCTCTGCCATGGACGCAATAAACTTTGTACGGGCCGGCGGAACTGTCAACATACCTCCATTTAGATGATTATCTCCCGAGTTGAACGCAACGATTTGTAATCCAGTCTATGGCAGGGAGTTCAAGTTTAGCTTCAAGCGCATAACCTATTTAAAGTAATTACAATTACCCTCAATCGCACTTTTTTCCTATTTAATGGTTAAAAATAGTTCACCTGTGTGTGTGTGTAAATATGTTTGCATTTATTGTACAGAAACAGACCAAAGGTGTTGACCGCTGAAGCAATCCGTAATAGTTGTTGCAGTAAATCGGTGAAAAGCACACAAATTGATGCCTATTCGTAATTAACTAGTTTTTGTTTTCAATTTGATTTGTTGGACTTGAAAGTGCCTTTAACTTGAGCTTGTTTGCATCAAGTGTATATCTCGAATGCTTCTCACTTGTGTACTTGGCGAGACTTGTTTACATTTGACAAGTAGAATTGTAATTATGCAGTTAAGGCTTTATAGAGGAACTTAACTAAAAGTTGAAGTGTACATTTTAATTTAAGTTTTTTTTCTGCTTGACATTAATAGATCGGACATGGTTTTTAATGGAAATAAGAATTTGATTCACTCAATGTGCCGGTGCAACGCGTGAATTGAAAGTACTTCATTAGCCGGAAGTCCATTGCGTGTTTCGGTAAGGTCATAATGGGTGACATGTTCATTTGTCAAATGTGTGTGTATGGGAGAAGACGTGGTTAAGGTTAAAAGTAAGCGGTGTGAATTGTACCAATCTCTCTTTTTCTAAAAAAAAAAGAAGGTATTTAGACATCTTCTGACCAGACTTAATTTGACTTTTGTTGGTGAATTTTGTAGCTTATATATTGCTGTTTGTTTGCAAAATCTTAAGATCACCATAAATTTTATTCGAAATCGTTACATCTGGCTCTGCTCTCCCCTACCTGAAGTCAAACAAATTTTGTAGCTTAAATATTGTTGTTCAAATATTGTTGTTTTTTTGAAAATATGTTCGGATGATTTATTTGCAAAATCTTAAGATCAGCACCAAATTTAGTCGAACGTGTTACGACTAGCCCCGCTCTCCCCTAACTGAAGACAAATTATTAAGAATATAAATGCGGAAATGCGCAGGTCCCTACGAGATTGTAGGGTTCGAAATCTTTTGCGTGTGAGGGTTTTGAGCTTTGAACCAATTTAAAACCTTCGTCATGACAATTTTTACCATCGAACGTGTACGTCAGCTGTTTGTTAGCAGTGAGGCAATATTTATATTTTATCTGGGTATTTAACCTGGAATATCTCTTTAAAAACTGCAACATATTAAAAGAAGAATTTTGTTAGAGAATTAATGCGGAGAAAGCCAGCTTTAGTCAAATTACGGATTGTGCTAATGCCATCTAAAGGCAATTAGAGAAATTGTAACAACTTGTAGAATTTCGCTCTTCGCTCATATATGTCATCGCCGAACCACCACTAACTTCCTTTTGAGATTCAGGTAGGTTGAGTAGAAAACGATTCTTCCCTTCTACTTATTTATGTTTCCGACTCGTGAGCCAACAATTTAATCAGCCATCTTTGTTGACATTTAGCTTGCAAGCATTTGGTCGATTTCGTGGCCCTAAAACCTAAATTTGCTGAGGATTTCAGGGCAATTAGCAGAATACCTTGCCTGTCAAAGGTACTTGAAAAAGTACTGTCGCGAAGCAAATTTCTCCTCCTTCCTTCATCAACTTCAGTCTGGTTTTGAATGATATCAGAAAAAAAAATTTCTAAGTAACAGGTCAAAAAAATAATAGTTGGAGGTAAGTCTTCTTTTAGTCCTTCCTCAAGATTCAATTCTCGGTCCAATATTGTTTTGTATGTTAATTAATGATCCTGATCTGATGAACTTGATTTAATACTAGCATCAACTCGAAAAGAGCAGGAGATTGCTCCAGCCTACCATTTAGTAAGGCCGTCTTCATATTGGATTGATGAACAATAGCGCACTAGGCCCTGAAACAGCGATCCAATCTTGCAGGTCTTGCAGATGCTCCCGTCTGCAGTATTAACAAGAGTTCTAGCTACGCCATAATTTTCAAAACATGCAAGGGTGGTCATGAATTTTTACAAGTTTTGCAGTGTTAAGCAATTTCTTATTTTTCAAGTGGTGTTTGGTTCGTGGGGGTTATCGTTCTTCATTTATGTAGGGGACCTATTGAGGACTTGCGGAATAGTAGGTCTAGATAGGCTGTTTGAGTTAAGTGTCTTAGACCATGTTAAAGGACAAAGCAGAGAATGCATTTATAATCAAACTAGGGACACTCACGAAATACTAAAGTGGCTTGGAGGTATGTCTGTGCGTTATAAAGGGTTGCATTTACAATAAGCTCGGCAGCTCATGAGAAACAACTCCGTTTGCACCATAATTGACAAAGGTATAGGTACAGGTTGTCGGCTATTGGCTTTTAGCAAACCACGTTTTTCAGCCCTATTATGCATACTTTCCAGGCTATTCCAATCCAAGGTATATGAATAGATGGAATATTGCGCCAAAATTTAAAATTTCAAAATGGCGCACCATTGTGACTTATTACTATGCCAAAGCATGTAAAGCTGCTTTCTGTAGTGCGGAATTTGTAAGGTCTTCATTGTCGCTTGGTGGTTGCGGTAGGACCTTTCCCAATTCACTGACATCAGCTTGAATTTTGTTCGCACTGTAACATATAATCAACACATTAAACAATTCGTGTAAATTTAAATGATACCTTGGTTCGTTTTTAGTCTTTCAGTGCGAGGTGTTGAAGATTTCCTTGGATTTGTCCTGCTTTATTAGCGGGAAAAGAAGCGATTTAACTGGTATTCCAATTTGTAATAATATTGGATTCACTTAATTGGGGCAAAATGATTTGAACAAATGCGAGCAGTACCTTAAACTGGGGTTACTGTGTGACAGGTTTTGTTGTTTTTGTTAAAAACTTTTATTTCTTTATGAAACAAAATAAGATATGTATACCATTTCAAGCATTAAGCAATGAAGGAAACGTTCTCATATTATCGAAAGAATAATTTTAAATACGTAAGCCTTCAAAGTGTGGCACAAAGTTACCCCAAACGTATGGGGCAAAGGACGAAACCCTTTGCTAAACTTGTCAAAATGTAAGTTTGATTGAATTTTCCCCTATACTATTATAACACATGATACAATTTTTTTTTTAAAGAAACAAGTGAAGAATTTTTATTTACGTACAAAAAACTAAAAAGCGTTACAAATAAAAATTGTAATAAGATGTTGCGGGGATAATATAATCTTTAATATAAAGCGTAGTGTCGGTCAATAAATAATTTTGTCCAAGTTGTCCCGGAAAGGAGTTTATTTCCTGCCAAATTTGTCGTAATAGCTTTTGCCAACCCTTAAATCAAGACGAAAACCACTAGTGGATGTAGCAATAATATGCTTAATAGATCCTTACTCCTCCCGGCACTGAAAACGGTTTGACGTCCCAAGACATTTGAATGAGCATCTTTTCATTTATTCATTAGAGTATTCCTATGAATACCGTACTTTTAGCTCGCCTTTCGAATTGAAATTCGTCCACTTCGGACTTTCAGCACGGCGTTTTTCAACGATTCCTGAGTGAAATTGCAATAGGTCCATCCTCCTATTTTTTTTATATACTTTCGAGACATTTCGGCTCAATTGTCGAACCTTCAAATTTTTAATTTAAAAGTAAGCGGTTACTTTGGACCAAAAAAGAACGTTGTACGTATAATAAAGTAAATCAATACACAGGGGATAACTTTGTGCCAAGTGAAACACCAAGGATGGTGGTACAAAATTACCGCATGAAGTTGCGACCTTATTGAAAAGGCCACGTAAAAATTAAAGCAATAGGTTTTACTAATATCAACATTAATATAATTTATCACAAATAAATCATAAACAAATAGCCCACCTTCAATTCTGTAGCGATTATAGTTTTTTGGTTGTAGATGAAATTTGTCGCATTATTCAAAAACTAAACACAAAGAAAACAAAGAATATAAGATAATCACTAGAAAGCTTTTCCAGCAGCATTGCACAGTGAAAAAATGTGCATATTTTTTGTCGAAGTATTGGTAAAGTGAAATTGAATGTAAAAAAACCGGCAAAGTGTGAATGTCACTCGCGCACCGAAGGTTCCGCACTTCTTTAGAGTTGGAAATTGCGAACAAACAACAAACAACAATCTGTGTGCTTGAGAATGAGTATCCATTGGAAAAGTACCAATGAGAATGAGTTGAGTTGAGTATTCATTGAGAACTCCAATTGGATTCGATTAAGAGAAGACACCAATAACGAATGAAAGTGGTTAAAAGGGTCGGACTTTGTATAGTGATCGACAGTTTTTTGTAAATATCTTTTAAAAGATTAACTTTTCCAAAAAATAGTCTTCGGCATATAGTTATATAGCTACGAGCATGATCTACAAAAAAGGTATATATCCAATTTTCTGTAAATCAAGAAATTAACAGCTTTTTGTGCGAATGGAAATATTTTTTTCACCAAATCACTTATTACTGTATAACCGTTTGGTGTATCGATATTTGTCGTTTAACTAGAGGTTATACCGGATGTAGCATGCAAATTTCAGCCTTCTACGTCAATTAGTTTCTGAGATAGACCTAGGTACAAAATTGGTCTAGTGGTCGGACAGGCGGACAAAAGCGAAACTAATAAGGTTCCGTTTTTTCCCTCTGGGTACGGAACCTCAAAAAGCACGGTTGGCACAAAGTAACCCCATCTTACGATACCTTTGTTGTATTTGTCACTTCGGCCACACAAAAACACCCACTGTCTACAAAGTTTTTTTGTCTTTTGGAAACGAATGTAAACGTATTAAAACTGCACACCGCATATTTTTAAAGAAAATCGTTTACAATCACCGTGGAAAACCAAAAACACAATTAATTTATAGTAAACAACTATCTGCTGGCCCCCTACAGTCACTATTGCCCGCCATTTTTTGTGCTTTTGACAGATGCGCAGAACAGAACCAAAATAATTGCGCGGAGTATATTACCTTACATTCATATACCTTGATCCCAATCAGTGTATAATAGTACATCGTCAGCAAAGCGCCCCAGTTCCGTAAGTCGCATTAAATGGCTTAAATCATTTATGTGTTTAAGAAACAATAGTGTTCCTAGGACCGATCCCTGTGGAACACCAATGTTGACCGAGATTGTTTCTGAAGCGACCATTGGCTGGAGTCTATTTGGTTTAAAGTCTGCGAATCCACACTTCTTACTTCGTACTTTGTCAGTTCTATTTAAAGTATGATCCTGTATATTGTCTCAAGTGCACTTTTAAGTCAAGGAATACAAATATTATTTTCTTTCTCCTACAGAAGAGGATTGAATTTTCTGACGCTGTTGCAATCAATAATAGACTTTTAAGTGTTACCATAAAAAAAAATCATCAATTATCGTGATACCTTACATCCAGAAGTTGAATTTGCATTTTTAACACGTGCTCAACTTCGTATTTTATAATTACCCCATCAGTTTCTTCCTCGTTACTATAATTACTCATTTTTAAATTCAATTACCTGAAAAGAAAAAGAAAACACAAATTAACACGTGGAAATTATTAAGAAAATCTGTTTTTTTTTTTTGTCTCATTTCAGATACGATCGGCAAGTAATTACAACCGCAACACTGATGGTCACGATCGTCTTATGATGCCTCTTCGAAAAAACCCCCAAAGCCACAAGGAACGAGATTTTCACTAAGCTGCTGCTAAAAATAACTGGACAACTTGCGCTGATTATACATATATATATATAGAACCCTAAAAGATGGTCCTCAACCTACTCTTGATTACCACTGTGATAAAGTCCACCTTTGGGGTGGTCACCACCGGTCTATGGCTGATCCCGCTGATGCTGGCCGCCATCACGTACTACCGCTATGACAGCGTCGATCCGGAGTCTCGTCCGGTTGACCAGGCCCGACTGTACATGGAATACGATTTCATTGTGATTGGAGCTGGTTCAGCGGGCGCGGTACTTGCCAATCGATTGACGGAGATATCATCCTGGAAGGTACTTCTGTTGGAAGCCGGGCCGGACGAGAACGAAATATCCGATGTACCGTCGTTGGCCGCCTACCTACAGCTGAGCAGGCTCGACTGGCAATACAAGACAGAGCCGAGCAAGAAAGCCTGCTTGGGCATGAAGAACAACCGCTGCAACTGGCCGAGAGGCAAAGTCCTCGGTGGATCGAGCGTCTTGAACTACATGCTCTATGTGCGGGGCAATCGCCACGACTACGATCACTGGGAGTCGCTTGGCAACCCCGGCTGGGGGTATGACAACGTTTTGCACTACTTCAAAAAATCAGAAGACAATCGAAATCCTTACCTGGCCAATAGCGAATATCACGGCAAGGGTGGCCTGCTGACCGTACAGGAATCTCCCTGGCACTCGCCTCTGGTTGCGGCATTTGTCGAGGCCGGCACCGAGATTGGCTACGAAAATCGCGACATCAACGGTGAGAAGCAGACCGGCTTCATGATAGCCCAGGGCACAATTCGGCGCGGCAGCAGATGCAGCACAGCCAAGGCATTCCTGCGACCGATACGGCTGAGGAAAAACTTCCACCTCTCGATGAACTCGCATGTGACCAAGATGCACATTGACCCGGAAACTATGCGAGCCTCCACCGTGGAGTTTGTCAAAAATGGCAAGATCTACCGCATCAAAGCGAGAAAGGAGATAATTCTCGCAGCCGGAGCGATCAATAGTCCACAGATTCTGATGTTGTCTGGAATCGGCCCCAAGGAGCACCTTGAAGAGGTGGGAATACCAGTTCTCAAGGACCTGCCAGTAGGCGAGAACATGCAAGATCACGTCGGCATGGGGGGCATGACATTCTTGGTAGACAAACCAGTGGCGATTGTGCAGGACCGATTTAACCCCACTTCGGTGACCTTCCAATACGTACTGCGCGAACGTGGCCCAATGACCACACTGGGCGGCGTCGAAGGTCTCGCCTTTGTTCATACAATTTACTCGAATCGTTCCATTGACTGGCCGGACGTGCAATTCCACATGGCTCCGGCGTCTGTCAACTCCGACAACGGAGCTCGGGTGAAGAAAGTCCTCGGTCTGAAGGAGTCGCTCTACAGAGAAGTCTACCAGCCAATAGCAAACAAGGACTCATGGACCATAATGCCGCTGCTCCTCCGACCGCGCTCACGAGGCTGGGTACGCCTGCGCACCAACAACCCGCACCACTATCCCCTCATCAATGCCAACTACTTCGACGACAAGTTCGATGTGCAAACCTTAGTCGACGGCGCCAAGATCGCCATAAGCGTAGCCGAGGCCAAGGTCTTCAAACAATTCGGATCGCGGTTACATCAGATACCTCTGCCCAACTGCAAGCATTTCAAGTTTCTCTCCGACGAGTATCTCGAGTGTCATATACGCACGATTTCAATGACCATCTACCATCCGTGTGGGACAACGAAAATGGGTCCCGCCTGGGATGCAGAAGCCGTTGTCGACCCTCGCCTCAGGGTGTACGGCGTGCGAGGCCTGCGAGTCATTGATGCAAGCATCATGCCAACGATAAGCAGTGGCAACACAAACGCTCCGGTCATCATGATCGCCGAGAAAGGTGCCGACCTTATCAAAGAGGATTGGCTGTCAAATCCCGAATACAAGAACGCCGACGCACATAGATAGTGTGCGCTGGGGCGACAGGTGCCATTGCGTGTTTGACGTTATGCGAATAGGTTCCTCAAGTGAATGATTTTTTATTCAGCTTCGTGAACAAACTAGGGTTAAGCCTCGAAGAGAACAGTCATTATTTGTTGCATAGTTTTAGCTTTATTTTTGTTTATTTATTTTTAAATCATTGTACAGTGTAAAAATTATCTAATAAGGTGAATAATTTATGTAAATAGCAATAAAGAGTCGCGGTTAATGTTTTAATAAAAAACAAGGATGGACCATGTCATGATTTACGTTCGCCTGCTGAAGCCAAGATTATAATAATACAATTAGGTGGAGTTCCGCTGCGCACGTAAGTATGGCTATAGGGTGTGCCTCTTAGGAGACCTTTCACCACAGCGGGGAAAGTGAGAGATCATAATTTGTCTGGGCGTACCGAGAGAGCTCACGGCCGTCTAGAAAGCAAAATAATGCAGCAGTGTACGGCAATCGACAAACAACTTGGGATCGACCGATGAGGGTATAGCACTGATGGCTCGAATAACTGTACCCAATCTCGAAGCCCAGTGTAGCGGCTTCAAGCGAAAATATGACGCTTTCTCAGACTTGCCATATGACGGCCTATAGCTTCAGCTAAGCGCAACCCTCCACAGATTAACCTCGAATAGGTGTGGGAAAGCCTACCCTTTTACTAGTCCTGCTTTAAAGAAATAAAAAAAGCCGAACCTCTGCAACTTCACTTGCTTTCGGGCTCTAAAAATCTAGGTCAATGCATTTAATCAAAAGGTACACAAAATTAAAGAATAAATATTTAGAAGCAGAAGATTGATAAATGTCTTCATATTTTTTAAGCGACTGACAGAAAATTGAAAGTTCATAGCCCCAGTACAAGTTCGTGTAGTAGTCCAATGCATTATATCGTAAGCCACTGTATCGTGCTTAGGAACTATCGCGCCCCCAAGGGCACACAACTCTGGAACTTATAAAACAGACTGGCTATAGAGCTGAGTCCTCAAGTTTGAACCACCTATGGCTGTTTGATTTTTGCCTGTATTTTATAAACCTATGTTGACCAAAGCTGAAAGCTTATTGCAGTGATAAAGCTTAGAGCAATGCGATTGCGGAACTTGTTCCTGCAGCAGGGTCACTTAGGGTCCAAGTAGTATGCCTCTATATAGTCTGCAACGAATGTGTGTACCCCACAGGTTCATAAACACACCTGGATGGCTGAACAAGGTCGAGTAACCGAGAGGGAGTAAATGCCATCGCCAACAACATCGGCTAACCCCCCAACAAGGGATTCACAATGGGTCCACATGGACCCAAGTGGGGTACTGCAGGGCTCGCTCTGACGTACCCACCCATAACCCTAACCTAACCTCCACAAAGGAACTCTCACGAACTAGAAGCATAAGGTAAGGAGAGAGTGAGATAAAAAGTATTCTTCGGCCTGGTTCAGGATCACGGAACAATTGCTATAGAAAGATTTTGAGGTAGCAAAGCTATTACCGCAAGAGAGCGTCAGAACTTTTTCTGATCGTCCATTATGTGCGAGTACGAGTACCAGTGACCACTGCAAACTTGCCATAAGTAGAGTCTTGCTTGTCTTGCCCATACAGCAAAATACCTGGATCAATGGAAAATGCCGAATGTCTTGAACACCCAAAATGGAGCTACTTCATTTTTGGAAGAAAAAAGCAAACGAGAAGCGGACGGTCGAATCAGTTGAGGGGTGGCAGTGGCAATGTAAGCGACCCGTACCTACTATGTATGCTGGTGACTGTCGAAAGAATACTTTGACAACCTTTTAAACGACGAAGGCAGCCAACAATCGGCTGTAAGCAAAATATTAGTAATAATTTGATTAGCCATGACGATGTAGCAACTGGTCCACCAGAGAAGTTTGTCAAGTCAGCGGAATAAGACTTGACCACCTGCTGTATGAAATCTCAGCTACCTCAGTTTGAATAGCAAATAGATATCAAAAACTGGGCCAACTGCAGAAAAATAAGTCTCACAAATAACAAACCTTGTGTAATCACCCAAGTACATACCTTTTGTCAATATCCTCATGGGGTCAGATCAAGAACATAATGATCATCCGGATGACACCTTTTAACAAAATTCTAACGACCGTAATAAGCTACTATTGCTATGTGAATTTGCTTACGTTTGTTGACAACTTCTTGTGCATTTGTGGAGGCTGAACTGAAAGGTAGCCTCAAACTAGTAGTTCGAACGATCAACGAGTCAAAAATCGTCTGAAAACTTGCACATTAAGAACCCTGATCGACCCAAATGAAGATTCGGCAAATCTTGAAAGAAAAGACCAAAACTAAGTTTGGTTAAGCTCATAGCCTTTTCCGACTGTTAAGCCTAATCGATAGGAAGTTTAGACGGCTGTTTTCGAAGAACTGATTTGAAGATTACGGTTCACGCTCAAAAAATTGGCTCTAACAGAGTGCGATTTTTGTTCGGTTGAAAAAAAATGGGTTAAAATGAACCAAGTCTCTGCTGAAAAACACCGAGTATTCGTTGTTAAATACTATACCGACATAAAAAGGTAAAATGCATACTGTTAAAAATAACAAACTTTATCAGTTGTTAAGAACCAAGTTTCTAGATAAATAAATATCAACCAGCTGGTTAAATTCAAGAGAGTTAGTTTGATATTTTAACCGAGAAAAATTGGAATAAAATGATAAAAGGTTAATTTTAACCGAGTTTCTTTAAACAAGTTTACTCGATTATTTTTAATCCACTAACTCTGTAGGAGCTATATTAACAGTATAAGTTGGAAGTTTTTAAATAACCGATTTTTCTGCGTGTTCAATGCAAAACTGCGACAACCACGACTCCCCATCTAGGAAGTGTGGCACATCAGCGAACGCAAATATTTATGATGCTAATCCTGGTTTATAAAAAAAAAAAAGTAATCACCTATTTTGGCAGCTATAATTGCCTGCATGGATGTGGCATTTCTTTGCGACGCAGTTTGGAACTTCAACTTCACAAAAAAGTCTTTTAAAACGCTAGATCTTGCCATTCGCGGCAACTTTAGCCGTAAAATAAATGCCCGCATAACGCATGTTGGAAGCATTCTGCATCTATTTTGTTTTATTAAAGTATAAAGGCACAAGGGCAACAATTGCAACTGCAAAGGGACAGCCCCATGATTGGAGAAATAAAAGCATTTAGTTCCAAATACAACTACAGGCAAAGCACCTCACAATACAGCTACAAAAAATCAAACAACTGGCGAAACACCCCCAACTGATAAATGTTTTGTTGATAGCGAGCACAATGATTTATGAGGGGTAGGTCCAACATTCAACATCCAATATCCACGGGAAAAAATGAAGGAATTCTTAGAACACGCTACGGAAGGAAAGTTGTACCACCTAAGCCATATGGTTATACAAATATTCAAAAATAAATACAGGAAATAATGAAGGACGCTATTTCAAAAAATAGTCGACCACCAGCATATATTTGTTTTTCTTAAATTCGAAAAGATCAACCCCAACTTCAAACCACGGCAAAGGAACCACTTCATGAGGCAGCACTGGTTGTTTACTGTTCGAATTTCTGTGACGTATGCAAGACTCACTATATCGTATTAATATTTCGCCAGAATGCATTTTGTTTGGCTAAATTTCTGCAGCGCTCTATTCCCATGTGACCCTCGTGAAGAAGCATCATTATGCGGTGGCGTAATGACTTTGGGATAATAAGGCGACGTGATTTAAATTATAACCCATCGACAACATGGATATCATTGCTTATACTAAAGGGTCCGCCATCTTTTTTTTTTCAACTAGTGCTTATTTCGCGAATGGGAACACTTAGCTCATGTCTGATTTGACAGATAATTAGTTTTATCCTTCCGCTGAACGAATATGGTTGTGTATATGCTTGAACAATGCTGGGAAATATTGCGACATTACTTTGAAAATCATGGTAATGTTGCAGAATGTGTGCGAAAGTTGCGTACGGAATTTGGAAGAAGAGAAGCACCGTCAGCTCCGTATGTTATCTTGTGAAAAAAAGTGAAAGAAACTGGCATCCTCATCGATGAAACAAAGTGTGAAAAGCCAAAAACAGTGCGTACACCCGAGAAAATTGCGGAATTTGGTCCAGAGGCATAATTGGGCCATTTTTCTTCGAAAATGAGCAAGGAGTGGCCTTTACAGTCAATGGCGATCGTCATCGGGCCATGTTGAGCGAATTTTTGGTCACAAAAATTGAAGAGGAGGATATTGGCAACATTTGGTTTCAATAGGGCGGCGCTACGTGCCACACAGCCGAAGCTACACTCGATGTTTTGCGCCCTGTTTTTGAAGATCGCATTATCAGCCGCAGAGCTGATGTCGTTTGGCTATCTCGGAGCTGCGATTTGACACCGTTGGACTATTATTTGTGGGGTGCCGTAAAAGATAAGTGTTACGCCGACAAGCCAGAGACAATTAACGCTTTAAAGGACAATATTCGTGAAGCCATTGGTGAAATACAGCTGCACACAATCGATAATGTGCTTAAAAATTGGACCGATCGTGTAGGCTACTGCATGGCCAGCCGAGGCAGCCATTTGAATGAAATTATTTTCCATTATTAACCGGAAGGATTGTACTTTCAAATAAAAAAATAAATTTGAGAAAATATTCAGTAGTTTTTTTTTTATAGCATTTTCAAAAAAAAAAAAAAGAAGTTATTTGGCGGACCCTTTATATGACAGTTTGAGATGACCAAATTGGGAACATTAGAATTCGTAAATTTAATACAAGCACTTTACAAAATGTGGACAGTTTTAACTAAAGAGAGTTGCACCTTTCATGGAATATAACAACAAATTGCTCAGGTCCAACAGCTGTGGGAAAGCCACCACACGCTTACAGAAGGGGGAAAAGCTTCAGTCCATTAGATCTTCCAGCTACCGGTGCTCAGATTTGTATGAGTTCTGGCTATGTTTTTAGGACGTGCAATTATTTGGGAAAATGACAATATTACTCACAAACGTCTTAAGAATGCCCCTACGGATCTTTCGCTCGTCTCTAAGGCCTTCAACGGGCCCGTCCAAGTAAAGCTCTGCTTGATCTATTTGCTTTAAGGACCAAGTGGTACAAAATACATTTGAAGCAACATAACCTAATTGTTTCCAAGACGTAAAGCAGATGCTTCTTACTTTCAGCTGACTTTTGCAATCTGCTGGAATCATTTCCGTTGAGAATTTAAGCACCTTCATCATTATTCTGCTGGTTTAGCCAGCAAAAGCAGAGTAAAAACCTATCAACACTTAACCGTAAGGTGATAAAAATAGCACTAACAATAAATTATCACTACTGGCGGTAAATATGTACGCACCCATTTAGCAGAATTTGAATTGCTTTGACAATGTTTGCTGATATCATCTTCATGAGATCAATCAACCAGTGCTGACAAGTGTTCAAATGAATAACGAACTACTCGTATTTGCATCTTGCCGACGGTAATTATGTTCAGTAATAAAAAAAGGTAATAAAATGGAAAGGAATTACATGATGATGCAATGACTATCGATCAAGTGCATTGTGTGCAATTGAAATTCCCGTCATCAAAGCCTTATTGTCCGCATTCTGATTAGCCGCTCCTGTGAGGAGCTATCAATACTAATAGTACACTAGGGGAAATTAAATTCTCACAAATTGCTAAAAACTTTTATATGCGCATAATTTTAGGAGGAACTGCTTTAAGTTGGGTATGATATATTTTTACAAACATAGCTAAATACTTATGAGATACAAAGGGGACGACAGAAATAGCGATGCTATTTAATAGGCCAATATGTTGTTCAGGACAGTCATATTTTAATTTAGTTATAGATGTGCTGAGGCTGTTTTAAAACTTCAGTAATCTTGTGGGTACATTTCCGCCGAACTCAGAAACGTTACGAGGCTTTTGCATTTTTTTGAGCTAGGCTTCAAACTTTTCCGCGAGTTGACCTTAAAAATCTATTACCCTGCCTATGTATCTTGGATTTAGCCACAGTATGCGTCAAGGCTATCATCTTCCTGTTTTTTTTTTTTTTAAGATTTGTGTCTCTTAAGTCTTGACACTCTGAAAGGATGTAGAATCCGCTTGAACGACGTTGGGTGATTTTACCAGTAATAAAGATAGCACTTTGAAGCCTTAGGCCCATAGATTCCAGCACAGGTAGCATTGTTTTCCATCTAGTGCCATCAGTGCTGCATCATATCCCAGAAAAGGACAAGGAGAGAACCAACCCTTGATGGAGGTATTTTTGTATTAGTTTAAAGAAAATACAGTATGGAATGCCAAGAATCCCTTTGGATTTAGGACAGGTCATTACAAAATGCATGCTGCAACAAAACTGGTCTCTGAAATAAATGTAAGTAGCAAGTGTTGGCCTGGTTGACTTAGAGAATGACTTTGTGACCTTTTGGCTGGACCAGATCTCCTAAAGGCTGACCAGACTTGGTATACAATGCATAGGATTCAACATATTTCATTGAAAAAAAAAGTTCGCAGCAATATCTTGGAAATTAAAAGTAGTAGGAAGTGGTGGATTCTTCGATCCTTTTTTATTATTTACCCGAGCGATCTGGTGGTCTGTCTGTACGTAGACGATTTTTAGTGGCATTCAGGTCAGATCCAAATGATTATTTAAAAATCGCTTTCCTAAAATCAAAAATCATCTTTATTGAATATGGCGTCTGCGTGTATCGAAATAAACTAATAAAAATGAGTAATCACAAAACATACAGACGACAATCTATAGTTCGTCAAAAAGGAGTTGAAACTTCCCTCGATGCGGAGTAGAAATTGACTTGAGAAGAAATATTATCCCGTTAAAAGTTTATTAAAGTTTCTTCCAACCCTTTTTAAAAGTGGGTTTTAACGCTGGTATCGTACACACTACCACTACTACTCAATTAACACACTACTCAAGTGTTCATCCAAATACATTTGAGAAGTTAAAATTTTCCAAATTTTTCCAAAATGCCCCTATTCTCAGGGTGTGTCTTCTTTGCACACGCCAGTGATGCTGTGATGAAAATTGAAATCAGAGGTTGAATTACCGCATCCGTGATCGAGCAATACGTGACTGAAGTTGTTATTGTTTTGCTTGTAAGATCCATAAAATTCAGTGACGTATGACTCCCTCACGGATGCGGTAATTCGGCCCCATTCTTATGTCGATCGTCGATCGATAGAGACATTTTCGAAAGCAGGGTTAGTTACACTAATTGTTAGTACACGCAATTTTTTTAAGCTTGATTAGTTGTTGCAAGACTGTTTTTTTTTTGTGCCGCAAAGAGAGCAAAGCATCTCATGTAAAGCGACCTGCGCGTGAAAATTCCAATTAAGTTGCCATATAGGCAACGGTTGAGGTTTATTTTTACTTTATTTCGAAGCTTGGATAATTCAGTCACGCTCAAAATAAGACATATACTTCAAATACTGCACTGATGCATTGAATAGCTGCAACTCGAACCAAGCTTAGATTTTTGTTATTTGTTTTAATACTTTGTAAACAAAATAACTGCCTTCTATAGCTGCAGTGATCAGTTTTAAACAGCTTTATCAGATTTATTAGATTTACTTAAATTAGTCACGAAAATATCAAGAACAGGTTTACATGAAGCTGTTTAGTTTGTGTGCAAAGTCCGGTAAGTACGAGTGAAGCTAGTAAAAATTATAAAACAATTTAACAATCGATGGAAACTTGCCCCCATTGATGTCTATAATCTATAGGTCAACCGCATATCGCATGGAAATACACAAATTGCATTATCTGTGCATACCTGCCATTTAATTCATAAGAGAACATGCGTCACAAAAACAATATGGACATTTTCACAAATGAAGCTTAAGGTTGCATTTAAATTGAATTTAAGTACCTAGTCGATACACATAACTACACCTGATTCCAACCACGATCTGGCAGTGAAATGAACCTGGTTTTACTTGATTGGTTAAGCACACAATTAAGGTATTACTATAGAATCGAAAGTAGTTTTTAATTTTATTACTAACAATTAAATTAACAAATTTAATATACCGTCTCCACTCCTTTAAAGTATTCTCAGAAGTCTGAAGGAGAAACGCATTGGTCTGTGATTTAACCATTCAAATCTATAAGCCGTTGATCTATTTATTATGGACTTTTACCTGCAAATTTTTCAATGCTTCTGTCTATAGGGCTTGCTACTTTTTTGAGAACCAATATACAAAAATAGCCTTCAAGAACGCATAGATATATAGAGAACGATAGAAGAGAGCGGTACAAATAGGTAAGAAAAGAGACCAAAAAAGAGTAGTGAAGAGATGGCAAATAGAAGAAAATATACACAAAAGTAAGGCATAGAGAAGAAGAGAGATTAAAGAAGACTCGATTTTGTTAATGTTTTAGAGTCTTCTGAGCTTCTGACAAAGGCATACTTTCAAATTATTATGCAAAGAAAAGAAAAAGCCACTGGGACTGGGACATTCCCTTCCAGGGTTAGTACAGGATGCTTTTTGTAAATTGAGAAACATCATACTGTCATCTGAGATTAACATTAACAAGTAAGGTCAAAAGATATTTTAGGTCGATTATAAGTAATTTAAGGGAGAATAATGGTGGTTTACTAATTCATGTTAGACTGACAAACGTTTTGCCCCTTCTTGCGATAGCCATAAAACCTCCCTGGGGGACTGACTTTCGTCATCCATTCCGACTAATCGGAAAATGTATTTTTGAATTATTTATTCATTTCACTTTTATCCGAATTAATTTCCTCTATACACATTACGTATGTACAAAGGTGCATTGACCATATTCCTTAGAACTTTATTTTTGTGAGACTGAAGTTTTGTTAGATTTGGTTGGCAAGTGCATGCCCGTAACTGAAGTCCATGCTGTGAACGTCAGAACACAATCATCTTTTAATTTTTTCCCTAGAATTTGGAAGGCGGATTTTAATAAAAAGCTGTTCTAAATATGAGAAAATTAACCGTTATTCTTTAGTAAAATATTGTATGAAGATCCGTACGAAAAAGACAACAACAAAAAAAAAATCCTTAGGGAGTTTGGGCATACATCATATTTTGTGCGTCAAAATATATAATACTTGGTTTGTCCTTCTTTTGATTTTTTTAAAGTGGTTTAATCTGCGTGGCATGCATTGTACGCGCTTCTTTGTCACATTTGTGGAAATCTTGCCCCATTCTTCTACTAATGCTTGCCTTAGAATTTCTTTACTTCTGATCTTTCTCTTTGTAAACGCTCGATGGGATTAGGGTTTGGTGATTTTGGAGGGAGATCAACCAGTTTCGGCGTCCTGTACAGCAACCATTCTTTGACAAGGTAAGAGGTATGCGTCTGGGATGGAAATGTCGATACAATTGCATCGAATTCGATACAACTGAGTTTGCTCGGGTACAAAGGTACAATTTGCTTAAATTCGATACAATTTATCCATCAGTATCTTTCAAATTCTATTGCAATTTGAATTTTTCCAAAAATAGAAAATAAAAACAATGAACGAACTATTTATTTTAAAATTTACACAAAGCATGGATTCTGTTTTTCATTAGAAACTCATCCTGTTATGATTTTCAAGCTCAGGGCAATATTTTGAACATGAATGTGCAAAATGAGTGCAGAGTTGCAAAACCCTTAAACAAATAAAGCCCATTTACACATCTAACTTTTTCGGGCCGTGAAATTAATTTGACTTCTATCTCCTGCAATTGGCTTTTGTGGCTTGTGTCAAAATAAATAAGTTGAAATACTGTTCGATGTCACTTGACTGCAGAGTGCTGCCAAGTTTAAAAGTGCGGGTTTGTCTGTAAATATTTTTATTTTTTGTCATTTTGTGAAGGAATAAAATAAAATTAACACAAAATTTGTAAGACGTGTTGGGCGCCCATGGAAGACATTTCTTACTAAAAAAAAATAACCCAAAATATGACAAAGCGCCCGTTTTGTTAATTTATGGTTTATGGTTTTGAAAATAAAATATTTTGAATTCCCTTTTTTATACGAAAAACAGTTTTCAATAAAATCGGTTCCATTTCAGTAAAAATCGAAAATGGCATTGTCCATCCCTTTAATGGCAGCATCTGGGGTGGGAAATCTTCTCTTCATTGATGGCACAATGAATAATAAACAAGGTTATTTAAATATTTTAAGAGCAAATTTGCAGCCGAACGTGGAATAATTAGGTTTGGATAGAAATTAGATCTTTCAACAAGACAATGATCCTAAGACATCAATGAAGACAAGATTTCCCACCTAAGATGCTGTCATACACCAACACACCATCATCGACCATCCCCCATGTTTAACTGTGCTTCTTATATTTTGTTCACTGAATTCTTTAATTTCCCCCCTTCAATTTTTGTTTGTTTGTGTGCTTTTTCTTGGAGCTCTTCCATGTAAAGAAAGGTTTTTCGCAATTTTAACAGCACTGGAGTTAAGATGCTTTCTTACTTCACTTACGATTTGCCTTCTCTCTATTGTTAAGCCGTTAGTTAAGGCCCAGGACGTTTGAAATTATCTAATTTTTTGCAGCGCTCGAACTTATCAATTATTTTTTTAGCCGAGACGTGGTTTCTTTGAACGGTTTTTTTTTTGTCAATTTTTTGTATTTTCTTTACATGCGCTTTCCAAATCGGCTAAGCGTCTAGAGCAATGCCTAGACATTTGGATTCCACTACATTGTTGTTTATGTGTACTTAAACGGGTGATACGTTTTTATACGTAAAATTAATGAGTCCAGTGATTTTTAATCCATTTTTTTTGCAGACGTTTTACCAGCATTTCTTCAATTACTTTGGCGAACATTGGTGGCCCGGTTGTGATAGCACTCTTGCCTCCGCGACCTTCCTCATTCTTGGAACATACCTTAACTTGAATTCGGCGGTTATAGTCTACGCTAGTTTATGTAAACCTTTTGGCGGAAATTGTTTTAGCACTTCCCCTGCAATTAAATCAAGCCCTTTGGCCTTTTATAAAGTACTAGTTTCGCTTGTGGTCGAAAATCGACCCTTCCTTTAAGAAGGATGTAATACTAAAAAAATGTACCACAGTTTTCGATAAATATGTTTGTTTTTTTCTTAAAAGCGTAAAAGCGACATCTAGATATCGAAAGAATACGCCCTTTGAAAAGTTTTACTCATGATAAATATTTTAATATGTATCTACGCCAATATTAAAATTTAGAGCAAAAAATTCATGTCGACAAATGTTCGTATCCGTTGTAACATCATTAAAACCAACCGTCCTCAACACCTCGCAGACATAATTCCCCTGAATTCAAATAAGGTACACCTTTGCTTGCTTTTAGGGTAGGTAAGACTTTTTTTCGAAAATAGGTTCTAGCCTAAGATAATATATATTTCAATTCGTTACTATGGCAATATGGCGGCGACAAATTCAATGTCAACAAAATGGATTCTATTAACTGATAAGCACTTTGGATTGGGAATTCTTAACTTCATTCTTAATGGCGACACGTACCCACGATTTTTTGTTCGTGTGAGAGAAGAAATAGGGACTTGTGGAAAACCAACATTTTTATGGTGGGCTCCAGCAACAGCCCCAAAAAAAAACTGTAGTATAGCCTTTACCAACTGAGTCAAGCTGTTAATTTCAACATAAATCTCATCATAAATTCCTTCGGATGTTTCTATCCCCAATAGCAAAGCCTATTGAATTGTGGGGGAAATCATAAATCGCTTCTTTCATAGAAACCCCCAAACCTCCGTTTAAGTAGTTTGAATTGGTTCAAAAGAAAAATGTTAGCTATACACTCAGCTCAAGATTCTTCTACCGCATTCCTTAAGTTTAAAAACACTGCCGCCGACTAGTCGCACATCCGTCATAAACTGTCTAAAAGCAACACCTTAAAAATGCCCATCAAACTGATTAAAATATTCTACGTACTATTTAAACGGCCGCTAAGAACACATGTTTGTATTTACAATCCCGAATCATTTCCTTCATTGCCCACCCCCCCACGTACATTCATCAAAACATAATACAAGCCAAACAAATGTGACCTGCGCTTAGAAATAATTCAAACACAATAGTTCTCTTGTACTGCCGGCTTAAAACCCACTTAAGCCAGCTTTCAAGGCCAATTCAAAGTGCTCTTTCTTAGAGCCGAAGCAGCCAAAAACCAATCGGTCAAATAATCTTCCACTTAATTATTATTTTAATGTTCCACTTCGTAATCAGTCAATGGAGTTGGAATCCAAGTAATTGACAAATAATGCCAACCGAATTGGAAGCAATTCTTAAATTCGATGGAAAAATTAAACCCAACAAAGAGGCAATTAAGTCGGACGACAAATAGCATAAGCGTCGCATCTCACTGGGCCAAGGTGTAACCGAGCACCGGTCGAAGTCATAAATTGACTGGTGGTTCTACGCTTCGTTGCCTTCAGACACATGACTATACAAAACAGAGACCTCATGCTGCAACTGCCAATTTCGAACGACTCTGTACATATTTTTTCTAATAACTGCGTAAGATTTAATTATGAACCGAGTCGAGGATTTATTTCATTATGAAACCGAGAGCGTGGTAGACGATCACTGACCGACGAAAAAGGTTGTTTTCGTTAATTCGCACTAAGTAATTATGACACTTATTCGATAGATGGTCATTGAACTAAGAGTTGCCATGGACTATAAAAGACATTTAGAGGCTACGTTTATGTTTCCTTACCTAAACTGATGATGGGTGGAAAGAAGGTGCTGAAATGGATTAGTTTGCCCGCTGAAAGCCGCACCCAATCGATCTAAATACATAATAGCTTACCGTGCGTGGGCGTGAGGTTGACCGATGACGTTCCATGATGGCATTAAAGACCTTCATATTGGCAGCCTGTGATTGTATTGTCGTAGGCTCTTATGAGCTGTGACATTTGCTGTGATTTACAATATTTCGTAGCTTTTATGCGCCTCTTGGTAGGTACCTACGTAACTAAGTGTAGTTGAACTTTCAACTAATTTAATTAGTGTTTTCAAAATAACTATAAATCACGGCGTGTATGCAACAAGTTTTGCAATTCGTTTTGAAACACGAAAAATTCAAGTTCAAACTACTTTTCGCAGTTTCACCACGCGCCAGGCATGCTCCTTATTGTTTACGCATTGAGATATACCTGTCTCAACAGCCCATTTTTGTGGTTTTACAAGAATACCATACGGATCAACATGTTAGGAAGAAACGAGATAATGAAGACAAGATCAGTTGTAAGACGCAGGCATAGAGTCAGCCATGATTTACATGCAAGTTAAGACACCATTTCCCGATTCCCTTTCAAAGACCAGTTCCGTACAATTTTAAGCTTCACAGAGAAGTTCTTACTTATTCTTTTAATTTTAATTCCAGGAATTAATATATCGAAACAAAGCACTGACACTTGCACTACAATTGCAAGCTGGCAATATTTTAACAATCATGGAATTTGTAATTTATAATAATTCCAAGAAAACCAATTGTTGCCGATTTTGTATTTTGTATTTCGAAGAAAACCAACTACGTGTTTCAGATTTATTGCAATGTAATTAATTTTAACTAATAAAATAGAGGTTGAGTTATTACACACCAGTCTAACCGAGTGTTTTATTTTTTTACTCCCGCGCAACCGAACGCGATAACTTGCATACTTAAAACGACTCCCTCTCTCGCTCTCTATCTCTCTCTCTCTTAATCTTGCTCTCTCTACTGATCTAGATTACGTTTACGAATCTGATCTGAAAATTAATTTCCTGTCGCTTATTTAATTTTTTGTTTTATTTTTATTGAAGTGATTACTTCTTTAGGCGCATTGGGCACTTTTGAGATAGGAAGAAACCAATAAACTCGTGACACTGTTACCGACAACACTTTAAGTTTAAAAACGGGAAAGAAAAGGCATGCGAGAGTCGCACATGAGTTAAGTCTAGAGGATCGAAAGAGAATCGATGGCCGAAGAGAGCTACAGTCATAAGAGTATTAAAGTGAAAACATAATACTCTTATGAAATAAAGGGTGGTTAAATTTTGAGGGCCGATGTTGAATGTGAACCACACCTAAACGTCAAGTTTTTTTCTGAGTTTCATTTGACATTTCTCAATTTCAGGCTAACTCAATCTGAACCATTCAGGCTTATTATGAAAATGGGCGTTCAAATCAAAATGCGTATCGTGCACTTCGTGATTTTTTCGGTCAATTTAATCGGCACATTTTCACCTCAGTGGATTCAATAAGCAGAATTGCCGCATTTGGGCGAATTATAATCCAAGAGTGAATGTCGAAAAACCAATGCAGCCACAAAAAGTGACTGTTTGGTGCGGTTCATGGGCTGGCGGCAATATCGGGCCGTATTTTTTCCAAAGCCGGTCAGGCAGTTACTGTGAATGGTGTTCGCTATCGTGAGATGATAACGAACTTTTTATGGCCCGAATTGGAAGATATGGATGTGGACGATATGTGGTTTCAACAGGACGGTGCCACTTGCCACACAGCTAACGAAACAATGACTCTTTGGCGGGAGAAATTCAATGGCCGTGTTATCTCACGTCTTGGCAATGTTAATTGGCCGCCACGATCATGCGATTTGACACCGTTGGACTTCTTTCTTTGGGGTTAATTGAAAGAAAAGATGTACGTCGATAAGCCAGCAACAATTCAAGAGTTAAAGGATGAGATAATTCGGCACATTAACGGCATAGAACCTCAATTATACCTCAGCGTCATCGAAAATTTGGACCATCGGATGGAGGTGTGCCATTTATAAAGAGACAGTGCTAAAAGCACTCACCGAAAGTAGGGTATTTGGTGAGTTTCTGTCAGCTGATGGATGCGTTCCAACAGTTTAAATTTGTTGTTTTATTTCACCACGAAAACACGTATTTTGCAAAATGGTTAGTAGTTAATTTAATCAACATATAAATAGAGGAATAAACTGAGAAATATTCATTCTTAGAAATAAATTAAGACATTTTTGTTTCCACAATTATTGTGTCTGTTTTCGTTTCGCCGGCGAATGTCGACAGAAAAATGTCAACGATTTCAAAGGAAAGAATTTTGAGTTATAATCTTTTCATGAATTTTCCGTGTAATAAAAGAAAACAAAAAGAAATTAAATTTAAATTAAAATCTGCCATTAATTTAATTTTTAAATAGCGAATTTGATTTAACGATGACCGATGATCGCAATCTGAGCACAACGAGACATAAAAATACAATCGATGCAGCCTTTACTAGACATTTAAATAGATTCGAATCAAAATTGTTTTTAGTTACCATAAACTTATAGTATCAGTTTTGGAATATAATGATAAGAATGATGACGATAATGATGATGATAGAAGAGTTGCTGAAATTGTGGATGAAAATTCATAAGTTTCATTGGCAAAGATACCAATCAATTAAATTTAATATTTCATGTATTTGTAAAAAAAAACACCTCATTTAAAAAGTATTTCCTGCACAGTAATATATTTCACCACGATTCGAAAAATACGCACGTAGTTTCTAAAGTTTTCACTTCTGTCTGCACTCCCGGAGTGCCATTGTTTTTTTTTAAATTTTCATTCTTAGTTTTACAGGCCGATGAAAGTGTATGGGAGTGCAAACAAAGTGTTTCCAATCACGTAAGATCTAGGTTGTTACTGGTTATGTTATAAGTTTAAAAAAAAGCGCAGAAGTGGATGACAGTTGCTAATATGAAGTCTTGCGTAGCTTTGCGTTTATTACAAAAACATACCGCTGATATGTGAACAGAGATCGGCATTTGGGTAGTCATTTCTTGTGAAATAATTCAAAAACTGATTTATTCGAATTGTTTGAGAAAATCTTAATCTAAGTCTTAAAATGTATAGAAAGATCTTATTTGTAATACATAGTTCTATTAAATTTAATATGTATGTTGATCAAAACCGTTAGAGCGGTTCTTGTAAAATTTGGCAGACAAAACAGTAACAAATTTGGCAATGTTTTAGTTTGAAAAATACTACTGCTTAACTTTTTAGCTTAAAACTGAGTTCATTCCCAACAGCATTACTGGTTTTTTTAAGTTTTATCCAAATTGAAAATGGGGTTTTCGAGATATAAGAAATACAGAAAATTTGCGTTTTCGATGAATCGACATAAAAATGAAAGACGCAATAAATTTGCAAACATTAATTTTAATCTAAGTATACATTTTGGTCGAAATCGTTAGTGCGGTGGTAAACTAAAGGAAATCAAAATTTTTTAAAAAAAATCCTTTGCACGATAATATAGAGAAAAACTGCAGCATACTCAGTTAGAAATGTCTATATTGTCTTAGAAATTATTTTTTTTTTAGAATCGTATGGATCATTTTCGAGATATGTCCAAATTTCAAAAGTTTCTTTATTAGATTTCTTTCAATGTTTCTAAAGTTTTCTTTTTCGGGGGGACAGGTTTTTTTTAGTGCATTTAACAAACAAAACTAATGAAGAATTCTAAATCGAAAAGAAATTCAAGAAATGATAAATTACATTTTGCGAAACGTCATGGATAAAGTTTTGGAAAGACAGCAACTTTCGACAGACTGAGATTAGGCGCCACCAATGCGTCTTAATTTTTAGTGTTGCAACTAAACAAATCCCACATACTTTCGATTTGTTTGCGCCACAGCCACACCCTATTTCTAGTCCAAATTATTTATTTGTGAGTTTATTATGTACAGCTTTTTTAATACCTGAACATTACCACGTTTGTTTACTTCTTTTTTTCTCCATTTCAATTTAAGGTTATTTTTTATACTTTCCGCCAGAGATAATATTTTGCTCTTGTTTTTTCAATGTAAATTAGGCCAATGTCTACATAAGTAATGCTTTAAAAAAAATTATAACTGATAACATCTCTTAATTGTCAAATGTGAGGTAACACAATTTTTATATAGGAAATATCTGTCTAAATAAAAACCGCCAACGCTAGTAATACACTGTTTTTTGTCAAACTCAGATCAATTAACACGCTCGCTTTAACTGAAACAAAGGAAACGGATTTTTCGCCTCAATGAAGTGTCGAAGAAGAGTCAAATATTTGTTTTGTTGACACACAGCCACCTCTAGCAAGGTTAGGCTTATGCAAATTTAGTAGTCCATCAATTTTTTTTTACTGTTCATTAACGCACGGGCCACCCGAAGAAGATAGTTTCCCTGTTGATATAACTTTGCGTCGGATACACTCTGATTAAATATTCCAAGTTCATTGAAAGTTATTAACATTCGCAATAAAAAATAAAAATAAAACTTCAAGCAGAGCATGAAGTGGTGATTACTGAATAATTTCTGACTTGTATCGGGTTGAGGAAACGTTAAGACTAACAGCTTTGGTTGATCGGAAGGTCTGAACAATAAGCTGTTGGATGTTAATTTGACTTACGATTTGTAATTCAGCCGCATTTGTGATGATGAACTGACAAGTGACTGATGCTGGCTATTTCTTATTTTAAATGTGAACAGGTTATATTAGTGTTAGTGGCATCGGATACCCTTGAAAGAATATCTCATTGCACTATTCAATGTTGTTCTCGTCTATACTTGGTTTTGGCATGTCAATATCAAACTCGCGACTGTCATTCCCAATCGAATTCTTCACCGGAATGTGGGTCAATGAAGCACGTATTGCATCATAAATTTGGTATTCTAATCGCTTTTTTCTTCCGAAATTATTAACAAGTCACATGCGAAAAGTTCTTCGCCCCAGAGGCAATCCACAAACACAGAGGTAGGAAAAAAAACAACTTCAACATGATAGCATCACGAAATATCGGTCAAAGACAACAACTTCTAACTCCGAGTACGTTGTAGACGCATACAAGCAGCAGCTGGGTTGGAGTTATAGACAGTCTTCTCCCAGTTCTTTGGCAATTTATGCAAAAAGCTACAGAAGAACGACACTGCGAGTGTGCTTTTAATAACTGTTACTGTTGTATTTGACAGTGGGTACCCATAGTCGTGGTTCTCATTCCTTAGTCGAAGAGCTTTGGCGGGGTATTCACCTCACAGTTCGCAGAACGTGTGTAGTGAAATACCATATCCATTGGCATGGGATGGTATGGAGCAACAGCTAATTTCATAAAATTCAATGAAACTGCATTCGAATCAAGCCATGGATGGATTGCGTAGGTCTCTGACTTGTCCTTGGCGATGAAATTTGTATTTGTCTTCAACTGGTTGTTTGAATTGGTTTTTCCTTTGCCGAAAATAATTAAGCGGCTACGTGCTGTATTGTGGGTATCTGAAGAAAACAACTTTTATATGGATTCTGTGCTTGTTCGGGTATCTACTAGGTAAAGATCTGTAGCCAAACCCGATCTGAGTGTACTTTACAGATTTTGGTAAGAATCTTAATCGTTCTATAGCCAGCAGCAACATGATTTGTTACTCATGCCAGATGCAGCGAAACGGGTTTCAGTGCTTCAATTTGCGGGAATCCCTTCTCAACTTTGTAATATATCGATAACAGGTACATAGGATGTCTCTTGGGATGAAACGGTCTCCGACTGAGAATATATGCTAGAACTTGTTTTTGTAGATCAACGTGGTTTAGATGCATAAACACCTTGAAGACGAGATAAAACGGTACACGATCGCACAACCAAAGACAATGGTGTGGACCTAACACGAGCCGGTTTATTCCGAACCAGGAAATATGTCCTTTCAAGGCTATCGGGTAGGTATAGTGCGATTAATGTGTCACTATATTCTGTGTACACCGGTTGAATTATTTCCGGGGTAGTCGTGGGTTCTTGGTTGGCACGTTGATTTGGTAAGAGCTTTAACATATTTTGTGTCTTGTGCTCGAAATAAGTGCTCGATATAGATGGGATTTTAAGACATCAAGAAGCAACTAAAATTTATATAAAGTGAGAGACCGTCAAAGGCCCTAATCACGCCAAAGGGATTGGCCCATTATACTTATATAGATTTCTTGAGAACGCAATTCGTTAAGAAAATAAGGGGACTTTAAGACTAACGTAGATTAGGTTAGGTTACGTTACGTTGAGTGCGGTGTTGAGAGGTCGTCCACAAGACCAGCCACCATAGCGGACCTATTGACATCCACAGGACTAATGCAGATTACTCACCAAACAAAATTCTTTAAATATAGTTTAGCGCATATTTTACAGTTGTTATGCCACTCACCTGAAAGGGAAAAGAAAAAAGTTACTTCATTGGAAAAAAATGTTCTCTAAGCATTAATTTCGGCAAAGACTGGAACATTTTGGACGATGGTATAACATTATTGGTAGCACACCTTTAGATTTTGATCATGAGATTTTTTTTTTGCAACTAATCTCCACAAAAATTAGCTGAAGAAAATAAATAAATTGTTGGTGCACGACTGGGTTCGACCGAAACTTTCTCGCTGATCAAAAGCTTCATTGGTTCTTTTCTTATTTTATTAGGTAAAGATCTGGAATGCAATGCTGCATAAAAGAATAAAATATAGTACAGAATGGCAGTAGATACATATCAAATAAAAATGTAAGTTTTTGTATGTTGGAGCCGAGGACAGTTATAAGGGGGCAACTGAAACAATCTTTTAATTAAAAAAAAAATAAAAATATATATCTCCTTCCATGCCAAAGTTGATAGTTGATAAGTACTATTAATAGTTTTACAGATGGTTATTTGGGTAGTAATTTTTAGGAAATAAAAAAAACCGATTTTTTTCAGAAAAGGGATCTTATTTAGAATTAAAATACTGATATTATCTTTGTGGAGACATGTGCAATTGTGTACCCTATAAAGGAGCTTCTCCTACCGACCAAAAGATGCCGCCGTAGGCGATCATTTTGTTGCTTAAACCAGAGACAAACGATGAGCCCACAACTCGCGATCCTCTTGCCGCTGGCCCCCTTATAATGTTTTTCAAATTTGCCATTTTGTTTTCCTATAGGTGTTATGTCAATTTAGAAATCAAGGCACTTCCGTAAAAATATAGCTTGTAGGCAAGGCAAGGGAAAATCGGCCGAATTTGGTGTCCAGTACTGTCTCTGGCTTAAACGTCATTTAATAATAGGTTACGTATTTTTTTGAATTCTTATACTAGGACCTTTTTTCCACGAGGCGCAGATTGAGCGCGCTTTAATTAATTATAATAAAATCTAAATTTATCGCAAAAGAAAATTTAAGTCTAATCGGATAGAAAAGAAATTATGTAAGTTATGTTATGAATATTATGTTTTTTGTATAATGAATTCAATGAATTATGTTTGTTTCTAATGAAGGTTTTGTATCTCGGCACTAGGAAACCGCCAATTGTTTCATTTACCGGGTTTACGAAAGAGTTTCCGCTGCAGCCTATTCCTATTTTCTGCAACAATTTAATGTGTATTTGAATCAAAATCGTTATAGGGTGTTTTGTACAACTATGCAGACAAAACAGTACCAAATATTGAAATGTTTATTTTGAAAAATACTATTGCTTAACTATTTAGCTGAAAACTGTGTATTAAATATTGTTCGCGATGCATTACTTGGTTTTTAAGTTTTATCGAAATCGAAAATGGGGTCTTCGAGTTATGAGTAGTTTCTAAAATAAGCGTTTTCGGTGATTCAAATTTAAAATTAAGTAAGTATCATTTTCAGGTAAACTAAAGAAAACCAAATTTAAAAAAAAATGTATTTTTTAAAAAATCCAGTACGATAATATAGACAACAACTGAGTGTGGTATTAGTTAGAAATAAATGTTTGTTACAATCGTATGAACCGTTTTCGAGATATGTCCAAATCTCAAAAGTAGCGACATTATTTTTTTAGCAGAAAACTACGTATGCAGTCGTGTAAACCGTTGCTTAAATTTTGGTTGAAATCATTATAGCCTTTTTATGTGGCAAGTACCATTAATATCGTACACAAAAAAAAAAAAAAACACCCCTTTACTATAGGCCCACAAACTCCAAATCCTAACCTTAAATCAGTAGTACCTAAAATTCATATGTTGAACCAACAATTTTCGTTGGTAAAATTTAACCCAACTAAAGTTCGCCCAGTTAGAGAAATACTACCACTATATTGATGTGGCTTATACACAAGAAATATAAAAATAGAATACGATGTGGTTAAGACAGTGAAAGTGGCTCTTAACTATTTCCCTTCGCCTATTTATATATAAGATTTACAAATTTTTAATTTAAGAATGCAAGTGTTGGCCATAACTGAGAAAATAGTTATGAATGACTTGATTCTTGAAAACTTAAAAACAAGTTCTTGGTATCAAGTTAAATCAAGAACTTTTAGCTTACGATTTTTGAAAAACTCAATAAAGAATTAATTAATGCGTTCAAATTGAATGTAGATGATCGAGTATTGACAGTAACGTGCCAAGTACATTAGTAGTAACCCCTTCAGAATAGTTGAATTAAAAAGGAGGGAGCTTAAGAAACTGCTACCAATATTTATACTAAAAATATTGTCACTGTTTAAAGCACAACATCAACATTGCCTTGCGCCTCCTGGACCACTGTAGCGTTTTTCAGGCAGAATTGATGGCTATTCGAGAGGCAGCCTACAAACTGGCCTTGTTTGCGGTAGACGGGAAAGCTATCGTCATCTACATAGACAGTCAGGCAGCCATAAAAGCCCTGAATACACCAACAACCAGATCAAAGTTGGTAAAACAATGCCGGGAATCTCTTAACGAGATTGCGGGCAGATGTTCAGTAACCCTGTGCTGGGTTGCAGGTCACAGCGATATTCCGGGCAACTGTAAAGCGGATGAACTAGCCAGGAAAGGTAGCGGCCTTCACTCAAACGGCAACAGTGAACCGTACGCTCCTATGCAATCGATCAAATTCTCCCTATTTAAAGAGGCAAAAACGGTAGCAAATAATAGGTGGAACAGCATAAATACCTGCGTCATATCCAAGCAGATCTGGCCAAAACTAGATGCAAAAAGGACTCAGAAACTTCTCTATACAAGTAGAAATAGAATCAGCTCCTTAGTGGGAGTATTAACAGGACACTGTTTGATAGGTAGACATGCTCGCAGAATGGGAGCACCCTACAACGACTTTTGCAGAAGCTGCATGGATGAGGAGGAAGAAGAAACCGTTCTTCATCTTCTCTGCACCTGTCCAGCTCTGGCACATCTGCGCAAAACCATCCTAGGAGACTACTTCTTCGATAACCTCAATGACTTGTCCCACATAGACATACGCTGTATCAGCAAATTCATTAGAAAGACCAAATGGCTTCAATGAGTATTCACATTTCTACTCAACGTCAATAGCTGACATTATCGACTAGTGGCCGTACCACCTGCATCGCATAGACGGGTTGCTTACAGATAACACTCGGGGGGAAGACTGCTTCGGTCATCCCTCCTACATATCCAAAGCAAACCGTCACTCGGTCAAACCTACCTCCTTGACCAATTTGAACCAACCCGCAATAGGCATAGCAAACCGGTCGAATGCTACATTCACCTCTACTACTATGCTGAGTGTCACTTTTCACCATATTCGATAAGCTGCTAGAGGATACACGCGAAGGTCTAACCGATACGGGCACCACTCGCATATCCGAAAGCACACTGTCGACCGGTCATCTCCCCCTGACCAAACATTTTAAGTCTCCAGTTAGGTGCATAACGACGTTAAGCGGCCTACGTAATTTCGGCGAGATGTCTTAAGGATATAATCGATGGGCACACTGTTTCGGTCACCCATCGCTTATCCGAAGACACATCGTCCAACAGCCATCCCCAGGCTCATCTCTTCAAGGAGTTGTCTGAAGATTACAGGCGGGGTAGGACTGTTTCGGCCACCCTTCCTGTATCCGAGGATAAACTGCCCCCGACTCTCTCTACGAGACGTAGAAGAATTGCACACGCAGACAAAATGTCACAAGAAAACATCAATACGCCCATTAGTATGACCGGCTTAGAGAGTACATGGCCCTCTTCCTCAAAGTTACCATAGTCGCTTTTAAAAATAAGAATAATATTGCCAGATTTAAAAATTTATTTAAAAAAAAATTAAATATATGGAAAAAGAGTGCAAAATTTTAATTAAAAATTTAAAAATGTATCAAATTAAACCAAAATCCAAAAAAAAAAAGTATCTAAGTATCAATTTTTTGTACGGAAGCAAAAATGTAGGTAATTCGATACACTTGCATTTTTGTGGCAACGCTGCTTGTTAGACCAAGTCGAACGCTCGTTGTGTTTAATTTACCCCCCCTTGCCTTCCGTTTGAAGAAAAACTGCTGGCACAACTCAAAAATTCAATTTTTCAATGATGCAGGTTTATTTTCATGATCTTGACCCAGATCAAATATAAATAGGGCCGATATTTATAAGTGCATTATATTAATAAATTTTTTACAAGACGCCAAAGAGTAGTTCCATTCGAGGCCGGGTTCGCTGTTGAACTCTTTTGTTTCAGGCACTTTTTCTCGATTTACTACTTTCGACTAAACAATATTTACGCATTGGCCCTTTGATGGAAACTATAAAAAATCAACTCTAAAGTCCTCTTTCGTTAGTTAAGTCGAGGTCGCATGTAGCATTTCATTGAAATAAAGCAAGCTCCACCGATTGAATTTAATAGACTACACTACTTTAGATTTGGCTGAATCAGCGGTGACCAGTGTTATTATGTCGTGGGATTTTCGATGTCTAAAAAGCCTTCCGTGGGATAAAGGGAAACAGCACGAAATCGTGGGATTTTTAGGAATCTAACAAAAAACATTCAAACAAAATTGTTTTCTTGTAATTTCATCAAGTATCCACATTTAACCATGAAAAGGTGTCCATAAAAATATGCTCATGTGAAAATGCTTTTATGAAAATTGTCTGTACCACCAAAAATAGTCATAGTCATGTTAACAATCTGCGATTTTAATACTAAGGGTTCATTTAATATTATTATTTTTCCGTGTAATACAAATTTTACTTTAAAGATTCGAATTTTTCGCGAAAAAGTATCGTGCGATTTTTATGAAGGACTGTGAAATTGGAAAAAATAGTAAAAATGACTACGCTTCGTGGGATAAATGAAGAGATAGTCCTAACAACACTGGCGGTGACTCGATATTCAATAACTTAAGACTCATATTTTATGACAGAGTGGGAGACGATTTCTTTTTTATATTTTATAAAGCCCACAGTCAACTGTTAAGCTCTATATTGTAGTCCTTCTCCGGAGGGCTGCTTCCAATTAATTTGCCAGTTTTGGACAGCACTTTGCCTGTTAAATAAACTATGTGCGGTCAGAATTTTTGTTGGTTAAACTGAAATTTGCAGTCATAAACAAACAAAAACACCTTTTCGGCAAGTCATTCAAACTACAAAGACTAATTTTTGGTTCCCTTTTTTTTGTAAAAATATATGTTTAACCGTCGCACTATAAATACTATTCGAAGCTTTCTCAGCTAAAAACAAAACAAATCAACGCACAGATTAATTGAACCTCGAGATGGAGTAAACCTAACAAACCAAAAGCAACAAATAACCAACAAACACCATTAGCACATTCTATAAACTAAGATTTCAGATTTATAGCAGGGGATATCTCAAAAGCGATGCAGAAGCAAGCCAAGGCCAAGCACCCGGTTTAATGTTAGGCTATAAAATTGGACTTGCGAAGAATTGGTTTTAGTTTTGCTGTAGAACAACAGTGCCATCTCGCAATCCAACAATTAACATAGTTAATCCCCAACCATGAAAGAAAACCCATCAACGCACAATCGAATCACGCGCTGACACAAAACCCGCGCCGTTTGCTTCCTAAAACAAAACGAAATAAACAGAGGCAACAACAAATGAAACTGAAACCAGCAATGACATTGACTTTGAAATTCACTTTTACCACCATGTATGTGAGGAAACACATATGTGTCCGATACACGGACGCCCATCTGCCATCAGATACAGGTTTGAGGCATAATTATCTTTGCCGGCAAACTAGTATAACGTTTGCTAAGGACACAGTATAAACACAATACCCATGCTCGTTAGGCATAAAGAACCAAAGCAAGAGAGCAAAGCGAGAGAAGATTAATAGTTGGGAAAAAAAGCTCGCAGCTTGAGCTGCGATTGAAGAAAATTCAATATTAAGTTCGCCTCAAATGACATGCGATATTCATTCACGCTATTGTAACGGTTACGTGAAGATCGAACGCGTGGTGACCAATAGAAACTTTAAAGATAAATTCTTTCCGATTTTTTTCGCGCTCGCAGAATGATCTTTAACCGATCTTTAACAGATAAATAGTACAATTTAAGGAATCAAGAAAAAAAAATACAAAATGCTAACGAGCGCAAGAGTGAAATTGATCATCGCGATTTTTGCGATCAGTGGTCTCGCGATCAAGTCAGATAATTTTATCCTTTCGAGTTTTGAGTTCCTACGGCGCGGTGGCGAAGATAATCGCCTTGAGAATATGGACAATAAGCCAATGGAAGCTGAATACGATTTTATAGTGGTTGGTGCGGGCACCGCAGGATGTGCGATCGCCGCACGTCTGTCCGAGAACCCAAAGTGGAAAGTGCTGCTGCTGGAAGCCGGCGGCCCCGAAAGCCTGATCATGGACATACCAATTGTTGCGCATTTCTTACAGTTGGGCGAAATGAATTGGAAATATCGAACGCAGCCAAGTGATCGTGCCTGCCTGGCGATGAACAACAATCGTTGCAACTGGCCAAGGGGCAAAGTGATGGGAGGATCAAGTGTTTTGAACTACATGATGTACACTCGTGGCAATCGCCGGGACTACGATCGCTGGGCTGAATTGGGCAATCCGGGGTGGAGTTTCAAAGACGTCTTGCCATACTTCAAGAAATACGAGGGCAGCAGTGTGCCCGACGCCGATGCGGACTTTGTGGGACGCGATGGACCAGTGAAAGTGTCCTATGTCGACTGGAAGTCAAAGATCGCAACTGCCTTTGTTGAGGCGGCTCAGGAGGATGGACTGCAGTACCGGGACTACAATGGACGAATTCAAACGGGGGTGTCGTATCTCCACACCACGACCAGAAATGCAACTAGGTGGAGCTCCAACCGGGCCTACCTCTATCCGATTAAGGGCAAACGTCCAAACCTGCACGTGAAGAAACGCGCTCTAGTCACGAAAATCCTCATCAAACCCGACACCAAAGAGGCATACGGCGTGGTTGTCAAAACCGACGGACAGTATCACAAGATCTTAGCCCGCAAGGAAGTGATCCTTTCTGCTGGAGCAATTAACACTCCACAACTACTCATGTTATCCGGTGTGGGACCTGCCAAGCATTTGCGTGAAGTTGGTATCAAACCGATCGCTGATCTCGCCGTCGGATACAACCTGCAAGATCACACTGCACCGGCTGTGACATTCACCACCAACGCTACCTCAATTCACTTCGAGGACTTTGCCAATCCAATCCTGCTTAACGATTTCGTCGCACACGGTGGACCCTACGGATCGCCAGGAGGCTGCGAATCGATCGCATTTTGGGATCTCGATCACCCCGAGAAAAAGGATGGATGGCCAGATATTGAACTCTTCTTGGTAGGCGGCTCAATGTCGGCCAACCCGGCAATCACGCGCGCTTTTGGTCTGAAGAAAAACATCTATGACGCGCTCTTCCGCGAGATCGAGGAAAAAAATCTCAACGCGTTTATGATCTTCCCGATGATCTTGCGCCCGAAATCCCGCGGCAGAATAATGCTCAAGAACAATGACCCCACAAAGTATCCCCTCATCTATGCCAACTACTTCCAACATCCATACGACGTGGACATATCTGTGAGAGGACTGCTCAAGGCACTCAGTCTAATGGATCGACCAGCGATGAAAGCGATCAATGGCCAGCTGTGGGAAAAGAAAATCCCAACGTGTAAACAGTACCCCTACAAGTCGTACGAATACTGGGAGTGCTATGTGAAGCACTTCACATTCACCATTTACCACTACTCGGGCACCACGAAAATGGGACCAGAAAGCGATCGGTCCGCTGTAGTCGATCCTCGGCTTAGGGTCTATGGAATCAAGAATCTCCGGGTAGCAGATGCTGGCATTATGCCAGAAATCATTGCCGGACATCCAAATGGACCAGTCTTCATGATCGCCGAGAAGGCGGCCGATTTGATAAAACAAGATCACGGCTTTATACAGTAGGAATAAGGGGAGAGTGTCAGTTTGTGTGAATGCCATAGGGAAAGTGTGTAACTATAGAATGTCTGTGTTAGGTTGGGTTAGTTTATCATTTTTTTATGAAAATGAAATTGTACTGAAACTAGTGTTGTAAGAATCAAATTTAGATATACGAATAAAATTTTAAATAAAGACGTACACATGCGACCGAGTTATTTGTTTATAATTTCAGAAATTTGTTAGCAGGCGAGGTTAAGTAACAAGCAAAATTATGATCTTTGCGACCATTAGAAGTTTATGGGGATTTTACGCGAACAGCCTACTGGAAATGGAATAACATTTATTAAAAAATATATGGCACAGCTGTATGGCTTGTTTATACTGTTTAAGTTAATGTTTGCATTAAGCTGAACCACAGATGGCAGCAATTAACTCAGTTCTAAATTATTTCCACGGCTCACAAATTTTTTAGTATTTACGCAAGTGCCTGTATCTGCAGATGAAACTGATTTTTAGACATTTATGATTATTTTAGGTTGGGAGGTTTTTTTTTTTGTAGTTGTCGGTACCTACAGTCCGGAAAGTCATTCTGAAAAAGCTCACTTTTGATCAAAGCTTGCAAGACATACGGATTTGCCTCGAAAATTACAACCGTTAAAATCGAATTTAATCTCTAGATATAATCAAATGGTTAACCTGGTCATATGTGCCTATGGATTTGTTACCGCATCAAATGAAAAACAGACCGTATGGTTTTGTATGTTGTTTCCAAAGTATTGCAGAAACATTGTCACATCCCACATTGTAACCAAAATAGCCGCATTTCCCGTATTTGTATTTGTGTTTAAGTTAGGTTATTTTTTTATTAAATGATAGTTCTCATTACGTTTCAACGAAAACATGTTGCATTTTAACCAATGCTTAAGTAATACAACCATTAAGTTACTGTTGACTTAATCTGCTGTTTAAGTAACAATTCAATGCTACCACCAACATGAATTAAACAATCCTGCAACAAAATTATGAGAAGCGCTTAAGTTATGTAAATGTTTTCAAACAAAAAATCACTGCTTTCATAATATTGCAAATCAGTTTTAACAATATTTTGGATTTAATATAAGTTATAGTTTAGTTTATTAATTCATCAAACAAAGTTACAATACCTTAGTGATTACTTGATAATAATAAGACACAATAAATAAAATTCACTTAACATTGCCACCATTACTTAAAATTAATAGCAAATTATTTTTAAAAGAAAATCTGCTTAGACTAAGTCGATCATATCGCAAACAGTATTGGTTTCTCTTAAGCACCTAGATAATGGTTCATTTGAAGCATAATTTTTTCTATGATTGGAATATTAAAAAAAAATCGGTTTTATAAAAAATCAGTTATTATGAAAATGCTTTTTGAATTGCTACATGTGGACAAACAAATTATGAAGCTATGTAAAGTATTGCGAAAATTGAAATGAATTTTTCACATCTAAGACATATGGCTAAACAGTATGGCGGTTATTACATGCAACATAATTAAAGCATGAATCATAATATTGTAATTAAAATTTTCCTTGAAATGAAGTTACAACAAAATAACAACTGAATGTTAAAAAACTGTTATTTCAACATTTATGGGATGTAAGAACAACAAGTAAGCGAATATTTCATTCGGTTATTCGGCTAATCGGCTATCAATAATCAGTGCTGCCGCCTGTGCGAAAATAACAAATTTAATTTGACATAAAGCTTATTTGTACTATGAAATATATATTTCGCTATCTCCTCAAATCTAAACAAGATCGAATTTGCGTTCAAAAATATATGAGAAGAACTAGAGCTTTTTTTATGTGCTATTTGGATCAGATTTATGAAATCAAAAAGCATTACTTACTACAGTAGCTCAACTACACAAAATTTTGTTCTTCCCGATTGAAGTCATCTTTTGCTATATCTTAGATTATCAGAAATTTAAAAATCAGTGTAATCATTTTGTATTTTTGTTTTATTTAAGAGAAAACTAAATAAATTTAGATACAATATCTTGGCAATTTATTTCAATTCATTTTCTTAAAATCAGCATGCTCTAAAATAAAGAAAAATTAAGTCACTAAGCCAGCAACTCTGAAAGCAAGAAAGATTCCTGAACTTAATTTCCACTAAAAATATTATATAAACACAGTTATAACTGAAAACGATCTTCAACATTTTAATTTCGTCGTAAATGTCATAAAATATTCAAGTTACTTGATGCAGTGGAGCTAGTTGCATTAAACTTGTTATAGAATTGCAATAACGTGTTGAAACTGGATAAGTATTTATCTGACATTTTAGTTTTCTTCAAAATATTAAATCAAAATTATTATAACGTTATTATAAGCGAAAACAAGCCTCAATAGCATAAAGCTTTTCAGCTTTAACAAATACTTTTGATAAATGCAAAATTTCAACTCTACAATGTTTTTTTTTTTTCCTATAATTGGACATTAAAATATTTTTATCAACAATTTTCCAATACAACACTGCTCTGGCCACATATGCTTGCAAGTTTTCAGCTGCCATTTGGTTTTTTTCTCCCCTTCTCCTTTTTTTGTGAAATTGGGAATATCATCAGACAAAACATTTAATATAAGATATAGCCAGGGAATATAAATAGCACGGCTATGTGACAGTTATAATAAATGATTAACCTCGTCAGTTATCTGTCATTATGTGAGTACACTGTTAAAGAATGTGGACAATATTTTTCTCAAAAATCGGATTTACATTAAACTTTGTAACTTACATTTGATTGCTGACTTACATTTTGAGTTTCCAAATGATAAAACTGCAAATCAATGCTATTTTTCCTTTTCGACGATACAAATTATGATCTCACGTTAAAACATGTTTTTTAATCGCGAATCGTCTGCGTGGGACGCCGATATTACATTCGGGGTTATCTTTCTTTTTATGCATTGAAGAACATTTTCTGCAATATAGAATCATTGCGGGAAGCTGATTTGGCAACGCTGATTACAACTACTTGATGTAGTGAAGTATGTTAAGTGATAATGAAGTTCCAATAACATCATCAAACTTGACACTGACATTTCGCTTTTCTCATCAACATTATTATAACAGCTTTTCTGATGTCAACAAGTTAGAATATTTTAGATTTTTTCCATTTTCCATTTCGGTTATTGTTTGCAAAAAATTAAAAATTAAATAATTACAAATGACGTTAGAATAGCTGTCATAAAATGAAACATTATATTAATACGTGAACATCCAAAGTTTCAGTACACTTTTTTACTATTTATTATGGTATGAGAAGAATGAAACTTATGTTATTTAAATGGTACTGTGCCATAGATGTGCACAAACAAAAAATTGTGGGTGGTTTGATGTCGCCATTAAGGCTGGTAAAATTATGTTATGAATTCCCCATACAAAACAGGTAATTGAAAGGATTTTGGTGACATTAAATTTGGCGCAGTGGCTTAGTGGTTAGTGTGTTGGACTACTAAGCGAGGGGTCCCAGGTTCGAAGCCCGCAAAAATCCAATTTGCAACTTAAGGTTTTTTTACACCGCGCCACCTCTCGCGAACGTCTGACAAACATCAGAGAGTATAACTGTCTTTAGAGCTTCTCAATTAGCCGTTTGGAATCGGCATAAAATTGTAGATCCCTTCCATTCGTTCCAAAAATAAAACTCACACAAAACGAATGGTTGCGAGAAGCTAGGCCTTGGGTCCCTACGGACCTGTTGCGCCAACTATATATATATATATATATTACCATAATAACGTTTTCAAATATAAATCATCTTAGATTATAACCTGTTTCCGACGGAGCAGCTCATTTACTTATTTTTTCGATATCTGGATGTCGTTCTTTTCGTTTATAGAAAAAAAAAAAATAAAAATTTAGTTAATTTTTTAGTGTAAAAACTTATAAAAAGTACGGTCGATTTTTGACTACAAGCAATTTATAGTTGTAGAAACTCAAATATAACATCACTTTACATTTTAATGGTTCCTTTAATTTTTTTTTAATGAATTACAAAATTTTCCCAGGTGACTTCTTAATATGCGATTCATTGCAAAAACATATAAGAAACTAAGCAATGGCTTTCCTTATTAATAAGTTTCTTTATTTATATAAAGTTCTGTAAAAGTAATTGGTACATATTAAAAACTCTACGACTTTTGATTGTAATAAAGTTACTTCCTTGTAAAGATTCTGCTACGCAAAAGTTTCATTGTCTTTTTAGGTAGAAGTACCCAAAGTGAAAATTTAAATTGGTTTAGTAACTTTAATATATATTACCAACTTTTTTAAAACTCTTACTTACGAGATCTTGTAAAAATATTTTCTCCCTTTTGTGAACAAATTTAAAACTTAAAAAAACGTATTTTACAACATATCGAATGCCAAAGTTACAAATAGTCCCACGTTAACATGAATACAACTGATAAAGAACCGATTGTGTTACAGATTACTTAAATATAACAGAAATGCAATCGAAGTTTTGTTGCAAATCACAATCTGTGCTATTCGGTATGGCTAATGCCCGTCCTCCACTAAGAGCGCATCGCATCTTTTTATGTACGGTGCCCTAAATTATATACAATCAATGCAATTTTATATTGCTGGGAGTCGTTGTTCAACGCGGTTTTCAAAACGAGTGCGGGGAGTGTATATTGTGCAGGCGCGTTGTTTGTTGAACATGGTTGTGCATTCGGTTGAGCCACAATGATCAACTGCTCAGGTTTTTTTTTTTTTTTTTTATTTTGGTTCACTTGACTTATGTCATTAGCATCAAATACAATCCACAGCTCTTCATACAATGTGAAAGGTTTGCCATTTGAAATTCGGTATTCGATCATTTCAATAAGGTCTGAGTAGCTGTAATGTCATCTACCGGGTTTGTCCAACGCATTGCTCAACAAATGATGATTGGTTAAGTGTACGAGTGTATCAACGCGTCCATCAACTTTTTGAACTACCACAATGAAAACACTGTTGACGAAGTCAAGCAACTTATGTTTTTTGTCAAAATCAGACATCTTGATCAACTAAAACTAGCGATCATTCAACATGTGATTAACAAAGTGTGATCAAGGCCCGCAACGCGTTTAACATTGAAATGTTCAATTTTTAATTGAATTACGTTGCTCACCACGGACAGCGTGAGTTTGTGCCAACTTAAAAATTTATTCGCTCAACTAAAGAGTTGGTGAACTGTTGGAAAAAAAACTGTTGGCTAATAAGTTGCGCACGTAGTGGGCGACTGGAATAGCGTTGCCATAGTATTTTTATTTCATGTTATGTATACAACACTAAAAAATTAAAGAGTACAGCATAACCTGGCTATTGGGGGAATACTTTCTTTCATGAAGTGATATTGCCATTACTTGAAGTTCCAGACATTAAGGGACAGACATTTTCTCAACCACTCTCCTTGAAAGTTGTGTAGTTTTTACACAATTGGATACCTTGTTTCCTAACTTGAGAGACTGTTTTCGTTTGCATTTACTTAAGTATAAAGATGAACGAATACCTTCACAGCTTCTTCACTGCTGACAGTTCTTAATTGCATGAACGATACTCGCCTGATGTTGGATTATCAAAATGTGTGACTTTGTGTCTAATCATGGTTCCGCTGGCGCCTGTTTTAACATTATAATGCTGACGGTATTTACAAATAATAGATCGTCCGGGAAAATATTAAAATGAAATAATTGCGAAAATCGCGGTGATATGGTGGGTGGGCTCAGCACCATATCTGATTTAGAAGCGCCGTCCGCTCGATGGCTATCGCGTCGATATGATTTACCAGAGCAAATACCGAATAGCAATTGGAGCAATTGAGAATGTTTATAATTATACACGAACTTAATGGTTGAAACTGCTTTCCAGTTATTAACATCCGACTAATGTACTCGCTTCCCTGGGTAATTACGGTTGATCGTCTTTTATGAATCGTTTTGCAACGCAGGCCACTGGGGCTGGCGGTATGACCGCTTCTGATACACTTCATTGGATTGTGCTGTCGTTGAAAGCGGTCACTTTAGTTTACGGTTTGTGTTGAGCATTTTTATTTTATTTCTTATTTTCAGGCGGACGAGGTCGACTATCAGTAGTGACGTTTTGTTAAACAGAGTGAATAGATTTAGATACGTTTTAATTTTTATAATGAGCACGCGTTAAAGACATTATGGCAAGTCTTAAAGTGTAGAGTGAAATACACAGGGTGGTCACCATTTATATTTAGTCTATTCCTCGTTCACTTAACGAATTTTGATTGTTTTCGAATCTCGCCGCAGAGAAAGGTTATCCTCATTGTGATCTATCAAAACTTCATCCCGGTATTTGAAGGTAAGTCATCAGAAAGTTTCAAAACTTTAGAGCTAATTGGCGGAACTGGTTCAGGATTGGACTTGATTGGATGGGACTGGACGTGGGTTCCCTTCTTGCCCTATGACACTTTGGATGTGGTGCACCGCAATTGCGGAACGGGACAGGGTCGATACGGTCAAGCAGTTCACCGAATTTTGGTGGCTTGAGGAACAGGTGAGGGTGGATACGCTCTCCCGGGCCGGTGCGCTACTTACATAGCATCCTCCCTAGTTTTAAGCTAGATATTAAGTTTGTAGGTTAAGGTTTAGAGTAGGGGGTCTTTGGGAGGGGCCGGGCTAGCCAACATGAATAGTGCTGCCGAGACTCCAACGATGCTTATAGCCTCGCTCGAGTCTCAGTGGCGCTGATGAACCGATCAGGATGGTGACCAATCGATGAGATTTATCACCACCCTGATTATAGGTAATTTTGGATAAGTATTTAGCTTAGGTAGTTTTAAGTAGTTTTAAGTAAAACAAATCATAAAGAGTTCAAGTTTTCTAAAGTTTCTTTGAAAACAAAACAAATCATAGAAATAGATAGATTTAAGGCCGAAAGGCAATAATTTTAAGGATATTGATAAGTTTAGACCGCTCGCTTGGAGCCAGTAAGCTAGAATAAGATAAATGTTAGTTTAAAATTAGATTTAATCGTTTTTGTCTATGTATGTAAGCTCAAAGAAAGAAAGGAATAAAAATTAATTTTAAAGTTAAAAAGTTAAAGATGTGGTGGACATTAACGCAACAGGTCCATCGAGACATTCTTTTATATTATTTTTTTTTTTAACTTTTAGAGCGAATAGATGGGACCTACATGTCAAACACTGGATATAACGAATTTCTTTCCAGAGGACTAATTATCAGCGTCGCAGCTAAAAAAATGTAGCAAGGGGACCTCCACATCTACTTTAACTGAAAAAGGGGCCATTTTGATCATTTTTAAGGAAGTGGGGGCAAAGACTTTTGAGTCTCAAAAAGCGACCAGTGTTAATAATGATGACTATTTGCTTTAAAAAAACGCCCCCAAAAAGGAGGTGTGTCAAAAAATGTGCATGAGCAAAATGTCAGGATTTTAGACATTATGACTGCACATGTATTTTATTTTCTGTGTAAGTCACTACAAAACTAGATTTTTTTCTCGAACACAGCCTTAAAAAGTGGGCGGGGCAACAGCACCTTATTTTGGCGAATTTAGAAAAAAGTTATTATTCACGTATTTTGTGCAAATAATTTAACCATCCCATTGCTCGTCGCTGTCTTTATATTTGGTCTTGTCTGTGAAGGGATTTAGGAAAACATAATATCCCAGTAGATAAGTTAAATGCGAATATTTACAGAGAGAAGATGCAACTGTTTACATGCATTATTATAAACAGGGTGACGCATAAGTTGTTTTATGATTTATTTAGGTAATAACTCTTTTTTTTTCGAAGATAATATCTCTCAAATGGAGCCAATCTTTTGCTACGACCTGACGTTTTCCATCACTTTTCTTACAGTTTCTGGTCTCCGCGCCTTCACTTATTGGGATACACCTTACTTTTTAGGCAGCCAGTTTAAATCAGAAAAACCGCGATATTATTCGATCGCCAAAAATTTCGAACGTGTATGAGATGTGGCTTCATCTGTTTGCGGATTTTTCTCAACCTTAAAAAATGTTCAATCACTGCCATTTACAACTTTTACGTCGATTTCCGAAAAGCTTTCAATGATCTAATGATTCTGGGTTATTCCACACAATACTATAAATGCGCAGGGACATAACTCCCAGGGACATATGTCCCAATTTTTAATTTTGGAACTTATGTCCCAGATTAGTGATACATTAGTCCCGAATCGAATTTGGACTTATGTCCCACCCTTTTGGAACATCATTTGAGAATTTGAGAAAAGAAACTTATAAAATTCTAGGTTTTGAGAATTTGAGATAATAAAACTAAAAAAATCTCGATCGATCCAAGATCTGAGCACTTCAATAATAAATTTAAAACATTTGCAGTGCTTGTAGTCTTCTATTTCCCCGAAAGTGTCTTTATAAGATCTAAAACTGGGCTAGCTAAGAGACCATTGTATTCCGTAAATTGTTAGTAACCGTATTTTTTTTTGTATTGTAAGTAATGCGTAAAACTAAATCAAGATAGCAGAGTAAAAACACCAGATTAACTGGCTGTACTTTCTTGTTGCGTGCTCTTCTGGGAAAATTCTGTAAGCTTATCAAAAAAGAAAAAAAAAAAAAAAACAAATTGTTTGATGGTATATAAGGCCCAACATTTTTGTTTGGGTCCTATGTCCCGATCACAAATCGAATTTGGGACTCATGTCTCACTTATGTGGGTTATAAATTCCAACAGTAAGAATTGGAACTTTTGTCCCGGGGACTTATGGCCCTACGCCGAATCCAAGTGGGTGCATTTTGGGTGCAATGTAAAAGGGTGTAAATTTGTTTGCATATACCGCCCAGACATCACCAACTGCTTAGAATGTCGCCTGGTGGATGTTCCTGAATTTTACACGCACCCGACGAATCTTCAAATCATTTCGAACATTTCGAAATTGTTGCCGAAAATGCTAAGCCAATCGGTAAATTATTGGAGCGCTGCATTTCGAACATGAAAGAAATTTCGATATGATCTTTGTGCCTGCATATTCGAATAAAATTAAGCAAATTGGGTTCTTTGTTATAAATTTCCCAAGTTTTTCCATGTATGTTCTGAAAAATAAAAATCCTAATAAAAAAATGCAATAATTAGATCATAACGCTACTTATGCTCCACCCTGTATGACAGTAAACTTGTGTAAAAAATAAGTCAAGGATTTTCCATCTCAATAAGTATGTTCTTTAAAATATTCCTTACGAGGCTAAGCTGGAGGGGCTTAATTGCTGGTTTCGTGGTCATCACTGTAGACTCAGATTAGGTAAAGCCTTGTGTCAGGGAGAGTTCCTTACTTAACTTACTTACTCCGCTCAACCAGCAAATTAACCAAAAAGGCAGCTGTCCTCGTACTTAAAATCATTCGACGTTAGGGCTGATTCAAATACAAAGTCTGCTTTCTCCTACCATAGATTTTAATTATTTGATTCGTGGTTCGTCAGTTTGAATAACCCTTAAAATTTAATATACTTATAACAACGCTTTCATTCCTCTTGTTGAACTAGTGAGTATAGAACTTTGTTGTAGATTGTGAGCGGATAGTTCGTGGTTGGTTGAACTTTAGAAAAATAAAATGCTAAATCAGCAATAAGTTATTCTACTTAAATTTTTTATGTCACATGAAAATGGGTCCCGAAATTCTATCCGTATGTCCCGACCGAGGCCTACAACCTATACGGCTGCCCCCGGATTTGGTTCAAACTTCGGATTTGGAGTTCGGGGCAGTTTTTTTTTTTCTTTGCATGGCTGTATACCCAGTTTTTGGCTAAAAGATCGTATAGTGGTACTTTTGAAATTCGGACATATCACGAAAACGGTCCACACGATTGTTACAAACATTTCTAATGTAATATGGTCATTTCCAACTTAATCCAACTTAAAAGCAAGCTCAGTGCTTGTCTATATTAATGTGCAATATATATAGTTGGCGCAACAGGTCTGTAGAGACCCAAGGCCTAGCTTCTCACAACCATTCGTTTTGTGTGAGTTTTATTTTTGGAACGAATGGAGGGGATCTACAATTTTATGCCGATTCCAAACGGCTAATTGAGAAGCTCTTAAGACAGTTTTACTCTCGGATGTTTGTCAGACGTTCACGAGAGGCGGCACAGTGGAAAAAACCCTAAGTTGTAATTTGGGTTTTTTGCGGGATTCGAACCTGAGCCCCACGCTTAGTAGTCCAACACACTAACCACTAAGCCACTGCGCCTGTGCAATAGATTTTTGAAAAAAGGCATTTTTTAAAATTTCGTTTTTCTTTAGTTTACCGGATAACTGCAATAACGATTTTGACCAAAATGCAAACTTAGAGTAAAATTTATGTTTTCAAAATTGATGCGTCCTTAACTTTCAATTCGAATAACCGAAGACGCCAATTTTAAAAAAAACTGTTCATATCTCGAAAACCCTATTTTCGATAGAACTTTAAAAACCAAGTATTGCTAACATTTCAAGCAGTATCTAATACTCAGCTTTCAGATAAATAGTTAAGCAATAATATTTTTCAAACTATACATTGCAATATTTGTTACAGTTTTTTCTGTCAAATTGTACAAAAACCGCTCTAACGATTTTAATCAAAATACATATTAAGGATTAAATGGGTATTCTAAATAAAATTCCATACTTAGTTTATCTTTTTATTATTTCTCAAAAATGATAACCCGAATCCCGATCTTTCTTGGTATATTTTTGTAAAACTCAACAACGTACTGCCAATAAAAATACAATTGCGACTTATTTTTGTCAAATATTTCCCACTTCTTCTTTTTTTTCAACCATATAGTCAAATAAATCTTATTCCCAAAAATGAATGAAAAGGTGAATGTGCACCTTAAAAGAATTCCAATCACTTGTAGCCTTACCCAATCCGACACTGTCACTTCATTTGCACCCAACACCCAAAAAACAGAAGCTCCAACTACGCCTGTCCTCGTACTCAGAAATCGTGTAAAGTGTAAGAGCATATAACAGAAGCAGCTTCGCTTTTGAGCCTATTACAGGATTTGAATTGCTAAAAACTATTAACTCGCTTCCTAACTCTACCTCCTGTGGTAATGATGGGATCTCGAATCTGGTTTTAAAGAATATTGGTCTCAATTTAGTAGATATTTTGTCTTACCTTTTTAATAATGTCTGGAACTTTTCCCACTGATCTGAAATGTGCCATAGTAGTTCCATGATTTAAAAAGGGTAATAAGACTGGCACATCCAATTATGGACCAATTTCTTCGTTGTCTTCTATTTCCAAAGCTTTTGAAAAAGTAGTTAAAACGAGAGTTTTGGCCTATCTTAATCATTTTAATTTTTTTAGTCCCATACAGTTCGGTTTTCGGACTGGCCATTCCACTGAGGATGCTCTACTGGTACTTCTGCTCTATATTATATAAGGGTTTAGATGACAAACTATTCTGCGCTGGCCTTTTTGTCGACATTACTAAAGCATTTGATATGGTTGACCATGTAATTCTCCTTGATAAATTACATAAGGCCGGATTCAGAGGTTTTATCTACAATTGGTTTGCGTCCTATCTTAAAAATAGAATTCAACGAGTTAAAGTTGGAAGCAATATAAGCAGTCCTAAAACAAAAAACCTGGGAGTGCCCCAAGGCTCTGTACTTGGCCCAATCTTATTTCTAATATATATAAATTCCTTATTTTCAATTCAATTCTTGGGCAAAATGATAGTTTTAAGTATCTTGGTGTTACTCTAGACAAAAATTTAAACTGGTCCACGCACAATTCTATTTTGAAAAAATATCTTCCTTCGTCTACTCGTTGTTTCTTTCGTCTAAGAAAGTATTGCTCTTCTTACACAATGAAAATGGTCTATTATGGATTATTCCAATCAAGATTGCAATATGGACTCTGCAGTTAGGGTGGCGCATATTTTCGTAAGCTGCAGCAATTAACTGTCATACAAAAATCCGCTATACGGAAATTTTGTAACTCTCAGCGTTTAGCTCAGACAATGGCCATATTTACGTCGCTGAAAATTCTTCCCTTGCCACACTTGTTTTACTTCAAAGTTCTTAAGGTCTTTTTCTTGAGAGGCGGGTATCTGGAAAGTCCGATTTCTGACTTTCGCGGGCTACGCAGCTATTCAAATTTTGTTGTAAGTTGACCTGCTTTTCGCGCCACAAGTTACAGAAACTTTTACTCCATTGTGTCACGCAAACTTTTACCATTGGCAATTCGGTCCATACCAAATTTCTACATGTTTACCAAACAAACGAAAACTTGGCTCCTTGGTTTCAACCATCACGAAATTAAAACATATATACAATATACTGCCGTATCAGATGAATAGATGAATGACCCAAAAGTGGATTTTATTTAAAACTATTCGTATATTTCATGAACCGTTTCTTTTATCTAGCATCGGTTCTCAGATTTTTACCTACCTACGTAATAAAATAAGAAAGCAACCAACCAAACTTTGATGAACGAAAAAAGTTTCGTTCGACCCAGTCGTGCACTTTGTTTTTATAGTTTTTTTTTGTTTTTTTGTGGAAAGTTGAGATTTTCAAAAAACTCTTGTTTTTTTTTTTTAATCGAGTCTAACACGAACTAAAAAAAATCTAAAATCACTGTGCTTCGCTTCAGCATAGTAATATTCGAGTTTTTGCCATTCACAAACAGCATACACCGATAAGTGTACTCCCTAGGATTCATCCAATTTGCTTTGTTTCCAGATATCTATTGGCGTCCGTACATGTGTCTTAAGAGTCAACACCGAATAAGAACAAAAAAACCCAAACGAAACATCATCAGACTCATTTTTATAGGTATACCTAACATTAAATTGCCTGGAACCGTTCCTTCCCTTAGTTTCAAACAGTTTTCCAAATTAGGGATAAGAGCAACAGAAAAAAAAAACCTATAGCAGAGCGTAGTTTCGATCTACGGACCTCTGGGTTATGGGCCCAGCACGCTTCCACTGCGCCACTCTGCTTGTCCCAATTTTCTTGGTTGTGGATAGGTATTTTTTTGTTAGACACACACTTTCAGGCATACATACGAGTGAGTGAGTGGATAGTTTTGGGATAAACGGCAGCTTTTGTTTTTATGTTTATGTATTCACGGATCTTTTTGGCGGTTTCTAAATTCATTCTAATGTTTTATAGCTTCGTTCGTTGATTTTAAAATATGCAGTCTAATTATAAATCTTTTATAAAGAAAGTTTGCTTCTAATATATGCGGAACTTCCATTTTGTAATTTTTAAAAAAAGGGGGATACTAAATTTGTTTACTTAAACCATACAATCGAAAAAATTAGATGGCAGGTGTCTTCTATGGAAGGTTGTCCTATTAGAAAAGTAGTCGATATTGGAAGTGACGGCAAGCAGACAAATTTGTATTTCCATGGAAACTGTGCACAGCTATTCTTAATCTAACAATCAATCACAATTCTATCATCGAGAGTGCTGAGTGCTATTTATTTTTATTCTTCTATTGGAAGTATATTATTGTCTGTAATAGTTTCAGTTTGTGATTGTTTTTGTTGCCGTGTCCTCTAAATAAAGTATGAAATTACTATGTTTGATTAAAAAGAACGGAATGCATGGTTCAAAAATCGTGATGTGTTTGCCGTTTACAGCAATAATTCATTTAGACACTCTCGCTTTCAAATGCTTTCGACCAGAATTCATGCAAACATAAAAGACAAACATAATAAGTAAAGCTAAATATTGAAACAACCGGGCCACTATTGCTTCCTACGAATTTCTTCTCAAAATCGAAAAACTTGTGTGCAAGCGGAGAGTTCCACTTCAAAACGTGTTTACTGAAAGCCGTTGAAATTCTGGTTGGAGACGAAGCCAAAACCAAATTCAAGGTAATACCATTATCTGAGAATAGTTCCGGTAAAAACGAAGTTGATGTAAAGTTTGTTGAGGTGAGGAGTCCGCTAAAATAAAAGAAACCTTAATATCTACTTTAAATTGAAATCCGAAGAAACATCTGATACAGTAAAATGTTATCTACTACTATTGTTTGAGCAGTTTTTACGACATCCAAAGAAACTTATTAAAGGACGATTTATAAATTTCGGTTACCATCAAAGCGGCGAAAAAGGCATCTGCAATAGAGAAAACTCTTGGTGCCGACTTCAGCAAGTCCGAAATCCCATGAGCTAAGCTCGCCGATCTAGAAACCAATCCGGTAATAATTGGATGTGATTCTAAACTTCTTTGATTAAAAACAAAAACCTTGAAGCGACAAGTGCTTGTTTCGAAAATCTTGCCAGATAAATCAAAATCAAGCTTTAACGTTGCAAGCGAATTAATTTTGTTAAAGGGAGCATTTGAAATACACGGCCATTCATAAAATTTGGCTACAATTTTAAGACTGTTTGACCTGAGGACCATTATCAGTGCACTTTTTTTTTAACGAAAACTCTGCATGACTTGCAGTATTTACAACTATCTCATGTGAGCTAAATTCTTTTTTGCAAAAAAAAATTGATTCCCGGAAGGAAAAAAAACCGGAAAGAAGCAAACAGCGACCTACAAAATTACTCAACATCTGCAGACTATCTCCTCGAAGAATTTTTGAAGTATACCTACCAAGCGCATTGTAAGGTGATAAATTTAAAAAAATAACCGCGCATTGAAGGTGGTTTTCGATTCACGTGTATAACAAGTGTTATGTATTATAAGCGTTAAATCGATTACCAATTTTGGTGCTCTTTTCAACAGCATATTCATGCGAACAACGAGAATTTTCAGCTCTGGTTCTTATTTAAAACGTACAGGGAAATAGGCTGGCATGAGAATTGCTCCCAAAAACTCAGAACTTGTAAAAGAAGAGCAACATCAAAGTTCACATTGAACATCTGGATTACATAAAAATACTCCTTTTACATTACTACAAAATAAGGCATGCGATTTTGGCATCCGCCTCTTTGTAGAGAGAATAGTAGTTATTCACAATAAGCGTTATTAAAATAGTCTTCAGCAAATTGTTTGGTTTGGAATGACGTATATATATTCCTGCAGAGAGGCGTCAACTTTCCTTAGCCTTAAGATGCAAAAAGACTCTAGCCAGGGGTCACTAGAATCTTTCTAAAGAATGTCAATGAAACAATCTAAACTTGCAAATAAGTGCAATACGATTAAATGAATACAATGTGCTGTGCATTAAACTGAAAAGAAATATTACGATTTGCTGTGACACACCTATCCATAAGCCGTATTTTATTATCAGCGTGATCTGATCCGAATCAGATCATGAAAATAAAACAATACGGATCATAGAAAAATTTTATTTTCGAGTTGTGGCAACAGTTGCTTTCAAAACACAATGGGTAATGTATGAGCATTACAAACTTCATATTGCCACCAGCCATATGCAAACTTTCAGTACAACGTGACGTCACAATATGATGACAATTGGCATGACATTTCATTTGCTTGTGGGGGGTGTTACCATATGAATCAAATTAATAATTTTTATTTTTGGATATTGTTTTTAAGAAAAGTTATTTAAAATTCTGTGTTAAAAAATGCAACAAATAAACAATATTTTGCTGCTGTATTTCGGTATTTCGGTGTATTCATGCGAGCGAATGATTTTTTTAAACATTTATGAAATAATCTCGATTTGCTTCAGAAACATTTCATAAACATTTGTCAAACATTTCTGTTTTTGCCGGTGTATACGCCGATTAAGTATTTATTAAGCGTTTATGAAATACTTTTTACTGTCGGAAATTCACGACCAGAGGCTAGAAAACAACAACACGGCTTCCGTTATATGGTGTGTTTTGTTTCTAAAAGGAAATGAGTTTACCTACAATCAGTTCAAATTGTAATAGAAATCTTAATTCAGTTTGCACCTCTGGTCCGCTCAGATTGGAATTCTTAGACAAAGTAAATGACAGCCGCTTAGGCACGAAATTCCAGAAGAACAAAATGAAGTTAGAATTAGATTTTTCTGTGATAAAAAAGAAACGTGTTTCCCAATAACTAGGTTCTAAAACAATTTAAATTTATGCAGGTAGCTAGTTTCGATTTTTTATTATTCCAAGATTTTCTGGACATTTGTATTTTATGTTAAAAGAACAAAAAACACCCGTGAAACTAATTACTAACGAACTGCGAAACATTTCATAAACATTTTTTTTGTTAAATAAATGTTTATGAAACATTTACTTAAATATTTCGCTGGTCTGGGCATACTTTTGTGGAATGAAAAAGCAAAATCATCTCGAAGGACGGGAAATTTATTCGATGTGAAAAAAATACTTCTTTATTTTTTGTGTTATGAAGGGTGTTGAATTTTTTTAGTCTGGCAACGTGACTGTGTGGCTTGGCTAATGGCTATCGTTTACAGGCACACCAACATTGAAAAATGAAACAAGCCACCTAGTACAATAAATTTTCAGATCATGATTCGTGATCTCGATGAATATCAGGATCATGTGCTGTTGTTGTAAGTGCATGTATTTCGATGATCTATATGGATCATGGCTGATAATAAAAAAAGGGCTATAGTCGTAATAATTTTGTTAGATGAAACCTTAGAATCGATAATGTAAAATAAAACTATTTAGTAGCTAACAAATTAGAATTCACTGAAGCGATTGAATGAGTTAATTTACAAAGCTTTAAAAAATACTAAATATAGTGGCGCATACCACCTCAAGCCTGTTACTAAGACAATTTTTTTTCCCTATGTACTAGATATTTGTAGTATTTCACATATTTCCATATTTCCAGAAAAAAAACGGCTGATCCAAACATAATAAATTTGAATCTATAAAATAACTACCCCCTGCTTTGCTGAGCGTTCGAATGAGCGAAAACAATATTTTGTTAAATGGAAAACGTTTGTATGTTTACAACATTTAAAACCTGCAAATTTATTTCATAAATTTAAAAATAAAGAAGAAATTTGTCAATCGGAGCAATAGTTCGTCAGGTTTTTGCGGACACACAATTTTGCCATTAAGTTTAATACACACTAGTCGGCAAAAATAATTTTGACAGAAATGCAAGTCGCTTTTCAGGGAGAATAATTCCTGACGGCCACGAATTAACTGTCAACAGTTTTCACTCAGTAATTGCATAATGTGACCTATTATTTTGCGTGTAAATGGGATGATTTGACAAATTCATTTTTCAAGGTTTGTTTGGCGAAAAATACTGTTTTCGTTTGAATTTAAATTAAATTAGATAGATTTATTGTGTACAGGTCCATTTTGATTAAAATATAGGGAAAACGACAGAGTTCAAGATGGAAGATCGAGTAGGTTTTGTAGCAAAATGCGATTGCGGTCTTTCTGTAAAAAAAAAGCGACAAATTTAATTTGACGGAGCAGACTGTAATTATATCAAAATCAATGATTACATAAGGACGATCTCTGTGGCAAATGTAATTTAAGTTTTTTTAAAAATCCAAGTTTAAGTCCCAAAATTCTCGAGCTTGACATGAAAAAATGTGAATTATCTAAAGGATAATTCAGAGGCGCCTTGCTGAACTCGATTTGGATACACATCCTGTAAGTACCGTATATAACTAAGGAAACAAAATAAAGAGATTACAATTCGCCCAAGGGTTTGAAACCAACCCATAAAATGTGGAACAGGGTCTTAGGAACGGAACAGAGTTCATTTGCGTCTCATGGATCACCGTAAAGAGGATTTGTGCGTATGCCACAATTACATATCTCGTGAAAAATACGCACCAGTTAGCATGGTTGCGATTTTGTAATGTTTTAGGGTTGTATACCGTCCATCGGTTGTGCAGATGATCCAGCACAAACTTTAAACAATTACGCATTGCCATGTGGTGATAAACTAATGGGGCAGTCGTTTATTCTCCAACAGGGTGACGCTCCTTGTCAAAAAAGCCCAATGGTGATTTAACTTTTACGGGATATTGAACCAGACACACACAACTGTCCACCCCGAGTCGCAGATACAATGTTTTTGAATACGCATGATGTTGCATTTAAGGAAAAATAACTGTTTTTCTGACAGGTGCTCCCTGAGAGGAGAACGTTTTTTTAGTAACAGAAATGCTGCAAAACCTGCTCGAAACGGTTGCAATTACAGACTGGTGTTGAGGTTAAGGCGGACATATTTTTTTCTAAATAATTTTATTTTGTTCCTTTTTAAATTTCAAAAAATATTTTTTTTTAAGTAAAACCTAATTTAAAGTAACAAGTTAATTTTGTTGATTTTAATTAATTTAAAAATAAAAACTGCCTGTTAATTAAGTAAGCAAACTGTGTAGGTGTTACTTTTCTTCCTAGAATTCATACATTTTAACTTATATTTTTGTCAAAATACTTCTGCCGATGAGTGTACATGTATGTATTGTAGGGTGTCGCTTATTTTTCGACTTTTTTTTAACGCTGATGTTCTTGATTTATTTACTTCATTATTAAACGCAACCAAAAATGTGTCAACACAATTTACACTGAAATAGTAGCACGTGCCTAGGCAAATAAATTTTTATTGCATTTTTAGTTTTTAAACGGGAAACACGTATTTTTTAATCGGTTAAGGATGTCACTTCAATTAAGAAGCAATACAAAATGCATTTACTTAGTGGGAGATGTAAATTACCAAATAACGGGTGCTAAATTACCGTCAAATCGACAAGTTATTGCGGGTTTCTTTTTTAATATGCGGGAAGTTAAATTGACAGTCAGCGAAACTGCAAATCATGTTATTCGCGAGTGTACTATTTTTTGGGGAAAAGGCAAGAATTCCTAGAAAATGATTACCCAACTCTGTGAAAAAGCTTATAAATTTGTATCAAGCTTGGAGAGAATTGAAAAAAAAACCAAAGAAAACCCAGGAGGTCTTTTCCAGGACGATTTGGATAACATATTTGACACAACTCATGCTGATGCTCTTCAAAAAATTAAAATAGAAGAGGACAGAGTCTTTTTACAGCGTCAGAGAGAATCAGGACGACCGGGCTGCTGAGCGAGGGTTGATAAAAAAACAAGCTGAAAAGGAAGATAGGTTAAGACAAAGGCGATTAGAAGAAGAACAAAAACGTAGTAAAGACATGTCATCGGAAATACCGCCTACTTCTTTAGCGTCTTTGGAAGATTTAATTCCTGAAGAGCACGACATGTTTACAAGCTCCGAAGAAAGTAGCGAAGGTCTTCTCACTGCTCCTAAACCGTCATCTGAGGCAACCTCAAAACGAGGAAGAAAGGACTTTGTTACTTAAAAATTAGTCTCAGCCTTAGACAGATGTCAGTTGAACATAAGCGACTCTGTTTGTATACTTCGGACTACAGTGGAGGCTCTAGGGAGCTTATTTTTGAGGATTTCTAATCAACAGGTCGATTCAACGCGTGCGGCCACGGATTAGAAAAGAAAGGGCAGAAAAGATTAAAACCAATTTTCAAAATAATATTCCGGAGGTCGTTACTGTTCAGTGGGATGGAAAATTGTTACCTGGCTTGAATGTAAGGAGTGCTAAGGAAGAACGACTTCCTATTGTTACTACTTTTGGAGATGAGGAACAACTTCTATCCGTGCCGAAATTCAAAAAATTATTCTGGTAAAGAACAAGCTAATGCTGCTTCTAGTGCATGATTATGTCCAGATTATGTGTTGCGATACAACTGCATCTAACACAGGTCGCTTTAATGGAGTATGCGTGCTCTTTGAACATGAATTAGAAAGAGAGTTAGTCCTTCTTGGTTGTCGGTATCATATGTATGAGCTCGTGCTTAAAAGTGTTTTCGAAACGAAGGTACACCAAGTATTAATAAGTCTAGAAATACCCATTTTTAAAAAGTTTCAAGATGAATGGAAAAATATTGACACTTACAATTTTCAAACCGGTGCTGAAATTGTTAAAGGGAATTTTATTGACCTCGAAATAACCGAAATTCTAAGTTTTTACTTTGTGCGAACTTACTGAACTTTAAATAATTTTCGTAGATGTCGATAAGCAACTTAAAATCAGGTCACCAGGACCCAGGTTCAATGCCTCAAGCGAGATGGATGCCACGAGTAATTTGTGCGTTAAAAATAGTTTTTGCTACGCTGGCAACTTAAATTCACAAAAAAAGATAGTGGCAGATTGAGAGAGATCTTCGTTGTGTGAAAGAGCACAGGAAGTTATATCCTGGACTGCAAGAAAGAAGTTTTGCAGAGAAAGTATGCGCAACAATTTATTTTTGTTACTTAGTGAAAAGTTGAAATTGAAATAAAATATTTAGGATGTCAAAAATATGTGTTCTAAATTTTCCATACAGATTTTCAATGTTTACTTTACTGTCTAGTCGGCACGTGTTACCATCATCCCAGGAGCAAAATGTTTTGCATCGAAGTTAGTATTGGCATTAAGAAAAATAGAGGGTACTCACTCATCCATATAAAAAACGCATCAATTTCTTACAGCTCTCTACGATACACCTATAGTGAAGGCCAACTCATGGACATTTGATACTCATTGGCATACTCGTTAACTGAATGCTATGTTTCCCAGCCGGAATCATGTTGAATGATGCGTGAAGATTAAATGAATTTGAAAAGAAAAATAATCAAACACCAAACTTCCGGCTACTATTATGTGAGTTAACCTGCCATAAATTTGTTCGTATAATTTCCAAAAAAAAATCCGAAAAAAATGTTCCCCACTGTTTTTAAAATTCCCTGAAATTCCCTGACTTTCCATTTCATTTCAGCGGGCGGCAGCCATGGTTTACGTTTTATCATTTAGAAGCCCTAGTATATAATATTAGTTCTAACGAACTTACATACGAGCATATTTTTTTTACTGCCGGTATTCGCGCATTTGCTCCAAAACTGAGTAAAGTAATTATAAGCATATGCAAACTACTTCATAGTACCGACCTTGCCAGAGTCCGTATCTAGATTAAGAAACAAAATACCACTTCCTCGTTACAGGGCTTCAGGTTCCTTGGCTCAGATAAAGCAATTTGTATTTAAATGCGTTGTCATTCGCAGTTACATTTGCAAATGCAGATATTGTGTAACTACATTTCAATATCACTTCACTGATGTCAACGACACGGAAATGATATTTCCCACAGGTTGTTGAATCAAATGATGATGCTTTTTCGGATATACGTAATGTCTTTTGATTGATGTTATACTAATGAATCGAGTCCTTAAAAATAAATTAGGAACAAAAATATGATTAAAGATATAACAGTAGGGTGCACTTCGAAAGCAACACAATTATTTTACATCGACGCCTAACAGTATGTAACGATTTATATCTTACAAGTCGACTCGAAGTAGCCAAAGCAACAGAGGCACTCAAACTGGGTTTCCAATTCAATTTGAATTTATTTCCCTTACGACGCCTGATGTTGTAACGAGGTTTGTGTCTAAGGGCTAGTACGGACCTGTTCCGGAACGAGAAATTCCATGCAAAAGTGACACAACGAAATCATGAACGAAAAATGTCGCTCTGCTTTTCGTTTTGCAGTACGCAGCTGCTGCGAAATGTTGGCGGAAAAGTGGGTAATTGGAGAAAATTGTTTGGTACAATTCTCCACTCTCTTTTCGCACACGTTTATTTTTCGCGATATTAATTGCCTGCGAAAATTTGACATTTCTACTGCAGTGCTGCCAGTTTTTATAAAATGTACGGCACCGAGTGGAAAAATGTTGGAGCCATACCCAAACTCAAATATGAAGATGAAAAATGTGCATATTTTTTGTAATTTTTCCTCCCTTGAAGCTGCTAAAACTCATATGACGATGACCTGTGTTGGAGTGAGATCTTCATTCTACATCGTTCGACGTGATGCCCAAATTTGACAGTTCTCGGGTTGTGTGGTGTCGTAGAGTGTTGAGTTCGTTCGCAACATGGATTTTTCTTATAATACCTAAAACAAAATTAAAGGTTTATATGTAATTTGTGCAAATAGCTTTCCGTCGGCTTTTTTGGTCATACGCGTTTGAATGAAACTTTATTAGTTCATTGCCTTTTCCCCCGACGTTTCGGCAGGGATTGCTGCCTTCTTCAGGTTATAATATTTGAAGAAGTCAAATTGCTTGAACAAAGAATAATAATATCAAATTTAACACAACGATTAAAACGAAAACATAAAACAGTCGGGAAAAAAGAAATCAACAAAACTGACACACTTTGAGTGTGACACTTCAATTGAAGTTCAGTTTAGTATTAGTTTTTTCCATCGACTAGAGAGCTATGTATATATAGCAGATATATTTTGGATGTCCTGTTTTCGGTTCATGTTATTCCTGTTATTTATTATGTGTAGCGTCTCGAGTATATACCGTTTCGAGGTATGTGTCTCCGTCTGAAGCACAGTTGCGTTGTCAAAGTCTGGGTTATGATTAGCTTGAATGGAGTGGTTGGCCAGTGCCGTATTACCCCCGTTTTTTGGACATTCTTTGGGACAGGAACTGTTTTGTTGTACCGATGAAGCAATGGTTACAACTTTCATTGGTGTTACCTATGCAGTTGATTTTGAACACTACGTTAGTACGTTTTTGAGTCTCAGTTGTGGGCTTAAGCTTGAAGAACGAGGATGCCAGAGATTGATTCGACTTAAACGCTATGTGAAGATCCTTGGAACTGCCGCTGATCATCTGTTTAAAGTTCTCCGCCAGACTCGCGGAACATAGACAACACTTCTGTAAACAGGCAATGTTTCTTTTGTTCCTTTATCACGTGGAACCTTGCGTTTATGATTTCAGATTATGTTTCGTATGAAACCATATGGGTAATTGTTGTCCTTGAGGATTTTTGTGAGGATTAAGGGGTTTTTTGGATCGACGCACGAGGGAAAATCTGGGGAGAGAAATTGTTAAGGGGAAATCGGTTTTGTTTAAGTCTATTTTATTTGCATTTCGTTTTAATATCCCTTTTGGTAACCTTAAAATGTGTCTGCTATTTACCAATTACCTACAAATGCAACATGCGTTGACATTTTGTGTTGCATTTATTTGGCGCACACTTCGCATTCGGATAACCAAACTTACATGTCAGCAAAACTCCTTCTCACAAGTCGTAAGAACATGTTAAAAACAATGACAAAAAGTTGGTGGTTTTTTGAAAAAAGTAGTCAAATCTGGGGATTTTCCAGTTATCTGGGGGAGAAATATTTTGACCGTCTGGCAACGCTGGATTTGGGCAGGCCAGTGTAGTATCGGCATTGTGCGGCAATTGACTATAAAAAAATGGAAAACATTGAAAATACAGCCACACAACATAAAATGGAAAATATGTACTGAAAATAAAGTCACTTGATACTAAACTTCAGATAAATCGGGACTCTACAGCCAGTAGGTTTTATTTTGCTATTTATGAGAGACCAGAAGCGCTTGGAGTCAGTTTTCTATTTTATTTTATTTTTGAGTAACGTAATTTTTTTCCAAAAATTTCCTTAACGCAGTTTGTCAAAGTGTTAATAATCTCTAGGACTACCTGACGCTTTTAAATTGTCGTGACCCCTGTTTTTAAAGTTCTGAGTGGAACGCCAATTTTAGAATTTTTAAAATTTCCGTTTGGATACATCCTCTTAATTTTTTTATAAATTTAGAATTTAGAGACTAGATTTGTAAACATTTAAAGCCGAGGAAATAAAGTCAATTTTATATCCAGTGGAAGTGTTTAGATGAAAACTAGAGAGATGATACTATTTCAACTTTCCAACTATATGTAGATCGGTTACTATATAGTTCGTACCATCAACACATGGAGGACGGATACAGCAACAGTAGAAGCAGCAATGGCGGGAGCCGGTTGATTTGACTCAAAAAAACCTAATAGTCAATAATTTGCCAATAGCAACTGTTAGTCATCTGTATTCATTTTCTTCATTTTCTTCACATGTGTACTCATATGGGGGCATCAGTTTTGTGTCATATTACACAGATCAAGAGGATGGGTTCTGTTCTGTAGGATGAAAACGCTCATTCGTTTTCGCTTCCACGAACGTTTTGTTGCAATTGATTTGATTTTGAAAACTGAAGGAATTTTGGTTGCACAAAAGTAAAAAACGAAAACTATTCTATACAAGTTTTTGTTCTTTTTTACTTGCTTTACTAACTCTAAAAACGAAAGAGATTTTCGTTTCATGCTAAAAAGAAGCAATGCTTTCTCATTGACGTCGTCTAATTTTTGTTCGCTTACAGTATAAATCCCATTTGCAGCTTAAAATTCCACATTGAAAAAAAGGAGTTAAGGATTTTTCGCTTTCGCATGATTTCTTTCGTTTTTTTAAATACGATTTTCTCTTTGATAATATTTTAGGAAAATAAACACAAAACAAGAGAGGTAAATATGCTGTCTTGTTTAAAAGTACAAATACTGCAGGATTCAATATGATTTATATGTTTCCGAAAAGCAGGACTGGATAAACTAAATTTGTTGAATAATCTTCATTTCAATTACTACGTATATCACAGCACTGTCAAACAGTGTACAAAATGCAATGCAATCTTCAGTTTGCCAAGTACACATATAGTAAATACGCAGACCCCCCCACAAATCCAACCAGATGCCAAAACGAAAAAACCAACAACCACTACAAAACCCAAGAAGATGGCACTTGAAATTTAGCTCTAAAAATGCCAAAACACAAGATCCACTAATGAAACCAAATCCACCCCAGGACGACAGAGCCAAAAAGTCCCCCCGTTGTTTTCTTCAATTTGTAAAACAATCAAAAATAATTCGAGTCCACCCCAGTGTAAACCACTTGCCAGCAAAAAATATTAATTACAAAGCTCTTCATAAAAAAAAAAAAAAACTCGCTTCATATCCCACAGGAGTGCTGCATAATTTCTCTCAAATGTCTTCCCCATGCTCCCAGCCACAACCACAATGGCCATTCAGATAAAAAAAAAAACAAACCCAACCGCACAAACAAATCCATGCATTCTTGATCAAATGCATTCAGCCGTTTTATGAAACTCACCCCCCGAAAAAAAAGCCAAGGGTTGCTTTTAAGTCCTCGTACGATATTATTACAATCCGGCGCCATTTTGCATCCTAATCGAATGTCAAATGCATTTTGAGGAGGGTGCCGCCAGATACAGGATGCCCGAGTAGTGGTAAATGTTGACGTTTTTAGCGATGCCACTTGCCTATCTGCTCAAGCGTCACACAAGGATCAATTCAGTTAGAAAATATCTACCATCTCCTCGAGGGTGATACGTATGTCGCTGTGGCTGTGTGTAAACAATGCATTCGCGTATATAACTAGCTTGACTGACCTAACATGAGTTACAACGTGAGATGCGATTGCTTTGACAATATAAGCGAAGTAAGGGCATAGCAAAGGAACTGCCAGCGCCGAGAGGAGGGTTGGCGGCGCGTGTTATCGTTCCCTGTGAAATGGGCTTGGGATGTATGGTATGGAGTTCGGATTTCCCATGACTAGGTGCATATGAATGTGATAACCGCATTTGAATGGGGGAATCGCAATGAGAGAAGGGTGGACGGAAGCATAATGTGGGATTTAACGTGACTAAGTATAGTCGGGATGCATGCAAGCCGGAAAGTTTGCATTATTCGACTTCAATGGCACGCAGGCAATGCAATTTAATCAAATAGAGCAGAGGTTTGATGGCAAATCTTTGGATAATCAGCTTATGTTATGACGCACCCAGTAAGATGGTGTTTGGGAATTAAATCAGATTGGAGGACGATGATGCGCAACGATGCATTTATGCAGGAACCAATGGGATAAGTTTGGCAAGTGACTTTGGATTGCTTAAGCAGCGATGTCTGTCGACTTCATGGCCATCTCACACTGAAACAGCCCATCTGCAAGAAAAACCCATCAGCCATCTGACTCAATACTTTGCTTCGCTTGCAGGAAAGCGCTTGGATTTATTTGGAACTCATCCCAGAAATTAAGCTCACGTTGTAGTCAGAAATTCAATGGTTGATATGTCGTATTTGTATTTATCTCTCACGTGATTTGTTAGTAGGGCTCGGAAACATAGAATACAGGTTATGGCAAGCAGTATTGGTCATTAATATAGGGAGGTTTTTCATAGCACTTCTGTGACACGGAACATGTACCAAATCAAAATTCAATTAAACTGCGGGAGTTAAAGCTGAAGGCATGCCCGATGAGCTGTCTTAAGCTGGGGAAGTACCTACCTATAAATCTATATACCAAAAAAAAGGAAAGGGTGAAAGATTGGAGAAAAAACAATAAAAAATGCATAAACATACTTGTACATATTAAAATGACTGAGAATAAAAAACTTCAGGTTTGTTCTTCAATCTCGCAGAGTCGTCCACTTCTCTTATAAAGCGCGGTAGAGAATTCCAAAGGCGGATTGAGTACATTCAAAATTGGCATCCGGATTTAAGAAAGGGCAGACGCGGGCGAATAAGCATTCGCGACCTTTGCAAGGATGCAGTAGTAAACATTTCATATAGATATTGCTATCGAACACTTGGGGAACTTGGACATTCCACCTCCATTAAGGTGGTGTCTTTCTTTACTCTCTTATTTTCTGTTTTCTTAACTCAACTCTGTTCCCACCCGATGGTCACTAAATTCCCTCAAACTTTCAGAATTTCTACCAAAAACGAGCTCAGTGTAGTAGGGATATCTGGATCTGAAGCAAATATAGGAGGAAACAAATTCGTTGTAAGATAACAAAAAAAAATGCACCTACGCAACAACAAAACAAAAGAATTAACTGCCAATTCTATCCCCAAACTGTTGCCAGTACAATGTTCATTAGGAATCACAAAACAAAAAAAAAATAGAACGTGTACAACTGACAAACCAAAATCAACCAAAAAAAATCACGCTTATCTTAACTCTAATAGGAAAATGAACTTAACTCTAACAAACGATAATTTGTCTCCATAAGGGAAAAGACCAAAAAAAAATATCCGCATTCGACGCACTCGTATGCTGCTCCCGTACTTGCCCAGTCGCCGTAATTTCAATCTGACGGATTGTGTGTGTGGGGCCGTTTGGGGGTTTGAACCCACACACAAAATAAAACCCAATGGCACAGATAATATCGTCGGCAGGGTGAAAAGAGGTCAAACAAAAAATGTTGGCGTTCATGACTTCCTATTAGTGACTTGGTATGTAGGGGATAGCCAATGGCCGCCAACGGACCTATTGTTGTAACGATTTCTTTTTGTTTTCCTTGTTTGGGCATACTTACACAAAATAAAATTGTTGAATTTGACTCTAACTTATCTACTCTATATCTTGAGTCAAAACTCACGGCTTCACTTCACGGGTTATCACGTGGATAACACGGCCTATAAATTTAGGTCTTCTCCCATTTTTTTTTTCTTTTTGTTCACGTTCATACTTATATTGTTTCCTTTTTTTTATATTATTTATTGTTGTGAACTTCTGACTTGTAGTTTTAACTGTTTTGAACTGGGCTATTTGAACTATAACTATAATAAGTCAAATTTGTATGTTTTCCAGACTTTCACAAAAAAACTATTTTCGTTTATAGACCCTAGGATGTGGCCTTACCGACGACTATGCGTACAATGCCCAGTGTTTCCTCCAGCAGGCGCAACAGACTCTCGTCCGAGGTGTAGGCAACAACAATCCCGGCTACCCGCTACCAGAGACACTCACCTAAAATCTTCCGACCGCCGGATTGCCAATCAGAACCCGCCAACGATTCAAGAATCACGCTCTTCTCATCATTCGGATTTTAGGTTCTAATATGTGCTACGCGAGAGATATACTGCCCACCTGAATTCCGCCTATTATTGTGAACAAGCACTTGTTCCGAACTGTCACAGGCTACACCTGAACGTCGGTGACAAGTTTCGTTTCATTTCATTTCATTTATTTCAATTAATTGGTTTGTACATTAAGATATAATCTTTTATAGTTTAACTTCAGGAAAATTGAAAATTCTTAAATCTCATTAACAATGTATACATCTTAATCTAAGAGGTGAGAATTGGAAGGAGAGGTTGAGTTTAGGAAGGGGAAGGGAGGTGATAATGAGGTTAAGATTTGGTGGAATGGGTTTGAAAAATGTTGTAGGATTGCACTTTTGAAATATGAAGGATTTGAAATATTTTTAATTTGAGGGGGTAAAGAGTTCTAAAGTCTGACAGTAAGAATGAAAAATAAACGTGAAGAATTAAGGTAGTTACAACGAGAGGGAATAAGGCTGATAGTTCTTGAGGAGCGAGTGAAATTGAGTCTGTTATAAAGGGTGGTTAAATTTTAGGGGCCGATGTTGAATGTGAACCACACCCAAGCGTCAAGTTTTTTTCTGCATTTCATTCGACATTTCTCAATTCCAGACTAACTAAATTTGATACATGGAAAGATACACAACCGAGCAACGCGTTAAAGTTATTCAGGCTTATTATGAAAATGGGCGTTCAAATTAAAATTCATATCGTGCACTTCGTGTTTTTTGCGGTCAATTTAATCGGCACATTTTTACCTCAGTGGATTCGTCAATCAGCAGAATTGCCGCATTTGGGCGAATGATAGTCCAAGAGTGATTGTCGAAAAACCAATGCGCCCACAAAGAGTGACTGTTTGGTGCGGTTTAGTGGCTGGCGGCATCATCGTGCCGTATTTTTTCCAAAATGAGGCCGGTCAGGCAGTTACTGTGAACGGTGTTCGCTATCGTGAGATGATGACGAACTTTTTATGGCCCGAATTGGAAGATATGGATGTGGACGATATGTGGTTTCAACAGGACGGTGCCACTTGCCACACAGCTAACGAAACAATGGCTCTTTTTACCAATTTTATCGTAATAAAAAGAAATGACAATAATTTCCTAAATAATTTGTGTTTTATTCAAAATCAACATCAGCTCTTAAAACTTAAACACCCTTTACAAGTATGACGGACATTGAGTATTTATAATTTTATGTAAAAAGGTACAATTCCTGGCATTGATATATTCTTGCAGGGTGCAACCAATTAAACTCCTAGCGAACATAGAGATATGGTCACATCTTCGAACGCCGTAAACATAACGCACTGCATCGTTAAAGGCAACTTCAAGTGCACGTTGGGATAACGAGTCTAGACTGTTTCGGTTAATTGTGTAACCAAGACTAGTGACTGACTCAACAGCTTTAATTTTATTGTTTTTCAGACATATGTAGGAGACACAAATTAAAATAATTTTTGGAAATGGGAATTACTTGGGATTTCGATCGATCAAGTAGTAACCCATTAGCTATTGACCAAGTTAAAACAAGTTCATTTAGGTTGCTGAAGGGTTTCGCTAGGCGTAGTTGGACATCATCTGCATATAAAAGTACACAAGCACATTTACATGCTGATGGGAAGTCATTTATGAACAAGAACATGCTGTAATGTTTGCCCTAAGATATATGAGCGTCGCTATATTGCTGTACGCAGCGCAGCCCGCTGAAATAATATGGCAAGAATGCCACAGTTGTTCATCAGAGTCAAGTGTGTGCAAGACTTAATTTATTATCAAAACCATGACTATTTATACACATTATTTGGGGACAGCTCTATGACTCAATCGGGTGTAGTGTTATCAGGTATCAATTGTTCTAATTAAAGTGTGCTATTGTAATGCATCGTCATCGACGTGGTGTCGTTGCATTATGTTGAAAGCAAGAAATGAAATTGGGCTGTGAACTTATGTTCTGATGTGTCAATGAATGTTTATGTTTACTTTTGAATGTTGCACTATAATGCAGAAGAGTATCGGTCCCACTATTGACCCTTGAGACACTCCCTGCTTAATTTCTTTTGAAAATGAAAGACGTTCACCAGAGATAACCCTTTGGAATCTACCAGAAAGAAAACTATTTATCATTTTGACTGCCCCCTCACTAAACCCAAAGTTATTCCTAAGCTTCCAACACAGGATTTTATGAGAAGTCTAGCAAGTAAAGCAACGAAACATAACCCTGGTCTTAGTAGTCTTGCCTTATATCTTCAAAAAAAATTAACCATAGCTGTAGATCAGCTGGATTAGTGAGCATACAGCAGTCTATTGAGTGTTAAATGCTTCGTTATCTGCTTTGCCATACCTTTCTCAAATGTCTTTGACAAACATGGAAGAATGTCTGTCAATGTCTGAATTCAGGAGGAAGAGATGGATTAGTTTTCTTCGCAATTGGCAGTACTCTTGCAATTTTCCAGAGCTGAGGAGAAGTTGATCAAATGCGTGAGATGCGAGATAATTTGGGGTGAAATAAGTTTGATGAAACGTATTTCCAATACCAGCCATCCTCACCTATGGAATTGGACTATGCATTCAGTAATTTCGACTTCAGTGGCAACTTCAAAATCCTCAAGTATTGGCAGAGCAGAGCTTAAAAGTCCACCGAGTGATTAGAAGCAAAACAAGAAGCAGTGAAAAATTATTTAGTAAATCCGGATCTGGATCACATTTAGAGTCATTGCTACCACTGGAGATACAAATTTTTTTCAAGTTGCTCCAAAGTTTCTTCGCAGGAAGGGAAGTATTAAATTTAGAGGCATAATTGTTTTTCTTAGATGCACGCAGAATGGAAGTTTAGGAATTACGCGCCGCTTTGTATGCAGACCAATTCAAATCAAATCAGACGGTGTACGCTTCCATTTGCTATATAATTTGTTCCTAGTTTTTAAAGAACTAATGATCTCAGACTTAAACCACTTTAACTTTAACTGTTTTAATTGGAACACATCCATCATACAATTCTACTAATATTGATTGAAACAGCCTTACTTTTTCATTTGGATCGGCAGTTAATCGACATTGTTCCCAGGGAGCCGAAAAAGTTGCGATTTGAAGGCTTTGAGATCGATGGAATTGAAATCTTTGAATGTGAAAGTGTCAGGGATGGCTGTTTTTGACAATTCGATGTCATAAGTACAGAGAAGTAGATCATGATCTGAAATATCAAATGATAATTGATCAAACAGAAGAACAAGCGACGGACATGAAACAACAGTGAGATCGAGAAGACTAGGTAACCTTTTTGGCGCCAAACGTGTTGGGTAAGTATTATTTACTATTTCCATTCCTACTGAAGCCACCGAAACCTTCATTTGAAATGAAAGTGAATCGTTTTTCAGTGGGTCGGTGTTGAAATCACCACAAATAACTATGTGTTCGCATTCAGTGCACAATATTCAGAAATTACTGAAAAGAAAGGGCATGAAAGAGCTACTTCTTTTATTATTATAAGCACATGCAACAATACATTTGGTATTATTGTCCCGTAACTCAACTAAAATGTATTCAGTTCGACTACCACTAGACATAGAAATAATGTCACACTTTATATTTGATTTGCAATAGATAGCCACCCGTAGTATCAGTAACTCGATCGTTCCTGAGAATTTTGTAATTGGGAATTTTATAGAACAGGTCAGCTATATCCGGATCAAACCACGTTTCAAATATGCAAACAACATCAACATAGGAATTGGAAAACAAGTACTTTAAATAATCTAGTTTTCGATTGCTTAAACTTGCGTACAGCTATTAAAATAAATTATATTTGATTGAAATAGAGGGTTTAAGCCTTTGAAATAAAATATTTATTTCATATTAACATTATCTGACTTCAAATTAGATTTTAATACATTTTTAAAAGCAATTCAAGTACGAATAGTATTAAAAAAAAAACACAAAAAGAAAAAAAGATACTAAAGTACATCAGAAAAAGTCTGCGTACACATTAAAAAAAATGGATATTAGTAAAGAACAAATAAAACTTAATATCGAGTGGGGTAGCCTTTCTGTTTAATGACTTCTCTGAGTCTGAAGTAGGTTTTCTTTTCTAAGCGCAGTACCGGGCTTCCTCCACACAATCTAACGGCCTTTAATACCAAAAATGCAGAACTTGCTTTCGTCGCTAAATATTACCTTTTGCCAGAAGTCCAATGGCTTATTTAGGTGTTCATGCGCATATTTAAACCTTTTTTGCCGGTTGACTCTTGATATAAAGGGTTTTCTGCGAGGAACACAACCCCTATACCCAGCTTTTTTTTTAAATTTTTCGGGCAGTATCCGAACAGATCTTCTTGTTAAATTGTTCTTCAATATTTTTTGCAATTTTCGATGCTACGAGACTACGCTTTTCTCTTGCGGATAATTTAGAAGGGCGACCAGAACGCGGCTTTGAAGCAAAATGTCCCGTTGATTTAAATGTATTGACTACTCTTTGTATGGACGAATGCGTTCTATTTAATGTTTTACCAATTTCTCTAAAACTTTTGCCCTCTTTCCACAATTTAACAATTATTTCCCGTTCACTTGCACAAATTTCTTTTCCTTTCGCAGCCATCTCAAAAAATGTACTCTTCAATTACAAAAACAGAATAAATGATAGACAACTTCAATCAAAAAAATACTCCTGATCCTAAAGAAAAAGCGTAAACTGATCTTAGCATACACACATTCAAAATTTCTGACGCCCAAGTCAACTGTACGCTGACTTTTTCTGTGTACTTTTTTGTTCTCTTGCCTTTTTGTGTGTTATTTTCATGTACCGTTATGAATTTTGAAGTTAAAGTTGATGTGCGTAGAATCTTTAGATTGAAATCATAAATGTGGCATACAATGTTCTCACATTAAAGTGTGGGCTAATATTTTTTTTTCATTAAATAAATTCCTATTATACACTATATAACAGACTTGATACTTAAGGACCATTCACATGAGTGCGAACTGCGAACTGGCAAATATTCGTAGATTCTGACATTTCATTCACATGAAAACTGTTATTAGTCGCAGGTACCCGGGAATCATTTGCATTGTTGAAGGTTAAGTTCGAACAAATTTTTCATTCGCGTGTTTGTGGATAACGAGCAACGAGCCGGGGTAATGACATTTTGGCAACGCTGTTTTCTGTTTGGCGAATTAAGGCAGTTTCTGTCATTGTGGAGTAATGGCGAATTCGTTGCCCTTGGCCAATAACCTTTAATCGGTCGTTCTGTCAAAAGAAAAATCTGTTGTTAAGCGGAGTTCTAGTAATTTTTTTGTTTGAAGTTAAATTTGAATTTGTAGGTATAGTATTGTGAAAAAAAAAGCTAATTTAATATTAAAATGCTCGATTTAGACTTCCAACTTGTTACAGCAGCACATTCCCGGTTGCCCCTCTAGTATAAATCCAGTGTTAAAGCAATAATCCCGACCAATGTAAGTCGTTGTTTTTCGATTTAAATATTCATTATATTAATTTAGTATAGTTTTCAGAAAATAAAATTGAATTCCCCATTTTAAAGTTCGCCTACGTAGTTTTCCTTATCTATAGGATTTATTTGGGAAGAAGGAAATTCTATAATTATCGTTGGTGAGTCGGATTATTCGGTGGAATTACTGTGGAGCAACAGTTGGTCTGCCTGTAAACGATAGCCAAGCCACACAGTAACGTTGCCAGACTAAAATATTCAACACCCTTCTTAACACAAAAAATCAAAAAGCTTTTTTTCTCATCGAATAAATTTCCCGTCCTTCGAGATTTTGCTTTTTCATTCTATAAAGGTGTGACCAGCGAAATATTTCATAAATATTTAAGTAAATTTAGCATGAACATTTATTTAACAAAAAAAAAAACGATTATGAAATGTTTCGCAGTTCGTAAATTATTTGTTTTTTGTTTTTCTTTTTACATAAAATACAAATGTCCAGAAAATCTTGGAATGATGAAAAATGGAAACTAGCAGGCTGCATAGATTTAAATTATTTTCAAAACTAATTATTGGGAAACACATTTCTTTTTTATCACAAAATGTCACAGAAAAATCGAATTACTTACTAACTTCAGTTTGTTTTTCTGGAATTTCGTGCTTAAACCGGTGTATTTTACATAATTACAATGCGAGCGGACCAGAGGTAAGATTTTCATTACATTTCGAACTGATTGTAGGTAGACTCATTTCTTTTTAAAAATAAAACACACCATATTACGGAAGCCTTAAATTTCCGACAGTAAACATTTAATAAATATTTAATCGGCGTCTACACCGGTAAAAACAAAAATGTTTGACAAATGTTTATGAAATGTCGGAAGCAATTCGAGAAAATTTCATAAATGTTTAAAAAAAATCATTCGCTTGCCTGAAAACACCTTAATATGTCAAGAAAAACCGAAATACTAGCACAAAAATATTGTTTATTTGTTGCATATTTCAACATAGAACTTTGAATCAGTTTTGAAAAAAACAATATCAAAAATAAAAATTATTGATTTGATTCAAATGGTAACACCCCCGACAAGCAAATGAAATCTCATGTCAATTAACATCATATTGTGACAAGCAACTGTTGCCACAACTGCAAAATAAAATTTTTCTATGATCCGTATTGTTTTATTTTCTTGATCTGAATCGAATCATTCCGTCGAATCACTGATTCCAGGTTGCATTTAATTCATTGATTTTGCACAGAAATTGACTCTGCATTTTAGAGACTTCCTTATTAAATCCAAGCTGCAATGATTTAGCTTGTTTATTGAGATGTTTCTCCAAAATATTGGCATTGCAATCACTCAGCTGTGTTTTTGCAGGTGAAGCTGATTGTTGTTGTGCAGACGTTGATGGCAGGCCTTTTGTTGAGGTCGCTCTTGGTCGTAGGTTAGGAGCAGACCTTCCGTCTAAGACCAAGGTTCGGTGGTGGCAAATGGCAAAGCAAAAGTGAAAAAATATTATCAAGAAACCGATTATGGCCAGAGAGTTAATTAAGTCATAGAAAAATGTGATATAGAGTTTTCAGAGAACACAGTGACCGGAACAAACGTTTCAAACCAATAACTATTTATGCTTTGTATTAGTTTATTTATCGACTTTACACACTATTTAGCTCACATTAACTGGACGATTATAAAGACGCGTCTATTCGTTCTATTCGTTCTTACTGCGCATGATATGGACAAGTGCCTCATGTCAACCATTATTTATTTTTTTTGTTTATTCTCAGACACCCAACAACTCGTGTGCTTCTTGTAAGTTGTGTCAGGCCTGCGGATCCCTAATTGGAATCTGTGGTAGGGTGAGTTTTGTTACCATTACGTATAATTATCTACATGTCCCACTGATAACCACTAATTGTTTTGTATTGCAGGAGACCATTACACTTAAGACAACCGAGCTTTGGATCGCTATCTTGAAGAAATGTCAACATCAACGTACACCGATAGACAGACTCCGCTTAATCCTGAAATAGTCAGGTGCTGTCGCTCTGAAGTCTGCAGTCAGATCTGAGTACCACTACTTTCAGTTAGGAAAGTTAAGTTAATCCTAAAGATTATAAAATTTCGATTAGTTAACAGCCCATTGAATCCCTCGTACCTATTTAACCAAACTAGCCATTCTGACAAACGCATATCTATTTGTGCTAGTTACCGCTGGAGATATTCCATTTATTAAGGTCAATAAGGCCTTTCCAAGGTCCCTAGCTTTTCTCCATAGTGCGACAATCAATCCGATCAAAGGAGATACCTTCCATGGGGCTTCCTTCCATGTTTTGATTTCATCCGTAAAATTGGCATAATTCAATGAACCTATACAGGTGCAAGAGCACATCAAACAATATGACTCGAGCTAGTTACCCACAGATCCACCTGCCTTAAGAGGCATGTAGGATAGAGCCTAGGTGAAGTGTTGCTGCATCAAAATCAAGTTGTTCAACCGTAACTAACCATTTGGTTCTATCATTGCTTTCACTTGACATTCCCCGAACTTCCACCATTCCTCATGCTTTTGTAATAGAATGCAAATCAGCGTATTTCAGTGCGTTAGACGGCAACGCAAAAAGTGATCCGATAAAATTTCAGCAACAAAGAAACAGGACCTTCAAAAATCAGTTGTCGAAAAGAACCATCCACTCCTCACTTGCATGCATATTTTCATTTTCTATTCGGAGAAACTTTGTCGACATCCCTGTCATCCCTTTTGAGACCTTATTTACGATTTCCCATTATTTCCGTTCTCGTTTTTATTCTCTTTTTATTCCTCTATTCATCAAATTTTATTCAATTTAGTTCTTGCATTGCCAGGGATAGAAATATCCTCTCCATTTACTGTACGATGAAAAGGACAACGCATTCACTGAGTGGAAGACACTTTTCCTGCAATCATTTTCATGTCACTGCATTTTAATGTGTTTTTTTCTTTTCTGTTCCCAAACTCTACAGTCTACATGTCCCGGAGATATCGGACAATATCCCAAAGGCAGTCCGTGCCCGGTTTTTTTTACTACCAAATTTGTAGGATGCTCCTTGAGATGATGTGTGTTGTTCTATTTGAAGAAAAACGAATCGAAACGAAAAGTATAAGAGTTGAGAAAAAAATTAACTCTCCAAGGAGGATATATATATTTTTGTTATTTCTTTGTTCTCCAAAGGAGGAATTTGCTTCAACAAAGTGACTAACGATTGCATTTGTTTGTGTTGTGTCGCATCTGACTGCGTTTATCGCATGTGGTAGTGATGGGATATTTCCTTGACTGATTATGTCATGGTTTGCTATTATGTCGTTATTCAATGTTGTTTATTGCGTCATTGGAGAGAATCCCTTTGGAGAGCACATATGTACTTAATGCAAACTAAAGTTAGAGCAAATTCCCGATAAAAGACTTTTCGAAATCATGTTGCTTATAGTGGATCGAAATAAGGTTCGGTTTTATTTTTTTACAAAACAACGCCATAGGGTTGTGCGGAGTGACGTCATTTGTGGCACACATATTTGTGCTATCGATGGACTATCCCACAGAGCACTCTTGAGTTTCATGGTGAAGAATTCCTATTTTTAGATACAAAAGTGGGATGTGTATATCAAGTATTACGCCATCACAAAGACGCCTGCTCCAATCTCGACATATTATATATATCGATTTTAAGTGACTCGCAGTAATCTAATTTGTGCGCCTGCTACCATTTGTGACCTTTTGATTGCTTTGGATGAACACATACCTGAAATAAAAGAAAAGAGAAGAAAATCATTTATTGGCAATCGTTTTAATATCAATTTAAAAATTGATTAGCACTTGTGAAGTGATTTTTAAAAGAGTGAATAATGAAATCGAAAATTTGGTACACAAACAACAGAAGAGGCGATTTATTTGCATAGATGATTGAATGGTTTTCACATTTAAAAAGAAATCCGTGAAGCTAGGAAACAAATCTCCATTTCTTTTATAAAAAACTACAAACTACTGTTCAGATTTATTTGAAAATACGACATAACCTCATAACCATCATGTCGGGCATTGGAACTCACTTTTTTTATTATTTACGAGCCGCCCGGCATTGGTCGAGCAAAGTACCTTGTTCGGGCTATGCATGTCATTGTTCCAAATTTTACAACTGTAGCTCCCAAAACTGGCACTTGCTGTACTTCTTTTTTGTGGGTGAGGTTCAACGCCTCTAAGTTCAATCCCACCCGCATTTGTTAAATGTCCCAACAGACAATAATATTAAGCAGAAGAATGTGAACAAATATTGTCGCCTCTGTACCAAAAAACGGTACCGAAGTGGGGTTAAAACATAATAACGTGTCTATTACGAAAAATTAATTCTATTCGGCCTTACTAATAATCAAGCACTAATGTCGACAGTAAGTTGGATGTCAGCTTTAGTAAAAATGTACAGCATTTGTGAAACGGTACCAATAAACACTTAGAACTCCACATTTACTAGTGCGACATCTTTCTTAGAATCTATTACATTTGTTGTCATTGCAGGATTCAAATGGCATGATTTGTTTTCGTGAAAAACAAGGTCAATGGTTTCTTTCACAACGAGGATTTTATTCTGAAAAGAGGAATACATAAATTAAATTTGCCCAACAGATATCTTTCAAAGACTTTTTGAGGCTTATTATAAGCAAAAAAAAAAAACAAAACACAAAATATGAAATGCACAAAATATCCGCTGATCTGTCAATTATCATATGCAAATCAGTGATGCCCTATCGTTCGATCGGACACAATTTTCGGTACTTTTTATAGTACGCTTTCCATTTTTTTCTAATACTACTTCACGATTGTTTTATGAGTGCATTTGTGTCGTAATAAAATCCCTTTCAAATTATTCAATAAACGTGATATTTTTTAAATGTAATTAAATAATCCGAGAGCACTCGGCTACAGTCGAAACCTTACTGACTCGCTCGAGTACAACTCGCAAGTCAGTAGGTATTGGGGCGATTGAGACTGGGAATTCCGTGCTAGAGTGAGAGGGAAGATATGACCTTGGAGTGAGTGTGTTTGCTTTGTCGTAAGTGTGTTATCTGGATATGTAGTGTGTTTGAGGCGCCGTGTCGTGTGTTTGAAGTGCCGCCGCCGCAGCTGTTGGTTGTTAGTTTTTGTTATCAGTTTTGTGGGTGGTGTTGGAATTGTTTAGAGATGAGGTAATTATTGGTATTCGTGTTGGGTTGTTGTGATGATAAAAATTAAAAAAGAGTGAGTCGTAGGTTATCGCTATAGCTGTGGATGGTGTGAGATGTATGTTAAAGTGGTAAGATATGTTGAAAGTTTTTGTTATCAGTTTTGTGTGTTTTGTGGTGGGATGGGTGGGTGTTGGAATTGTTTAGAGAGAGAGATGAGGTAATTATTGGTATTCGTGTTGGGTGTTGTAGGTTATCGCTATAGCTGTGCGGATGCTGTGAGATGTATGTTAAAGTGTTTGAATATATTGAAGGGGGGTCCGCCGCCGCGATGGGTATTGTGAGACGGGATGGTTATGGTGAGCCGTGACGGTTATTGTGTCTGTTGATTTGTATGGTGGTTCGTAGCCATGGTCGCAGTGTATGTTAATTAGATGGGGTTTTTGGTATGGTTTATTTGACCGAAGAAGTATTATTATGAAAAAATGCGATAAGAAGTCATGGTTGAATTAGCTTTGTGTAAAATGAGATGATTAGGTCATAGAGTTGAGTTTGATGTAAACAAATAGGGATGGCGGCGTAGAAATGAATCATGCTGTGTTTGAATTAATGGTTAGTGATGTGGGGGAATATTTTATAATCTTGGGGGCAACAACAGCTACAACTGAAATCGTCAAGGGTTTTTGGTATGGTTTATTTGATCGAAGGGAAATGGTCTTAATTTATCATATTTAATGTATAAGTAGGAATATTAAGATGGGTTGTTATAATTGGTAATCTTATTCATTGTATAAAAGAAGCTAAGTTAATGAGGAGAGGTCATACATTAAGTAATGTTGTATGAGAATAGAACACAGGAAGTTCATGTGAAAATATCAGGTGATAGTTCAGTTCATCGATCAAAGAGACATTTTAGGGAGCATTTAGTAAGGTTCAGATTGACAACGAAACCAATAAGAAGGGGTCTTCAGATATTATTGAATATACTTGTAAAAGCGAAATGTTTTGGTGCGAATCATTGAGAGAAGGTGATAATCTATGTATTTGTGAAGTAGGATGGACGGAGATAAATTTCTCATACATACAATTTCATAGAACGACTTGTGAGCTTTATATGACTCCTGAAGATGGAAATAGTTGTTTAATTTTTCGCTTAAGAAATGGAGAATCAACATCTTCTTTAGCTAATTTTAAAATAAAACTTCACAGATTTCAACATATCAAAATGTATGTTGTTGGTGGTGAATTGACAATGCATGGAATAGTTTCATCAAAGCCAAAAAGGAAAACCAATCGGTTTCCAGCGGATTGTCCCTTTGGTGATGATATTGAAACATTAAAATTGGTCTTATCTGAAGGCAAAAGAACCAATACTCGAAAAACTAGGGCAACGGAGAAGGAGGAGGAGGAGCAGCAGGAAAATGCTGTTGTAGAAAATACTTTATAAATGAAGGATATAATTCGCAGATTGTGATATTAATTTATGATTTAAAAGAAGTTGTTGACTTTTAACTATTCATTTCAGTGATATCCTCTGACGAATTAAGACTTATTTAATACGAGAATGTTTTTAATTGTTTTATCGATTTTCTCAATTTTTCCATTATTTCTCAATGGATTACCGCTTGAATTTGACTTAAGAAATATAAATTCTATGGAAAATGTAACTTTTGCATTGAGTTTGCCCAATAACGACACAGTAGAAGTTGGATTATCGTTTCGCTTATTGACGGTTTCAACATTAAAATCTAACAACAACAACAACACTGCTGCAAGCCCATCTCTAAATAATGACATCATTACACCGACAACAGAGAGAATCGAAGGGAAAAAATTTGTTACTGTGCATGAAGCAATCGAAGGATTTAGGCAAGATTTGATTAAAAAAGAAATCGAAATATCAGGGATAATCGAGAGCAAAGAAGTTTTTTATAGACATTTTAAACTGCAGTTCGATGACAACAAGGAATTAGCTATTCGCTGCACATATGATAGCAATTATAAGCTACGATCTTTGGGTATTTCATGCTTCGAGTATCGAGAATATGAACAGGAAAGGATTTTAAGTAATGGTGAAATCGAGTTCTTTACAAATCAAGAATTGAGGCATGAGCCCAACGTGGAACTAGTGAATCTCAAATCGATGAAACAAACATATAGAATGGCCATTTCATAAAATTGTTATTAATTTTTAGTAAAATAAAAAAAAAAAAAAATAAAACCATTAAATTAATTGTTTTTTATTTATCCATGAATTGTTAGTGGATGGGAAACCCAACCATTTGACATATACTTTTTCGCCTTTTGTTGCAAGAATCTTTTCCACGAGAAATATGTTGGGAAAATTCGTCTTTTGTAATTCGTGTGCATAGAAACTCCCACTAATAGGCTGACCTTGAAAATCTTCAATTAGATATGTAATAGGGTTTGTTATCTGAACTTTTCTTATTTTGAATATTTCAGTTGTCCAATTTGGTGTGTATCCTTTTTCGAAAGCATGTTTAAACTTGCTTATTCGAACGCTATTGCCAACTTCGTATTTTCCCTTCTCAGCAATTTTTATTCGTTTATAAACTCCTGATAGTAATTCTTTGGCATTGTTTTTATTTATATCAACGGGGCGTTTTTTTATTGTTCTATGTATCGAGTGATTATATGCATGCAGCAAATCCTTATAAATGGGTAGCCATTTGTAGTTCCCATTGAAACTGAATTCTTTCCACATTTTCTCCTTAAGGGTGCGGTTAAAGCGTTCAACAATTGATGCTTTTAATGTACTGTACGTTGAGTAGTGATTAATTTTGTAGGTATTCATCAAATTTTGGAAGACCTTGTTGAAGAATTCTTTACCATCATCGGTTTGCAAATTTTTAGGTGTTCGATTTGAATTGGTAAAAATTGTTCTCATAGCTTGTGTTGTAGCTGATGCAGTCTTATGTTTCAAAGGAACGACCCAAGCATACTTTGAAAAAGTATCAATTACGGTTAGTAAATAGTTGAACCCCTCATTCTCATCACTGTATGGTATCATTTCAACCAAGTCTGCTTGCCACAGATCATCAAAACCCTTAATAATAACTCTACGCCTTTTGAAATTCCTTCGGGCTGGCTTGTGCAGCTCACCAACAACTTTTCTTTTACTCATTATAAAAACGAATGAATAGAAACAAGGAGAGTTTTTGTATTTTATTAGATATTTTATTTGACCAATCGTCGATAAAGTAACATCAATTTCTTAATTCTAATCAATCTGCTTTCAACCATATAGCATGCGCAGGTATCTGGTCCTTCTTGACAGAGATTTTCAGACCAGGGGCAGTTTATAAAATGACACCCATGAACAGAGGTGGTGGAAGATACGTTTTCAAAGTTCCTCAGAAAACTAATGCAATCAATAAATTCATTGAAATGTTCCTCAAGAAGAGTTTGGTTATTTGTTTTTAGAAATTTTAACACCTCATCGAAGATCGTGGACGTATTTACTGTAGACATGATTTCAAGTCGAATTCCGAATGCGTACTAAATTGGTGAAAAACTATTTGTTGCCCCTCTAATAGGTTCACCACTATTTTTATACTTCTCGAAAATATCCAACATATACTTTCTAATATTGTTTAATAATTCAAGAGTCTTTAAATTTTGTTCATCAGTGTATGACCGCAAATCCGCATCCATTTTTCCTAGTTTATCTTCGATGTTTTGTAACTTCAATGTCTCATCATTTATAGTCCCCATGAGTGCTTTGAAATTGTTGTCTACATACCGTCGATGATTTAGCATGTTTTTATTATTAATGACTATAGTGCTATCTACATATTCCTTATTTACCGCCTGTGTTGGGTTTACAGGTTTTCCAACATTGTTTAGACATTTTCCCTGAATATCGAAATCACCATTAGGTAGTAGTCTAAATCCTACGCCAGCAGGTCCTCGCGAACTCTCGGTTGTTCTATTAAATTGTTTGGAGCTTCGTCCGAACTTGTCAACACTCATTTTATTAATAATGAAGATTATTCTCTAAACGATGTCTAATATATAGATAATGTTCGTTTCCAGCGCGAATTGATTTTATATAGGTCAATTTCTGAACCAAGTGTTGAGGTCAAATCCGGTCGGTTCCTAGCCGGTCGGTTCCTAGTCGGTCGGTTCCTATCCGGTCGGTTCCTATCCGGTCGATTCCTATCCGTTCGGTTCCTATACAGTCGGTTCAGGTGTGGGACCATACTGATTTGCTTGCTTTTAATGAATTGAATTGATTATTAGTGTATGACATTTGATTCACGTAATTCTTCTACAATTGAGTTAACCTCATTTTGAAGATTATTATTGCCGGCTCTTTGAGATGCAATTAAAAGCCTTAATCTATTGACGAGTTCATCGGGGCTATCCCAATACACATATTCGATGGGTTTATTCGAATAACTCACATCAGATGAATTACTATTGCATGGTTTTTCCGATTTTCTTTATGACTCTCTGCGTTAGGTGCTGAAGTAAAGGTTGGATTATATGTTTATACTTATAACCTCTGTTGCCTTTAACTTGTAAGTTACTATCATAGTTTTTCAAGTGTATTTTTGTTTTTTGTAATATCTTTAGATATTGATCCAAGTCTTCATTGGTATATCGATCTTTTCTAGGATTTTTTCGAAATATTAATTCATAAAGGCCTTTCGTTCCATGGAAGATTTCATCATCAATGACGAAATTCTTGTGTTCGTTAATTACAAAACTTGATCCACCTAATTTCATTGAATTTGATTCCACGTCGAAATGTGGACCATAGATTTTGTCACGATTCGAATCTGATGGGGATGATCGATTAATTGGAGTACTTTGATCAAGGCTATTGTCGTAGGGTGTCCTAAATGAATTATCATTGTTCGTTGTCTGATTTGAATCTGGAGATGAGAAGTCAAAACTTGCATTAGAAATGGATTTTTTTTCTTCTTCTTCTGGGTATTGTAAACGTCGTCGTAGTAGTTGTTGATTCTTTATTTTCATATCTATATTATTGTAAGCAACATCTGCAGCAGCAGCAGTATCATTTTGAGTATGAGCACTTTTGACATTTTTCACGATTTCTTTTAAGGGTTCAACTATTGGTTTAAAAGTAGTCTCAAGTTCCGCATCCTTCGTAGTTTTTCCAGACTGAAGAAACATATATTTTCTCTTTAAAGCTTTTTTAGTTTTTACTAAATCTTTAAGTAAATTTTCATCAACATCCATAATTGTCGAATACAAGGACGAATGCTCTAATCGTATGTAATCATTTAAACCGTTGATTTACGACTGAATAGATTTATATAGATACAGTTTCTTTAAATGAATTATTATATCGGCCTTTATTCAAACTAAAATCTTTGTTAATAACCAAGAACCCATATGTATCTTTACAGCATTTTTTACACAATTCCTTGAATTGATTGAATGTCATGTCAGAGTTGACATGATCGTTGTATATATGCTTCAGGTTAAGTTCGTCTTGCTTGAAAATAACTAAATAGTTTGCATTGTCTCGAATCAAGTGTTTTGGTATATGTGTATAAGATTGACACAAGTAGAAACTATCCACGTCATTATGTCGACCCATGCAGAAATATTCTCGAATATTGTTTTGCTTATCACAAGCCACATCATCGAATATAAAAACTGAGTTTCGATTTGCTTCAGAAGGCGTAATAATTTCGCAATTATTTGAAAATTCATTATATCCCATACCCTTGATGGACTCTATTAGCTTTCTCAGGTATGTATACTTTGGTTGATGCAGAGACTTTGAGTATATGTAGAGATTTTCAAATTTTAAACCATTTGGATCGAGGAGAATGCTCAACATGACATTGGTTTTTCCACAATTTGATGGACCCACAATTATTCCTCTAATACTATTAGGAAATATTGCTCCATGTTTCCTGCGTACTTTAATTTTACTATCAAAGTTCTTGACTTTAATAAAATCTCGTTGTTGTTGTTTTATGAACCTCATTCTGCTATTGAATGAAACTAATCAATATAAAAGATCATGTTTTATAGTTGAGAAATTCATAATTTTTCAACATATACAACAAGAAAGTCGCATAAAATGATAGATTATAGTGTGAAAGCCAACAGTTGGAAAGATACATTCAAAGGGTACGGATTAGTGAATTCCTTAATCGAGAAATTACCAATTGAATTACATCTTCCCTCATATAACTTCTGTGGGCCAGGGACTAAATTGAAAGAACGCCTTGCTAGAGGAGATAGGGGAGTTAATCAGTTGGATGAAGCTTGTCGCGAACACGATATTGCATATGCTAACAATAAAAATCTACCTGAACGACATATTGCAGACAAAATTTTAACTGAAAAGGCTTGGCAGAGAGTAAAGGCAAAAGACTCATCGATAGCAGAGAAAATAAATAGTATATTAGTAACGAATATGATGAAAGCTAAAACGAAACTTGGTATGGGCTGCAAAGCCAAGAGAAGGAAAAGAAACCCACGCAAAAAGAATAATTTATTTAAAAAAGCCATTATGGAGGCTAGAAATGCTATTCGAGACACTAGAAGCGAAGATCCTAATGTAATTGCAACAAGTGCTCTACAAGCAGCTAAAAAGATCATTAAAAATAAACGAAAGAGCATTACAATTCCTCGAGTAATACCTCTACCGAAAATTGGTGGTTTCTTACCATTGTTACCTATTTTAGCTGGGCTATCGGCTATTGGATCAGTAGTCGGAGGAGCTGCGGGTGTAGTTAAAGCTATAAATGAATCAAAGGTAGCCAAGAATCAATTGGAAGAGAATAAACGACACAATCAGGCTATGGAAGGAATTAAAATTAAGCATGGTAGTGGACTTTATCTACAGCCATATAAAAAAGGATTTGGACTTTTCCTTAAACCACACGATTCAAAAAACTTTTAAATTCACTACCTAATCGTCCACTCACCAATATTGATATTATGAAATTTGGAAAATTGAATATACCATGCTTCAGGGGTGTTTACATGAGAGATAAATTACCAGTAAGATCTGATAACAAGGAATGTGGTGTAATTAATTTGGACAATGAGAGTGGGCCGGGGACACATTGGGTAGCATACATTAAGAATAAAAATATTGTCAAATATTTCGATAGTTTTGGTAACTTAAGACCACCCCTAGAAGTTGTACGATATTTAGGTGAAAATATTCACTATAATTATAACAGCTGCCAAAATTTCAATACATTTATATGTGGTCATCTATGTTTAAAGTTTCTAATTGAGCAAAATATAAATAAATAGAGTAAAATCAAAATATTGTGTTTCATTTCTATTCCAATAGTTATGTCGTTAACACTCACTTTAAGTGGAAACCAATCTACGCTCACTGCAGAGTACTTTCCTCCAATTGTCCTAAATTCTGATTATGTATGTGGCTTAGTTGATCTGCAAACCTATAATTCCATACCTAATGTGGATGAATTAAATAATTTATTTCATTGTGGTGGTGGTGGTGGTGGTGATGGAGAAATCAGGATTGAATTTACAGTGGGCTCTTATGAAATTGAGGATATTAATAAAATAATTCAGAAGGTTCTGAACACACACAATGAGAATAGCATTGAAAAAGTTATAATCAAATTAAAAGCCAATAATAATACTTTGAAATGTGAACTGTACAGCAATGTGGAAATCGATTTTACACAAGACCAATCTATTGGTTCTCTTTTAGGATTCAGTAAGAAGAAACTAGTTCCTAATATTCTGCATGTATCTGATCAGAATGTTAATATCAATAGAGTGAATATTGTACGAGTTGAATGTAATTTAATTGACGAAACATATATCAATAGTCAACCTGCTCATATACTACATGAATTTTCAGTCAACGTTAGTCCAGGATATAAAATAGTTGAAGTTCCACACAATGTCATCTATTTGCCAGTGAACGCTAAGAGGATAAGTTCTATAACATTGAATCTCCTGGATCAGGACGGAAATCGTATAAACTTTCGAAACGAAATCATAACAATTCGCTTGCATTTGAAACCACAATAATGATAGTATATAATTACCCCTCAAGTTATAAAAGAGCAGGTAACACTACTAACTCTAACAATATACTATCATCTTCTGATAAGAGAACATCAAAACTTACTATAGAAAATCAACAATTTCTATTGTCACTGGGATATAAATTAAAACATTAAATCAATCCTAACAACATGCTGAATATTTTCGAAGAACCAAAGTTTGAGGAGAGTATCTCAAAACTGGATTATCACACCTATTCACCATATCTGAATAACTTTGAGAAAAATGACATTATACAAATTTGTGTCCAACATCAAAATCTTAATATTTTGCCTTCAGAAAGTTACATTTATATTGAAGGTACTGTATCGAAATCTGATGGATCGGCAGCTACGAAAACAAAACTTGTAAACAACGGAATAGCCTTCTTATTTGACGAAATACGTTATGAATTAAATGGCGTGGAAATTGATAGCAATCGTAGTGTCGGCATAACATCAACTATTAAAAATTACATTTCTTTAAACAAAAACGAAAGCGATATGCTATTGAATGCATCTTGGTCGCCCAACTCTTCAATTAATCTGGATAGTTTCTACTTTAATTTTTGTATACCTCTAAATAAATTACTGGGTTTTGCTGAAGACTATAAGAGAGTAATACCCAATGGACGCCATGATTTGATTCTAACACGATCACGCACAGATGATAATTCATTAATTGCTGACGATGATGAAAAAGCAAAGATAAAATTACTTAAAGTACAATGGAAAATTCCTCATATTACACTGTCTGATTCTTACAAATTAAAACTTTACAAACCTATTAATAATGGTCAAACTATGAAGATTGCCTTTCGTAACTGGGATCTGTATGAATATCCTACTTTGCCCAGCACCAATCATCATATTTGGAATGTGAAGACAACCTCACAAATAGAGAAGCCACGCTACATTCTCCTTGCATTGCAAACTAACAAACGTAATCTACTACAAGGAAACCCGACTTATTTCGATCATTGTGATATTACAAACGTGAAGGCATACTTAAATTCTGATGCTTACCCTTGTGAAGATTTAAATTTATCCTTTGATAAAAATAATTACAGTTTACTATACAATATGTACTGCGACTTTCAAAAAACCTACTACAACCGACTAGTTGCTGAACCACTCTTATCAAGAGATACATTTAAATCTCAAGCGACAATTTTCGTTATAGATTGCAGACATCAGAGTGAAATAATCAAAAATGGTCCAGTTGATATTCGCATTGAATTCAAAACAACAGGAACAAAACCAATCCCAGCAAATACGTCAGCCTACTGTTTAATGTTACACGATCGCGTCATAAATTATAATCCACTCAGTCAAATAGTTTCGCGAGAAATCTAATTTCTTAGTTCAAGGTTAACTCTTGTTGGAAAAAGACACGCACGCATAAACCAACAATGGCCATCATCATCATTTCATCATGGTACAATAGATCTTTTAAAGAAATAGCCGTTCTATAAAGCTATTCAGTTATTAAACAGCTGCCTACATGACCACATCTGCTTTAGAACAGCCCTGTTATTAAACAGCCCTGTTATTAAACTGCCCTGTTATTAAACTGCCCTGTTATTAAACTGCCCTGTTATTAAACAGACCTATTTGAAACCTATTTCATATACAATAATAAATATGGATATCGATGAAAGTTTGCTCAAAGACCTCATAAAAACTAAAAAATCTTTGAAGAGAAAATATATGTCCCTCAAAACAGGAAGAATTGCAAAGGAAACCGAATTTGAAAATACTTTTAAACCAATAGTTGAACCTTTAAAGGAGATCGTGGAAAATGTCAAAACAAACAAAACTCAAAGTATCGAAAACATAAAGAAACCATTGAAACGAAGGAAGTTAGAATTTAAATCAGATATAGAAAAGGAGTCCCCATTACACTACTCAAGTCCGGTTGAAGAAGAAGAAGAAGAAGAAGATGTTTCATTTAGAACACCCACCAATTCACAAGTTTATAATCAAAGCACACCATTCAACCGATCAACGCCGTCATCTGATGAAAATCGCGACAAAATCTATGGTCCATATTTCGATGCACTATCAAATTCAACGAAGTTAGGCAGATCAACATTTTCAACTAATAAACACAATGATTTCATTATTGATTGGATAAATAAAAAACAATTAATTCAATGGTTTTTTTTTTTTTTTTATTTTACTAAATATTTATAAATTTTTTTTATTTTAACTCTAAAATAAATAACAACCCTGGACTTATGTCCGTGTCCAGGAAATCTCCTGCCCTGGCTCTCGCATTATACGCCGCCAGTAGGTATACTACAGCTTTCAGCTGTAACCAGCTCCTCGTTCGCTGGGCCTCCTCCATAGCGTCCTCCAGCTCCTTCCTAAGCTCTTGAAACTCCCAGCATACGTCAGCTATTTTATTTTTTTCCGCCTTGATGATATTGAATAAAGCCTCCATTTTTAATGTGTATCTATGTTTAAGCAGTCCAATTTTCTGAAATGGAGTAATGCCATGCTTAGATTCCAGCGAGCTTTTATACTACAGATCTTTAAAGAAATTCCAGAAAAAACAGTATGGTCAGAATGATAAGAGTAACATGTTCCATCATACTACATTAACGGCTAGTTTTTCGGATAACACCATGCTTCTTTAAAGAAATTCCAGAAAACAATATGGTCAGTAGGATAAGAGTAACATCAAATAAACCATACCAAAAACACATCTAATTAACATACACCGCGACCGAAAATATCACAATTTCTTTTCAAACAATGTGGTCAGCAAGATAAGAGTAACATGTTCCATCGTACTACATTAACGGCTAGTTTTTCGGATAACACCATGCTTCTTTAAAGAAATTCCAGAAAACAATATGGTCAGTAGGATAAGAGTCACATCAAATAAACCATACCAAAAACCCTTGACGATTTCAGTTGTAGCTGTTGTTGCCCCCAAGATTATAAAATATTCCCCCACATCACTAACCATTAATTCAAACACAGCATGATTCATTTCTACGCCGCCATCCCTATTTGTTTACATCAAACTCAACTCTATGACCTAATCATCTCATTTTACACAAAGCTAATTCAACCATGACTTCTTATCGCATTTTTTCATAATAATACTTCTTCGGTCAAATAAACCATACCAAAAACCCCATCTAATTAACATACACTGCGACCATGGCTACGAACCACCATACAAATCAACAGACACAATAACCGTCACGGCTCACCATAACCATCCCGTCTCACAATACCCATCGCGGCGGCGGACCCCCCTTCAATATATTCAAACACTTTAACATACATCTCACAGCATCCGCACAGCTATAGCGATAACCTACGACTCACTCTTTTTTAATTTTTATCATCACAACAACCCAACACGAATACCAATAATTACCTCATCTCTAAACAATTCCAACACCACCCACAAAACTGATAACAAAAACTAACAACCAACAGCTGCGGCGGCGGCACTTCAAACACACGACACGGCGCCTCAAACACACTACATATCCAGATAACACACTTACGACAAAGCAAACACACTCACTCCAAGGTCATATCTTCCCTCTCACTCTAGCACGGAATTCCCAGTCTCAATCGCCCCAATACCTACTCAAGTCATACCCATTCAATACATAATAAAACGGAAGACAGTTTAATTGAAGGCTTTTGATTTATTCGTAGGCTAAAAGAAACTTATTGGAGGTCTAAGCATCACAATTGCATCGTCAGCAAGTGAATATTTTTAAAAATAGAAATTAGAAAATATCCTTCAGAATAAATTAAATAAATTAAAATAGCTAGGAAGTGTGTAAAGAACTTATCGCTTCCCGTTTTGAAAATAAATACAATTTGATCTTTTAAAAATTGTATGGATTATATGTTAATTAATTCGAGAGACTCAAAAACCGAAAATAGTTGAAATTCTCGCTGAAAAACATAAAGCGCACATTTTTATGCACGAAAACTGTCATGCTTCCTCTTCTATGAATTCGCACATATTCTCGTACTACCTCCAGAATTAAATAAATTTGTTATTTCGCGTGTCTTTTGCTGAGTGCTGATAATTCTATTCTTATAACTATATTTTCCACGAAGTGAACCTTTTTACGCCAACCATTTGTTTGCTTGCAGCCAAATAACTGCCTGAGTCTCCTTCGATACTGAGAATTGATGAAAAAAGTTATGAACCGTCAAACTTAAGTAAGAAGATATTTTATTCTGTTTGCAACGACTGTCAAAGTCGTCTTGGAAATAGCCCAAACTTATATTTAGCAAAGTAAAAGCACTTAGCAATTGCTTTGAATCGGTAGTAAAAATCTACTTTGCTTAAGTAAGTTTGAAAATTCGAACATAGCATTTACTTCGCTGTGTGTGTACTTGCCTTGCATTCTCCTGTCAAACCTGACCAGTAAATTTGAATTTTTGAATTTTTCTTAAAATTCTAACGACTTTTGTGGAAATTGAAATTAAAAAAATTAAATTGTAAATATTTATTTGTTAGCACACTAGACAATTACCTAATGAAGAACTATGAATTACCGAGAGGTTTTTGAACTGTCCGGATCTCTACACCAACCTTACAATTGCTGCTTTTTCCATTGTTTTTTTTTTTGTTTTCCTGTAGAAACAGAATTAAACTTAACTAATTATAAAAAACAATGGCCATCCGGAATTCTTATAAATATTGTTTTATGTTTAAAATGTGCGTACAAAATATTTAGCAAAAGCTCAGAGTTAACTATTTAGCAGACTCAGTATTAACATAGTTTGTCTGATAAGTTTTATTCGTACCGATCTGAGTAAAAGGTCAGTGCCGCCGCTTTTCGAACATGTCAAAAGTTGGAACTAAATTAGATTGGTCTTTATTCATACGAAACGTAGCAAATGCTACATTTTTGACATTTCTTTTGAGTAAAAGCAATTGATACGTTTTATTCATACTATCCAATATTATTTTTGTAGTAAGCATCCATTCGTTGCTTGCAAACTATTTAAAAAGGAAAACCAATCAAAAAGCATGAACTAGCGGTTAAACAAGATAAAACAGACAAAAACACAAAAATATATGCTTCAAGTGTTTAGAAATAAAACAAAAGTGTAATATTTTTAATTTTTTGCATACAAATTTGTGTTTGTTAGACTTAAATACCATTTGCATTGTTGTATTGCAGCGAATAAAATTAGAAAACATTTACAATTTACTAAAATTCATTTATAATTGCCAACGCTCAGGCATAACAACAGCGTATTAGATTCGCTCCTATTACGAAATTTAATACCGTGATTTTGTACGGTTGGGCAACACTTGTCTTCAAAATGACATTTATGTGGTATTCGATTGGGCTTCTTCAGATTTGCTCTCAAATTTCAGAATGCGTGTGGCTAATCGAACATGAAAAGGCCACGTGCTCTTTTTTCTGTTAAAATTCGTGCGATTTGAATATGTGTAGTTTTCGACACTTTTCTAAGCGATTTCCATTCACTGGTTAAATTTTTACTATAAAACATTTCCGTCCCGATTGATTGCTAAGTATTTGTACACAAATAATTTACAAAAATAAATTCACCCTTTGCAATGCCTTTCTTTGCTGTAGAAAAAATTCACGAAAACGTAAACAAACTGCACCAGTTGTCAAACTCGAACGCACTTTTATTGATAAATCTGAGAAAAAATCCAGATTTGCTCTGAAATCTGAAAAAGATTGCTTTTTTTGTACCAAACATAACATAAAAATTGAAAAAGTGCTCCGAGAGCGCCCAGTCCAATTTCACATTAGGGAGGATTTATTTAGCTAATGCCCTAGATAAACTTGGCTTTCTCAGCATAAACATTTGACCTTACAGTTAGCGATATTCTGACTACTATTTGTTTATTGGTAAAGGGATTTTGAAAAGTGTGGAGTCTTTGCATAAACTGCCAAAGTAAAGTTGATTATTGATAAGCCGATTGTTTTCATCGATTAATATAGGAGAGAATCAGCTTTAAACTAGCATTTGCTTGGAGTAAATGGTTAAACCAAGGTGAAAGCTAATTAATAATAACAAATAATACAAATAAAACCCTACTTGCTAAATTAAGTTTGGAAATTCGAACAAAGCCTTTTGCGCTGTACGTGTTCCAGCCTTGCAATTCCTGTCAAAATTGACAAGTGAATCAGACTGAATCTGAGTCTAACGATTTTTTTTTGTTTTTTTTTTTTGAAAAAGTTAGCGAAGTTTGCAAATAGGAGTGCAATCTATAAGACGACTGTCCAACTGCACCCGGAAACGTGTTATTCTTAAGTATACAGAACCATGGATTAACTTGACAAAAGAAAGGTATAAATTGAATTATTACCTAGGTTAGGTTAGGTTAGTGGATTATTATTTTATGAGCTAATAAATCAGGTAGGAATATTGATTTCCCTCTGTTACCTCACATTGGGAAGCTTAAATTTCACAGGTAAAACGTGTACTTGAGCATGTACCTGTATATGTACATAAACCATGACAATGGACAAATGTTGATAGTTTTCAAAAGACTTTACTGAAGAGCGGAGCGTGCAAATATAATAACAATATTAATAATTCAAAGGGAACCATTTTAGAATATTTTATCAATGTTTCGACTTCTCAAGAATTTGAGAATCCAAAACAAATACGAAGATATAAGTGAAAACGCCGAAGCGAAAAAAAAAAAATGCAAAAAATTAAACTATCATTTTAAAAACAATTTAAGACTAAAAACAAGATTTCTTTCAAACGATAGAAGAATTTTTGAACGGACAGTTACAACCAAATGTGATGACATTGAAGACAGTGACGATAACGTACAAGTATATCCGTTTACTTTTTTCCTACACTCTTTCATATAAAATATATCACTCAAACATTTTATATGACATACTGATGCGCCAAAAATTAAATAATGCAGGTTAAACACTTGCTAAAAACATTAAAAATTGGTTCGCTTATTTTACGCATCCACTGTTGTAAAAAAAAATATTAAATAAATTAAATAAATAATAAATAATAAAATAAATTAAATAATGCAGGTTAAACACTTGCTAAAAACATTAAAAATTGGCAGACCTTTTTTTAAAAGATTCGCCAAATTTTATCGGTGCTTAAAGTTTTTCTTTAGAAAATCTTACTTCAGCCTAAGATTTAGAAACACCCTGTGAAGCAATTTTCTTAAAAATAACTATTTTTATAGGATTGGAAATTTTCTTTAAGAAGAAAAAACTGTAGCGATATCTTCATGCGTTCAAAAGTTATGATTTTTCCAACCAAAAAAGTCATTTCGGAATACAGCGACGTCCAAATTACAACAGAATTTGACACTGCGTCAATCAAAGAAAAAAAAAAGTTTTCGTTTGATGTAACTCTTTTTCCATCATTATATATACTGTTTGCTGTCTATTCTATTACAATTTTTCTATACATTCATAGCAGTTCTAGTACATTTTTGTCAATATTTGACAGCTACTCGTACTAACCGATCTTTTCTATACATTGCTGTTTGTTTACGACTTTCAAAAAACTTCCTAAATACAACCGTCGAGAGAAACGAAAAATCTATTATTAAAATTTGTGAGTCAATACCCTCAATAGGAATATTTGTTGAGAACAAACCAGCTGTCAAAATAGTTCGACTAGTTTTTCGAGCCGCTTAGGTCGTGGCAGTCTACACTAATGGTGAAAGGGAAACCGTAGGTCTACTCATATGGCAAACCGAAATGATCACAAATCAGCTGTCCGCTGTCAAATTGATAGTCACTGGAAAAAGTGTTGCCACTTCAAAAAAAAATAAAAAATTCTGCGTGAAAAGAATGCTGAAGCGGCAGGCATATATGTAAAACTACAAGAAGAAGCCCACATTTTGGGTTTCATAGTCCGAAAATTAAAGAAAACAAGCTCTATTACTTTATATTCATTTGGATAATTAAAACGACCTACCAATGATAAAACATGCAGATAGACTAGTTACTGAAAACAGATAGCAAGGGGCAACGCACTTTTTATCGCGTATCTCACACGTCTACCCAATGCTATAAAAACGAGAAAATCACACTAATCAAAATCGCCCCCAGCTATAAACACATCTCAGCCGCACACGATCATCCACCTGCCTAAATCGCAGCTAATTAATAACTGTCTCAATGAGATGCTCCGTTCGAGCTTTTCATTGTTATGCGATACAAACTGACCAAAACAGGAATTCCTATGTGTCGTCGGTCCGCTGAACAGTTGCGCCCGGCTTAATATACGAGTATTTATAGTCTTGACATTGAAAAAGTTAATCATAGATTCAAATACGGCGCAGCGCGGTAGTGGACTCGATTAGCTTTGCCGCTTGTTGTGTTTGGAGAGTCCCGCAACGTTCCCCAACTATTTACTCGTATTCAATCAGCTAGTCCGGTTGGTTAGTAGGTTCGGTTCAGTGTCTAACAGAAGTGGCACAGAAGCAGTGCTCGAGAAAGCTGTCACCATGCAGGTCTGCACTCTGGTGACACTCGTGCTCTCAGCCAATCTTGGATTACTAGTGGCTCAGAAGAGGAATCCGTTCGAAAGTATTATCCAAATTGGCTTGCACAATTATTTGGAGCAAAAGGCGCCAGTGTACTGTGAGTACAGTGAAAGCAGTCCGAGAGTTGAGTGATAAGTGAGGTTATTTTTTTTTTTCTTGCAGTACCACCCAAAAATGCGGTCTACGACTTTATCATAGTTGGTGCCGGACCAGCGGGCTGTGTGCTAGCCAACCGACTTTCCGAGAATCCAAATTGGAGCGTGTACCTCTTGGAGGCGGGCGGCACCGAAAATATTGCCCACAACATGCCAGCAATGGCGGCCTACCTGCAGGGAACTCATTCAAATTGGAATTACAAGTCGACGCCACAGAAGCGCTCATGCTTCGGGATGTACAACAACGAGTGTGCCCTGCCAAAGGGGAAGGTTTTGGGCGGCACAAGTTCCATCAACTATATGATCTACAATCGCGGTAATCGTCGCGATTTCGACCGTTGGGCTGAAGCGGGAAATTACGGCTGGTCATACGATGAGGTCCTGCCGTATTTTCTCCGCTCGGAGAGGGCCAATCTAAAGGGATTGGCGAATTCGCCCTATCACAACAGCTCCGGGTGGTTGAGTGTTGAGGATGTCAGGTTTCGATCGGATATGGTGCACGCCTTCGTGAAGGGAGCGCAACAGGCCGGACACAAGCAGACTGACTACAACGGTGAGTCGCAGCTAGGCGTGTCCTACGTTCAGGCGACGACTCTAAACGGCCGCAGGCACAGCGCGGCAAGGGCTTACATAGAACCGATTCGGCTGAGACGAAAGAATCTCCACATCCTCACCTTCGCCAGTGTGTTGAAGGTCCTCATAGACCCTGCGACCAAAACAGCCTACGGAGTCGACTTCCTTCACAAGCAAAAGGTCTACCGCATTCGAGCCAGGAGGGAGGTGATTCTTTCTGCCGGTGCTTTCAACTCCCCTCAGTTGCTGATGCTCTCCGGAATCGGTCCGACTGACAATCTCAAGGCTGTTGGTATACCGCAAATTCAAGACCTACCCGTCGGCAAGCTCCTTTACGACCACATGTGCCACTTTGGCCCCACTTTTACCACAAACGCCACGGGGGCTACACTCTTCGTCAATCGCATCACACCGACAGAAATGACACAGTTCCTCGTTGGTAATCCGGCGACGAAAATCTCCAGTATCGGCGGTGTGGAGTCGCTGACCTTCATCAAAACACCAAACTCTCGAGAGCCAGCCGATTTACCGGACGTCGAGCTGATCACGGTTTCCGGGAGCCTGGCGTCAGATGTGGGAACGGGACTGAAGAAAGGCGCCAACTTCCGTGACGACATCTACGACACTGTGTACAAGTCACTCGAGAACCAGGAGCACTATTCCGTTCTTGTCATGCACTTCCATCCAAAGTCAACAGGTCGGCTGTGGCTGGAAGACCGAAATCCGCTCAACTGGCCAAAGATCGATCCCAAGTACTTCATCCAAGCGGAGGACATAGAATTTCTTCTCGGGGGCATCAAGGAGGCCATACGAATTTCGCAAACTCCTGCCATGCAGAGAATCGGTGCACGGCTGCATGCAACCAAGGTACCTGGCTGTCAGTATCTGGAATTCGGCACCGATGACTATTGGCGGTGCTCGATAAGGGTGATGTCTTATACTCTGCATCATCAGGTGGCGACGTGCAAAATGGGCCCGGAAACAGACCCCACCACTGTGGTGAGTCCACAGCTGAAGGTGCACGGCATCAGAAGACTGAGAGTGGTGGACACGAGTGTGATACCGCAGCCACCAACGGCGCACACGAACGCTGCTTCGTTTATGATCGGCGAAAAGGCCGCCGACATGATTAGGGCCGAATGGCCGTAGCTGGGTGTCGTAGACGTAGGCTGTTCAATAAAGAGACTTGTTTTTTTGTAAAATGCGTTTGATTGTTGTTGAGCAGAAGTTGATGAGTTGCCGACGACACACGCTCGAGAGGTGTCAACGAAATGGTGCACAGGAAAGTGGTTAAGATCACAGGTTTTCAGTCGTTGCTGTGTGCTCCTTATGATATAGCCGAGTCATCATTTTTTGGGAACAAGACGCGGTTACTATAAGCCTGACCGCTTGCTGTACAGTGAGTACCATTTCATGAATAGCTCCAGAATCGGTCGAGTTTATTTTAGTTGTGTCTTTGTTCCTTGATGAGAACCCACTTTAAGTAGCGAATTCGTTCAAATTTCGTAGACAGACACACGCTGTATCTGGGCAGCACATAGGCTACCATATATCCAAAAACCAGCCGACAGAAGTGAAAACTTGAACAATTAAGTGCGTACTTTTCGAACCGTCAGTAAATATTTTACTGTACAGGAAATACTTTTTAATGAAGTGTTTTTTTCTTCATTATTATAAACTACTACCACAAAAATTATATTACAATTCGCATTTTCATTTAATGGTGTACATAAAAAATAATGCATATTATTTTACATACAGAAATTGCAATATTAAATTTAATCAATTGGTATTCCTAGAAATGAATACCAATGAAACATATGAATTTTCATCCACGATTTCAACAACTCTTCCATCTTCATCATTATCATCATCATTTTTATCATTATATTCCAAAACTGATACTGTGGAAATTTGCTCACCCTGTAAATAACTTAATCTATTACATTCATTTTGCTTTGCCCTTTAACTTTCTTTCTTCTTTTTTTGAATTCTTTCATGTTCATATGTTTTAAGTTGGTCGAAAGAAAATCATTCACCATTGTCAGGTCGACTAATAAACACCAGTCATATTATATTAAAACCGACTTTTATCATTTTTTTACCGATTTTATTTCAGATACAATGGGCTATTTAAATATCTTGTAAAGACAGCATCAATTGTAGTTTTATATCTCGTTGTGCTAAGATTGCGATCATTGGTTATCATTAAATTAAATTCGCTATTTAAAAATTCAATTAATGGTAGATTTTTATTTAAATTTAATTTCTTTTTATTTTCAAAAATGTTACGAACTCAGAAATGTTAATATCTCTAACCTAAACCCCAACACACTCTAAGTTTGAATGTTCCTTATCAGTTCTTCCCTTTGAATTCGTTGACTTTCTTTGTGTCCGCGTTCGCCATCGAAATAATTTTTCACCAAAAACAACAAACGAAAACAGACACAATAATTATTGTGGGAACAAGAATGTCTTAATTTATTTCTTAGAATGAATATTTCTCAGTTTATTCCTCTATTTATATGTTGATTACATTAGTTATTAACCATTTTGCAAAATACATGTTTACATGTGGAGAAATAAAACAGCAAATGTAAACCTCCAAAAGTTTAGAATTGCATTTAATTTTACTTTACCTTACCAACACATCCCTTTGCAATTAGCCAGCATCGATTAACGTTCTTTTGCTTTATGTTAACTTGTATTATGTTATTTAGTTATTTATTAAATAAAGCTGAAATACTGATGTAAAACGAATAGGTAATCATGTTTATTTGTTAAAATTTGTTAAAAAAAAAACGGCTGATAAATAAAAATGGCTAAAATGCGTAAAAATTAAAAGCATTTACTTTTCTTAGGGGATTTCAGTTCTCAACAACTTATCATAGGGATATGCAGTCTTAAATGGTAATAGTATTACATTATTTATAAAAAATTTAATAGATTTCCAGTTTAGCCAAACAACTTGTTTAAGGTTGGAAACCCCTAAGAGGGGGTAAATATTATTGGTAAATACTTCGTAGTTAAATTTGCTTGATACTTAGAAATATGTAGTTACAACACGAATAATGAAAAAAGGATATTAAAGTTCAAACTGTCTGAGCAGTGCAAAAACAAAAAACATTCAAATTAAGAGCGATATGACCTCTACGCTCTTAAACGCATTTTTGTACTAGTACCTACTATTAAAAAAATTCGACAAATACGATTTCGAACCGTGAAAATATACGATTCCCATACAACACTGGTGACAAGGACAATAATTTTCCAATACAAAAGGTAACCATATTAGAGCTCATAAAAAATTGTTAATCACGCTATTTGGCATGATTTGTTGGGATTTCTTAGCTCTAACAATCTGAACAGATGTGAAGTGGATTTATGTTATGCATTTTACCCACCCAATTGAGTTCAGATCAAGCAGAGATCAGCGGGCCCAGTGAATGTCTATGTGAAGACCGATTGAGAGATAGAGTGGACTTAATAGAGGCTCAATTTTTTTTTTAGGTCACTTACTGAACTTGCCAAAAAAAAAAAAAAATCATATCAGCCAGTAAGTCTACTTTCAGCTCCAGAGTACCACAGTTTTTAGCAAAAGGTGCGCAAAGAGTTAAGTACACGCAGCTGGCTATCACTTCCGAGCATGACGGGGCAGGTCGAAAATGTGCACATTTCAATTTATTTAACTGCGAGGGGAAACTTGTTGAGATGATAATTGGTATAGTTAAAAGGCGCAAATAATTTGTGTCAGACATGGAAATTCACAACTTCTTGAGATAACAAGGTATTGCTGGTAACGCCTTCTACTAACCAGAACCTTGTTGCAGCGTAAGTTGAGGTACTGATCTATGGGTGGCTAACAAGTGCGATAATCACCGCCTTGATGTCAACACTCCTGTTTTTTTACTTCCTCCTTTACGTTGTCAGAGAAAGATATTGTTTTCGTACAAAATTTCGAACTCGAGATGTTAATCAATTCTGTCACAACGATAGAGGAACTCAAAAAATTGGGTCGCAAAATGTAATGTTGTCATTTATAACTTAAAAGCAAACTCAGTTTTTCTATCTATTATCGTACAATGGATTTTTGAAAAGTCATTTTTGAAAGATATTTTTCAAAATGTAGTTTTGTTTAGTTTACATGAAAACGGCAATAACGATTTTGACCAAATTGCAAACTTAGAGTGAAATTGATGTTTTCAAAATTATTGTGTCCTTAATTTTCAATTCGAAGCACCGAAAATGCTAATTTTTCAAAACGGCTCATATCTCGAAAACCCCATTTTCGATTTCGACAAAACTTTAAAAACCAAGTAATGCTTTCATCCCGAATGATATCGAATACTCAGTTTTCAGATAAATAGTTAAGCAATAGTTGCAACTTTTCGTACTTTTTTGTCTGCATAATTTTACAAAAACCGCTCTAACGATTTTGATCGAAATGCTTGATTAAGACAATGTAATTATTCTAAATGAGATCCCGTTATTTCTCAAAAACTACTATACAAACCTCGATCTGTCTTCGTATAATTTTGTAAAACCCAACAATAAAAATGTAATAAATGTTGAAATAATGCCAACATTTGAGGATTACACTTCATTAACGCCCCACAGACGACAATCGGGATAATCATAGTTAATAACTACTCATGTAAATTCAACAACAAATGTCTGAATTCTTACTGTATATCTATGCAAAGATATCGATCTATCACGAACAATACTTCCAATCACCGACAACTTCAAGCATATTCCAGTCGAAAATAAAAACATGGCCTAGCAGGTCAAAAGTAGAAACTCCTACTATGCTTGTTCTGCACTCAAAAGTCTTGCGAAGTATAAGAGCTTAAAAAATAGTACGACCGATAGATATCGTATTCGAAGTGAAACTGATAAATATTGCCAAACAATTGGTCAGACTTTATTCTGGTCAAATGGACCCACAAGTGTCGACGAACCTCCTTGAACTCCGTTTCACGAAAGCTAAACTCCGAGTCCGATTTTTGCTCAACTTACGCTGGCCGTGAACGAGCAATACGTGACGGACCTTGCTTTTATTTCGGGTGTCCATCTGTATCCGTTTGTAGGTACCTTTGAAAGCTTTTCTAGATCCCCTTTTTTTCTGAGACAAAACCAACCCTTTCGCGGACCGCGTCTGTTCAAAAACCAAAGACGGTCAGCAATTTGCACGAATGCACGCCTCGGTCAAATTATTGCAATGCAGTCGAGAAACTTTACTAAAACCTAGCATTTTACTCAACAGAAAACTTAAATCTAGCGACAATATCCCCAGCTATGTCCACTCATTAAAAATCATATCGGCCGCCTTCTCGCCAATCATGAAGGAAGCCGCATTTATATGCGCCGTTGGTGGGAATGGTATCACACTGGTGTCCACCACTCGCAATCTTCTGACTCCGTGCACCTTCAGCTGCGGACTGACAACCGCGGTTGGATCGTTGGCTGGGCCCATTTTACACGTCGCCACCTGGTGATGCAAGGTATATGACATCACTCGTATGGAGCACCGCCAGTAGTCGTCCGTTCCGAACTGCAAATGCTGACAGCCAGGTACACTTGTCGTATACAATCTTGTTCCGATGCGCTGCATGGCGGGAGTCTGCGAAATTCGAATCGACTCTTTGATGCCCTCAAGGATGAACTCAATGTCCTCCTCTTCTATGAAGAACCGGGGATCGATAACTGGCCGATTCAGTGGGTTCTGATCCCCCAACCAGACGCGACCTATCGACTTTGGATGGAAGTGCATGACCAAAACTGAATAATGATCGACGTTTTCCAGCGGCCTATACACCGTGTCATAGATGTCGTCCCGGAAATTGGCGCCCTCTTTCAGCGCCGTTCCCAGATCAGAGGCCAGACTTCCCGCGACCATGATCAGTTCGATGTCAGGCAGATCAGGGGGCTCCTGAGAATTTGGTGTTTTGATGAAGGCCAACGACTCGACGCCGCCAATACTGGAAAGCTTTGTCGAAGGATTTCCGAGCAAAAACCCAGCTATGTCCGTCAGTGCAATGTCATTGACGAAAATCGCAGCCCCGGTGGTGTTGGTGGTGAAGGATGGTCCAAGGTGGCATACGTGATCGTAGAGGATCTTGCCAACGGGCAGGTTCTGAATCTGAGGTATGCCAACGGCTGCTAGATTGTCCGTGGGTCCGACGCCGGACAGCATGAGTAACTGAGGTGAATTGAACGCACCGGCGGATAGGATAACCTCCCGCCTAGCACGTATGTGGTACACTTTTTGGTTGAACAGGAACTCCACACCATAGGCTGATTGAGTTATGGGATCGATGTGAACCTTGGTCACCCTTGCCGAGGTCAGGATATGGAGGTTCTTCCTGCGATGTCGAATGGGGGCGATGTAAGCAGTGGCTGCGCTGTGCCGTCGTCCTTTCAGAGTCGTCGCCTGAACGTAGGATACACCCAGCTGTGATTCGCCATTGTAGTCGGTGTAGATGTGTCCGGCTTCCTGAGCTCCCTGCACAAACGCACGCACCATATCGGACCGCCATTGAACGTCCTCAACACTAAGCAGTCCGGAGTCATTGTGGTAGGGAGAATTTTCCAATCCACTCAAATTCGCCATTTCCGAACGAAGAAAGTATGGCAGGACCTCCTCGTAGGACCAGCCGAAATTGCCCGCTTCAGCCCAGCGATCGAAATCTCGCCGATTACCGCGATTGTAGATCATGTAGTTGATGGCACTTGTGCCGCCCAAAATCTTTCCCCTGGGCAGAGCACACTCGTTGTTCCGCATTCCGAAACAGGAGCTTTGCTGCGGTGTTGACTTGTAATTCCAGTTCGAGGAGGTGCCCTGCAGGTATGCCGCCAGCACTGGGACATCATGAACGATAGTTTCGACGCCTCCGGCTTCCAGTAAGTACACCGACCAATCCGGATTCTCAGACAGCCGGTTGGCTAGCACGCAGCCCGCCGGCCCGGCTCCAACTATTATGAAGTCGTAGACTGAATTATTAGCCGGTCCAACTGGGGAGAAAATAAAAGAAATCTAAGCCCGTCCAACATATGCACTGCTCTACTTACATTGCAGTTCTAACAGTGGGTCCAATAGCTTTGATCCTGTTTGTAGAATACTGCTTAGTAGACCACTGTCGGCCACCACGGCACCAAAATCGGCCAGTAAAAGTGTCACAAATAAAACTGTGGCTAAAGTGCAGCTCACTTTATGCATACTGATGTTGCTGCCTGACAGTGAACCTATTAACTGACTGAGACCGACTAAATAACGTTTTGCATGCGGAGACTTGTGCAAAACAAGCGCAGCAATTAAAAGAAGGTAGGTACTTAAAATCAAGCCGAGATTGTATGTGCGCTAATTGTTTTATTATTACGAATTTCTCCGTCAATACGATAAATACATCAAGAGGGCAACAACCTGTTAACCCGCGTCTTTCCATTTGCAAAAACATTTTTTTGGGCCGGATGTTACACGTCTATGTACTGCTGTACTACTGTAGTTTCATGCTGCCCACCGCCAGGTAATGTTCGCAGTGCAATAAGCCATTAACAGCCTCTGTGTGAAGTTTGCAAAAAAATGTATAAAATAATATCCCGCATCGTTCGAGATAAAATATGAATTTGTGTATAAAGAAAAGAGCTGCAGTTCGAAGCAAATGCATTGCTTATCAGAATTTAGTGACTACCTGTAATGCTTCGTTACAATTTTAGAAGTACCCACTCTCCAGGCTACAATTTGAAACACGTATTAAAAAATATTCGAGGCTGTCAAAGTCTTTGATTTTCGCTTAAAAACAGTCCTCGGAAAGCCAGCGAATATTTCCTTTGTGGAGCATTTAATGAGACATATCCTTTCGTCCAGAAAAGGTCCTGGTAGTACCTAGTAGCATAAACTAAGGGTCCGCCATCTAACTTTTTTTTTTCAACTAGTGCTGATTTCGCGAATGGTAACACTTAGCTCATGTCTGATTTGACAGATGATTAGTTTTATCCTTCCGCTGAACGAATTTGGTTGTGCATGCGCTTGAATAACGCTGGGAAATATTGCGACATTACTTTGAAAATCATGGTAATGTTGCAGAATGTGTGCGAAAATTGCGTACGGAATTTGGAAGAAGAGAAGCACCGTCAGCTCCGTATGTTCGTTATCTTGTGAAAAAAAAGAAAGAAACTGGCATCCTCATCGATAAACCAAAGCGTGAAAAGCCAAAAACAGTGCGTACACCCGAGAAAATTGCTGCTGTGGCAGAAAGTGTGCGTGAAGCATAATTGGGCCATTTTTCTTCGAAAATGAGCAAGGAGTGGCCGTTACAGTCAATGGCGATCGTTATCGGGCCATGTTGAACGAATTTTTGTTCACAAAAATTGAAGAGGAGGATATTAGCAACATTTGGTTTGCAACAGGACCGCGCTACGTGCCACACAGCCGAAGCTACACTCGATGTTTTGCGCCCTGTTTTTGAAGATCGCGTAATCAGCCGCAGAGCTGATGTCGTTTGGCTATCTCGGAGCTGCGATTTGACACCGTTGGACTATTATTTGTGGGGTGCCGTAAAAGATAAGTGTTACGCCGACAAGCCAGAGACAATTGACGCTTTAAAGGACAATATTCGTGAAGCCATTGGTGAAATACAGCTGCACACAATCGATAATGTGCTTAAAAATTGGACCGATCGTGTAGGCTACTGCATGGCCAGCCGAGGCAGCCATTTGAATGAAATTATTTTGAGAAAATATTCAGTAGTTTTTTTTTTAATGGCATTTTCAAAAAATAAAAGTTATTTGGCGGACCCTGTATAATAAAGTTTCTTGAAAATTAAAAAAACAAAACAAATCATAGATATAGATAGATTTAAGGCCGAAAGGCAATAATTTTAAGGATATGGATAAGTTTAGAGCGCTCGCTTAGAGCCAGTAAGCTAGAATAAGTTAAATGATAATTTTAAATTAGATTTAATCGTTTTTGTCTAGTATGTAAGCTTAAAGAAAGTATGAAATAAAAATGATTTAAAGTTGAAAAAAGGTTAAGCATAAACCAACTATTAAATAGACTGAAAGCTTTTCTACGTCTCCCCGATTTTTGGCGCAAATTTTTTCAATATAAGCCCCTCCGTCCCGCTCTCAATTGTACTGTCAGTGAATACGTGTGAAGCAGGAAAAAAATAAAATTCTAATTGGCGGGAGGTGTAACAAACAACTGACACTTTTACTTTAAAATTCATTTTTATTCACTTTTTTCATTAAACTTACATACTAGACAAAAACGATTAAATCTAATTTAAAATTAACATTTATCTTATTCTAGCTTACTGGCTCCAAGCGAGCGCTCTAAGCTTATCAATATCCTTAAAATTATTGCCTTTCGGCCTTAAATCTATCTATATTTAATATTGTTTGTTTTTTTTTTATTTCCAAGAAACTTTATAAAACTTGAATTCTTTTATTATTTCTTTTACTTACAACTACTTAAAACTACCTAAGCTACTTAACCTAAATTACCTATAATCAGGGTGGTGAGCAATCTCATCGATTGGTCACCATCCTGATCGCGTCCATGGGCGCCTGACAGCCGCCCAAAAGGGTTCATCAGTGTCACCGAGCCTCGAGCGAGGCTATAAGCGTCGCTCGAGACTCGGCAGCACTATCATGTTGGCTAGTCCGGCACCTCCCAGAGACCCCCTACACTAAGCCTAAACCTACAAACTTAATCTAGCTTAAAACTAAGGAGGATGCTACGTAAGTAGCGCACCGGCCCGGGAGAGCGTATCCACCCTCACCTGTTCCTCAAGCCACCAAAATTCGGTGAACTGCTTGACCGTATCGACCCTGTCCCGTTCCGCAATTGCGGTACTAAAACGGAGGAGCTCCTGAGCATTGGCGGCGTACCCGTCGTAGATGAGCCGCTTATCCCTCGCGCCGCGGTGGCTGTGGTACAATACCGGCTACATGAAGAAATGCCTCAGGCGGGATTAAGTCAGATCGAAGCGTACTCTCGTGGTATATTATATTGGGGTAGTAAGCCCCTGAGATCAGGTTATTATCACTGGCCATCTCTCTTGCGGCGTGCCTCCGAATCACCTTAATAAGGAAATTGTCAATCCTATTCAGTCGAGCCCCATTGTATAGGGTCCTGTTAGGATAATATTTTATGTACTGAGATTCAGGAGTTCTAAACAATCCTAGACAGGCCCTGAGACATTGTCTCTCAAACACCCGAATCTTTTCCATATAGGACGGCGCTATATTGAACCACATGGGACAACCATAAGCGATGATAGGCCTTATAAGGGCCACGTAGCAAATGACCTTCACCCTGGAATCAAGTTGACTGCTGCGAAACAGTCTCCAAACAATTGACACTCAGCAGTGTTCCTACATCGTAGTATCCCTGCCTTTTTGTGGGACTTTCGATTTCCGAAAAACTTTCCGTGCGTAAAAGGAAAAAAACTTCAAAATTGTGGGAATTTAAATTATCTGATAAAAATATATTCAAACTACATTTCCCCACGAATATCAAGGCCCTAAATGTCCATAAAAAGGAGATTTGCCTTTAGCAACAATTTCCAGTACCAACAAATAATCATTATAATGCTAACAAACTGCGATTTTTATACTAATGCGATTTTCTTGACGCAAGATACGAATTTTACTTTTGAAAGTAAGATTTGTTTCATCAAAAATTCGAGGCGATTTGATTTCGGTGAAATGGGAAAAATTACCACGCTGCGTGGGACAAATAAATAGCAAGTGATAAGAACACTGACGGAAATTATCAGCTGATGGGTACGTTCTGAGAGTTTAAATTCGTTATTTTATTATGGTTTATAGCTAATGTAATCACCATAAATAAATAAAGGAATTAACAGTGAAAAATGCATTCGTCAAAAAAAAGCAAGATAAGTTCCTACAATTGTTTTGTGTCCGTTTTCGTTTGTTGTGTTTTGGGAAAAATTATTGCGCCGGGAATGTCCACAAAAAACGGCAGGGAGTTTAAAGAGAAGGATCGATGACCAATATTAAGATTTTAATTTTGATTTTGTAGTTATAACTTTTCATGAAAGTTCCGTTTTAATACCGAAAAAAAAAAAAAAAACATTAGTTATCAGACATATAATAAATAAAGATATATAAAATAAAAATACCACCGTGAGTGAGAAAATAAGCATCCAAAGATTTCTTGCAAAATGATGACTGAACATTTATTATTGTTTCTTCCAACAATTTATTCTAGGAAACTGATTTTTTTTTTGGAATTTTTCTTACACTTTTTATAACCATAGAACAGTTTTGTAATTTGTCAGTTTTAGTTAATGTTGTTGTTAGTTGTTTAAAAAATCGATAATTTAAAAAAAAAAAAAAAAAAAAAACAGTCGAAAGAGAAATAGCTTGCGAATATCGAAAAAAATGGAAACGTAAAATGTGAAATAGGTTGCGAAACTTAAAGGAAATTCTATGGCGAACATGCGAACAATTTCTTGATATCGATACAATAAAAATGATAAATATCTATGTGTCCAAAATTCATTATGGAATGATTTAAAAGAATATTCCTTTTCTATATATTGTTCAAATTGAACCTTCATTGCACTTCAATTACATAATTAGTTTCACTTGATACCAAGAAATAGGAAAATCGAAGAACTATTTCTATAAAATTGAAGCGAATAATTTCAACCTGGAACTCAGAAAAACTTTTATTTGCCCAACACAGCCACACACTCGGTATTAAAATGAGAATCCGCCTCAGGCTACCTGACATCTGGTTTGAATCGGAAGTGTAGGCTGGTTTTTTTCAAGTATGCGTGTGCCGCCTCTGAATAACATGGCACTAATAAAGGATTTTCCAATAAGAGGTGTTATTTTGGTATTCAAAGAAAAATGTCATTTTTTGAGATAAATGATCAGATGTTTATTTCATAATAAAGAGGAAGGTATGCCGTTAATAATGAAAAACAACATCAGCCAAATGGCCACCACGAGCACGCATACAGGACCATATCCTTTTCATGAAATTTTCCATAACGAAATCGCAAAGTCCGGAAACTTTTCCCCTAAAAGATCAATGCTTTCGTTGCTTGTGTGGCACGTAGCGCCGTCTTGTTGAAAGTAAACGTTGTCCAGATCAATACCATCCAACTCCGACCATAAAAAAATATTAATCATCTCTCGATAGCGCAATCCATTCACCGTTACTGTTGATACAACCTCATTTTCGAAAAAGTAAGGTCCAATGACCATAAACCGCACCAAACAGTCACACGTTGAGGATGGAGAGGCTTCTCAACAATAACTCTTGGGTTTTCCGAGCCCCAGATGCGACAATTTTGCTTGTTGACGTATCCACCGAGGTGGAAATGGGCCTCATCAGTCAAGATGTTTTTTCGATGGAATTCCGGATCATTTTCATGCATTTCAAGGACCCAATCAGCAAAGACACGACGTTGATGAAGCGTGTATCGTTCCATTTTTAGTAATGGCGAAGTTTCTACTTGTCAAATGTCAAAGAATGAAAGCCTCAAAAGTGACAGCTACCGAAATAGCGGGTCATTCACAATAACACCTCTCATTGGAGAACCCTTTACATGAATTCAAACTGGGCTGCATTCACGGTCAAATTCAGCTTGTAGGCAATCCCTCTTGTTTGGCTGAAGCTGTCAGTCTATTTCATACTTAGTTTATGCTAGTACCTACTCGTCATCAGAGTTATGGGCATACATGGATTTTTTCCGAAATATGTTTGGCCCCATATTTTGAATATTTTTAAAGTTGCCAGTGCGGTTTTTCTCCGCAATGTCGCTAGGGAACGTTCCGAATCGGATTTGAATGTGCGAGTGAGCCGCGCGCTGCGACCAACGTGACCGTTGTGCGATAATTTGGCACTTCTTTCGAGGAGTCTGGTACAATTTGTTGCTACCTTTTCGCATTTTTTTTTTAGTTTGTAAGGCACTTCGCAAATTTTACAAAAACTGTAATTTCCAAATAAATATCTTTAAAATGTAACGCGGCCATCTATCAGAACACGATTATAGTATTAGGAGAGTCAATTTTTGTTAAATATTGTGCGAAAATTCTTAAATTGCAGAGGAGCTTTAGAAATGACACTTTAGAGATGAGAATTTTGCAACAATCTCCCCGAGTGTTCGAGAAAGGTTATCAATTTCAGTTCTAGATCTACAATACAATATAGACTGTAAATGTATCATTCTCACACAAATTTATAAATAAAACCAAAACACATATCTACTTTTTAAGATCTCGTTCAATTTAGTCTCTTTAAAACCAAAATATGTATTTATAAATTGAAAATTGATGTTTGTTGTCCCACCAAAGCATTATATATAATTAATCTAACATCTAATTTAAAATCTCATTTGATTTAAATAGGTGAATTTACAATTACAGTAATATTGCCACGAACTGTCACACTTTACATAAATCAGTCGCGATCCACAAACCCACGAATGAAAAATTCATTCGAACTTAACCTTGAACAATGAAACTGATTCGCGGGAATCTGCGATTAAAAAAAGTTTTCATGGGAATGAAATGTCAGAATCTACGAATATTCGCTTGTACGCAGTTCACAATTAGCTCTCGTGCGAATAGTCCTTAAATGTACAATGGAACAATTGTCCCACAACGGTCACGGTCAGTTGTTTTCTTCCGACATCCATCTCGCTACCTAAATAGGTTGCGTATGGGAAAGCTCGCCTGGAATTTCCAGTTATCGATATCACCCACACACTTATAGAATCCGCCTATACGTGAACCCTTTCCGCAGCCGCCATTGCGGAAAAAACAGCTCAAAATCAAGGCACAGAATAAATTGACTGAGCAAGCTGGGTAAAAGGCTGATTACAGTGTATATTCACACTAATCACAAAAAAAAAAAAAAAAAACAAAAAAAAACAGGAAGAACAAAACAACATCAGAACGATCTGAGCACGCTCGGCTCAGAGCGCGCTCATAATGCTCGAACTCAATTCACTGCTCAGGTGTGAACTAAAAAAGAGGAACGCCTAATATGGAGAAATGTCATTTATCAATTTTGACAGGATTCGGATAAAATTTTAGCGTGTACTACTAAAAACTTCTTACCCAAAAGATAATGGCGAAACCACGTCACGATTTTATAAACTAGGTTCATCATTTCATCAATGTGACGAAAACACTTAGTTTGATGAACTTAGTCATTTGTTCATCCAGTGGATGATTTATTTTCTTATTGATGAATGGAAGCATCATATTCATATTCATACGATTGCCAATTTTTGAATTTTCATCATATTAATAACGGCGTTCATCGTATTGATGACGGCTTTTATTATATTGATGACCGCGCTCATCAAAAAACTGACTTTAATTTTGATTAAGGAGAATGTTGATGTAAGCATTCAGCTGAATGATGATCTGATTCGTTATATTGATGAAAAAAAAATAAATTCACCATTATATTCATCAGACTGATAAATGAAATCGTCATATTGATGAATTTCTTTCATCGTTTTCTTCAATGTGATGTACAGAGTGATAATATGATGTATGCTGCAACATGAATCTTTTAAATATGACATTACTCATCAAGCGTAAGTGTCGACACAGGGTGGCATAGAAAAAAATCGTTATGAACAATGAATATTTTAAGAGAGTTGATGAATGCGATTTAGCAATTTCATCATATAATAATACGTTAATGCGTAGTAAGCAGATGATGCGAAACGAAATTTTCCGGTGGTCAAAGAATGGACAGCGAAAAAGCAGCGAAAAATAGTTTGCGAAGAGTTCCATCAGCTGCTGCACAAGTAGCAGTGTTGCCATCACCGACTATTTATCTGCAATTTGGATACTCGAACTTTTTGCTGGCTCCTTAAAATTGTTATTTGGAGATTATCGTTATTTAGACTATTTACTTTAAAGTTTGGTGATACTTAGGTATTTAAAAAAATGCATACTTCAAACCACCTGCACCTACGTCAAACCACCTGCACGCGCAGCGGAAATACTGACCAAGGGTCTAGGTCAATAAAATGAATTTCCAGGGAAATTCACCTAACAAACCGAAATGCAAGCTACGGGAATATTGTAAAGAATTTGGAATGTAATGCAATCTTTGATTCTTTGAGAAATAAAGGTCAGAGCAAGCTCATCTGGATATATTTTGTACAATTCTTGAATAAATTTTATTTAACTGGCACCCAACGTGGGGCTGCATGATGGAACACTGTACAGATTTGCTGTTAACATAAAATCTCGAGTGAACTCAGGCAATAACCAAGCCTAAAACAAGTGAAAGTGTTTTTGAATAAAGAGTGGACAACCAAGCCACCAACATAACAGTGTTGTGATAGGGTAAACGAAGGCCCCCGAGTAGTTCTACTAACCAAAAGGAACAAAAAGGAGTCAGTCAACACTGACAGCCGCCCTAACCAGCAGAAAGCAGCCCAGGGCCCACAAAACAAATACATTAAGAAGAGTCGTAATTTATTTATTGAGAAATAAAGGTCAGAGCCAGCTGCTCTGAATGTATTTTTTACAATTCTTGAGTATATCTTTTTTAACTTCTAATATATCAAGCAATAAACAGCACATATAAATTTCATTGACAATTTCCGAATAACTGGTTCGTACTGCCAAAATGGTATGCGAAATAAAGAGGTTCAGATATTACGTCAAACCACGCAACATTTTGGACAGCAATCAGCAATAGTACACACCAAAATGTATAAGCCTATCTAAGCCCGAACGAAAAGTAACTTTTCGCAACTCAATTTCAAGAGCGTGCCTTTGCTTTTGACACCATGTAATTAATCCAGAGCTTAATAAATAAACTTGAAATTGTGCATTTGGAAGTGTTAAATTTACCATTTTCACGGACTAATTAGCTAATGTGCGCTAGACCGTTGGCAACCAGGCATTTCTTCATATCACAAAAGAAATATGATTTCGTATATGTGAAAGGCAAGACAAGAAAATGACTGGTTTATAGATAAAATGTTAATGAGTCTTCAGCTTTCGAAAATAATTGAAGTGCCATTATCTCGTAGAGATATTTCATCCTTAATTTTTGCCACTATCGACAGAAGTGCGATCTAATCAGGTTTCATTATTATAATTATTATTACAATTTATTGACATGTAATTAAAGTTACACGATGATACTAATTTACTGCCGACTTTGGCTCTTATCAGTTTTTATTATCAACGAGCACGAAAGAGCAAGTTTCAACTTGATTAAGAAGATCCTTTTTGACTGTTTCTTAGCCACTAGTTCCAGTTTAGTTGGGATTAATCAAACTTTTGATTTTTTTCTTTTAAGTATTCAGGTATGAAACAAGTGCGCAGACGATTGCGAGATCTAACAATATTGTCAGGTCTACAAATGAAAAAATTGTCCCAAATATCTGTCTGATAAGACAGACCACCATCTGACAATGAAACTGTCAGGTATCTGCCAATCGTCTGAACACCCAATTTTATCATTGTCAGACTTTTGCGAGACGTTTAGGACATTTGCAGACTCATTTGCTACTGGCGGATGTGCTGTGGTTGCGACAACTGCAAATTTGTCATTTGTAGACAAATATTTTTCATAATTTGAACGGACAAAACAAAGTTTCGGTGTTATTTTCTTTACATTTTTCTGTAGATTGGTGCAAAATGAGTGAATTAAATAATTTCAAATATGTACGTGGACGAAGTAGGGATGCTAGACGTCCCGCTCAGTGCGGGACTGTCCCGCTATAAGGCTTTAGTCCCGCAAGTGTCCCGCACTGAAAATCTGTCCCGTCAAATGTTCCGCCTTTCAAATTATCTTATTTCAGTAGTCTGAGTGAAAAATTGGGTTAGTTTTTTTTCGAAAAGGTTTAATGGTCGCATATTGAGTGAAATGAAAAAGTTGAAAAAAGGGGGACAAGCTTAAAATAAGGGGAAAATAAAAAAATCTCTGTTAAACGTAGATACTTACAAATAAAATTAGAAGGTATTTTCAATACGAACAATTTCAATGAAGGAATTGTAGGTGCAGTGGCTTAGTGGTTAGTGTGTTAGACTACTAAGGTTCGAATCCCGCAAAAACCCAAATTCCAACTTGGGGTTTTTTCCACTGCGCCACCTCTCGCGAACGTCTGACAAACATCCGAGAGTATAACTGTCTTTAGAGCTTCTCAATTAGCCGTTTGGAATCGGCATAAAACTGTAGATCCCTTCCATTCGTTCCAAAAAATAAAAAAACTCACACAAAACGAATGGTTGCGAGAAGCTAGGTCTTGGGTCCCTACGGACCTGTTGCGCCAACTATATATATATATAATTGTTCATATCAAACATGAAAGAAAATAGCCCATCGAACGTCTCCGTAAGACTTTTTGTGCATCTGAATATTCGACGAATTGCAGGAAATTTAAGGATTTTTGCGAAGCTGACTTTGGAAAAAATCAATAGTTTCGAAAATAACTCAATCCGATAGTTGGCTTTCGTAGAATTGCATGTTTTTTTTTCTTAAAAAACCTTGATGTGTATAACTAAACTTGCCTAAAAATTGCAGTTAAAACGAAGACTGCTAATGTAAGTTTGAAGCGCCAACACTACAGACGAATTGTTACGCAAAATAATAGACACGATTATGTGTTCTTGGGGAGTGTATCGCTCCATGGCTTGTTCACTTGTATCCTACATCTGTCTAGTCCACATATGTCAAAACAGATTTGACGTTGGCGGCCATTTGCAAAAATAAGAGCATCTTCCAATAGGGTGATCTCTTTTGGCCCACCTTGTATAATCTACACCCCTATTGCGAGGCTCAAAAAATAAACGTAAACGATGCTTATCAAACAAATTTTGTTGATACATATTGCGATTGTCAATTTTTATAAATTTTTTTGATAAATGTCAATTGTCTAGTCGGTTGCATTGTTGTGGACATCAAAAGAACGCTGCAAAAGAAAAATGTAAGTTTTCTGAAAAATTGTAGCATGTGCCTATTATTAAAATTTTTGGTTTTAGGGCAAAAGTTGTAAGCAACAAACAATTGGAGCGATTGGTTCAACTAATGATAGAAAACGAGAACAGTGCAAAAGGAGTTTGTTCAAAAAGAATCTTGCAACGAAAGTGTGAGCTTTTTTCATTAGAGTTGAACGGCTTCTTCCCTCCACGGCACGAATGGCAAGAATGGCAATGGGTATGAAAATATTTATAAGGAATACATCTGTTCTTAATTCTAATCGCAGTTATTTAAGGTATGGGTCGATATTTCGGACATATGTGTGCTTCGAGTACATTAAAAACACCTTTTAGGACCAAAGAAACAGTTGACTGTGAAAGGCCTATGGAATGTTCATTCCCAACGCTCATTGGATATGACCCTTGAGCACATAACCGCACTGCTGTTGCAAGCTTTATGATATTTGGTATCAATGTCCTTCTGATTGCTGGATTTAACTTCTCGTCTATTTCGAACCAATAAATAGGAAGACGCTGGCTTCGATTAACGAAAATTCCTTACAAAACTGAAAGGATTACTCATAAGAATGAATATTAATTACAATTGTGTAATGTATGTACTCACATACCGTCACCTAATTCTAGAGGATAAGAAGCATCTCTTAGCTCTCCTTCTCCTGAAAATTTCAAAAACAGCAGAGGATTGTTCTTCATCGTCAAAAAACAATCCTACGGAACTAGTTTTCGATCGAATTTAACAAATACAATTGTTTGCTTTTGACACCAAAATTGCGTATTCTGTGTCCTAGTACATAGTTACTTTTGTTGTGTTTTTGCTGGCGTCTTCCCCGAAGCTCTCAAATGTGCTAATGTTGTCACACTGCTGAAAAAAGTGCCGCTAATGAAATCTCTTACTATCGGCCAAGTTAGGTTCTTTAATTTAGGTGTACCCCAAGGCTCAGTTTTGGGACCTATTTTGATTCTACTTTATATTAACTCACTATTTTTCACTCAATTTCAAAGGTACACCTTCTGCTTTTGCGGATGATGTCGGTTTTTCCTATGGTTGTCCTTTATCTCAACCTTTTGAGAAATTGTTCGGTGAACACAATTTAGTAATAAGCTCCGAAACTAAAATTATGTTTTACAGTTCGTCTTCGACACCAAAGATTGAAGCCAATGTTTACATCCTTGTCATTAGGTGCATAATGCCAAGGATATAAATTGTATAATTGTAATTGTGTGTTTAGTTGTTCTTCTTCGTCCTTCCACTGTCGATCAGGATTATATCAATATCTGGATTGTTTGTTCAAAATGTAAGACGCTGGCTCTTTAACTTTCACTATGGTTATATAGAAACATTTATTGCCGATTTCTTGGTTTAATTACTGATATTCTGATCTAATTTTTATTTTTCGTATTTTAACTTTTTGTTTGTTTGTTTTCTTAATGGCTAATTAAGCTTAAGTAACTTTAACTTGCTTCTAATTTTTGTTCTGGTCTGTTTCAAATTTGTATTTGATAATTGTTTCACTAGGGTCCCCTCACCCAAATAATCGTATCTTGTACTGTAAAGCCCTTTGAAGTGGCGATCATCACTATTTTCCTATTATTCAATTTGTAGAAACAGAATGTCACATTTTCTAATCTATTATCCTTGTACTTCTTAGAAGATGATCCACCTCCTTGGACCAACAAATCAAAGTAAATTGACATATTCGCTGCGCAGTTCGTAAAAACCACGCTTCTTTTGTAAAAAGTTTTGCGGAAGGCCTGAGCTCGTATAGTAAGACACAAAAACAATGTAGTCATAATTGTAATTACCTCCTATTACATTGTAAAATGTTCATTAACAGTTTAATACCCCTCTTAACACATAATCTCCATCCGTCGAAGTAATTGCACAAATACTACAAAAGTTGCAGGGCTATAATAGCGAACAAAAAAAAAGTCATACCTAGCCCCCTTTTGTGCCCACTCTGGTCAACATTTGGTAGCCCACTAGCTATCCTCTTTCTTTTCAACACAGAAAACAACGATCCGCCAAATCGTAACCGTTGCATATGGATAATTCAATTTTGCAAACGAAACGCATAAGCTTTTTATCATGCACTTTCGGCTCTAAATGTGACGCAATTCGAGATTAATGGATACTACCTGAGCTAGAGCAGCTATACAACCATTACCGTTTCAAGTGACCGCAAAATTTCACAACATCGCTGCTGTACCTATTCACAGAGAAAAAAAGACGGCAAAATGTAAGACAAACTCTTAATTAGGCTTACCCGTTTATAATTTGAAACGGTTAAAATCGATGATAGAAGATGACCCGAAAACTATAATCGCAGACAGGTTTAATGAGTCTATACTCGCTGTGGCACTGTTTTCTATTATAACATATTCTGATAGGGTTCATTGCCATGTCTGTGACGTGGAAAATCGATGTAAACACGAAAGTCACCCGTTTGACTCGTCTATACACGGGAAGAAATTGTTTGGTCATTTGGAAATACAAAATGTTTGGCATATTGATATCAACATGGAAGTGGTTATGGATATGGATAAGGATATGGATATGGATATGGATATGGATATGGATATGGATATGGATATGGATATGGATATGGATATGGATATGGATATGGATATGGATATGGATAAGGATATGGATATGGATATGGATATGGATATAGATATGGATATCGATATCGATATCGATATGGATATCGATATGGATATCGATATCTATACTCGCTGTGGCACTGTTTTCTATTATAACATATTCTGATAGGGTTCATTGCCATGTCTGTGACGTGGAAAATCGATGTAAACACGAAAGTCACCCGTTTGACTCGTCTATACACGGGAAGAAATTGTTTGGTCATTTGGAAATACAAAATGTTTGGCATATTGATATCAACATGGAAGTGGTTATGGATATGGATAAGGATATGGATATGGATATGGATATGGATATGGATATGGATATGGATATGGATATGGATATGGATATGGATATGGATATGGATATGGATATGGATATGGATATGGATATGGATAAGGATATGGATATGGATATGGATATGGATATAGATATGGATATCGATATCGATATCGATATGGATATCGATATGGATATCGATATCGATATCGATATCGATATGGATATCGATATCGATATGGATATGGATATGGATATGGATATGGATATGGATAAGGATATGGATATGGATATGGATATGGATATAGATATGGATATCGATATCGATATGGATATCGATATGGATATCGATATCGATATGGATATCGATATCGATATGGATATCGATATCGATATGGATATGGATATGGATATGGATATGGATATGGATAAGGATATCGATATCGATATCGATATGGATATGGATATCGATATACACATGTATATGGATATGGATAGCGATATGGATATGGATATTTATATGGATATGGATATGGATATGGATATGGATATGGATATGGATATGGATATGGATATGGATATGGATAAGGATATGGATATGGATATGGATATGGATATGGATAAGGATATCGATATCGATATGGATATGGATATGGATATGGATATCGATATACACATGTATATGGATATGGATATCGATATGGATATGGATATGGATATGGATATGGATATGGATATCGATATCGATATCGATATGGATATGGATATGGATATGGATATGGATAAGGATATGGATATGGATAAGGATATGGATATGGATATGGATATGGATATGGATAAGGATATCGATATGGATATGGATATGGATATGGATACGGATTTGTCTCGTAGAAACCTGGTATAAGTAATCTTTGAAATTGGATCACCGAGTCAATAGAATTTTGGTGTCATTTTCAAAATCAAATGCAGTTAAAATGCCGAAGTAAACTTAAGCATAAAAACGTGATGCCAAAATCAAAAGGCCCATTTTAAATGAAGCCGAATTTCTTGGCTTTTACAGAATCGCAGTCTTCTTCCTGTCCGCTCATTCTTAAGCAGGGAATCTTTTTAAGTTTTCAAAAAAGATTTGAGCAAAGCCCAGGGCTTAACCTGAGAGTATTTTATTTCTAAACAAAAGAATCAAAGCTAGAACAGATTCTTTTCATTATGCCCAAGCTGTCTACAAAAATACCTAAGTATTTCTCTCATCCAAGTGAACGGGACGAGCTCAGTTTTCTGTGAACTGTGAAGTATATCTTAATTTGTTTAGTTATAAAATTAATCTTAAATATGTATAGTTCTGTCTTTTTATTTTTACAATAAAATAAGTAGCCACATGAATACTAATTATACAGTTGATTGTCTTAACAAAATCAGATTGCTGCTGACACTTGCACTTACTTATACTGTAGGTGAATGCAAATGAAAGTACTTTTGCAAATGTTTTCTGAAAGTGCAATGAACTTTGCTCTTGCGATACTCTAAGAACATTTTTCGTTCGGTTTAGCAAATGTCTATGTTAATTGTAAATTTAGCAATTCAAAGTGTTTGTGTAAGTTTTAACGTTGCTTATCTGAAATATAAATGCCTGTGTGCGTCGTGCGAGTTGTTCCTATTGGAAGACTATCTTTTGTTCTACCTAACTTTGCAAATTTACAATTTAAATAATATTACGAAAGTCGTTTTTAATGGCCGTAGGTAGTTAAATATGTTATTTCCAGTTGCTCACGACTTATTTAAGATATACTGTATACAATCTTAAAATACTTCCAAGTCGTGACTCACCCCTTTACTGTCAAATGTGTCTTTTTTATCAGCTCTGTGAATATTGATCAGTTGTTCAAAAGTTAGTAGTTTGGAGATTTTTCAGAAACTGGTAATAAATATGGACCAGATGTATAATAATCTTCTGGACCTTTATTTCGGAACAAAAAGAGGTGAAGATCTCAAAACTGATGCGAAATATCAGGACGTTATTTTAATAACACGATTATCAAACTAAGGGTACAAAAGATTGATTGGTTTATGCATCCTCCGTTCGACATAACTAGCTTCGTTAACTCTAAAGAAATCGATTAAATATTTATTAAATGACAAGCATAGTATAGAGCATTAATTGCCCTGTACAGGTTTGAGTTGCCCGGACTTTGCATGCAAAATTGGTCGAATGCAGCGTGACCAAGTCCACCAAGGTTAGGTTGGGTGGCTTTATACATTAATCTGTGGCAACATGGGAAAAACGCATATGTCGTCTTCCCTCATCTGCAGGCAAACCTTTATCCTGCGCTCCTGAAAAGTGGCTAAAAATTACTTATGGTGTTTTTCTTTGTTGCCACAGTTTATAGGTCCATTTTTATAGATATGTAGGTCCATGAAGCCACAATTGCAAGTATACTGGTTAAACTACATTTCACACCTTAGGAATAGAAACGTCACAACTTAAAATGTTACCGTGGTCTCAATGAAAAGGAAAATTATTTATTATTATATCACCTAGCAACAATACATTTTTTCGAATGTTAAAAGTGGTTTATGTGATCTGGTCGAGTTTTCTTTTCGAAGTTTATAGCAAGTCATCAATATTAAATGTTTAAGAAAGGAAGTTCTATCTTTGAATTATTATACGCATTCCTGGCAAGGTATTTAGTAGGTAAGGTTCCTACACCATGACCAATTGCCATACCCATTGGGGGAAAGGGCTTGTCCCTCACCCAGTGTAACCCTGCCTGTAAATTATGTCATCAGTTGTTTACTGTGCTGCTATACATATACAAAAAGTCCTAAGTACTTAATGAAGTACATTAACTTGCCTGTTGCCGTGTGCTGAAAGGCTCGTCTATAGCCACCTCCTACCTACCAAGCCCATCTGTGTAAATAGGTAATTATATATGAAGATTGTTGATGAATGTTGATGTTGATGGGTTTGATTCCTGTCCACCTGAAAGCTGTAAAGCTTTCGAATAAAGCGAGACCTTATATGCCCGACACTAAAACTAATTGGAAACTGTCATTAAAACAAGCTAATATCGCGGCCCAGAGCACTCCAGTACATATAGAGTGAGAACTTGATTAACTGGCGTAACCCAAATAGTCACCACCACACCAACGGGGTTGACTTAATTATCACAATGTACTTTGAGTGTATCATTGGCTTAAATTAAGTCGTTACCTACTTCATTTATATATACGCGCATCATATTAACCAACAGTTTTATTGATTTCCGTGGAATACATAAGATGTAGGAGTTGGATATATTGCATATTATATACACAACAAATAATCGCTGATGCAACGTTTCGAGATTTGAATTCCGCAGCTACTCGTTCAAAACCTTTGCTCTTTCAGGTACAGTTTTCTGAGTTTTTCGAACCGCACCCCTAAGTGAAAAGCGGTCATTGAACTCGCCTGCTCTCAACTCGATTAACGAGAAATACGATATCCCACTGTTTGGTTGAGAAAACTACTCTACGCTGGATGATGAAATCAAAAAGAAAGCAAAAAAAGAACCGGGAAACTACCCCCATTCTTGTCCTATATTTAATCCATACACGCATACATTACCCGATGGTGTCAAAGGAGAAAAGAAAAAAAAAACGGTCAGAGCAACCCACCCCAGGAAAGGTTTTGCCTGCATTTGGCACACTTGGGACTTGTCACCCGTGCCGAGCATCTTCATAAACAGTGCAAAGTCTTGCTGTACATTATAATTTCCAGCAGTGCCATGTTTTAATTTCATCTCCATGACACCGCATGTGAATGAGTGCAACATGGATACATACTTTTTGGTTTGCTTCTCCTCTGCATATTGTAATCGCATACGAAATGGATTCAATGTGTTTAGGGAGAACCAACCCACGTGCTGGGCATGACATCCTAATCTATTGTCAGGGGAAATCCAAACTCGAGGGAAAATATGTCAACACAACGTAAAGTAGGGCAGTGACATATACATGCGCTGATACCGATAAATCCATTCAACTGACTTAAGCTGGTAAGTGCATTGATTTGGAAGGCATTTCATTATTATAACCTATCATCCGATAGGTCATTTCTATATCTTTGACTGTTTTCTTTTTTTGGCTTTTGCATGAACTCAAACTTAAGAGTGCTTTCTTTGCAAGATTTTTAGCTTGCGCCTATAGTTAGACTGCCTTTTGTTTTTTGGCAAAAAAGAGATGGCGCAACAGGTACCTTCTACCTTCTACTTTGGGTCTGCGCGAACGAAACCAATAATCAACTTCAGTCTGGCTATCGACTTATGCGATAGTAGCTGAAAAATCATTCATACTGCCTTCGAATATTAATTGAACGAAAAGTTCAATACTTTTTTCACTCTATAGTCAGTTTGAAGGATTCCGTTCATTCATTCAGTTTTTCGTTCAACTAATATTTTCTTTCGATAGTAGGTTTGAATGTTTTCACTCGTTCAACTAATATTTTCGATAGTACGTAAGTCCGAGTCTGAACGATTTTTTTTCCATTTGATAGTTCGAATGAATGACTTTCGAGGTCATTAACATCCTTCTGAAGCGTGACTTCGAGCAAATTAAGAGGTATTAGGATGATTGGAAGTTGAAAATCAATTTCCAAAAATCGGAAATAATACTGTTCAGAACTACATTGGCTGGGGCCTTTGGGGATACCAGAAAAAACTGGAGAAAATTAACAATTATTGGACAGCAGGGGCGACCATTGGCGGTGAAAAACGTGGTGAGGTCTTGGAATCTGTCTCGACCAGTATCTGTATTTTGACAAACATATAGATGCTTGTCTTGCTGGGGCTAGGAGGGCCTACGCTCTGACAAGGAGACTGTTTCGCAGCAGTCAACTTGATTCCAGGGTGAAGGTCATTTGCTACGTGGCCCTTATAAGGCCTATCATCGCTTATGGCTGTCCCATGTGGTTCAATATAGCGCCGTCCTATATGGAAAAGATTCGGGTGTTTGAGAGACAATGTCTCAGGGCCTGTCTAGGGTTGTTTAGAACTCCTGAATCTCAGTACATAAAATACTATCCCAACAGGACCCTATACAATGGGGCTTGACTGAATAGGATTGACAATTTCCTTATTAAGGGCTAGGAGGGCCTACGCTCTGAAAAGGAGACTGTTTCGCAGCAGTCAACTTGATTCCAGGGTGAAGGTCATTTGCTACGTGGCCCTTATAAGGCCTATCATCGCTTATGGCTGTCCCATGTGGTTCAATGTAGCGCCGTCCTATATGGAAAAGATTCGGGTGTTTGAGAGACAATGTCTCAGGGCCTGTCTAGGGTTGTTTAGAACTCCTGAATCTCAGTACATAAAATACTATCCCAACAGGACCCTATACAATGGGGCTCGACTGAATAGGATTGAGAATTTCCTTATTAAGGTGATTCGGAGGCACGTCGCAAGGGCGATGGCCAGCGATAATAACCTGATCTCAGGGGCTTACTACCCCAATTTAATGTACCACGAGAATACGCTTCGGTCTGGCTTTATTCCGCCAGCCACCGCGGCGCGAGGGATAAGCGGCTCATCCACGACGGGTACGCCGCCAATGCTCAGGAGCTCCTCCGTTTTAGTACCGCAATTGCGGAACGGGACAGGGTCGATACGGTCAAGCAGTTCACCGAATTTTGGTGGCTTGATGAACAGGTGAGGTTGGATATGCTCTCCCGGACCGGTGCGCTACTTACGTAGCATCCTCCTTAGTTTTAAGCTAGATATTAAGTTTGTAGGTTTAGACTTAGAGTAGAGGGTCTTTGGGTATGGACAAAATGACATATTTGATATGGGTATAATGACACACAGCATATCTGATAAGTCTACATTTCTACAAACTTACAATTTGCACCTTTTTAAATAAACTGTAATAAAACTCTGATTTTATTGCAGACATTTTGCTAATTTGCTAAGTTTTGTCATAAAATTAACAAATAATCTTAGAGAAAATTCAGCATAACACGAAAAAAAATGTATAATTGCTGCTGAAAATACTTTTTGCTTTTTGGCACTCGCTCACGGCTATTAACGGAGCTGTAATTTTGACAGGATTTTAAGTATCATCGAAGTCACTTTGGAAGATAGCATCTAGTGCTGTAAGTGTATCACTTTTCAAGTTAAGGCTGGCATGTCATTTTATCCATAATGTGTCATTTTGGACGTACTTCCCCTAATAGTTTACATGATTTACATAAAAACAAAAAACTTCATTGATGAGGAATAAGTGTCATTCTGTAGTTTATATTCACCAAATACAAGAACAAAATTTAGATGCGTGAGTAATGTGGGGTAATATCAGATTAAAAACAATTATTGATTTGGTTGAAAATAGTAAATAGTTACTTTAAACAAAAAGAAAAGAAATTAGAAAAATGGAAAGACAGAAGGAAACAAAGAAAATTACAAAATGTAGATAGGCTTTTGCACTACATTAATAATTATACATTTTTGACTGTTGAATTATCCAATGAAAATAGCCATTCTTTTACCTTGGTCAAAAATAAATGTCGCACTCTCAAAACTCGTATACTTGAAGACAATTGGTTGAAGAGCTTTGGTGCTGTCACTGTATACGATTTTGAAAAGTGGGTTCTGTTGGAGGCAGGAATGATTTACCAGTAGTAATGAATTTACTCGCAATCCATCACGGTTAAAAATATGGGGGTATGCAACACAAGAAAAATTAGTTTTCAATATTTCCAATTTATTAAAATTTTTCTTATATTTTTATATTGAAATTTAATAATTTGTTCAATGCAATGCTCATTTTAATGCGAGTTTTCTGAACTTTAATCTCGTAAGATTAAAATCCAGTATTTTTGTTCTACAATCTAATCCGTTCTATATTTAACTAATATTTCAATTAAGAATTTATTACAATTAAGTTATAGTTGACCTGAAATATAAGGTCTACTATGATTACATTTAATACGAACTATTAAACTTCAATACACGTGTATTTGGATTTCATACAGGATCTGATTAGATTTAAATATATCGGTACTATTTTTGAACCCAAATATATTATTTAGTCGCTTGTTTAATAATGTAGAGGTTAAAAATGTAGAGTTAGTTTGCGCGCCCTACTCAATGGAGTTAATGATTTGGATAGAATTTTTGTAAACGAAAAATGTTTGAAAAATACAAACAAGTGAAAATCAGGATAAAAAGGGAGTTACATTGATACCCAATGAGAATATTATTCTGACAAGTAAGTAACTTAAATCTCAAAATATTCTTGTAAGAGGTTATAATATTAGCTTTTTGTTTTAAAGTTGTGAAGCGCCAAAGATGTTCCTAGTGGACTTACTTTTAAAGACAAGGGCGATCTAGAGATTCCAGTTCATTGCCTCGGAAATATAGATATTACATTCCAAAAAGTAAGTAATTGACTGCATAATTAAAAAGATAATTCGGCCATACATGAGTTCTCTTTCATTTAAAGGTCTAGAAAAATATACCTTCCTACTAAAAGAAGCACAGCGGCACTCTATAGGATTATTTTCAAAGGGGATAAAAGGCCACAGGAATTTGAATTCAGACAATACTTAAAATTCTATTAACTGCAATATTGTCTTTCACTCCAGTGGTTGCTCGAAACTCTGGTTTTCAACTCATTCTTGTGGCAGAAGTAACTATGTTGAGAACGCAAATTGCCATGCTGGATGTTTCAATATAGAATTCGTAGAGGATTGAAAAAAGGTTGAACTGGAAGGCTCATATAAGCGAACTGAGATCTTATTATAACGACGGTTATACGAAATATGTTTTTGCTCAAACCAATTTGTTCTACAAAGCTTCTCACAACAATATACAGGGTCCGCCAAATAACTATTTTCTCAAATTCCTTTTTTTATTTGAAAGTACAATTCTTCCGGTTAATAATGGAAAATAATTTCATTCAAATGGCTGCCTCGGCTGGCCATGCAGTAGCCTACACGATCGGTCCAATTTTCGAAGAAAAATGGCCCAATTATGCCTCTGGACCAAATTCCGCACCAATCAGTGACTCGTTTTGGGTATATAGGCTTTTCAATGTATGCGTGCGGGTTTTCTGTGCCCCAAATGCGACAATTTTGCTTGTTTACATACCCGCCAAGATGAAAATGAGCTTCATCTGAAAAGAGGATTTTTTTTTGGCAAAATCGGCATCTTCTCTAAGTCGATCGCAGGCCAACTTAGCGAAGCGAAAACGCATTGGATGGTAATTTCATCAAGCGTATACACAACCATATTCGTTCAGCGGAAGGATAAAACTAATTATCTGTCAAATCAGACATGAGCTAAGTGTTACCATTCGCGAAATAAGCACTAGTTGAAAAAAAAAAAAAAGTTAGATGGCGGACCCTTTACTATGGACTAGTTCAGTCGAAACTACAGTACGGTTTAGTCAGCTGGGCAGGGGCTTACGACAATGCCCTTAACACTCTAGTTATGCTACAAAAGCATTTTATGCGTATTGTTTGTAAAAAAAATAGTCCTACACCTAGCTGGCCTTTATTCAGAATCTGCGTTACTTTTCAAAATATCAATATTTATATCCCCCAAAACTATCGGATTTTTCGTTTAAACTCATTTAAGTAAATTATCCAAGAAATATGTCCCTGCTCAAATTGCCTTCATGCAGGCGATACCCACAAATATTTGTGAAGTTTTCATTATTTATTTTAAAAGTTATTATTACTATGACAGGGCTGTTCAGGCTATAAGAATTGATTTTGCCATCAAACGGTTGCTTTATAAAAACTGCAACACCATCAGCACTATTACCGGTGATATTGTAATTGGATAATTCACTGTCGTACAACCAAATTTCTGTTAAAATAATAAATTCTGCTATCAAATTTAAAGCCTCAACAAGTGCAATAAGAGAATTAAAATTCATTCACATACTGCGAATATTTTGGGTGAGAATCAGTAGACATCTACAAAGTTCTTTGCGCAAATTGAAGAAGGTATTTTTTTTTACTTTATATGGTATAAAGACCTAAATCTTTTTTTTAATTTTAAATGTTACGTTTTATTTATTTATATTTATAGAAAATCGGCCTTACCAATAATCAGCTTTAGTCTGTAGGTCTATACGCAAAGACTCTACACTTTCCAATATCCCTTGACCAATAAACAAATATAGAATTGCCAGAATATCGCTAACTGTAGGGTCAAATGTTTATGTTGAGAAAGCCATGTTTGTCTAGGGAATTAGCTAAATAAATCCTCCCTAATGTGAAATTGGACTGGGCGCTCTCAGAGCACTTTTTCAATTTTTTTGTTATGTTTGGTACAAAAAAAGCAATCTTTTTCAGATTTCAGAGCAAATCTGGATTTTTTCTCAGATTTATCAATAAAAGTGCGTTCGAGTTTGACAACTGGTGCAGTTTGTTTACGTTTTCGTGAATTTTTTCTACAGCAAAGAAAGGCATTGCAAAGGGTGAATTTATTTTTGTAAATTATTTGTGTACAAATACTTAGCAATCAATCGGGACGGAAATTTCGAATGTTTTATAGTAAAATTTAACCAGTGAATGGAAATCGCTTAGAAAAGTGTCGAAAACTACACATATTCAAATTCCACGAATTTTAACAGAAAAAAGAGCAAGTGGCCTTTTCATGTTCGATTGGCCACACGCATTCTGAAAATTATAAATTAATTTTAGTAAATTGTAAATTTTTTCTAATTTTATTCGCTGCAATACAACAATGCAAATGGTTTTTAAGTCTAACAAAAACAAATTTGTATGCAAAAAATTAAAAATATTACACTTTTGTTTTATTTCTAAACACTCATATATTTTTGTGTTTTTGTCTGTTTTATCTTGTTTAACCGCTAGTTCATGCTTTTTGATTGGTTTTCCTTTTTAAATAGTTTGCAAGCAACGAATGGATGCTTACTACAAAAATAATATTGGATAGTATGAATAAAACGTATCAATTGCTTTTACTCAAAAGAAATGTCAAAAATGTAGCATTTGCTACGTTTCGTATGAATAAAGACCAATCTAATTTAGTTCCAACTTTTGACATGTTCGAAAAGCGGCGGCACTGACCTTTTACTCAGATCGGTACGAATAAAACTTATCAGACAAACTATGTTAATACTGAGTCTGCTATTTAGTTAACTCTGAGCTTTTGCTAAATATTTTGTACGCACATTTTAAACATAAAACAATATTTATAAGAATTCCGGATGGTCATTGTTTTTTTATAATTAGTTAAGTTTAATTCTGTTTGTACAGGAAAACCAAAAAAAAAAACAATGGAAAACGCAGTCATTGTTTCGTTGTAAGGTTGGTGTAGAGATCCGGATAGTTCAAAAACCTCTCGGTAATTCATAGTTCTTCTTTACGTTATTGTCTAGTGTGTTTCCAAATAAATATTTCAAACAATATCGGATACAATTCCCGGCACCTGAAGAAGGAATGAAGCATCAACAACCAATCTGGCAAACAAAAATCTTATTTCCAGGTGCAATTGAAGCTATAGATTGTATTTATATTTGTGAATTTTATTTTTTTAATTTCAATTTCCACAAAAGTCGTTAGAATCTTAAGAAAGATTCAAAAATTCAAATTTACTGGTCAGGTTTGACAGGAGAATGCAAGGCAAGTACACACACAGCGAAGTAAATGCTATGTTCGAATTTTCGAACTTACTTAAGCAAAGTAGATTTGTATTACCGGTTCAAAACAATTGCTAAGGGCTTTCACTTTGCTGCAACCTTTTGTTCAAAACAAATGCTAGTTTTTATTCATACGACCCATTATATAAGTTTGGGCTATTTCCAAGACGACTTTGACAGAATAAAATATCTTCTTACTTAAGTTTGGACGGTTCATACCTTTTTTCATCAATTCTCAGTATCTTAGGAGACTCAGGCAGATATTTGGCTGCAACCAAACCCTTATCAAACTCTTTTCAAAAGGAGCTTGTTTACCGAGAATGAGGATCTCTAATGAAACAATGGTTGGTATGAGAAGGTTCACTTCGCGGAAAAAATAGTTATAAGAATAGAATTATCAGCACTCAGCAAAATACACGCGAAATAACAAATTTATTAACTTCTGGAGGAATAACAGGTAGTACCATAAGTAGGCCATAAGATATTTAAGTACAACTTAAATCGCTATGAGCAGTATCAGCAAACGGGCCTAAGTCATTCATATTTAAATTCTCAGCCGCTTCAATTGCTCGCTCACTCAACCATTCGTTATTTTTGTGTTTAACAATTACAGAGTTGCCACTATTTTTCGAAATAATTTTTCCTGACTATCCCTGACTTTCCATGGCCAATAGCTACCATAGAAGCCATAGAAGCAATAAAAGGACCAACACCTCTCCACATATAAGTTTTGCCACAAAAGAATGAGACAAGTCGTGGTTAACACCCAGAACTATTAACTTTGTTCTCCGAGATTGAAAAACTTACCAGAGACTTTATGATCCAACAAAGGTGTTTCTTTAGAGATGTTTAACAGAGAAACCATCGATATGGTTCTAAAATGGAATCAGATGTATGAGCACGTTTTCATAAACCGAACCATGGCGTCATGAACGATACAATTGCTGCTTTTTCCACGAACATTTATGTAAAATTTGTCAACTTATCGCACCCACATTTAGTTGGTTTTCCCGCACAAACAAAATTTAACTGAACTATTTATAGACAGGACTTCAAAATGTATTACGATTCAGCGAAATACAAGACTTCGAATTTTCGTAGAAATTGGAATTTGCCTAGAAACTGAGTAAAAGGTCGAACATATTAACAAAAGATGGAGCTAACCCAAATCACTTTTCATTCATACAAAGTTTTGCAAATGCATCGATTTAAATTTTTTTGTAATACCTCATTACAAAAAAGACTTTCTTCAGAGAAGAACTGTTAAGCCCTGAAAAAATTAAGAAATCTTATGAAAATAACATTATTTCTGTTATTAGAAAAGCAGAAAATCTACTAGCCTGAAACTATTCCTGTAAAATTACAAAAGATGTGGTGTTTAGATCGAGTAGGAATTTTTGATTAGGTTTTGCTCTTTTAATACATCTTTCGAAACACAACTGTAGGCAAACAAAAATACTTGAAGAAGCAAAATGCAAAATGTTTTTCTATTTTAAATACAAGCGAGTTTCTATGGGAAAAATCAGGAAGATCTATTTGCGTGTACCAAGCAGGTACGAGTCGAGGACAACGAATCCGCACTGACAAATCAGAGGAAATAATTTTATTCTATTAAAAAAAAACAATTTGACAGTTCAAATATTCTCTGACCGTTTTCGAAATTCCTTGACATTCCATGACAAAATTTTCGTTCCCTGACATCCCTGACTTTCCAGACCAGTGGCAACCATGAATTATGATTCGGGAATACTCTGTTTATGAGGTTCGTCTTTCCAAAAATTCGAAATGAAATCGATCAGGAGCACGGCCATTACCGATCGTCAGCAATTGCTTAAAGAAATCTTGAGTAGATGGATCCTTCAGCAATGAAACTCTCATGTTTGGTGTCAGCTAAAGTTTATTCACACAGCGCCACTGATTTGATGATTTGAGGCAGCAGTCGATCTTGGAATGACTGGTAGCGTTTGGCTGAAATTGCGCGACAGTCAAATCATTGTGCCTCCAAAACATATTGTGTATGACGGACACCACCATTTATGTATGTCCACTGTTCTGCGGCGAGTTGACTGCACGGCAACACGCTTTAACGAAACACCCATTCGCCCTGTCCAAATATTGATTGCCTCAGACCATGCTAAATAGGTTGTATTTCAACTTCATGTTTACTCATGTTTGCAAAGCCGAAGCAATCTAAACATCCGAATCAGGCGCTATTAAGCTGCCCGGCGCGACGGAGCCCCGACGCCATCATATATACTCGTAATAGACGGAACAAATTTAATGAATAACGCTCCATCAAAAGGGATCCCCCATCCACCTTCTTTAAGCCCACAACGCAACGCGTTACGCGATACATACAAATTGAATGAGTTCATCATCCCCTGCTGTAAATTTGGCAAAAGATGCAATAGCCCTTTCGGATTCTGCAAACATCATGTCCGGAATTGAAATAGACAACAACGCGAACAGTCCATCCGGAGTTGAGTCAGTTTTTCCGTTGCCCCTTGTGAAACTCATCGCAAATGTAAATATACACCATAAGAGGCAATTTCAGAGAAAAAAAAATTCAAAAAGAAGCTAAACTTCAGTTGGGGGGATGATTTCAGAAATTCTATACGTACACGTCTATTTCAAGAGCAAAGAGTGTGTCTGACCCTCGAAGTCATGCCTCATCGATTTTTTTCCAGCGCGAATTAGAACACTTGTTTCTTACTTTTAAAATTAAACAATATTTATTTGGAACTATGTCCTTTATTATTGAAATACTTTTTACTAATTCTAAAAGGAGCTTAAGGCTACTATGTAGTTACAATAAGACTGTTGATAAATTCATCATACAGTCGTATTTATATACTTTTCTTATCTATCTACAAGGAGACCCAAGCGTACAATCGTCTTGCTTGATAATGAAGAAGAGATAATATTCCAACATTGTATACAAACGATATTATCTCTTTTACATATGTTATCATTGTAGCGTTGTGTGCAAGACTGTACTAGAGACTAAAGATATCATTGAATACAAATAATGTTATCTTTTTTCTCAATATGTTTTGCTATGGATACTTAACTCCCCCCCTTGTTAAACGAAATCGTCCCGATTTTTCGACGCTATTTTTAACATTTCTCTTTCATAAGTTTTGTTATATGCGTCAATCTTTTTTTGTTTTTGACGATCTGTTATACATTGTATAGTTTTTATCATTACGTACGTAAATGCTAGAATAACAATCAGTGTTACAATTGTGTATATAGTTGATAATATCGGTTTTTCTTCAAAAGGAATAATTAGTTTTTTTAAAGTATCTATGTTATCGAATTTGTACATTGTATCTTCTTTAATTATTTGGTCGATGTAAGACTCTGAATTATGATTTCTTAATATAACTTCTTTAATTTGCTTATGCATGTTTTTGTATATTTTATCGTCTAGATTTATAGTATTTTCATAAGTAACTAAGTTTATACCATTAATTGTTTGATTATTTAACTTATGCTTACCGCTTAATAACATAACACCGGATTCAATTTCTAAGTCGTAATCGTATTCTTGTTTAATGTTGCATTTTGAAGTTATATTCTTTAAAAGTGGAATAAGACAATTTTCTTCTTCAAAGTTAATTTCACAAATGTTTTTACTTAGATGATTTTGACAATTTCTTGTTCTTAAATAAGTTTGGTTACATAAGGCAATTGTTTTATCTGTAATGATTTTTCCATGTTTTGAATTTAAAGGTGTTACTTTATACAATTTACATGATTTAATTAGAACTGGATATTTATATATTGTGATGAAGAATTCATCAGTTCTAGCTAATAATATTTTAGAGTACTCAAGTATATTTATTATGGGTACTTGAATTATTTCATGTTGAATAATATTTTTAATGTCATCTAAGTCTAGGCTTTCTGATAAATATTCATTATTTTTTGCTGCATTAATTGTTCTGGTCAATAATAATAATTGTTCGTACACTTGTTCTATTACTAAATGTTCTTTAAGGCTCTGACCTTCGAATTGTTGCAAAATTTGTTCAAATCTAGAATTTATAGTTTTTTGTTTATTATTGTTTTCTATGAGATTATTTATACTCGTTTCTATGTTAACTAAGTCATAATGGTCAGGATTACCAAACACATATTTGAAAGCTGTTCCTAAAAAGTTAATTGATCTAGTATGCCTAGTATGTTCTTGTAATTGGTCTGCTAAATTCTTAATTTTACTTAACCAAATTTTTTCTTCTTGTGTAGGTTGATATTTACTAGTTACGATATTTACGTAAGGTTGAAATATCGAAGTCAGGTTGGTGGCATGTAACAAATAAGTTTGTTCTTTGAATAAATACACGTCATCTGTTTGCGTAAGTATAAACTTCTTGTTTAGTAACTCAGTTATTTGAACGTTTCCTTGCCCTTCTTGACTCTGTACAATTCCTAGTAATGTTAGGAATATTAATATTTTCGTCATCTGAAAAATGATAATTCTTTATGTTATCCTTGTGAATTTTTATTCCTTCTTTAGAGATTACAGTGTCTCCTTTATCTTCTTCTACTATTCTTGTTATGTATCTGGCGTTAGATTTCTTTCTAAGACCTGTGATTCTTACCATTATCTTATCTCCTTTTTTATACTCTCTGTGTCGAGTTCCTTTATTTAGACGTTCGATCACTTTTTTGGATGCTGAGTTTAGTTTATTTATTATAATTTCACTATTGCTATATTTATTTTGATTAAAGAAAATGTCTCTAGGTTTCAAACCGGTAACTGAGTGTATAGAATTATTTAATTCACGCACTGTTCTAAATATTTCTTCGATAAGTCTTGTTTTATTCTGAATTGTGAATATTCTAGACAGTTCAGTTATTGTACCGTTTACACGTTCTACCTGACCGTTCGCTGTCGATCTGTATACTGGAGTTTCTACTTTAGTTATGTTGTATTTCAAACACATTTGGTTCACCATTTCTGTTTTGAATCCCTTCTCGTTATCTGTCATGAGTCGTTCACATTTTGGGAAATAATTAGATAAGACCTCTTCCATAACGTCGTACAGTCTGTTTCGAGTTTCGATTTCCCGAAGGATTGTATATTTAGAATACTTATCTACTGTTACAAGGAAAGTATACTTGTCGTTGAAGTATATGTCCATATGAATGTGTGTTCCCACATGTGTTGGTATTTCTGAATTATTCAGAGGTTCTCTGATAGGTTTTCTTTCATATTTTCCAAATAGACATGCTATGCATTTTCTGTTGAAACTCTTTGCTTGTTTATTTAGATCGGGCCAGTAATATTTCTCTGAGATTTCTTGTATATTGTTACGTAACCCTCGGTGTGCTCTTTCGTGAGTTACCCTTACAAGTTTTAGTTGTTCCTCCAAATTTGTCACGTCTTGAAGTTTTCTTGGTGTGAATATAAATCTTACTAGTGGGAATTCTTTTTTTATGTTTTCACCATATTTGTATATGTTTTCAAATTTCGTATGCAAAGCTACAATCTTTTGGGGTTGTATAACTTCTTTCATCTGCCTTAGTAAAGAGTCTTTGTCCTTAAACTTTATTATGAGTCTTATTTTGTTACTAAAATAGATTTGTGTTTCGATATTATTTGTTATATCTTCAATAAGTTCGAACTGTGCAGTGTATGCATTAAAAGGCTGATTCACAGTTTTTATTATATCATTAGAAGAACTTTCAGCTGAATGTGCTGTTTCTATGGTAGAAGTATTTATGCGTTGACGTGATAATGCGTCAGCTACAAGATTTAGGTTTCCTGGTTTATAAACTAATTTTGCTCCAAAGTCTTCAATGATTCCCTTCCAACGTTTCAGCTTTGTGTTGGGATTTTTTTCTGATACAGAATATATAAGGCTCTGGTGATCGGTATATATGGTTAAGTCTGCTATACCATATATGTAGTTTCTGAGTTTTTGTAAGGACCATATGATCGCTAATAGCTCTTTCTCGTTTGTGCTATAGTTCTCTTCTGTCTTACTCAGTGTTCTTGACAAGAAGTGTATAGGTTGCTTATTCTGACTTAGTACGGCTCCAATAGCTATGTTGGATGCATCAGTAGTAAGCTCGAATGGTTTACTATAATCCGGTTGAAAAGGTTCGACTTGTTCTTTCAAATAATTTTTTAAAATTCTAATCGCTTCTAATGCTGAATCATTCAGATTTAACTTAATATTTTTACTTTGTTTTTTGTTTACTTTACCGTTATCTCCTCGTAAATATAATGTCAGGGGCTTGGCTATGCTTGCGTATCCTTTTATAAACTTACGATAGTAACCTGTAAGACCTAAAAATCCTCTCAAATCCTTTACCGTTTGTGGGACTGGAAAATTTTCTATAGCTGCTATTTTCTCAGGGTTCGTAGTGATTCTACCATGTCTGATTATGTGACCTAAGTATTCTACTTCTTCTTGAAAAAACTTACTTTTCTCATCAGATATTTTTAATGTGGCTTTATTGAGTACGTCGAATACTTGACTTATGTGCTGTATATGTTCTTCCTCAGATGAAGAATATATCAATACGTCATCAATGTAAACGTGTACGAATTTACCTACAAAGTCTCTCAAAATGTCGTCCACGCATCTCTGAAATATGCTTGGTGCATTTTTGAGCCCGAAAGGCATTCGTTTAAAATGATATTTTGCGCCATTTATAGCAAAAGCTGTTTTTTCTTTATCATCTGTTTTGATTTTAATTTGGTGGAAACCTGACTCCAAATCTAATGTTGTAAAGTACTTGGCTTTACCTAAATTTTGAATTGTCATGTTGACATCCGGAATGGGGTATCTGTCTGTTACAGTGTGAGCGTTAAGTTTTTGGAAATCAACAACCATGCGCCGTTTTGGTTTTCCTTTTTCGTCCAAACCTTTTTTAGGTACTGTCCATATGGGACTGTTATAAGGACTATGGCTTTTTTCTATTATATCGTCATGTAAGAGTTTCTGTATTTCTTTGTTTACGAATTCGTTATCTGCTATGGGATATGGATATTGTTTAACATAAACCGGATTATCATTGGTCGTCCTAATGCTTGCTTCTATAGTATCTGTAAAGGGTAACGGTCCTATGCTGTTATTAATCTTCATCAGTCTATCTATGTCTGCTTTATAAATATTATTTTCCCCAATTATGTAATTAATTTTCTGAATAGATTCGACACTGCTTATGGTAGTTAGAGTCATATTACTGAAATTTATTTCCGCGTTTAGAACTTTAAGTCCTTCATATCCTAATATCATATCAAAAGACTGAATATCCTCTAATTCAAAAAATGTTATATTTTTCTTTAATATCCTAACTACTTTCTTTGTATCTACCATAGAATAACCATGCATTGTTTTTATTTTTATAGGTTTAATTTTAATTTTTTTGCTAGAGTCGCATTTTCTATTAATGTAATTATGGGTTGCACCAGTATCAATAAGAATTTTATAAATTTTCTTAGAAATAGTACTAGTTAAATTTAAGCAGGGCAACCCGTCTACTAGTTTAAATGATCTATTCTTATGTTATTATTTACCATACATTCCGTTTCATCTGCTTCTGCATATGTACTGCTGACATCGTCTCTGCGTTGTTGTCGGGAGTTATTTACTCTCTGCTGCTTGAAGTTCTGCTGATAAGATCGTTGCGGTCTGTTGTGTGTGTTGAAACTCCCGCTGTGTTCACGTTTCGCTGGTGGATTATATACATCGGGTTTGTATTGATTCCAATTTTGTCGCTGTGCATGTACAATTTGTCTCGAGTTTATCTCCATCGGCTGTGGTCCTTGATTGTGTTGCTGCATATTATCGTATTGCTTCTGGGGTTGATAATTCGTTGTTTGGCTCGAATAATTTGGTCTTCTTTCGTTTCTGCGTTCATGTGGCATATTTTTGTGGTGCTTATCCTGAGTGAGATGTAAATGCCTGTGCACATTATCATGTTCTATTCTGCGAGCAATTGCGAATGCGTGTTCTAGATCATTTATTGTAGCTGAATATAATGATCCTCTTGTAAAGTTGTCACTCATACCATCAATGAATATACGAACTGCGTCGTCGTTAGCATTTTTAATTAGTCTGTCGATTATATTCGGCGGATCACCTGACATAGTGATTTTTGATATTATTAAATTGAGATTTTTATTTATCTCGTCGTGGTATTCAGACAGTGTGCTTCTTTTTTGCGTGATGGCTTTCATCATGTCTTGTAGCACGTATAGAGGTTCTTGATTAGAGTACGTATAATCTAATCTGTTACGTATCGCCTCAAAATTAAAAATTGTGTTATAATTAGTTAACACATTCGCGGCTGCACCCTGTATTTTACTTTTCACTATAGTCAATGCTGCTGCGTACTTACTGTGTGTTTTGAAGTTTTTAATGCTGTCCATTAATCTGGATGCTTCTTCGCGCCACGACCGATAATTTGATTGATCGCCGTTGAAAATAGGTAGGCTTTTAAATGCGTCTAACTGTATTTCACTACCATCTGTATATGTGGTTCTTATTTCCTCTAGCACAGGTATGTTTGGTACTATGCCTAATCCAGATTTTACTTCATTTAGTTTTGTTTCTAAATTAGTGTTTATTTGATTTTGGTTAGTTATTATTGCTGCTAACCTTGCATTCTCTGTGCGTGTGTGCTCTAGGGTTTGTGTTACTGTGTTGCTCCTGGTTTCTAAAGCTTCTAATCTTGCCATTAATACTGCGAGTTGTTCCATTTTGAACTCGTGTCTGTTGTCGTCGAATTTGTGTGTTTTTTTTCTCCACATATACACTTTCACTGAATTGCTTTGCTGCTTCGTACGAAGAAGCTATATTTGTACCTGCTATGCTAGGTAATTCTTGTAACCGGTAACGCGAGTGTTCTGTTTATACTAGATTTCACTACTTGTTCCCGAGGTCCGCTCGATTGAAGTTAAAAAGTATATTTAACCTCCTGGCAGGATCGCCAATTAGAACACTTGTTTCTTACTTTTAAAATTAAACAATATTTATTTGGAACTATGTCCTTTATTATTGAAATACTTTTTACTAATTCTAAAAGGAGCTTAAGGCTACTATGTAGTTACAATAAGACTGTTGATAAATTCATCATACAGTCGTATTTATATACTTTTCTTATCTATCTACAAGGAGACCCAAGCGTACAATCGTCTTGCTTGATAATGAAGAAGAGATAATATTCCAACATTGTATACAAACGATATTATCTCTTTTACATATGTTATCATTGTAGCGTTGTGTGCAAGACTGTACTAGAGACTAAAGATATCATTGAATACAAATAATGTTATCTTTTTTCTCAATATGTTTTGCTATGGATACTTAACTCGCGCTCTTGTTTGTCAATAACGTAATTTAACCCCGAGCGAGAAGGTGGACTGACACAGCATCCAGAAGGCTGGTTTCGATGCGGATTTACCAAAAAGTGAAGGTGGGCTTGCGCTGCGGGCAAAGGATGACGAATCGGCCGGTGAATGTGTCGCTTCCTGGCGGCGGGGGGTTGTGTTGGTCTTCAATTTTCACGTTTCCAATGTTTAATCGCAATTCACCACCAGCCAACATTGCATGGATTTGATGTGAAGCAATATCGAAAAAAAAACTCCCACACAAAGGCTGGACACGTGTTTTGCATTATGGTCGTTGAAATTATTTCCAATTGTTGTCTCCACGGTCTAGGAATGACAGCGATGGGGAGTTTTTGTCGCTCAATATACAATTGCTCCGTTATGCAGAATTGATGTGCCCGCGCAAACTTTAAATTATTTAAAATTCATGGCGGCGAGCGAAAGCGAAAGGGAAAGGGAGTACAACACGGAAGGTATTGGGAAAACAAAAATTTGTAGGCTCTTGTTGTGTGTACAGCTGTGAAGTTCATGGGTTTGGTTCAACGGACTATGTGTGCGGATATTTCTTCTCCAACTACCTTTCGCTATATTTAACGTTGTTTTATGTCTGATTTGCTGTTAATATCCGTCTACCGGATGGCGGTTATCGGTTCTACGGGCTTTCTAAGCGAGAGAAGGGCGATAGTACGTTTGCTTAAGTTTATGCGCTACATAAAAATTCTTTTTGACAACTGTCACGAGCAGTGTTGCTGTATCGTGGAACTAATCACTTTTTGTGGGATTTTCGATGTCTAAAAAGCCTTCCGTGCGGCATAAAGGGAAACAGCACGAAATCGTGAGATTTTTAGGAATCTAACGAAAAACATTCAAACCATACATTTTTGTTGTAATTTCATCAAAATTTCTACATTGTACCATGATAAGGTGTCCACAAAAAATTGCTCATGTAAATTGTCTCTTATGAAAATTTTCTAGTACCACCAAAATAGTCATAGTATTTTTAACAATCTGCGATTTTAATACTAAAGGTTAATTTAATATTATTATTTTTTCCGTGTAGTACAAATTTTACTTTAAAAATTCGAACTCTGCGCAAAAAAGTATCCTGGGATTTATAAGGGAATTTAAGGACTGTGAAATGGGGAAAAAAAATGGGAAACATTACTACACTTCGTGGGATAAATGAAGAGAGAGTCCTGACAACACTGGTCGCTCAGATATTATCATCCACATTTCATTTATAGGTCAAGAGGATAAAAATATTGACTTTCAGTGTTAACGCTTTATGATTCGTTCTGCGTGACATTTCGGTGGATTTCGCAGCAGAAGTTTTTTCATATTCTCAACACTGACTTTGACTTGTGCTTGAATTCTCTTTTGAAAACCAAAATGGTCGCCTTAACCGCGATGCTTTGTATCCGAGTTGCCTGCCTTCATGTGCTTGGCGATAGTCTTCAAGAAAAAAAAATGGTTTCATAAGGGTAGTCGGGTGAAACCTGGCACGTCAGTTGCAGCGTTTCTAACAGCTTCATTGCATCGACACATATACTTCTTGATTGGTTGGCAGAAGTTCTGGTGAAAGTCCATTTCGGCAGCTCAAAATATCAGTGCCTTCCGTTAATCTTAACATTATTAAAATGACTGACGGTTCCATTTCCTTTCTTTTGGAAAGGAGATCGTCTAAACTACTCCAACGATAGAGGCATCAGTCTCCTTAACAACGCAAATAAGATCCTTTCTGCCGTACTATGTGAACGCCTGAAAATATATGTCAACCAACTGATTGGACCCTATCAGTGCGGTTTTAGGCCGGGTAAATCCTGGAGAAAACCCAAGAAGTCCAAGTCGATGCCCACCACCTGTTTATCGATTTTAAGGCCGCATATGACAGCATAGCCGCAGTGGCTTAGTGGCTAGTGTGTTGGACTACTAAGCGAGGGGTCCCAAGTTCGAATCCTGCAAAAACCCAAAATTCCAACTTAGGGTTTTTTCCACTACGCCACCTCTTGCGAACGTCCGACAAACATCCGAGAGTATAACTGTCTTTAGAGCCGTTTGGAATCGGAATAAAATTGTAGATCCCTTCCATTCGTTCCAAAAAATAAAACTCACACAAAACGAATGGTTGTGAGAAGCTAAGCCTTGGGTCCCTACGGACCTGTTGCGCCAACTATTATTATTATATGACAGCATTAATAGAGACGAGCTATACAGAGCCCTGCCTAGTTTTTAGTTTTGGTATCCCTGCCAAACTTGTCAGATTGTGCAGAATGACGATGGAGAACGCTCGCTGCTCCATAAAGGTCGGAAAAAATCTCACCGAGACCTTTTGGTGTCAAAAAAGGATTGGCAGTAGCGTGTTTTACAAAAATTTATAAAGTTTTGAGAAATAATTAAAAAGCGGATTTGTGTTATGGAAATGCGCGCTGCGAAGGCTGCAAACTTAGTACTTCTTCAGTAAATGGTAAAGACTTGTGGGGTTTGGAAAGCCCAAATATAATCGTATTGAAAATGTTGCTGGTGATTTGTTAAACAGGAAGTTTGTTTCCCTACCTCCGCAGCTTTCTCTAAATATCGCCGAGACCGCTTCGACTTTGACAGAGCATGAGTTTCATCGTTCCAGTTTTGGGTTTGTAACGCTTCGATGTGAGGATGTTGGGTTGGATGAAATGCACCCTACTTTTCTGAAACTGATTCTTCCGTACGTTACTCATCTATTTAATACCATTTTAACAACTGGAGAATTTCCTGACGGTTGGAAATTGGCCAACATTTTGCCAATACCCAAAAATGCTAAGTGCAATGAGTTTCGACCAATTTCCATTTCGCCATTTCTTTTGAAAGTTTTCGAAATGATTTAAAAAAAAACAGATGAGCGAATTTCTTAAGGCGTGTCCTTTGTTAACCTTAAAAGAAAGTAGCTTCCGTGAAAAACATAGCTGTGTTACTGCTCTGCTGAATGTCATAGAAGATCTTCAACAAGCACCCGACGAGGGCAAGTGTCCCACAGGGTTCAATACATGGTCCTTTATTGTTTTCCTTGTATGTGAATGAAATCCTATCTATTTTCAAAAACTGTGCGTCTCATATGTATGTTGATGATGTACATATGCACACGAAAATGGTGTTTAATGCGTGAAGGAGGATCTTGAGAAAGTAGCTTACTGGGCTGCACTTAATGGTCTCGCTATTAACCCATCAAAATCTAAGTGCTTGGTTATATCCAAAAGCAAACTCGACTTATCTTATTTTCATCGAATTATTTTAAACAATGCAGAAATTGAATATGTCGAATCGGCTAGGAGTTGTTTTCAACCGTCACCTCACATGGGACCAGTACATTACCGCTACTGTAGGTAGGGCATATGGAGTGCTACGCACTCTTTGGGTCTCTCAGCGGTATACCCCTTTAAAAACGTGTGCTTTGCTCGTGAAGTCCCTAATTTTGCCGATCTTGACCCACGGCTGTGAAATTTTTAGTAGTTGCAGTTACGTGTGCAAAAGAAAGCTCAATGTCAATTTTAAAAGAACTATTCGTTATATTTTTGGACTTCGTAGATACGATAGAGTGTCGAGTTTTTCTACTCGTACTTTAAACTGCGAACCTTGACATTGCTTTCTAATAAACTGCTTACCCACAACCGTCATACCTTTTTGAGCGATTTACGCGGGCTTCATCAGTAAGGTCTGACCAATTAATTCAGCCTCGTTATGATTCCCTGACATCTGAGCGCCAGTTTTTCATTAACGCAACTCGTCTTTGGAATGCTTTGCCGCGCCACATTAAAAGCATCAGTGATCCGACAAGATTTCAAATAGATTTAAGACTTTATTCAATTTCCTAAATACTCTGTCCCACTTTAATTTTCCTCTTCCTTTATTTCCAGTCTAAAAATATCTAATCCCTTCAATCTTCTTTTCTCCATCTTCTCTTCTTTTTTGTTGCAAATCTATCTTTTCTTCTCTATTGCTGTAATATTAGGTTCAAGCTCTTATTACTCAAATGTATAGCCTATCACTATACATTTGAGTAATAAGATATTATATCTTAATGTGTATGGGTATCTCAAAAATAAATGAAATGAAAAAAGTACGGATTTTCATTCTGAAGTTTGCATCATAAGATTGTAATAGTAACTATTACACGAGTGGACGAAGATAAGACTACAATTGGCGGTGATTTGTAGTCTTATCTTCAAATTAAGTCCACCCAAGCACCAGCGTTTTAATAGAAAACTTAAATAAACTCAACTGTTATTTACTTTCACCTTAAATTCAATTCAATGTTTGTTAATCGTTAAATTGTCGACGAAGGGAATAACTACTGTGCCGATAGTATTATTTCATTGTGGAAGCGGCAGTGAAGCAATCAAACGCAAAAAACTAATTACCGAGCGATTAGCCTGAAGTGCTACTGATAAGAGCAACATTCTTGAAATAATAGAGTTGTGGTCCTAAAAATAGAAGCAATCAAAGTGTGTCTGTATCCTGAAGAATTTAAGCTGACAGGATATTTCACACTCTTTTTATGGATTGGTGACGTTTAACCTTTCTATCAAATATATGTACGGATTGTGAAATTACGGTTTCTTTTTTGCAAAGAAACGACGTTTTAAAAAAAAAACATTTTACGTCGGATAACATCGACACACACAAATACCTTCTGTATAGCTAGCTTTGAAAACAAAACGATAAGTTATCTGGATTTTAATTTATTAATACACTTTTATCGCAGATGCACGTGAGTTGTGAAAAGGTGTAGCCGCCCAGAGGAAACATACTTAGTGTTGTATATCTCATTTCAAGGCAACAATCCGACCTTAGCTATACTTTTTGCAAGTGACTTGTCAAAAAATTGGAAAGCAATATCAGCAATATTTTGTTTTAATGCCCGCGTTAAATTTGAATTATGTGTTTAAAGTAGGTTTGCTAGATTGCTTGATATGAAATTAGATTTCAGTCTTCATTAGACGAGGGCATTTTATTCGACTTTTGCTGTCTAGTATGGGAAACAGTCGGGGGCGTTATATTTTCACATAATTCAAACGCCGGGAAATCCCCCTTAAGATGTTTAGTCGTCAAAGACATGTATGTGAGAAGAAGATAATAACTAGTGTCGGCCTTTTCTTGACTCATATAAAGTTTATTGAAAACCTATCTCAGCAAAAAGAATAATAATTATGTAGAGAAATGCTCAATAAAACGAGTCTGAATTGCATAAACTTGTACATATATATTTTTTGTATGTCTGGACTTTTGGTTTTATTCAGCGTTCCCCTAAAACTGCTCGCTTTCGGTGAGTGCCGCTAAAAGCAGTTTACCAGCAATATGATGAACCAAATAGCCCCAGCTCCCATCCCTTACTCTCCCAAGTCACTGAATCGCAGAAGTGTCAATTCAGTTGCTTTCATTGCGTTTTGAAAATTTTACTATACTTTGCTTTACTTAGAAAAGGTTTATAAATACTTAATACTTTAGCTTGATTACTCTTGTTGATGTTTAAGACAGTGGTAGAGATATTAATTTTGACAGGATGCAAATTTTGTATATAATCGTATTTGTCACTTGCGAAACACATATACAGTATACTGTGAAGTATATTCTGTTTATTTGTATTTAGTTTATTTTTTGGAGCGTAGTCTACCTTTAGTTAAGTGTTTGACATAAGTGCGACAGCGAAAAGTAGCTTATAAATACAATGACTCTTAAAATAACATGTGATAGTGTCAGCCAGGCGAAAAATGGCGCTTTGCCTTGTCGAGAAAGATGACGTGTACCTATGTGTTAAAAATAATTTTAGCAATTAGTGGGCGGTATTTTAACAAAAATGTGTATTAGAGACTGATGAGCAATTATTCCAAATGAACTCGTTTCAATATTAACAACTGGAACCACCCTCGCAAATTTGCTTTTATGTTGTATTCTAATTCGCATGAATAGGTATGTCCCCTATAAACGGTTGCACATTTTTCTTTTGCGAAGGTTTTGGTTTACAATTATATTTGCGTGTGCGTATGACAGAAACGACGACCACCCGAATGTTACCCCATCCCACTTCCTCTCTTCTTCAAGAAATGTCAGCGTGGTAAGATATGCACTTATCCAAAGGCTAATGCAGACGTACCAAAATAACGCCCTCAATGTTCCTCATCTAACGTCTTCATTAGACATTTCAAGACGCAAGAAATATATATATTTTTAGTGTTTCGTGGACATTACATTTATCGGGACATTTCAATTTGACTTTATTTTCTGGCTTCTAGCCAGATATATAAACCCCGACTAAATTTTGACATCTGAGCGTTTGACAGCAAAACTGCATTTGTTTCGATGTTTCGCGAGAGTACATGTGTTTTTCAAAAAGGTACATTAACACATTAATAAAATTCCAATATAGGGTTTTCTTCCACTTCGCCACCTCTTGCGAACGTCTTGCAAACATCCGAGAGTACATTTTTTGTACAATTTATTGCCATTTATTAAAATAGTGATCTAAGGTCAAGCATTTTGATCTTTAACAGATAACCACTTTGGCAAATTTAACATAAAAACAATTAAGTATAATCTTTACACATTTAGTGAAGCTTCAAAATTTCCAAGTCTGATAGCAGACAGCCGTCTTTATGTGGCACATTTTTTTTATTCAGTGAACTTTGATGGACAACAAATATAGAAATTCCTGACTTAGTACTAAATTGACTTTTCGACGATTGCATGGCCGACGCACTAAAAGTGCCCGGTTTTGTTTTAAGATACAGGGAAAATCTAGTCCAGAGAAACCAACTATCCAATCGACTTATAGACTACAGTGTTGAATGCGCCTATTATATATATTTTAAACTAGCTGGCCCGGCGATCCCTGTTCCGCCCAAATTCGTTCATGTAATGAAAATAATAATTCCGAGCTGCTCTACAGGCTGCTTTATGTAATTCAGTCAATTCCAGTTCTTTATTAAAAATTTAAACTGAAGTATAACAAAGTCGATGTTCACGATATTCCGCTTTTTCATTGAACAGGGTAGTTCGTGACAGCGTCAGTGACAGCTTAAAATTTGTTAGATAAAGTGCAAAGACAAGAATAAAAGCATTGTAGAATTGAAAAATAATGTTTTTTAAATGTATTTTGTAAAAGCCGTGACGTTTGTATCTTTGTTTTTTTTTTTTTTGACGTAGGTTGCAGATACATGGACAAGCCACATATTATAACTCACAATGGGAATTTGAGATTCAGGGCGCACGGGAAATTTAAGGCACTTAAATACAAATGTCGCAGGCGCAGTGGCTTAGTGGTTAGTGTGTTGGACTACTAAGCGAGGGGTCTCAGGTTCGAATCCCGCAAAAACCCAAATTCCAACTTAGGGTTTTTTCCACTGCGCCGCCTCTCGCGAACGTCTGACAAACATCCGAGAGTATAACTGTCTTAAGAGCTTCTCAATTAGCCGTTTGGAATCGGCATAAAATTGTAGATCCCTTCCATTCGTTCCAAAAATGAAACTCACACAAAACGAATGGTTGTGAGAAGCTAGGCCTTGGGTCTCTACAGACCTGTTGCGCCAACTATATATATAAATACAAATGTCAAATCGTACGGAATAAGCAGAATCCTTGAAATACGAACAGGTCTTCTTTTATATTTTATGAATTTTTACTAACTTTTACGAATTCTTACGAATTTTTACTCAATGACGTTCCATAACTCGAAAAATTCTTAAAAGAGAGCGCCATAGAGAGAGCAGGATATCACCCCTTCCCTCCACTGAGAATCTTACTCAACAAATTTTTTGGTGTAAGAATAAGAAAAGCTGTCAGCTCAGTCACCTGACAATTAACACATGATTTGAAATTTGTGGTTATAAAACTATAAAAGTAAAGAATGACATTTGATTCGAGATTCTTCACAATCAAACGCTTTCCGTTACAAAGTTTCGATGGATTGAGGTTGGGCAGCAAAATAAAAACTGAGCCAACTTTCAACTTCAAATTGTGTGGCAAATTACCCAAATCCAATTGTACCGAAATGAAATCAAATGCAGTTGGTTAACCTCACTCTTCACAATGCAATTTTGATAGATATCTGACCACACACAATATCAAGTCCGACCAATTCTATTGGTACCTATGAGGAAACGAAACGGACGAAACAGACTACAAGATATGTATTTATTTTGTTTAAAGATTTTTGACGTCCAAAATATGTAAAAGAGTTTTTTCCTCAAATTCATCAAATTTTTGATATCAATAATTTTCTAAATCTAACAAATTAAAAACGTTTTCTATTAAAAAAAAACATTTTCATTTAATTCCATTAATGTGTGTCGAAAAGAGTTGAAGCAATATTTTCTGTACATTTAAATGAAACAAAAATTCATAATCGTTTGAGTACTGAAACAGTTGAAATTTTAATCTTTACAAAGGATTTGTTGCTCTTAAATGAAGCGAATTCCTATGATCTTGATAGGTATAAGCAATTAAAATCTAAGTCATAAATAAATATGTTCCAAAATTTCATAAAGCAGTAACAGTATATATATACCTATATATATATTTTTTACCTACTATCATTTTGTCGAAAAAATAAACATAAGTTTTATTTAAAGCACTTCAAAATTGTGTTTTATATTTCTGTTGCAACAAGGAAAAACCGCTAAAGTCGAATTTGATAATTTTTCAGGAGAGCATATTAACGTTTTGCTAAAAAGCTTAAAATGACAAATGGTTCTAGACTATCTATTAAAAGTCGTCGGCATTAAAATTCCAATTTTGAAGATAAAAAGCTGGAAAAAACGAATCTTGAAGATTTGGGCATGCTGAATCTAATTGTATCAAAAACTCATTTCGTCTTAACTCGACTTTAGCTGTTTTTGCTCGTGGCAACAGATTTCATTGTTTTTATATTTTTAAAAAGAACAAGATTTCCAGATTTTCCATCTGGGAACACTGATGGCAATTTGATTCACCACTCCACCTGGCGGTTTTATGAATCATCAAAAAATGTCAAAGGATGTGAAGCGTCATCTGTTTTCGAACAAATGAAGGAACTACAAACAGCATGTTAAATAACTGTTGTACTTGAAGTCACACTCCTCGTTTATCTATCTTATTAATTTTTTTCAAAGTGCCTTCCCCATACAAACTTTCATTCCCTATTTCCTCCCATTTAAGTTTTGTTTTCGCGACAAAAAGCAGCCTATGTCCTTCCTTGGCGCAAAAGGAAACCATCAAGCCCAAAATCGTGAAAATCGAACGATCCGTTCTCGAGTTATGCGCGCACACACGGACTTCATTCTCTTTTATATCTATAGATCTATAGATAAAAATGATGTATCAGTGAGAACGGAAGGGATAGGACCTAGGATGTGTAATAATTCTCATGTCAGAAAATATCTTATGAGTTTCCAGATCATAATGGACCATTTTATGATCCAACAAATAATATTTGATACTAGATAGGTAACCAAGTTAGGGTTGCGACCAGACCAAATTCGTTTTTGTACATTTAAGAGTACAAAAAAATAATACCTATAAAAAAGAAAAGGAAAAGTGAGCTTTCCATTTTTCTACTTAGAAAACACTCCAAAACAAATGGTTGAAATAAGCAACAGGACTGCGTGACAGATTGGTTATTTGCAGATGCGAGCAAGTAATTAAAACATTTATTGCTATGAAAACAGGGTTGGTATAATTATTTGGGTAGGTCTTAGCGTTACACCCATTCAAGCCATAAGAAATAACGTATTCGTTTGTTAGGATGATCATCAAAATGCCTTTGAGGATTACCAATGCAACTAACGATACAAATCACAGCAATCCCTCAAAAAGAATATTACCAGAGCCATTATAAACAATTAAGGCATCCGATTGCAACGTTCCAAAGACAACAAAACAAAAAACAGATCGCCCGAGGAATCACACTTTGCATGACAAAATATTTGGCAACACACCGAAAACACCGGCAAAAACAGTGTTTCCTTCTATACTAGCCACCGCCGCAATCCCTTCCCGTACCATTTGTTTTCACCCTATCCAAATTTCATTTCCAACCCTCGTGTATGTTTTCTGGCCCACGGCAATATTCTACAGAACCATTCAAACAAGGAAGCAAACGGACAATTCTCGGCATTCACACTCACACACAAACCCATGATTAGTTAGGGGAGGTTTTTTTTTGGCATATTATCGATTTTCTTTCACTTTTTCTTTGGCTACACAGCAAGGTGATATTGTAATGCAACACAATAAGGCTTTAAAACCTGTATTTGAGCGCAAGAAAAAAAACAGTAACCATTTCAAGCAAACTTACCTGAAACAATAAGCGCCTCATTCGGCCCTGTTGTATGAATGTTGCCCATCCTTGTTGCCCTGCTTGATGATTCAGGAATTTATCGGTAGGTATCCAATTGGCGGTCTCGTTTCGATAAAAAATACACTAAATTGCACTAACACTTTTTTGACACTTGCGATAGCACCTAAAAATATGCACAAAAGATTGACAAACTTTTAACCACTTTTTTAATATATATTTATGTATTATAATTTACTTTTCAATGGAACTTTAGAAAAAATTATTATCGATGACAGCAAATTCAAAATTCTGAACAAATATGAGGAAATAACTGTGTAAAAACAACAAATTACGGAAAGTCGAATTGCAAATTATCTTAGCGCCTAAAAGCACGCTAATGGAAATAGTTACACTTTTTGCTTGGCGATAACTTTTTTTCCAGTTATGGATGCTCTCTTTCAATGGGGACAGGGATGCTGTGGAATAAAAAGAATTTCTCACGAAACGCACACAAAAAACCACTGGCGACACAGTTCTTCTGAAGGGAGAAAAACAAGCTAGAATTACAACAACTCGGTAACCGTTTGGAGAAACCCTCAGAAGAATTGCACTTGTAAAAACGAAAAGAAAAACTTTAAATTACTGATAAGAGATGAATCACAATTGCGCCAATCGCAAGCTAAACACTAAACCGCACTGACACTGACAGAACACAGAAGCCGAAAGTGACAAATAGCCGAAAGAAATGAGAAGGTCACAGACGGGGACTTGAAAATTATTCTAATTGGGAATTTACTTGAGGGTGGGACAATTTGATCTTAAATTGGTGTCAATTATTTCGGCGATTTTTTCGAAAAGAATTCTCAACTGGGAAGTTACACTCAGTGGACGCACCTTTCCGTTGCCTTTAATGTCCGGATTCGAGTATTAATTTGGTTTTTCGGTTAAAGGTATATATTTTTTTTTTCGCTCACGACTGCTTTAGCTATAGCACCGCGCCTCTTGTCAAACGACACACTGTTCTATCTTTTATTCTACTCGGTATTGTGGGGGTTAGTACATTTGATGTGGACGAAATCAAAATAATACAGTCTGATCTGACGTCATTTTTCTAATTGTTTTGTTGTTGGTGTGAATCTGTACGTTCGGCACAACAATTACAGAGAAGTTATATGTCTATTTCGTTCTTACTTATGTGGTGTTGCATTTGCTGTATTGTACACGCATAAATAAATGATGCTCATGCGCATTGGCTATGGCGTTCATAAAAGCGGCTTTGACGGTTCGGGTATGTGATAAGGTTCACCAGTCCGATTGTGAAAGTACTGGAATAGAGATGCGAAACTTGTAGTGAAGTGAAGTCGAGAAAAACAATCGAAATGCATTGAAGCATTTCGTATTTGAATAAAGGTATTTATTAAGTTTAATTGGTAGATTTTTTTACTGAAGTTGTGCGATATTGCAGACATCAGTAGGAATGTGCGACTTCTGAAAAAATGTTGAGAGTTAAGCATCACAAATTATTCAACTTTGCATAATGCTAAATTCATATCAATATTTATAAAGTGGTAGCCATTCTAACTCGAAATAGAACGCCACAGTTGAGTGTTGCCTTGTGCCTGCGTTGCATTATCCACCTTTAAATTTAAATATGTACATATTCTTATTATAAAGATTGTATTGGGGATTCTTTCGTTGTGAGACGTTTGCTGGAACACAGAGTTGGGTAGTTTTGCATTTTTCTTTGAATCGAATGTGCCTGTTTTTTCTCCAAAGTCGATCAATTTTACCACTGAGCGTTGGCATTAAGAATAAATATGGATATGTTTGGAAGGATTATTTTAAAATAGGTAACTGATAATTTAGCATGTAATTGACCGCAGGAAGATCAGCGCTTTCAGGACATCTTCTACTTGGCAAAAGTAACAGAAATACATTACTGGTCAATTAAGACATTTGCTAAGCTAAGATTAGACTGTATGCCAATTTTGCATATGAATGTCAAAAGGCAAATGACCAGATTGGCTGTCAAATGAACGAAATGTCAGGATAATTAAAACTGTATATCAGACTATGTGACGAAAAATTACGAATATGGTCATATTTGCCTTCATGGTCATTTAAGGCATTTGTTATTTCTTACCAAAAAGAGAACGAAAATGTAAATAAATCACAATTCCAAGAACTCAAACACCGATGACAACAAAATAATTCCTGTTCCATTAATAATGCCATCAATATATCATAACGAAATTTCCATAAAGGCCATTTGCTGACATTCTTGCTTGGGCATTTTTATCTGTCAAAATCAGCCTGGTCGTATATGGCGTTCAGGTCAATAGAGCATATGAGATATGCCCATTACATTGTATGATCATATTTTGACAGGAACAGGAACTGTCAGAAATTGGCATTTTATGACCACTTGGCATACAGTCTTATCGTACCTTTACTTACTAAATATGACCACATCCTAATTGTGGTAACTTTTTCGTTAATGTTGAACATAAGTTTCAAGAGTTTCTGCAAAAAACCAAACGTATAAAAACTTCAAGAAACTATCAAAATTAAGATAAAACACAATCATGCTATATAGAAATCAATAATTGAACTATCAAATCGATTTTATGATGTCTTGTCTGGCGTCAATAGGTAAATACACAAACATACCTCACAATTTTCTTTACAATAATTATTGCTCTTCGCTTTCTTACGAAGTTTGACCATTCAACCTTATGTTATCGATAACTTTCCCGCTAGAAGAAGAAGAATTGGCAGCACAGCGTAGCGCCATTTCATTCGGAACAATTCGACGCATTTTTTTTTTTGCTAAAATGGCTGCCACAAAGCAAACTTCATTACGATGTCTATCGACATTTTAATTTTCATTCTAAACAGTCGCAAACAAAATTACATACGAATTCGGGTGCTCTATTGCACCGATTGAAAAAGTTTCTCTAAAACCTTTTTTTTTCTTCACAATTCATTCGGCTAAACACATTTGTTTATTTATTACAAAGGTAAGTGTGTGATGTAACGTTTACGCATAAGAAAATTTATTGTTGGGGGAAAACCTTTCGATGGAAAATGTCAAATAAAAACGAACGAAAAAAAAATGAAAAAAAATTTCACTCATGATTCAGTGGTGCAGTGATGTAAAGAAGCAAAAAAAAGAGTACCCATTTACATTCAAAAGAAACAAAGCAGAAACACATTGATCCAATTCTGGAAACCCTCTGTCTTTGGCTAACATCTTAAAAACTAAACCCTTTCGCGGCTTCCATTCGTTATTGTTGTTGCTAGTTAGTGCTTCTGCTGCTGGTGCTACTTTGTCGAGATGGTACATTTTTGGGAGCAGGGCGACGGTGGAGGCGTCGTTGGTCACGTAAGGTTTTATTTTTATTGTTTTATTAATAATTTTTATATTTGTTGCTGTTAGTTTGTTTTTCTTTGTGCCGTACGACGCGCGAAAAGAACGCTTCTTTTGCTTTTATATATTCACTATCCTACCTTGGTATTATGTTTTGAGATTATCTGTCGGCGTGGTTATGTGTGAGTTGATCCGAGAAGATTTTCGTTTTCTTTAACTCAAATACTTTGCATCGTGGTGTTGTGTAGTGCGTTGGAGTTTGGAGATTCGTCGATGGGATGTTGTGAAACTTCCGCCGAGCAGTAGTGATTCATTCGGTATTTAAGTGGAAAAATAAATAGTGCCACTGCAGTTTTTCAAGTCTTCTTGGGTCAATCAACGCGTCAGATTTAACCTAACATTGTGTAATCTCAAGGATGCTCCGTGGTAAATGTCATTCAACTGCGCGCCCTGCCTTTATGAAGAACAACGCTTAAGTAGGTCAGGTTTCGGGGGAGTAGGCAGCGTGAAAATTCAGTGTGCACTGTGCAGTGTCGTATTCGTATATTACAATTGCAAGTGAGTTGTGAAATTCCTTAAAAGAACTAAACAGTCTGTATTTTTGTTAACTACATAAATGTGTACATATCTTAACTTACTTTTGCTGTGGCGAATGTCGTTCTCCAGTTCTGTATCCAAATAAACCGCTGATTAAATTGAATATCCATTTTTGCGTAGGTGTTCTGTCGGGAGGAAAATATCATCTCCGCACAATGTTTCTCTATTGGCAGTCGGCACACTCGTACGAATTAATTATTTGACGCAGTTTAACCAGCAACAGCACATGAAATCTTATCATCAACTGATAGCCGTCGAATTTATCAATTGATGATAAAACTAAAGCTATCTTGAAGCAGAGTGCGGAAATATTCCCAAAGTGATCTCATAATAACAAAAGCGACTTTATTTAGCAATTGCCCCACAGTCAATTAGCACGGTCATTTCAGATACAAGTAGTATAGTATTACTTTTGTTGTGTTTATATCCATACGAATTTAGTGTAACGCGATTCGAGATCCGAACAAGAGATGGGTTGCCGAAACGGTAAGAGTGTTCTTCTGTGCAAGGTGTGGAGTTTTTCTGTCTTGTTATTGATGGTGTTTAAAATCCAATGCATCCACGTGACGTTCGTGGCTAGGTGGTTTTTTTTTTTTTGGTGTATTTTGCGTACTTGCAGTTTGTCACATAGCACATCTCGGAAAGGTTATTCGTTCTTATCTCTCACCAATGGGAGAGTTTGGGGGGGAAATAGTAACGCGGTGGTGTATTTGACAACGCAACGACTTCCTATTGAGTTTTAATAGTTGTCAATTCGATGTTTATGATGTACGTAGTATTTGTCAATTTGTTTCATAACGCCCGAGCACAATAAAACAAGGTGAAATGTTTGCGTTAGCGCAGAGTTGTCTTGTTCAATGACTTTAACCAGAGCTTATGGTATACTTGAAGGCTGTATTCGGATTGATGCCATCTCTAGGATTTTGGGGAGACTCAAACAAGAATGAGCCCTTCGCGTTAAAAAAAAAAAAAAAATAAACAATTTGTGTGTGACGAATGATAAAAACAGTTTTCAAGAATTTTATGACACTTGGATGAAACACAATTTCTAGGGCGAATTACCAGGGAAGCAGCAGTAATCTCAACAGATTCTTGGAATTTTGTGACTTGTTTCACTACTGTCTGCAGGCAAGTGGAAAATCATTATTTTAAACAACCAGTGCAAATTGAAAGACAAGAGTATTTGTGCTATTAGCTAACTAATTTTGTTCTGTATTGAATTGCATTATGTCAAGTACTTATTGAAATATTGCTGTGTGCGGCGTGCACTTTCAATATTTTATACGAATTGATGTCCGTTTTTAAATCGTATAGCTAATGTTTGAGTCATTTCAAATGGACCTGAAAATCATATGAACCACTTTTCACTCAAAGCATTCAAGTAGATAAAACTATATGAATGGTCTGCTAGAATGGAAGAATATCGTCAATTGACTTCTTGGTTTATTGACATAACGATGCGTAATAGGAAAGATCTCTGACTGAACTGAACTCGTGTGTTTTGTGGTTCTCTAACTCCCTGTCAGCAGTTTGGAAAGTGCATGAATGTGCGTATTTCTAAGCTAAATGTTGCGGTATTTCCTTTTGTCCACCAGAGAATATTATATAAGAAACGATAGATACATCTTAGTAGGGTAAATTCTTGATAATTTGTGAGATTGAAGTAGAAAACCATTGGATGGCGCTCAACAAATTGCTTGCCTCTGACATATTGTCTCACAGATACCGATGGGAGAAAGCCATTTGAATTATGTGCGAGGGTTCTCGAATTTTGTGTATTTACATGCAAAATAATAACAAATTCAGTACTGGGTCACGGATGCGGTAATTCAACCCCATCCAACCTTCTCTTAAACTTATTGATGGCTTGTAAGTTGGTACAAGTTCGGCGTGAGAATTTAGTTTCATCACCGAAGAGTGAATGTACCTCTCTCTATAATTTTCATTCTGCTTGCTGCAAAAAGAATAGATTTTTACTAAGATTGGCTAAGTTAGGATGGTTGTATGGACCGACGCACTCGTAAGAAAATCATTCAAATCCGTAAAGAAACCTTGGAGGAACTACGCTGCCGTGCAACATAAGCAGTGTTTCTGAAAAGCTGGCAGTGGCGTAAGAGATGAACCGATTCCTTTTCTGGAGCATCCTCACTAGCCACAAAATCCAAGCTTCTTATGGCAGTTAGTTAGTTCAGTTAGTTCTCCGACTAGGGGAATCAGAGCAATCTGTTATACTGTTTCATACGTTTTCACTAGAATATGTCTAGAACCTCAACAGAGTAGTATTCAAATTTGCGATAGTTTATAATAACTATAAAACTTTTTGATCAAAGTAAGGTTATAACCACTGACGTAGGTAGTCGCTTTTTCACGAATTCGTCAAGAAAAAGAGCGATTTTACATTTAAACAAAGGTGCTATCCCTGACAGATTTTGCATTTACTAGTTTCAAGTTCATGCTTTAAGTGATGCCTATCTGTTCAAGCACAAGGTTATTTCCATTACTGGTAGTTCAATCGATTCGACGATTTGAGCTGAACTCTTAACAGCGTTAATGTCAGCTTGCAAAACACTCAAGTTGTCCCACAGTCGGTAGAAGTGGTTGCAGGTCAGTTTTTCAGAGTTTTTCGTCTTTCTGTGTTCTTAATTAAGCTACCCGTGAAGATAGCCATTGTCATTCTCGTATGACCTGCCATAGGGGTTCATCTCCTCCTTCGGTTTCTGTTTAAAACTAAATTTGTGTGTGAATAAAACGGCCAGGTTTGGTTAAGACGAGGCTTCTTCAACTGGAAATAAGGCGAATGGCTTTCAATCACTTTTGTGTTTTATAATTGCTAATGAGCTGGACAGCGATGATGGGAAGGACTCGACGCTGGATGTGGTATATGGATAAACGTCACGATGTTATGTAAATAGACCGCTGATTGAGTAATTGCTTGATGACGGAAGTTCGGCTATTGTTAGAAAGTACACAGTAGAAACGGACAGTGCTTTTGTATTTTTGTGCGCTATAATCAACTTTTATGAGATCAGATTGAAAAATGCTTTCGACACAATTGACAATTGTGGTTCACTGTCACCCTTATCGCAGTCCTGATTATTCCAACTAATGATTGCTTGATATGAACACACGTATTCGAACTCATTTCTCTCCTGATTTCCAACGTTATACAAGACATCTTTGTGTAGTTCCTGCGTCATTTCCACACAACAAAGGATATACCAGTCAAAAATAGAACCTTCCTTTTGTCACGACAGGCGGCACTTTGATATCCATTGAGAAATAAATTCTCTCTGACATAGCTCTTCTTAACATTCAGGATTACATAAGACCAATCAATGTGGGCGACCGTCGTAGTTTGTCAATGAATTCAACGATACCTGATGTGTACATCAACATGTGCATAGAAAATAAATTTACGATACCGTTTTTCTTTTACAAATTGCAAAGAAGCTCTTTCAGAGAGAGGTGTCACTGATCCACACTCACAGAACAGCTCATTCAATACGTTTCATTATTTTTACTTCGTTTGTTGCTTGTTTTCAGATTTCTCTCAGTTTGTTCGTGTTACAAATCACGTTCGTTTCAATGCTAATTTGGCGCTAAAGCAGAATTGTTTGTATTTTGAATTATATTAAATAAAAAAAAAATCCAAACAATTCCATGAAATATTGTCGCCAGTCAGAATTGGAGTAGCTTACGAATTCATGTGGTGCAAACGAAAGTCAATTGTATTCAGTCCGTCGGTGGTAATAGAATGTCGTCGACAAACGAAGGCGACTAAAACTGTAAACTTGTAACATATTGAAGTAATAACATCTCCACGTTTATTTAATTAGGACAGCCAGCGAGGAAACTCTACTCGTCGGTTTCATCATCACCATTATCCACAGGCATTATTCTTCGCTATCCATCCCCCGCCAGGAGTAAGTGAATTCACCTGCTAAGGCATACATCACGTGCAAATGAAAGAGTGTGATCGTTTCATTTGCACCTTTGCATGTGAACACTCGCCTCTATAGATTTTGTAGACCAGAGGGAATCGGAGAAACTGTTCGCTTGGAAGAGCAACGATCTGTGTGGCTTTGGTAATTAGTGAGCTTAAGAATATAACACTCACTCTAAATTCGTTTATTTTGAAATTCGAGCAGCTTTGTTTTTGATGGTTATTGTTTTTGCACAGATTCGTTCCATAAGCGGCCACTCCCATAGACTCAGATGAGGTCCAAGCCTCGTTCCTTTCGTTTGATGTCTTTTTCGTTGTTGAATTTGCTATGGTCAGCTGCAGACGCTGTAAATAACTTATATAATTGCCAAATGATACGCATGGAAAGGATTTGTTGACGCTCAACGACGTGTTCTTCTGCTTAAAAAGCTCCTACTGATAGGGATTTCCTCTTCAACCATAATATCCCATATAACCCATTGATGTGAGTAATTCACCGCCAGGATTCGTTTTACGAACGCATTGGGTTTATACACTTGTGCCGCTCTATATCAGTTTTATTTATTTTAAGTAACGGATTGTCGTCAAATCCTGTTTTGATGAAAACATTTCAATAACGCTGCCATTAATTTAAATTAACTTATATATTTGGGTACATTTTATTTAACCCTTCGTTTAAAGTATTGCAAATGTGACTAAATTACGTTCTGACAAGCGTGTATGTTTTTCCCCAACTTCAAGGCACAAAAAGCGTTGTTACTAGCTTAGAATAAGCTTTCCAGTTGACTTCTTTTCAGATGTCGCTTTCATATGTGAATATGACTGAATCTGAGTCCGTTACTGATGCTTTGCATCGCAAAAATATATAACTCACAAATGAATCAAATTTACTCCAGAAAGTCGAAGAGTAACCGTTTCGCCTGTTGCAACAGCCTTTGGGCTTTCTGTTAAGAGCGGACGAACAGTCCTGAGCGCTTATAGATTGTGCTGATGAATTTTTTAAAATTATTGGGGAAATGGAGCAAGCGTCATTTACACAAGACACAATGCGAAATGCCCTTAAGACAGTCCTTGACCTGTGCATCAAACACTAAGGTGCAAACACTGCGTGGCTAGCAATCCTACCCAATAGAAAGCATAGACCAAGAGGCAATAAGGAGGTGTTGATTGAATACAAACGAAGTAGATTAGTCATAGATACGACCAGAACTTCCGAAACTAAATCGCTGTTGCTGGTGCCTTAAACCTTTTTGACTTAATAAAATGTTTTCAATGCAGACTCCCAGACAGATTAGCATGATTTATTAATATCCTCCAAAACATACGAAACGGCCTCAGGTTGAATCCGGATGGAAGCTTGTATGGGATAAGGTTCTTACGGACTCAAAAGTAATGGGTAGAACACAAAGTGTGTTTCAGACAGAGCCCCAGCTATGTCGTTGTTCACCAGCTTTACTCGTCGTTCGTCGATTCGTCTCTAGTTGTAAGTCCGACTAATTGGGCCACTTCAGTTGGGTGAGTCCATAGCATTTCTGGGGAAAATGCGGTTGGTTTTGCTGGAAAGTTGAAAAGGCCTTGTATGTCTGTCGGGCCACGTTGCAGTTTCGGCATTTCTTCTCAATTTGGTATGTAGCAACAGCTCAAGCAGAGTTGGGTCAGAGTTGTCCTTGTCGAGCCTGTGAATTGTTTCTCTTCGGCGGCAATTGGTGGGCGTCTGCCCCTGAGCACTAAATTTGCTTTATTTCTGTCGATCACGTTGATCGCGACTGGTGAATACGGTGTCTGCATTCTGTGTACTGTTATGTCTTGAGGTTAGGTTGTTGTGCAAGGTGCTGTTTTTCTTGTGCGATGCAACTTCGTATGTTGCAAAGTGGCTTGGGGGCCGAGATTAGATTGCGGTTAGGGTGTTCTGGTAGATGACAAGGTGTTATGCATTGTTATCGGAACCATCATTGTTTCCATATGGAGATCGCCTTCGTTTGCCATGAGGCATCCTGTGCTGGTTCGCATGGCTGTGTTTTGGCCTTCTTGAAGGTGCTTTTAGTTGGTTTAGCTTAATTGCGGGGTCCAGATGGGTTCAGCGTAATCGAGCATCGACCGATCGCTTTGTATATGGCGATGAGCGTTTCTTTATCTTTAACCCACGAACTTCCAGCAAGTGAGTATTTCTAGACCTGAAGCGAATTTTGACGTTGCTAGCTTGTTTGGAGGAGCCGAATATGTTGGTGAATTTTACTCCCAGGAGTTTAAGGTATTGACACGCCCAACTCGAGTTTCTCTATATAAGACTGGGTAGCGTATCGTTATCGTATTTACAACTCTGGTATTTATTAATGGCGTCTACATTTATATATTCACAGACAATTAAACAACTATAAATGGCCAAGTTTAGTTTTAATTGACACTCCAAATAAGTCTTTGCTTCAACTGTCTACCGACAGTCAGTTCTGGGAACCAAAGCTAGTTATGATGGATTACTGGTCACGAGATGTTTAAGTATTAAGCGGAGATAAACTGGGCAGAGGAGGTTTCAAAACGATTTTTACAGGACTTGAACTGCTTGCAGCATCCTTAAATCGGCTATCAAAGTCATAGTGGGTATTCAACTAGATAGTAAGGCGTGCCAAATGAGTCATTTTGGCCTTAAACAACAATGTCCTGGAACCTCCTGAATCTATGCCGATATCAAACAACTAGAAGAGCAAAATGAAAGTTAACTGTTGGGTTGGTTTGTCCAATAAATAACTCTTTTCTGTCGGCAGAATAAAAGTTGAAGTTTTGCCATCTGACTTGGCTTGTATGGAATTTGATATCCTCCGTTCTTAAAAATGCAATCATTCAGTCATAAAAGTGTAAATTGAAGAATGTTTTAAAGTGGAAAGTGGGGTTATATCTCTTTTTCCTCTTTCATGTTCATCGAAGACATTCTGGCCGGGTTCGCTAGAGTTGGTGTCACGGTAGATGTGTATGCGAAAATTGTGGTTATCCTAGTCATTACATAATCACAGAAATAGCTCCGATAAACGCGTATGCAGAGGGCTGCAATCTCGCCACTTATCCTATGCTAATAAATTAGTAACAGGTACAAATTACCGGCCTTTTCTATGGCTGAATATCCAAAGAATCGGATAACGAGATCATGTGGGCCCGTACTTAGTAATATTAATAACACCAAAGAACGGTAGGGATCGGATCCAATTAACGGGTTCATGAACATTATTCCTCGACATTTTAAATTTAACATTTTATCATGTATCGTGTAGTGCAGTAAGATTAGGATAATTTTTTGGATTATATTCGTCAAAACTTACTTAGCCCTTGTGGCGGCAGTTTTCACTTCACTAGTACTTTACATTTCTCGCTTACAAGCAAATCGAGGCGGTCACTAGAAATCTGACAGCAAGTTCTTGGGACAAATTATATTGCAGATATCACAGACAGGGGCAGTGCCGTTGTGGTATATGTGGTGGAGTTCTAAGTAAGCGAGGGGCCCCAGGTTCGATCCCCGGCCCGGTAAAACAGAAATCACATCTTAAGGTATTTTCCACTGCTCCACCTCTCACGAATATCTGACACACATCCGGGACTACAACTGTCATTAAAGAGCTTCTCAATTAGACGTTTGAACTCGGCATGGAATTGTCGATCCTTTTCCATTCGTATCAAAAATGAAAAACCCACTCAAAACGAATGGTTATGAGAAGCTAGGCCTAGGGTCCTTCATGACTTATCTGCCCCTAACCCTTACAGTATCAATGAGGGGCGTAAAAATAATCTTCGTGTTCATTTTGAACTCTTTTTTTTTTTTTTTTTAATAAGTTTAAAGTAGCTTTTTGATCGGGCGAAGATCTGATTACACTTTTGCAAATGGAAACACATTTCGCTTACATAAAACCCTCTATTTTTGGTTTGCGTCGAATCCAATCCGAAACATGTGTGTTGAGTCATTTTTTAATTAACTATTACATTCCATATGGCCAGTCCCTGTTTGACGATGTGGGTTTGAGGTTATAGTACAGTTGACGATTGTTTCATGGCTGGTGGTGTGTACACAATAATAATTTCAGGCAATTACAAGTTCAGTTGAAGTTCAAAACGTGCGTCGCCAATACAACAATTATTTTTATCAAAAAAGTCCGAAATATATGTTATATCATCACTCGTATTTGTTTTCTTCAGAAAATAAATAAAAATGTTCTAGTCCACTCAAGTCTGTAACGTAATTTAATTGTATAACTTTAATCGTAGTATTATATTCGTTTGTCTATTCCTTTTGTCGTAGTTGATAATAATGAGTTAATTCCATCAATTTGTGATCGGGACAGCGTAATGCAGTTGGATTAAATAAATGTCGAGTTTATCATAAATCGAGTGAGGCAATAATACTCGTGTTATATTTTTGATAAAGAATCGCGAAATCATAGACAAAAGTTGTTAGTTTCCATGTAAAACCACTGAATCCGAAACATGTGTGTTGAGTCATTTTTTAATTAACTATTATATTCCATATGACCAGTCCCTGTTTGACGATGTTTTGAAAAAAAAAAAATCAACAAGACATCATGTGGGTTTGAGGTACGCATTTTTAATAGTAATAATATCCGGCAATCTGTGACCCTAGGTATCTTTCCCTCTTTCGTGTGTTCCTTCAAAGCAGTAGCAATTGCAACTACTGAGTTTTAATGCGTAAAATTTACAAAGCCAAAGATTTACCGGAGTGAGCTAACAAAAAAAAAACGTAACCAAATGTATATTAATCAGCGTTGTGAAGATTGCGAGTAAACTGGACCTTTGACGGAAATTTTAACAAGCTTCTCTCTAGTTTGAACCAGTGGTGAAGCAGTTTTTTACGACTCTGTAACTCAACGCTCTCCGATGACACTTATAATAGGGCATAGGTCGATTGCGGCTTATTGCCAAACACATGCTAGTTCAGAAAACCCCACCAGAAAAAATATAGCGGGCCATGATCCTGGTGGCCAATTCACGTCACCTCTGCGAGAGATAACCATACCCTTAAATCGTTCATGCAGAATGTTCATCGTGGTGTATGCTGTTTGGCACGTAGCGCCCTCCAGCTGGAACCACACGTTTTCGCCCTCTATATCGTTCCCAAAACAAACCCATGCCGTTAATGGTGAAGGGCTTACCAACACCGGGCGAAAAACTCCACCAAAAAGTAACTTATTGTGGATGCGTTGCCACCTGGTGAACCTAGTGTGTATTGGTGTCGTTTTATATACGGCAATTTTGCTTGTTAACATAGCCACGGATGTTGGCTGACTCTCATTTTGATAATAAAGTTTTATCATTTGGACGTGCTGCTCAATCCTGTGATTGCCATGGTGATTTGGCATCGGTAAATGAAGAGTAAGCTCCACTAGACAGACTCCACCAAAATAACATCGCTGGCGCCACTGGCTACCAGCATCAACCAGTCCCAATTGAGAAATTCTTTACAAAATGTTTTTATTTGCTTACTTATAGATTGCGTTACATTTCGGGGCGTTTGTGGGGCTCAAGCTACCTCTCTCCATTTAGTACGCTGTTTGACTAACTGCCTTCAGGTGTTTAAGGTTGCAATCTTATAGAGCGTGTCACCTAAGGTAAAGGTCTCCCTCTAATGCGTTGTCCCTCTGTGTTGTAGTCCAAAACTCTTCGGACTAGAGCGTTAGTCTCAAGTCATAGTCCAAGTTTTCTTAGGCAGCTGTTTTGGACCATGTTGCTGTATACCTCATGCAAATCTCTGTTTAATCCTCTTCACGACTGAAAATCACTCGAAGAATGTTGAATACAGCAGTGCACTAATAATGAGGGTTATACTGAGTCATCTTAGCATATCCTATCACCGCTTTATTACTAGAGATGTAACGGATATCCGGTTAGTATCCGTTATCCGTCCTATCCGGTTCTTTTTGTGATATCCGGATAGACTCCTGGTATCCGAGTAGTTGCCGCCGGATAGTCTTTGTAAAAAAATTTAAGAAAAAAAAAGAAAAGACATCCAAATATATAGTTAAAAAGTTTTATTTTTCAAAATATTCGAGCAGTAGAATGTTTAAATTGAGTCATTTAACTCGGGGCAAATTATGGTGAATAAAAACAAGTTTTTCTGCATTGAGAGTAAAAAACGATTACGTTTCTTTTCGTAAGGTATGCCTGCTTCCAAAAAAAAGAGTCTCTCGCTTAATATGCTACTACACGGTGATGAAAGATAAATCTTGGCAAGTTTAGACAAAATTGGGAATTGTTCGGTATTAACTGACCACCAAGTCCAATCACTATTCCGATCAAGTCGAACTGTTTTAAAATAGAAGCCAAGATCGTTGGCAGTAACATTTTTTTTGTTGAAAATTCAATCTGACTATTGTCTTCCGCCGCCTCGTTAAAACATTCCCAAAAAGTATCATGAGTATCAACTCCACCCATTTTATTTTTCTGCGGGATAAAACATGAAAGTATGCGTCTCAGTATGCAGACATCCGGCCGTCGAATATCCGACTATACGGTCGTATTACATACCGAGTATCAGGTATCCGGTATCCGGCTAAATTACTATCCGTTACATCTCATATTATAACTCAGTTGCATCCTTAGACTGACGAAACCACAGCATTATTCTTCACTTGATTCCTGATACGAGCATATATCATTTTCTTAAAGTTTATTACCTACGAAGCCGAAATAGTTAACAAAGTCCCTGTTTATTATGGCGTTCTGCCCAATAATATTGTATTGACAGAATACACTTGGGTTTTCCATTGGGCTTATGATAGGTATTCATTTTCGAAAAAAAAACTGCTTTATCGTGTGGTGTCCTCCGACCATGAAACTAAAGTAGGTATGGATTAGTAATATCATATCTCTCTTAACAAGTTCACATGCCCACATCATTTTAATAATCACTTTCTTTCAAATGTATCACTTAAAATTGTTCCGAGAAATTGTATTTATATCGCAACGTTTGAAAAGCTCCAGTAGCGCCGTCTTCGATACCCACCCAACTACTATTTACAATAAGAAAAGCAACTGGTAATTTGCATAATTTCAGAAGTCTCAATAAAAATACATACATATACATACAGCACTCCGGCAAAATTGAATACGCTCTTGAAATTTTAAGCACCAGTAATGTAACCGACTTCATGTAAAGCAATTTATTTAAACTGTAGCTTTTCGATTCAAAATGTTACTCTAATGTGCACAGCTTTAAACACAAACTATCTTTCACCACTTGCTAAATGAGCAGGCATCACTTTCATTATTTCCCTTTTTGTTTCTACATTCGTTCAACCGATCCGAATACAAAATCTATCTATCCATTGTTTATTCCCCTCTTGCTGAATCCATTCATAAATTTAAATTGATAAGCTTAAGCTCAAGTGTGCGTTGCTTCGAAAAGAAAAACCTAGTATTTCGTGGATTACGTCAGCCTTTGTGTGAACGATGTCAAACTAGATGGGAGCACATGTTAACCCTGACAAAATATTTTACCACCGCTATACAGATACAGACTACACTTGCATTCGCAAAAAAAAATAAGTTACCCACAGTTTTGAATTTTCTAATCGATTCTGTGGTAGAATAGAAATCGAAACAGCCAGACTTCGTATTCTCTTTATAATCATTTGTGGTTGTGTTCTTCTTCGTCAAGTTTTGAGAGCCAGTAATACTTGATTTAACAAATGGCAGCAGATCAGTAGAAGTGTTTCGCTGTTACTTTAATACTTAGTGAGAAGTGTAAGATCACAACGAATGTTAGTGTTTGCCAAAAGTGTTGATACTTGCCAATTGCTTGGATATTTGTTTTTATTATTTACTTAATCACATTCTACACCGACAGTGATACATAAATATTACTTATGTTTGTAAAATTGGCATAAACAAATAATTTGATGATTGATTAATGAGAATGAGTGGTTGAAAAAATACGACTTTTGGTTGCAGATTCAAAATTAAATAAATTGTGTTATTGTGTTGAGTTGTATAAATACGACAAAATGTTACCACGTGCCGAAAAGATGTTGATTTCATTGTAATTAAGCTGATATTTATTTTTAATTTTGTGGTCCTAATAAGACTTGGAAACTTTGTTTACCTTACCAATTGTTATTAATTTAGCATTTTTAATGTACAGCAGCGACTGTATTTATTAAGAAAAGCTTTTTTTTTGTCATTCAATTAACACAATGGGCTTAAAGAGAGTGGTTAAAAAATAATTGTTTTCTACGATCTTTCTGTGTTATTGGGATTTGAGTTTACAATTCTATATTGCACGAAGTATTATTTTTGAAATATGGAAAATGGTTCAATATTTGTATAAAGCTCGGTCTTAGGTTTGAAGTTTGAACATCGGAACGTCTGAGAAACATGCGAGTGTATATGCTGATAAGTAAAACACGTCGCAATTTTACGTTTTGACTTAGTCTTACTCGCCGCCTTATAATCAGTAAGTGCTTTTGGGTTCGCGGCAATCCGTCTTCAAAAATTATCAGTATGAGATATATGAATATGCGTCATGCACCGATATAAAATTTCTTGGTGTGTCAAACTCCTATTAATTGACTAAACTCCCCATCTCCCTTTGATTTCTTCAATAGCTTCCTGGAACCATTATTCGAATTTTCCTTCTACCACATGAGGTTTTCTTCCTGTTCTTCTATGCGCGTGTGCTCGGCTTTTTTCTCCCTTCTTGGTTTTAAGCTCAATGATACTCGATTCCATCTGCATCTCGCTTTGGATCACCTTCACCGGCCTATATGGAATTCAACTTGTGTCGCGATATGTTTTCTGGTCAGAAGAACAATATTTGTCTTTTCCGCAAGACCAAGGCCATGGTTTTCCATCCAGAAGTAAACGCGTCTCATAACGGGGATTAACTTTCTGCTATCAAGTAGGTGTCGTTAGGCATTTCGATGTAGGATCCCATAACAGAATCTGTTGCAGATTTCGGTTCCAAGGATGGGCTGTGTCTGTGTTTAAGGCGTGTCTCACGACGAGGGTAGCCAGAACGGCAATCTTTTTCAAGCTATGACTTCCCCGATGAGAGTGAAAGCACTGTTTTCACCACCTTCTCGATTGCTTCGATTGTTATGTATCCTTCTCTAAATCCGTGCTGTCTTTTGGATAGGTCTGCTGCACCCTGGATTGCAGTGGTGAGCTGGAGTTTCAACAATTTCTGTAGTGGTTTCCCTGCTGTATGCGAAGCGGTCTGTAGGCTGAAGGAGAATTCGGTTCCCCCTTTTCCATTGCATTTTTTCAATAAAAAAAAAAAATCCGTGGCTCTAGCGGTTAAATAAATGTTCGGTGAAAAATTGCAAGGCTTTTGGTCCGGTTTGAATATAATCTAAAAATGTAAGATGTTCATTTTCTGAACAAAAAAGTTTGTACCTTTCCACAAAAATTATTATCCAAACATTAGCTTGGAGTGGGACTAGACGCATCCGCTTAATGTTATATCAATGCGAATATACCTATTAAGGAATCCGCCTTAGTGTTTGTTATGAAGTGTGCAATAAATTCATTAATTCTTCTTTCTGAATGTAAATATACTTGCTGAATTGGTTTTACCTATTTTTTTTTTTTTGGTTTCATTTTTGAATACCTACCCAATTTTATTGTTCGGATCCTGATGCAAAAATCCTATTTAAATCTATATTTAAGGTTAGGGAACACTTCCTTACCAACTGTAAAATTTAACGTACAAGCATAAAAAAGTGATTAATTACGACATTATTTTAAAATTCAGGTACGCTTACAAAAGTTATCTAAGTAAATTAATTAGCATCCAGTTGCGTTGGACCAAAAGTAGTAAAGTTACAGCTGAACTTAAACACATTTGTTATGTGGCATAAAAATCCATAAATCTTAATTAACTTATAAACAAATTATAAAAGTCAAAACAAACCAGTCTTGCGTGATTTTAAAAAGCGTTGTCCATTTAAAATGTTACTAGTTTAATGCCTTAAGGAATGGAGTTACATTCATATTTGGTTTTATAGGTTTGTTCGTTGACCAATGATCCGAACTTTCTATGACTAACTCGTTGAACAATTAACCATAAAATAAACTGCGATACCAACAATTCACTTTCCAAAGTTCTGATCTATATAGATCATTGATTTCCACGGTTTACAACAACAGTTGGATCTCGTACTGTTGTTGTAAACCTTGGAAATCAACGATCTATATAGTTCACGTGAGCATAATACAAAAGGGCGATTATACTACAAAAAAAGGGCTCAAAAAATTTGTTGCCGAAAATGTGTAACCTAAAAGAAATCTAACACTCAAAGAGCAAATTGACTTAATCCTTGCTATGTACCTAAATTTGAAAAATGTTGTCAGCGCAAATTATTTTGGAAAATATGGCAACTCCATATAACTACCCTTGCTCGTGAGGCTCTCAAGCTAAAAAAAAACCTTTCAAAATTAAAGATTTTCACAAATTGTCGCTATAATTATGACGTACAATTTTCATCAAAAAATTGTAATTTTCTTATATCGAAATCAAAAAACATTTATAGGTACTTAAACTCAAACGTTTTTTGTTCATTTAACATACCTACTAACATACAATACCTACTTAAACAATGAATGAGTCGGTAACCCTGATCATTTTAAATATTCCCGAAATTATTGGTATAACTTGCATTTTCATTGTTTATTTAGCAATAACTACGTTCCGAAAGCCCAGTGTATAATTATCTATGTAGTGTCTATGATATTGTAAACTAATGGGTTACATGCTAGTTAATATTCACGAACTCGTTGTGTCGTTTATTGGACATGCGGCGATAATAAGTTAACCACAACCGTTCTATTCATGACTCAATAAATTTAAATTTATTATCGATTGTGAAAAAACATTTGAATCTATTCGACTTTAAAATACAAATCACCTATTTTGCAACCACCAACTTTTATTGCCTTGGGATGATAAGTTCACTAATTTGACTCATTTCACTTGCAAAAATTCCAGTCTGTCCCAAGCAATGCGTTTCGACTCCATGTTTTCAAATTCTGATTCCGATTCCAAGCTAATTGAGTGATGTCTTACACACTTGCGCTTTAGGAAACACTTTCACTCATTCCAAAAGACATTCTTAAAACATCTTTATCAAGTGTTTGGCATTTGAGTTTTTCGTTTTCTTCCATCTTTGCTTATCATCACATTAACTTATCTACCTCTATTCAAGCACTTTAATATAAACGGTTCGTTGTTCCTAGTAATCTACAATAATAATTATTAACCGACCAGAGCACAATCAATAGGACAAAATAGAAAGCAAAGCCAAAGAAACGCCAGAAGCAAGAAACATTCTACTGATTCCGTAGCAAGACACACGTTTGTGTAGACAGCATGGAAATTCAGATATTTAAAACGGAAATGACGTATTTGATTGATTCCATATTCACTGTTACACAAATGTATTTCCTGCACATTTATTTCAAATGCCATGATGGCAATAACACTTATTAACTAGGTACTCCAACTCCACTATCAAATAGAACCAGTTTTTATTTCTCTTTATTTTGTAACTTGAGTTTTCCTTGAATAATTTAAATGGCACACCCTATATGAAATACCATTTCTCTGCTGCTCTGGCTGTCGCTGTGTTCGACTCGTTTTCTCATATCTCCGAACGCTGCACAACGAGAAAGAAACACACAAAACTGAATCATGTGACAGCGGAAAAACTGACAGCTCTCAGTATTCGTGACACATCCATGAGAGTAAAGTGTGGAAGCAAGTTCAATTTATTTATAGGAAATGAAGTAAATTTATTTGGTGATTAAGTAACACTAATAATGAAAAAATTATAAAAAAATAAAAGAAAACGTGTTGGTAAATAAAACAGAAAATAAGAAAAAGAGCAATAATTTGCGTAGTTTGTTGTTGGTTGTGTTATGTTTTATCTGTAATGTAAGTAATGCAATGCAATGTAAGGGTTTGGATTTCTTTCCATTGGGGTGGGTGAATTTTCTGGTGCAGTCGCCAAAGTGTACACAGAAGACGGCAACGAAGGGGATGGTTTGCGATTACTATCTATGTGTTTGTGTGCGGTTGTTTGTGCTATCATCGATTTTTCGCAGACACTGCGAACCATCTGACTTGGATTGAGCTTTTGTGTATATTTTTGCGATTAGAACGGCATTTTCTATTAAAGAAAGTGACCAGTGTTTTCTTTGTCTTAAAAGAAACGTCGTGCTGTGCTTTCTGCAAGCTTTGCGACGATATTCTTGAGTGTATTTTCGTTTGTGTATGAGCAGCTCTGGTTCTGCCATTGCACGAAATCCATCATAAAAAGGGAATTTTTGATACCACCGCAGGTATAACTACCGGTCGGTGTCCGTTTAATACTTTCGTGTGATTACATACAACACACGCCCTGTGCAAAGTATAATTACTGCAGCTTTAACTGGAGATCGTCGTGTAATAGAAGTTTCTGTTGTGAACGTAAGTAGAACTTGTTTCTTAGCTTGGTCCATCATCGTTGCGGCTCCTTACGCATTTTTGTACCTTGCTTGTGCCCTTGTTTCAGTCAGTGCGTCTGACTCACGTCAATTTTCAGCAAGAAAAACAAGTTTTCAATATGAAGAAACTACATATGCAAGGCCAAGAGGGAACATTTCACTGTTGGATGGTATTACTGCTATATAATCAGTATGTATCTATAATCAATCGTCTTTTCTCACTGAGGTGCATCCAGCATCCCTTTAAGACGCCTCACGTACGCATTGGTACTTGGTTTATACTGAAACGCAGTAAACACAATCAAATCATGATCTACAAAATAATACAGTCAAATAAATTGTAAACATTACGTTTATCTTATCGATCACTGGATGGTTGTCGGCAAAATATGTATATGGGCTTTTGTTAACTGCTTACATGCTCTCTATGCATGGCCTTGGCCTTAACACAATGTTTCTGTTTAAATGTGGTAATCTTGAAGATTGTAACTTGTTTATTGATTTTCTTTCAATAACCTTCTGAATAGGCTGTTTACAATTTGTAACACGAAGGTGTTACCTTTATAGAACATTTGAGTGCAGAAAAAAGAGAATTCTTTGTTTTTTTTTTTTTTTTTTTTTTTTTTTTTTTTTTATTTCGGGTCTTTTCTGTTTAACTCTCCATATGAATAGACATAGGCGGATCTAGTAAAGGTCGTTCACTGCATAGGCGAGAGTGCACCTTCAAAATATGGCCGTAAGGAATAGTAGCCTAATCGGCATTGATCTCATTTGGATGGCCAAAGTTAATGGGCCATTGCATTAGTTCATTGACAAGCTACTACCAAGCCCTTAGACCACTATTTATGGCATTTATAATCGATGATGTTTATTCTTATTTGCCTCTTACCTGTTACCATCACAATTTTTCTTGCACTCATTTGCCCCATAAAAGCTTATATATGGTAGACGTCATAGTCATCCGTATTACCCAGCATTATCAAGTGCGCCGTCTGCTTGAGTAAGTGTGAGATATTCAAAAGTTCTGTGTCTTGTTTGTGTTTAACAATCAGTTCGTTCAATCATTTGGCATAATTACTAAATGAAACGAATGGCCGTTTGACGCATACGATGTTCTCCGAATTCGAGTATCGTTTCGAACAATAGGCTGATAAGTGGACGAAGTCCACTTGTGCGATGAATTCGTAAAAAAGCCACTTGAGCAAATAGCTATTCACAAAGAAGCCTTCCCAAAATTCTAGGAATCTTATTGAAGTATATGGCACCACTTCTCAAATCACTGTCCCAAACCTACAATAGATGTTTGAAAAGACACCTTATTTCAGGAAGGCATATTTGAAACCGCATGTAATTTACACGCCTTGATTTTGATTTTAATTGTTTTTGAAAAGAGTTAACCAGATTATCTAAGCGCCGCTCCTATTCATACTTATACGCATATTTTAAACCTTTTCAAACAATGCTTTCGGTGGTTTTATTGACATGTATTAACCTGCTGCACCTTTGGCAACATAAACTTAGTCTCTTTTTTACTTTCGCCAAATTCCTTTGAGAATTGCTAAGGGTGTGAACACGTTGTCGGTGTTTGACTGTAAAATCGAGGAAAAATCTAAAAACTAATAGCGAAAAGGAACTACGCTGATGTTTTCTTGCCTAGTCGAAGAAATCTTGCTCCATTTATTTTGCTCAAACACATTGTGTAGCGGCAATTGGCGCCTTCCTTCTAAGGCAACAACTATAAAGACTCAAGCCAGGTTGGTCTAGGACACACAAAGGTTGTTTTTATATCGCAGTGGTTGATTGGACAGGCTACAACTGCCAAGAAAGTCGTAGCTCAGTAATACTGCACAGAAAAGGCTATCGAGGTAAACATTTTGCAATAGAAAGCATGCTCAATACTAGAACCAAGGTCATGCCGGAGCTTACTTCATGTTGATAACTTCTTTGCGGCTGATCTTAGAAACTAGGAATTCACAAAATTATTCGGAAGATTGTAAAATCATCCCGCTTGATGACATGTTTGGGCTGTAATCGACGAACCGATAGGTTTCCGTAACTACCTACTCGGTGCAAATGTTACCAGTTAGAGAGCGGCTTACACAACTGTGATTAAAACTGCCTAGTCCAAAAAATGGCATTCAGAAAATAGTTTATTACGCCAGATAAAAATGCAAAAGCACCATGTCCAGAGCCGGACGAAAATTCGCCATGCGTTATTTGCTCCCTGGGTCCAAAACTGCTGTAGTGACTATTTCTTTCGAAAAGTAATGTGATACTAACTCCCATAGTTTAATGGTGCTATTGCCTTCTACAATCCATTAACGTAAAGAATTCGATTCTCTGATTCGATTGATATTTCCCGCAAGTGGAACAGCCTTAATTGTAGAGTACAACTGTCTGCAGCCTGTACACGTTGGAGAGACTCGTTTCTTCAAAGTCTGACCGGCTATTCAGTCCTGCGACAGTCAATTTATTCAAACATGCCAAGCCAGCCAAGTCCCGCAAGGTTAAACTATACCCCTTAACCGCGGTTTCAACATCAATAGAGACTGTAATGCAAGTTTTTTTTTTTCTTTTTACCACCATGATTTTGTTTCCACTTCTAATTTTTGTTAATTCTCCGCTTACACTTTGTCAAAACAGTCCCTGCCTTGTGAATCAAAATTTGCTGCTGCTTTATATGCTTTCCTTTTGGCTTTAATTGCTTAGTCGCAATCAGCGTGGTGACAGTCCACCAACGACGCATATTTTTGTTATCCTTTTTTTTATATCAACACTTGCAGCAGTTGGCAGAAAAACGGCTTGCAGTCTTTTGCAATTACAGTCCTTTCCGTGTTTTATACTTTTCAATGTTTATTTTGTGTTTTTCTTTTTTCGTCTTCTCTTTTCATCACTGGGCAACTGAATCGTTGATCGCTTCTCGGAACGTTCGGTCATAAGATCAATTTTTTTTTTGGCGGCGGTTTGTTGCTTAGGAGACTGCCAGGTTGCCTTATGGACATTGAGGTGTGGATTGTTCCTTTAGTTGGGTATCGTATTACTGACTGCCTTACAAATGTTTCACAAGCTTGTAGAGACGAACCGCATTTTGTCCTCCTGTTCCAGAGGTTAATGTGTCGGTAGAGTTGTAATTAGTTTTGGTCTTCTTTATGTGACAATTTCAAGGCCATACGCTTCTTATCAGTCAAAAGAAACCAACTAACGCATTATAGCATCACAATTCCTGGTCTCTATTTCGCATGGCTTGGTTGGCTTGGCTCCTTACCATAACAATCATTTTGCCTACATGTTCCGAGGGGCGTGAACTCCACACGCGCACAATTGCACTTTCTTTCTTTTATTTAATTGTCTTGTATTAAATAAAAACTTTTACAATAATTAAATTCTAAATAGAAAACAAACTGTTTCTCGATTACAAATAATGCATTCCCTCAGCCTGTGTGGATTATTTGCACTCGACAAATTTTAATAAGTAAAAACAGAAAAAAAAAAACTTAATTTAAGTAAAATAACTAAAAAAAACTAAATTCGATCTCGATCTCGCTAAGTGGAATACTTTTCTTTCTTCTCTCTAATTCGTTGTGCAGAGATGCTTCATGGCGCTTCAACAAGTAGTAGGGCGAGGCCCCCTTTAAGTCCCTTGGCACTGGCTACTCTCGATAAACATTTACCAAATTTGTCGTCCAACAAACGTCTCCAAAAATACCAAGAAATCATACCCGAAAAGTCTGTTATTGACGTGGGATGCATAACTGATATATGCTACAGTGACAACCTCCCTGAAGTCGAAATATTTTCCCTGTTGGAAGAAAAAATTCCTAAATATAAAGTACGATCCGATGTGCTAACTGATTTTACAGGATATTCAAACGAAGACTGGTTTATACCCGCACCTGCATTAAAATTGCCCACTGAGGGGTTGGGCCTGACGAAGGATCAAACTCGGGAAACTTTAAATTACTTTCTTCTATGTGGAAAACGAGTTAGCCAAATGACCCGATCGTACGATGATATCGAAGCCGTAACACGTCTGCTCGAAGAGAAAGAAAAAGATCTGGAGCTAACCGTACAAATTGGCAAAGAGCTCCTCACCCAGAATAATCTCCTTGAAAGTCGTGTCGTCGAGCTGGAAAATGATTTGAAAATCACAACCGAACATCGGGCACAAATACTACACGAGTTGCAGAAGAAAAACGAACTTATCGCCATACTGACAGACGATGACCCGGGAAATGACCCAGCAAATAACTCTCAGCCATATGTGTCGCTTGATATGCTTCAGGAAAAGATCGCAACACTGCAGGAACAAAACACATCGCTAAAATTGGAATTTAGCCAGCTAGCTGAGGAAACAGATGAGGTGGAGGCTCGAGAGCGTAAAATAATGGAGGAGATAACCATGCAGCTTAACTCGTCAAACAGCCAATACGAGAACCTCAGTCTGGAGGTGGAGAAGTACAGAGAAGAAAATCGGTTGCAGCGCGAACAAATCGCCCAGTTGATGGCTAGATTAGCAGAAGCGGAGATTCACATGCACCGAATGGCACATGAGAACAGTGAGCAGATGTCGTTGCTGGACATAACCAAAGAGAATCAGAACCTTTTGGCACTGGAACTAATTGAATTCAAAAAACGATACCAAGAAGTTATAACGCTGCTCGAAGAGGCACAACAGCAGCTGCGTAAGCACCAGAAGAAGTTGCATTCGCATGGCCGCAGTTCGTTTTTGGCTGGACTGCCGGGCATAACCCCCCATCCGGACTCGTTGCAATCAGAACTTATGGATACGTCTTTATACTCAGAGAACAGCATCGATTCCGGTATTGTCGGTGATCATCGCAGCGGTAGCCTTATTCCTAAATGTGGTGGTGGACTGATCCCACCGTACGAGAAAGTATTTGAGACGGTGCGTTGCGCCACGAAAAGCGGCCATTACACAGACGACAGCGGCATGTCACAGCTGGGAGGCGGTGCTATGTCAGTAAGTTCAACATCAGGGCCACGAATATCCGCGATGCCATTCATTGGATCATCGACTGGATATACAAACCCGGCGGGGGGTTACACTAACTACCAGTCGCACCAGTATTCGAACTACGAAAGTGTCTCGTCTATGATGGAGAGCATGTCTTCGGAACAGTCTGGCGACGAGGGATATCCCAATCAACCATCAGGCGTGCCAGGCGCCCCAGGTGCTAAAGATTTAGAAGCCGCACTCAAGCGTCTCACTCCTGCCGAAGTGTTAGCGCGTCGCGCAATGCTACAACACGCCCCACCCGGTACATACAACTACGACGAACATCACTCTGTCCGTTTGCCATTGGGCATTCGAACACCAGACAGCATTATGTCCACTGGATCATCAACGAATTTGTCATTCTCAAATCGACAGTGGCGTCTTCCGGATAAACTGCAAATCGTGAAGCCAATTGAGGGATCACAAACGCTACACCACTGGTCCAGACTGGCAACTCCAACTTTCAGTGGACTACTCGAAGAACGACCAGGAGTCACAATACGCGGTGGTCGAGGCTTAGAAGAGCTCGGTGTACTTTACTCACTATCGGACGTGGAGGAAGATATCGACGATCACCCGGGCAAACAGTTTGAAACCGGCAGCAGCATTTACACATTCACCACCAGCATGGTAATGCATCCTGATGATGGTATCCTGAACGATTTATCATTTTTGTCCCAGTCACAAATATCATCCCGAATGGCTTCGGCTTCGACTTCCAGGCAACCAAGTTGTCCACTTACACCCGAGCGCGGAAGGTCACGAAAGAATTCGTGCTCAACATTTTCCCTGAACATGAGTCTAGCCTCAGTGCTAAACGAACGTGGTATCAAGGCTGTAACACCAAGTGCACTAAACACACCAGCTGGCCCAAACTTCACACCAACAGTAACTCCGTGCAACAGTCCAGCCGGTTCACCAGACCGTTCACTATCCCCGGAAGACCGTCGTTTTGGATTATTCGCAAGCGGCGCTGATCTAATCAAGAGAAAAATCAAGGGCGATCTCGAGCGTCCCAGCCAAACGCAACAACAGCAGCAGAGAATCATGCTGTCCCGATTGGAAAAGCGAGCCCTTCGTTCACTGAAATTAATCGAAAAGCTCGAGAGTATAGGCTTAGAGAATATTATTGCTACAGAATCAAGTGATATGCCGCATTTCGCAAGAGGTATAGCCAGTCGAAGTTCAAACAGCCCAATGGCCCAGTTGGAAAGTTTGAGACATTTCCCCACAACAAGCAGTGTCGTCGATAGCAGCAACAGTGATATGCACAAAGGGGCTCACAGTAGCAGCAATCCTATTAGAAGTAAGACAAGCGACTTGTGTGACACGACAACCGAGAACGTGAAACCAACAACCGCAAAGGTCACTAACACATCACCACCTACAACCAGTCGAGTTAAGCAAATGCAACGTCAAAAGTCGCGACGCAACCTCAAAAACGGTACTGCTCAACAACGTTCCGATTTGGGCACAATCGGTGGCGGTGCTAGCGTAGGTACACGAGTTGTCCGCTCCGATCTCGGAATGGTTGAACAACAACAAGCATCGGAACAGAAAAACACAACACCCGAGCGCCAGACTGCAACACAGTCCTTTGTGGGTTCCATTAGCTCGTTACTGTTTGGTCGAAAGGGCGGTTGGCTATAGTTAATTTGCACTTACCTATGTTTAATTTTAAGTTCGATCATATCGTGTACATATAACACACTCTATATATTTTTAATGTTCTAATTTTTCGCCGAACTGACAAATATACACACGCTAGGTCGTTGCATCGGCAGTATCTGTTATGTGCTAGTACTAATAGTTTTCTATCTGTCCTCTGCACACGAGTGGGCCTACCTTACATCGATAAATCAGCCCGTGAAAAGTGCCTAAATTGTAGTCTAAGTAGTTTGTGTTAGAATAGTTTGTTCATCTCACATTTTGTTGTCCTATGCTATGGCTGGTGCTTTCAATAAAAAAATAAACTGTGTTTGTTGTACCCGAGGTGCATGATACTTTTTTTTCCCCCACTAACTGCTATACACGTGATGACCTCACAGCAAATGGTGCAATGCCCGCACTAAGGGATGAGATATAAGCATATTTGGCTCTATATCATTCTAATGAAGAAATCGCGGACTAAATTATCGATATACAACCTAGGCCACTCTTGCTTCTTAGGTAACTCAGGCCGCAAACTAACTTATGTAGAATATAAATATAATATTTTGTTTTGATTCCTAAGCCAATTACAGATATTGTCAATGCAACGACGATGTGCATTCTCCTTTTATATTATGATTTGCTTATAAAAAATAATCGCGAGGATGTTTTTGACAATGTGACCATAAAAAAAAACCAAACATTAAACGAAAATTGTTTGTATATGTAATTTTTATTTTATATTTAGTTTTTGACTTGTTGTTAAGTGAACGACGAACAGAAAGCAAATAACACATAAACAGACGAATGAATTAGAAGATAATATTGATTTTTGTTTATTTTAATTAACCCTCAGTGTCGGATTTGTGATGCTGTGTGTTGAAGAGAAAACTTTTAGTTTCTTTTAATTTTTCAGTCTAGTCTTAGTGTATACTGGTATACTGGAGTTTTGTTATAGTTTTTATTATAATTTTCTATTTATTTCTAACTCCAACAACAAGAAAATGTGTTAAACTTAACGTTCTTCATTCATAATAATCTTTTGTCGCTCATCGTTTATAATGAATGCCATCCATCATTAATCATCTTGTTTTGTAGATTTGTAAGGCTTTGATGGCCACAGAGAGTGGTGCTAGAAGCGAAGCGAGGCTTTGTTCAAATAAAACCACGTGATAATAGTTGTATGCCTACTACACCCCCAAAATGTATTAAAGTTTATTTTCCAATATTAATTGAGACTTGAGTTGATTTCTGTTTTTATTCTAACAATGTGGATGCTTCTTTATGTGAAAACCCTCCGTTAATTGGCTCTTCAATAACTAATCAAGTTGAAAGTCTAAGCTTGTGTTTGTTTTGATAATATAGTGAGTAGTGGTCGATTTGTGTTGTGCCCCACCAGACAGAGAGAGAGAGAGATCAGTTTCTGACAGTTTTCGTTTCATTTGCATATTCTCTTTTAACCAAGCATTTGTATGATTACCATAAAATTAAAAGATATCAAATTTACATTTAAATGCGAGCCGTGTGCATTTCTTTTCTTTTTTTCTAAAATTTTCCTCGAAGATTGGCTTTCTTTTCTTCTTTTTCATTAACACATTCCATTAATCGTTTTGAAGTATGCAAGCGAGGTGCTGCAACCTGCAAGGTGTTTACAAAATTATTGCTTATAATTATGGTGGGTAGGGTTGACCTCTCAGTGGCTGGATTTTGAAAAATTGATCAGCTTAACCTGTTTTACATATGCTTTGGAATTGTGGATTGATGCTAAACGATGTATGTACGTGATTAAGAGATGCGACACTGACGTACAGTTGTGGGAACAGTGTAGTAAACCGCCGTCAATATAAAGGTGAAACAATATTTATGAAAGGTGTAGGTATCTACTGAAACAGTCATACTCTTAAGTTTGTTCATTTGGCTTGTGTACACCTTCATTGTTCTGCGACAGCTAGCTGTTTCGTCGTTTTTTGTCTAATCATTTGCTCCCTTTTACCAGGTTGGGTAATAGTTTCTTAGGTAAATATTTGGGAATATGTACCTACATTCCCTATGGGACAAAGTGATTTGTACAGACACCAGTTCATCTCAGCGGTTATCATTGCATGTAGGGATGATTTTAATATAGATAGGTTAACGCCCGATGTAGAGCTGCTTAAATTGTTGTTCTTTATTTGTAGAACACATTGAGGTATTTGTATTTGCATTTAATAGCAGGTAGATGCAGGTCCCAAGCAAGGTATATGCTCCCCTATGGTGTTCCCCACGCAAACAACTTGTACTGCTTTCAGAGATGAAAATATAAGACGAACTGTCTTAGCACTGGTAGTATTGTTCGTTAACCTCGAGGACCACACCCCTTATCGTGCGCTAGTGGCATTTAGCACAGAAAATACGGAAACAGAAACGGGCCTAGTTGCGGCTATCGTGAATAAGTTCCGATCAAAATTATCCCATTGTGAATTTGATCGCTGAGCTGCAAATCAGATATATGTATAACAGGGAATACAGTTCAAGCATTCGTTTTGGATACATTCTGCGCGTCTGCCAAAAAATATTTTTTTTTCCATACAGATTATGAAACTATTCCTATACACGACTACTTACAATGGTTCTCCCTGACCTATGAAGAATGTATTACCTTCTACATGAACATGGCAAATGTTCCCTATGAAGATGTGCGCTTGATTCGAACCATTCGACTTCCAATATTTAAAGTAAAGTATCAAAGTAGTAAATGACTGGACGGGGTATGTACTGTGATTTTGCACTTGCATATGATGGACTTGTTTTGACAGCCCGTGTACTCGTATTATGGAATTTTCCACAGAGTCGATACATATATCTTTCACTGTAAGAAACAAGAAATAAGATTGTGATGTTTGAAGCTTAGGTATAAACGTGACCATTACCATCTAACCCCTTTTTCGCACGAACAATAAATTTGACAATGTATTCATATTTTTATGCACATACATATCTCTAAAAAAAATCGTATTTGGATAAAAGACATCAAACAATGTGATCGCAGCACCAACATAGTTTTATTTGATTTTTATCTAGGTAATATGCGAATTACCCAATACAAATATACCCGTGTTTGCAGACCATAACGTCCAAGTCATCTGAGGCCAAAATTAAGTTATGAGCACGCAGCGAATCGCCATTATTCCAAGCTTTGATTTGAGAACAGATCCAACAACATAATTTAAATCGTTAATAGGCTTTACGCAAGAATGCTAACTTCCAACAAATTGGCAAAAAGAAAATCACTTAGACAGTTATGGCTTGGTGCCTACGGCGGATTATCATTATGATTTCTATTTCCTTTCTGTCATTACCTACTTTGTCCATTTAAAATGACAAAAAAAAAAAAAAAACTCTTGCTGCTGCTTGCCAACTTTTTGTTGCTTATAATCACTTCGCAGCAGCTAACGACATAAATTAAGTAAGTAACACGCATCTAAAGTTTTTGTCTTCATCTTCATCGGAGAACACTTTTTTTGAAATGAATTCATCAAAACATTCACAAAAAGACATGTTTTCATAATTTGCTTGATATTTTTTTATTTGCCTGTTTTGCATGATTGAAAATAGCCTGTCCAATGCCATTGCTTTGGAGTTCAAATCTTAAAATTGACATCCACATGTCAAATGGAGAGAACATTTTTTTGTGTTTTTATATAAGATGCGATGAACATATTCCGCTTGTTTCTGCTTGAACTTTGGCAATTCTTCGAATTGGCTCAAGCTAACTTCTTATCGATGTCACAAAACCATTGTATTGTATGAAACGTCTTATAAAAAAAATTTCCGGCGTATGCCTCGAAATACACTGCGTTTATTGTTTCTATATCGTGGGAATCATAGGAGTTATAATTCAAATGACAAGCAGAACATCAAACTCAAAAGATATCAATTTTTCTATAATAGAGCTTGACATCAGTTTGTGACGAGTCGCTAATCATTGACACTAATTTGACGTGTCGTATCTAGCAGCCATAACGGAACGCGGGAAATGAGTTCACTACGGCATTTGACACAAATACAGCTAATACATATTATTTGTAAACATTGTTCTTACGTTAAATACGTACATATAATGCCATGCACTAACTGAATTTAGATTTTCGGAGTGTTTGATATTTGTTCAATGGATGCCGCCTTCCAGTGTGAAGTGTGATCAGCTTTATTGGAGTTTGTGTTTTTTTAGGTCATGGGAAATTTACCATCATGAATATAAAACGTTACGTTGTTTAAAATGTTGTTTGTAATCTACATAAATTTTGCAAATTTAACTTTATCAACATTTTGATATGGTATCATTGTCATATATTACCGTTGGCGGTACGTGTCATGTGTGTTCTTTTTATCAAAAACAAGATAAGTTACTTATAAAAATATAAAAATTTATAAATACGTGCAAAATAGTGCAGACCTTTTGGTCGAGCAAAATCATTTTTTAAGAACATAGCCTTGCATTGTTTTTTTTTTTTTTTTATTTAGAAAATATGCTATGTATCTTCGTATGGTATCCTTAAACTCGGTTTTTATAAATTGATTCTTAGTCTCTTGTATTTTCTCTAAAAGATGTTTCAAAGTTAACTGCCAGCAACTGCGTGATCCCAAATCCTTACAGTAGTTATGCTCTACATTTAATTTAATTTATTTTACTGAAAAAAGAAAAATAAATAGGTTGGTGCTGCCGTTTGTGAAGAATAGCCGTTTTTTGGTTAACACCAAGCGCGTCTGCATGTTGCACATCGAAAATGATTTCGCACGAATATTTCTCATTACCTAGATATCTGGTTGCCAGCTAACAAGTTAGCAATTTAAGACAAAAAAAAAGAAGAATAAAACTACAACAAAAAATACTACCGCCTAACCGTTGTTCATTTGAAATTTCTTGCATTTTCAAACTAGTATTTTTGGCAATACCAGTTCGTGAGAATAAACCAACGTTCCCCTTTTAGGCTTTATGTAATTAACTAACTTCACGCAGAGTTTTAGGTGGCTTTAAGTGGTCATTAAGGTCGTAACGCCGGCAAAACAGAAATGTTACGATTGTTATTATAATATTACCGAAAAAAAGAACCATTTTTCGTTGTGAATATTCATTGTGGTGTTGCGCTATCAGTCAGTGACCTATTTATTACAATAGGGTAATCGATCTCTAATGTGGTATTCGATTGGGCGCTCTCAGAGCACTTTTCATGTTCGTTTATGTTCGATTCGGGTGAATCTGATTTCGTAAATTATTTATGTACAAATATTTAGAAATCAATCGGGACGGTAATTTCGAATGTCTTAGTTTAAAATTTAAGCAGTGAATGGAAAGCGCTTAGGCAAGTGTCGAAGACTACACATATTCAAGTGGCTCGAATATCAACACAAAAAAGAGCAAGTGACGTTTTTATGTTCGATTAGGCAGACAAAAACATGAAATCTGAGAGCAAATCTGAAGAAGCCCGATCGAAAACCACATTAGACATGGAAAAATTTACCACCTTATTATTAAAGCAGTGTTACCAACGATAACGTTACAGACTGTGGACACTTTATGTCGTTTCCATAGCCTTAGCTATATACACTTATTCTGAAAGAACAAGATACCTGCTTCTGATCAACTCCATTCATGTATTGGCCAAATGCGAACATATTTGCAATTATTGCACTTGTTTAAGTGCTTCTTGAATGGACCATCACAAGAGTTAACTTTGAACGGTTTCAGAAGTGTTTATTTCGATTCCGGATGATCCCGAAGTCCCGGACGCTTCGTTTTTCATGAAAAATGCAATTAAACACAAACCCTCGTATTAATCAACAAATCTGGACAAGACGTTACCAAGCATTCAAAAATTATACATTACTGATATAGTGATGTATAACAATAGGCAACAGCACAATACAGGGTGTAATAAAATGAATATTGACAGTTTTTGGCAAAGACCCATTGAACAGCGATTTACATCTTTGATGTTTTCAAAAAAAAAAAATTAAAATCTAGTCGAAACCATTTGTAGCATAAACTACCCTCCATCGCCATCAACTTATACGACAGAGAAGTTATTTTTAGGTTGCTAATTAGATTGTTCTTCGGCAGCTGAATGTGAAATTTTGGATCGAATATACTTACACATAGATCATTCTTTGAAAGAAAATAAACGAAAATCGGAAATATTCCATTAAAGTCTAACACTGCTCCATTGTTATCGCACTGCTAGGATTAGTTATTCTATTTTATTTCCGCCATAAAACTTTGTAAGCATACGTTTTTCATGTCTTATTTGTTTTAATTTTTAATTTTCTAACACGTCATCTACCAACTTTAGTTTCCCCGCTTTGCTTCATTCATTCGTTAATCGTAGGTGAGAGTTCAGCACAATTACATACCCTTTCACTTCTTGTCGCAAGCCGTTTTCAATCGCTTCGCTTCTTGCCTCACAATATCATTCTTAGCCTTAAGAAAAATCAATGAGCGAAATTCAATAAATTAAGTTACAAAAAGATAAAACAAAATTTATTCAAATAAAAACAACAACGCACTAAACAAAAAAAAACAAACAAAAACAAAACAAAAAACTTCGATAGATTATATTATTAGATCACAGATGTCACACAATTTGTCAAATAATAATTTAAAACATAATTAAAACCAACAAAATATTATAGAAATGAAATATACGACATCTATCAAATGCTTTGCTATAATAGATAAAAACAAAAATGTTATACTTATTATATATATTAGATGCTAAAAAAACGAAAACATAAAGCGATACCCAAGTGCAGAAGCAATAAAAACAAAATAATAAAGAGGGAAATGATAAACATTTATTTTTTCATATCGTCCGTTGAAGGGAGACAAAAATGATCAAGCATCAAGTGACATTTCATTCAGAGAAGATCGCATTTGAAGTTTCACATTTTCACCTGGTGAGGAGTTTGAAATGGTCCATGTTTTCTCAAAACAGTTACACTTATTATCAATTTAGGCATTTTTTGTTAGTTTCCTTTTGAAGAAGAAAACGGCGATTTCCACACACACACTTTGATAACTTTGTCATTTTTGTTCTTCCAACACGGCGACATATTGATTAGTTGTTAAATAAAAAGATAAAATAATAAACAAAGAAATGTTGATAAGTGATTAAATGATTTGTATTAACAAAAATACACTTAACCGTGTACTAAGTTCATTTATGTTGTGTGCATGTACATACTACGAGAAGAATTGATAAACTATGTATATGCAAATAAAAGAAACAAATTAAAGTTCTTGAAAATTAAAAAAAAATATTAAAAAAAATTGTTTTTCTTTATAATTGTTGCTTTGTTTATTAGGAGGGTACAAGATTGTTAAATGTTATGTGTCGTTTTTTTCTGTTTACTGTTTAGTGGTGCCGTACCTATGTCGGTTTCGACGTGACACACTGTGGCCTAAACGGCATGCCCGATTTTGAAGAGGAGCTGTCATTAGATTCATGTTCTTCCCCGAAGTGTCATAGGGTAAAAGATAAAAAAAACCCCCGCTTTTAAAAAGAAATAAAAACATGTGAAGAAGACAGATTCAAGTGTACCTAACTACTATTTGGCAGTCGTAGGTAGTCTCCAATTGTCAATTAGCTAGGTAAACTTGGATGTGTGTTGTTCACATCTTTTTAATTCGTCAGGCGGGTTTTTTCTTCTTTTTTTTTTTAATAAACTTGTTTACTTCTTTAGTCCCTTGTATAAAAAAATATTTGAAGGTTAGACTAGGTAGAACCACATTTTAGCGTCTACGTCTTCATATAGTATACAAATTAATTTTATAGATTGAAAAGTTTAACCAACACACCCAAAAAGAATGTATAGCTGATAATGATTATATTTTATAACTTAAAAGCATTTTTAAAAAGAATGTACTGGAAGTACATACTATTCTACATTATATCAACATCCCTTTTTTCTATTGGGACAAAAAATGTGTAGGTGTAGGCAAAATGTATTCTCAATGTGTATGTTCCTGTACGATAAGTTTGACAGAACTTTTGTCAACAAAGAAGTCGCAATAGAGTTGTCTTTTGGCCGACAGCATTTAATATGCAGTAGTTTATTTATATTTTGAACAGTTGTATAATTGGTTTAGACACTAGATTAAGAAGAGAACAGGTCATTACAACCAAGGCGGGCAGGATAAAGTTACATTTCAGTATCAATTTCGGCTTTATTTTCTGTTTGTCATTTCAAAGCAAGCAGGCTTTAGTAAGTTTCGGCGATTTACAATTATCAATTGGTTAGTCAAAACAGGTCATAGTTTAGGGCCATGTAGGGCGCGAACTTGTAATTTCAGCTAGACGTGTATATGAGGGGTATGCCAATGGAGTTTCCAGGGGCCATCACTGAAGGTTAAAGCAAGCAGCATACGGAAGACATTCAACAGTGAGCCGATCATCGAGGGCGAACCCCAACTCACATTTTCAATTAATTGTATATACTTGTTTAGGTGGACTTTCACTCCATATACTCAAAGTGTTTCTTTCTTTTCAGATACCATCAGAATCGTAAAGACAGATAAAAACGACGAAGCCTGGTGCAAGGGGCACATTGACGTTAACGGACATCTTTGGGGCTTCCTTTTAACATCTGGACTTCATCCATCAGTTGGTAACCAAACTACATAAGGAGCTCGTCCTTCATATCCACAAACACATAATTTCCACACTCAGCAGACCCCATACAAAAGTACAAACAAAATGACAGACTATAGCGATTTAGATCGACAAATCGAACAATTAAAACGATGCGAAATCATCAAGGAGAACGAAGTGAAAGCTCTCTGCGCCAAGGCACGTGAAATACTGGTCGAAGAAGGCAATGTACAGCGTGTCGATTCTCCGGTCACTGTTTGCGGCGATATTCACGGTCAGTTCTATGATCTCAAAGAGCTGTTCAAAGTTGGAGGCGATGTTCCCGAAACAAATTATCTTTTTATGGGAGACTTTGTTGATCGCGGTTACTATAGCGTGGAAACGTTTCTCCTATTGTTGGCATTGAAAGTGCGTTATCCCGATCGGATCACTTTGATTCGCGGCAATCATGAATCTCGACAAATCACCCAGGTATATGGATTTTATGATGAATGCTTGCGCAAGTACGGATCCACAGCCGTTTGGCGTTACTGCACAGAGATCTTTGACTATTTAAGCCTGTCGGCGATAATCGATGGAAAGATATTTTGTGTTCATGGTGGACTTAGTCCTTCAATTCAGTATTTAGATCAGATCCGGACGATCGATCGTAAACAGGAGGTGCCCCATGATGGGCCAATGTGCGATTTGCTATGGAGCGATCCAGAGGATCAGACGGGTTGGGGTGTATCGCCACGTGGCGCTGGTTATCTTTTCGGATCTGACGTTGTTTCGCAATTCAATCGGACGAATGACATTGACATGATATGTCGAGCACATCAGCTGGTCATGGAGGGATTCAAGTGGCATTTCAATGAGACGGTATTGACAGTATGGTCAGCACCGAACTATTGTTATAGGTAAGTAGACCAATAACAAGTATTATTTACAGCAACAACTTGTGAAATGGTACCACTTGGGAACACCATTAGCCAAGGTCATATTGTTTTCAAGGGCGCATTTGTTTCATGACAATCAAATTCGACAGTTTTAAGGAAAAATATATTTTTTGAAGTAGGTGCCCTTGGGCCCAATCAACCATTAAGTTGCGAAACTGCAAAATATTTTGTCCGTAAGGTTAGACAACATTAAGTCAACAATACTGAAGTACTACTGTGAATGAAGTCTAGTCCTATGAATGCTCTTTCTAAGCCAGATCTAACGAGTTCATCCGCAGATAAGTTTAACCTCATTTTCCCTGGCTAGAGATTTTAACATCAGTTGATTGTGGTAGTGTCAATTGAGTTGAATGGCAGTGCTATACTTTCTGAGAAGATACATTAGGCGCCCCTTATGCCCTTCGTATTCTAATGTTTAGCTTTTAGTCTTTTTACTCTATCTTTCTTTATTTTCTCAATTAAGCTACAATACCACTGCTACATTGTTAAACCCTCTTTATTTCAGATGCGGAAACGTGGCAGCTATTCTAGAACTGAATGAGTTCCTCCACAGAGATTTCATCATATTTGAGGCGGCTCCACAAGAAAGTCGAGGTATACCATCAAAAAAGCCGCAGGCCGACTACTTCTTGTAAGAGGGCAGCACAATTTCTCTGTCCGACGAAATTCTGTTGGAATGAACAAAACCATCGCATCTCGCCCTTCTTTTATTCATTTTTGCACATTAAAACGTCTCAACATAACAAAAAGTCTGGAAAATCTATATTTTGGCTACGTAAAAATCACTATCTATGTGATAACTGTCATGTGTTTCACTCCGACTCTTGTTATCGCTCTGTTTCTCTTTTCTGAATGCAAAAGTGAGAAAAAGAAGACAACAAAAACTAACCGCCGCGCGATACAGTTAAAATTTTAATTTATAACGAGAAGAGTCCAATTAATCCTTTCCAAACATTTCTTAATGTCCCCATTCTTCACATGTTTTTATTTCCCGATCTAGTTTAATTGATATGATTTTTCAGCGTATAACTAATAATCATATCTCCTTACTTTACTCTAAATAGTCTAGAATTTCATACTACAACTTTTCTGTTTCTCTTGTGATTCTGTTTGTTAGTGTACCGTCGAACTCTTGATCATTCTGGAACATATTTCTTTTTACTTTGAGATTTAATTTTAGACAAAACAAAACAAATAATATGAAAACCGCTAAATGAAAATAAATTAAAAAAAAAAAAAAAAAAAAAAAACAAAATATAAATATTTTTTAAGAATGAAGAAAAACATAATAAAAATATAATAAGTAAAATAAAAATTAATACTATTATTATAATTGCTACTTTATTAAACATATTTAAGAAATGATATTGAAATAAAAATATTATTAAGAGATATAGTGCAAGGGTTGTATTTCTTTATTGAATGCATTTGGTCGGTTCTTATTCTTGAAAAGTGTCAAACTTTAGGTAATCTTTTGAGACACGAATGGACCTATCTTGCATCTAAAAGGCTGTGTTGAAGAGCTCTATCACAGTAAATATTCTTGGGGAAATTCTGTTTTTGCTTACGCTCAGTCACCCTGACCTGTCCACTAACTACTAAAATACGTGGTTATCTATAAGATGCAGACATTTTTAAGACAGCGAAAATTCTGCTTTAAAATTATGTTCTCTTTTTGACTGAAGTCTTGTGAGCACACAGATACAAAAATATGCAATTCCTCTCACTGGAATTTTCTCTGGCCCAATTTTAAGGAAGTTATAAGTACCATCTGCGTTCAGGCGAATCGCCACATCCGCGAACGAGCTGAACATTCAAGAAAATAATTCATTTTACATACGACAAAAAACAAACTTCGTTAAGTATTGTGTACGGAAAGCTCGATTCAATCAGAGAAGTGGCCACGGTATCATTGCCCTTTATACCCGAACGACAACGAACTTACTTCATCTGTTCAGTAATAAAGGCCGGGTGCGACTTTAATCGGCATAATGTCGATTCGTCCAAGGCTTTTAAATTCTGTTTGGTGTATATAATATTAAAAGCCGAGACACTAGTCTTTTTTTGCAGCACAGAGAACTTGCATAACAACTTCAAAGTGTATAATACTAAAAGGAGATGTTTACTTAAAGGCATTTTGTGTTTTTATTAAATAAATAAACTGATATAAAAAAAACCATAGGTACTAGTAACTTGTAACAAAAGAACAGTATAAAGGCACTAGAACGATTTATGTTTCCATTTGCTTCTCCAAATGGGCTTTTAATTGCTGATTAAAATCGTCCTCTATGTTGTCGTCATCCCAATTATCCTCCCAAACATTGACCGCACTGTCGTCTTCTTCCGCTATGTTAAAATCTGCAAGGAAAATTTCCCGCAAATGCGTTCCCGAATGAGCAATTTCTAAAACGTATTGTACATACCTTCGGTTGGAAACTCTTCAAATTCGTCATCCTCTTCCAAGAGACCCAAATCTCCTTTGGGTTTATTTTTGTCCGATGCCATGTTTCAAATGCTTATATAATGCCAAACAATACTTTTTTACGACGAAAAGGACAATCCTCCCGAAAAATGATGCAAATAGTTTGGATGGACAGTCTTTGATAAAATTCAATTTCCGCTGTCAATATGACAGATAAATACAACTGTTAACCTTGTATTTTTGACGGTTGGGATCTGTCATTTAAAAAAGTGTGTTCACAGTCTTATGAAAAAGAATAAAATTTAGCAATTTTACGAGCCCTGTTAGGTAGGTACCTACCTACCTACACCGAATTGTGAACGAACGCAAAATTAAATTTTTCTATCGTCTCTAAATACACATTGGACGTGTTTTTTGAGCATCTATCTCAGAAAAGCAAAGTAAAGTAAGATCTTCAGCTGGAATTCGAAAAAAATAAAACACTACCTATTCTGTTAAACTTTTCTAATAAAATCAGTTTTTATTTGCACTTCTATACAAATACAATTAATTGCAGGTAAGCTAAGATTAGACTGTATGCCAATTAAGCATATGAATGCCAAAAGGCAAATGACCAGATTAGCTGTCAAATGAACAAAATGTCAGGATTATCAAAACTGTATATTAGACTATATGACCAAAATTACCAATATGGTCATATTTTACTTGATGGTCATTGGAGGCATTTGGTATTTATTACCAAAAAGAGAACGGAAATGAAAATGAATCACAATTCTACGAACTCAAACACCGATGACAACAAAATAATTCCTATTCCATCAAAAATGCCATTAATGCCATAACGAAATTTCAATTAAAAGCATATGGGCATATAAGGCTATATGCTGGCATTCGTACCTATTATCACATTATACATTTGGGCATTTTTATCTGTCAAAATCAGCCTGGTCATATGTGGCATTCAGGTCATTAGAGCATAATGCGATGTGCCCATTACATTGTATGACCATATTTTGACAGGAGAACTGTCAGAAATTGGAATTTTATGATCACTTGGCATACCGTCTAATCTTACCTGTAGTAGTGCGCTACGGCTGGCTAATACAGGGCTTTTTAAAAACAGTAGGATAGGACACAGTTTTGAAGGAATCATTTTCCGAAATCCCGGAAAAAGCGGATGAAAGTCTTGGTACACTTGATTTTGACACACCGTACGATGTGTTGTACCCTGACAAAGTGGATTGGTATAGGAACTCGGTTTCGAGGGAAAATTAGACCTCGATATATACTGACAGTTCCTGTTGTGCCGTATTTTAAGATATTAATGAATCAAATATTTATTGAAAAAACGAATGAACAACAATTGTAATAGCGAAAAGAAAAATACAGAAAGTGAAGTGACAGATACTGGCGTTGGAATTCAAAAGTTGTCAGTATTGCCATACATAAATAAACTCAACGAAATTATGAGTTGTCATTACAGAGAGTTGCCAGCGCTGGTTGAATTCAAGTTTCAACACGCCTTCCTCAAACAGCGTGCCTTAACATACTGTCAATCCGATGTCTCTCATACATCGATAGTGTGCTGGTCCTGGTAGTGGTTTGGTAAACACATTAGCAGGCATCCTTTCGGTTGGAGTGTACACGACGGCCATCTTTCCATCCCTTAACAGCTGACGCACAAAGTGGTATCTGGTTGCAATATGTTTCGTGCGAGAGTGACAGACTGCATTTTCGGCTATATGTTTCGCTCCTCGATTATCTGTTCCAACTGTTATCCCAGCTAACTCAGGCAAGTTAATTTCAATCATCAGGTTTCGAAGATATGTTGCTTCTCTAGATGATTCGGATAGCGCAACATATTCCGCTTCCGTCGTTGAAATAGCCACTGACTTTTGTTTTTGAGAACGCCAAGCGATTGCTGCTCCACTTAGCGTAAAAACGTATCCTGTGTACGATACTCTATCAATCTCGTCGTTAGCATGATCAGCATCTGAAAATCCTCGGAGACCAACTTCGTCCTTTCTATACACCAACCCATAGTTTTCTGTACTTCGGAGGTAGCGTAGCACACGCTTCGCCGCTGACCAATGTACATCTTGGTAACTCTCGTTAAATTGTGCCAATCGATTCACAGTAAAAGCGATGTCCGGTCTAGTCGCAATCGCCAAATACATCAGTGACCCGATGAGTTGCCGATATGGTTTTTCGACTTGATGTCCTTCAGCACGACGCTCTCCACATGGCAATTTTGCTTTTGTGTCACTCGGTGTGCTTATTGGCTTCGACTCGTCCATTTTGAATTTCTTTAACAGCTCTTTGACGTATGACTTCTGCTTTAGTTTTATTTCACCATCTCCTTGAATTATTTCGATGCCCAAGCAGTACCGCGCCAATCCGAGATCTTTGACTTCAAAAACAGCAGAAAGTCCATTGCGTATATTGTCCAGGATATTCTGACTTCTTGATGCATACAAAATGTCGTCAACATACACTGCAACGATTGTGATTTCTTCCTTGCTTGATCCAAAGTATAGGCAGGTGTCATTAGTGGCCGGTTTCAAGCCTAAACCACGCAATGTCTCGTCTAACTTCTTATGCCACTGGCGACCTGCCTGTCGAAGACCGTAAAGTGCCTTTTTCAGCCGACACACGTTATGACCTTCTTTGAATTTCTGGAGCATTTGTTTGGCCTTTCTTCCTACTTCATTCTTTGGACCGTCTTCCTTTACTAGCATCTTCAACGTCTCTTCAAAGTGTTTCGGAGGATCCATGTAGATATCCTCTTCTAAGTTTCCATTCAAATAGGCCGCAACAACATCCATCTGATAAACTGCCAAATTTCCACGCACAGCCAGTGCCATTAGTAGTCTGATCGATTCAAGACGAGCTACAGGTGCGAACGTTTCTTCGAAGTCTATTCCTTGACGCTGCGAAAAACCTCTTGCAACAACACGAGCTTTCTTCTTATCCGTCGATCCATCCGGCTTCAACTTATTGCGAAGAACAACTTTGCTGGTCACGACAACTCTGTTCGCTGGACGCTCGACCATGTCCCATGTATTGTTCTTGAGAAGTCCTCGAATTTCTTCTTTGATCGCCTCTAGCCATCCTAGTGCCTCTGGTCCAGACAACGCATCCTCGAGCGATAACTCTCCAATGTTTGCCATTTCATCAGTCGAAGCATTTAGCGGATCAAAATAAACCTCGTCCTCTGTTTCATTTCTCTCCTCGTCTCGATGGTCTTCGTCCAGGCTCACTTGCTCGATTTCCATCCGTTTAGTGTTACGCGACACAGATCTCGTTTCATATATCCTCCGAGCTGCTTTGTTTTGCCTTTGGGACTTATTGTCAATTTTTGATACTCTCTTGCAATCTGGTGATTCTGTCCTTAGATCGAGTTCTTCATCTTCCTCTTGTCCTTGCATCGGTATCAGCACTGTAGTTGACTCGTATTCGCCCTTAGATCCTTCACCCGGAACTCCACAGTACTTTTCTTGATGCTCCACACCGGCTATCTCAGTTTCGATAAACTTGACATCCCTCGTAATAACCACTTTTTGTTTCTCAGGAACCCATACTCGGTAGCCCTTGGATGCTTCAGAGTATCCGACCATGATACCTGCACTTGAACGCGCTTCGAATTTTCCCTTGCCAGGAGCTTTGTCCAGCACAAATGCCTTTGCTCCAAAAACCTTCAGATGACTTAGGTTTGGCAATCTTTTGTTCCAACGTTCAAACGGTGTGTGTCCATCCAAACTGACTGTAGGACACCTATTTCGCAAATAATTGGATGTTGCTATAGCTTCTGCCCATAATTCGTTTCCTACACCTGACTGAATGAGCATGCACCTTGCCATTTCGACCAGAGTTCGGTTTTTACGTTCCGCCACACCATTTTGCTGTGGCGTATGTGGAACTGTTAGTCGTCGTTTGATTCCATTTCTTCTCAGGAACTCGTCAAACTCATGGTTACGGAATTCTCGCCCATTGTCCGACATCAAACATTTAATTTTGAGACCGGTTTGAGTTTCTACGCGCGCTTTGTAATCCTTGAATGCGCGGAAAACGTCGCTCTTTTGTTTCAGGAAAACAACTTCGCACCATCGGCTGCTATCGTCAATGAATGTAATGAAGTATCTTGATTGACCCATCGATTCTATTCTGGAAGGTCCCCAAACGTCAGAATGCACCAGATCCAACAGCTTTGTACACCTCTTTGATTGTTTAGGAAACGGAATTGTGGTCATTTTTCCTCGGAGGCAAATGTCGTATGAATTGAGTTTTCCGTCGTCGATGATGTCTATCCCAGTTGCCAATTTCTTTCGAGACATATCTAACAGATCTCGTCCGTTCAAGTGTCCAAGTCTTCGATGCCATAACTCAAAATTCGAACCACTGATCACGCATGCTTGTGAAGTACTTTCTTGAACGTAGTACAATTGACCAACTCGATTGGCAATAACTTTTATTTCACCATCATTTCCGCGAACAACTGCCTTATCCTTGTCGAACGTGATAGTGTTTTCGTGATCCGTTATCCTCGCAACAGAGAGAAGATTAGTCCTCAAATTCTTAACTAATAACGTGTTTTGGAGTTTTACTGACCTTTCAGACTTACCGTCTGTAGTGATAATCTCAGCTGTTCCGCTCGCATCAACACTTGTGGTAGCATCATTCGCCAGTAGCAGTTTCCCTTGTACCATCGCGGGTGATGATACAAATAAACCTTCGTCGTTGCACATATGAGACGTGCAGCCGCTGTCAAGACACCATCGTCCTGCATTCGTACTCTTCAGAATCCCCAAAGCCTCTTCTTCGACTTCCGCTGTGTGGAAAGTGCTTTCTGCTTTGTTTACTGATGATTCACATTTTGAGTAGTTCCGTGGATTTTTATTTTCTGGACATTCAGACGCCTTGTGACCTATTTCATGACATCTCCAGCACTTGTACTTAAATGTTTTGTCGCGTTCACTTGCTTTATTAAATACTTTCTTGTGCTGTGCCCCTCGTTCGAACTTTTGCTTGCTATGACATGCACTTCTACGGACATACATAGCCTCTGTATCCCCATCCGCCTTTCGTTGATTTTGTGCATCATTCTTTTCAAGAATTTTCTCCCTCAGAATGTCAGGTCTTGGCAAATTGTCATGCGACTCCATCGCACATCGAAACAACTCGAAACTAGGTGGTAGTCCATTCAGCAGAAGTATCGACAACAATTCTTCATGTATGTCAATGCCCATACATTTCAGCTGTGAGACCGCATCGAAGAATTCCATTAGATTCTTTCTTAGATCGTCGCCTTCCTTCATCTTATAAGTCGCCACTCGTTTCAGCAAGGTGGCCTTTTTGACTGGTCCCGTGGAGGCGAATTCAGACTTTAATCGCTCCCAAACACTCTTGGCCGTGTCCAATCCTTTTACCAGTCGCAGCAGACTCGGATCAATAGCGATAATCAAATCTGACTTCGCCTTTGCGTCGTTTTCCAACCAATTATGTAGTTCATTCTTGGACTTTTCATTTTCTTCTGTCGCTACAGGTCTATTCGATGCTCCACTGACGTGCTTCCAGGTCCCACTCTTGGTCATCACCGCTTCAATTTGCATTACCCATGTATCGTAATTTTCGCTTGTGAGCGGCCTGATCACATTCATGTTTATCGACATCTTGCACCAATGGACGAATAAAATTACCTATTTTTTTATATTTGTATTCTCGTTACGATTTGGGTCTGGGCCCATAACCTGTTGTGCCGTATTTTAAGATATTAATGAATCAAATATTTATTGAAAAAACGAATGAACAACAATTGTAATAGCGAAAAGAAAAATACAGAAAGTGAAGTGACAGATACTGGCGTTGGAATTCAAAAGTTGTCAGTATTGCCATACATAAATAAACTCAACGAAATTATGAGTTGTCATTACAGAGAGTTGCCAGCGCTGGTTGAATTCAAGTTTCAACAGTTCCAAAACCAGTGAGGGCACATGGTCTGGTATATACTCCAGTGAATTGGACCTACACTTGGTCCTGAGACTTCCGGACACATACAGTGCTTTTCAGGCAGAGATTCTGGGCGTATACTCAAAGCTGCGTAGGTACTTGAGATGAGATCGATATCCAATAAGAATATCGCCATCTAAATACATTAGGCGTTTTTCTTTTTTAGTTACGAGCTGAGCACTGAACTGAGCTCGAGCATTATGAGCACGCTTTGAACCGAGCGTACTCAGCTCGTTCTGATGTTTTTTTGTTTATTCTGTTTTTTTTTTTGAGCAGAACCTGAACTGTTTTACAAAAAGTTCGTGTTTCTTTTTTAGCTCGGAGACATCAGAGCTCAAATTTGTGTTTTTTTTTCGTTCAGAGCATGATCAGAGCGCGCTCTATGAGCTCAGAATAAATTGACTGAGCAGCCTAAGGAAAAACCTGATGACACATGTATAACCACACTTCCAGTCACATTCGACAGGAAAAACAAAAAACATCAGAACGCTCTGAGCACACTCGGTTCAAAGCGCGCTCATAATGCTCGAGCTCAATTCAGTGCTCAGCTCTGAACTAAAAAAGAAAAACGCCTAATAAGACCACCTATGGCCGTGGCTATAAGGGTTGTTTTCGAAAAAACTTCCCATATAGCACGCATAAGATGGTCACAAATAGAGGGTCACAGGCTCTCAAAGGCTCAATGGCCCGTTTTAAATCGGAGAAAGTCTGAATAATTAATCAATCTCATTAGAACAAAGGAAGCATGCCATGAAACTGGGATTAGCTCATACGGATATATGCAGGTACTGTGAGGACCTACAAGTCACGGAAGACATCTCCCATCGTATATGTGAGTGTCAAGCAATTGCTCTGAGTAGAAGGAAGCACTTTGACAGGTACTTATTAAATAACTTAGAGGAGGTTGGTTCCTCAAACAATACTGAGACCATACTTAAATTCAGTAGGGAAATTGATTGTTTGGCCGATTCGGTTTAGGTTTTTTACCGTAATGCTTCCCTGGGAATGGCGATGGGCCCGCTATGGTGTCTGGTCTTTTGTAACGATCTCAAAACCCCACTCAACCTAACCTAAACTAGAAACTTATCGATCATTGCCTAAAAGGACTGCTAGTAGCCAACTTCACGAATGTTCCAAAACAGCGCCGGTGCTGTTTTGAAACATATTTTCTTGCGAACCCTACTAGACATACAAGTTTGACAGATAAGCAAAAAAATATACGTAAAAGAAGGTAAGCGAGATTAAATATTTAAATATTGTTTAATAAATACATTTATTAATTAAAAACATACAAATAAATTTCTAAATAGTTTACAGTAATGGAAAATAAAGAAATAGTCTTATGTCGTTTTCCATTGGGACCACCAGAAATCTTTTTCAGATCTCAGATTTTGCGCTGCCAATGGAACGCGCAACGAAATTGATCTGCTTTTATAAATGTATTAGTGCGTTATTTGGCAGCAATATCAGCTGTTCAAATTGCTTTTGTTTTTGCAAAAATCACAAATGGATATCGACTTGAAAAATGTTTCCCCTGTTGTAGATATAAATCGAGTATTTTTGGTGATTCGTAATCTTCAGATGACGAGGAAGACTATGAAGATAATAATTCCTCCAAAGTTATATCCATGGCTATTTATGTGTTTCGTTATTTTGGTTTTCACGAAACTTTGCGCATTTGGCTTGAAAGCAAACTTCTTAAAATGACGTAAAACAGCTGTGCAAAGCATATTGGTATGTGTAGATATGAAAAAATATCGAGATCTGCAAAAAGTGCTCCGAATCGAAAAAAAGATTGATTTTTTAGCCCAATGGAACATGAAAAGTGATTTAGATCAAAATAAAGATAGATTTTTTGTCCCAATGGAAAACCACATTAGATCGAGCGTCTCAATTTTCAATTCATAAATACAGCTGAATAGATTTGTTCGCAATTCGCCTAATCGCAGTTCGCGCTCATTTGAATCGACTTTAAAGCGAAGTATTAACTGCAATCTACAAAAATCAATTATTTAAAAATAACTTTTATAAATGTAAATAGTTGAATTAAACTAAATCAAAAAAATACAAATTACATTCCCTTTTCGAAGATCAATAATTAGAAAGAGGCAAATTCATTCTAATTTTAAAAGTTCTAAAATTTTCCGATTTTCACAAAGTTTTTCTGGATTGCCCTAACAACAACCATGTCATACGACAAATTGATTGCCCTGGATTCTTAGATTAACTCGCCAGTAATCAAAATTGTCTTTCACTATAGACTCGATGCGATTGTAATGTAAATCGATTGGTTTTGCTGGACTGTGTACGAGTAAACAAAAAACTCATTGATGTTTGTGATGTTATTAATTGTTTAGTCTGATTAGATTTTTATTATTACATATTAAAATAATGCAATTGTAGTTGATGCAAACAAACAAATTTAAGTTGTGATGTTCATATTTCTACTTCTCATTTCCTTTGCTATAAACTCATTTATAAGATAACCTGCTTCACATTGATCTGTAACTTCCATCGAAGATAAACGCAGATTAAACTGTTGGGCTAAAGCTACAGCTATTGACGTAACCAATGGATTGTAGTTGCCAAATTCGTTAGCCGTCCGCTCAATACCTCGAAGTGATATGAGATTATTCTTGGTCATCTGGTTAGCAGAAAACAAATACATATAATTGAGTAGTCCTTTCCATCACAAAATACCTACCAGTTGCAAACGTTGCAAGATGCACGTCATAAGGCACTTAATTTTCCGCGATGGTTTTTCGCAGTTCAACAAGTCTTCAGGAATTTTTTCTGCACATATGATACAATCAATTAAAGTTTCATAATCATATATTGCATAAGTAATTTACCATCAGGAATACTCAAATCAGCAGCACACATTTTTCTTAGACCATCAATCTTTTGGGCTAAGCTGGGTGTTTCTTGACGCTTTAGTCGAACATCGGAGAACTCGGCTTCTTCCAACGGAAACTGGTAGTATCCATTCATTTGGCAGGGATAGCGAATATCCGATGGAATCTTAAAAGTTGGTATAGTATTCTTATTTGAAGAACAATTGAGGAATCTTAAACTTACCTCAGCGTACTGAGCTTCATTGATAGTTAGGAATGCGCTCATAAATACAACCATGAGCTCTGTGATGTATGCCATGATAGTTGGGGAAGAATTGCGCGACAAACAATGTTAAACATTTTTTCTTCTCAGCGGTATATAAAGCAATCATGCATTGCATTCTATATCCGCTGCCACTGAAAGTTAAGATCAGCAAATACAGCTGTTTGCAAACTCAGCTTTAAATAAAGCTTTGTAGGTTTGTACTTTATGCGAGGTAATGGTATTAGTCTGCAGTGGTGGTAATTTGTTAAAATGATTTTCAATGTCGACTTTTTTTTAGGAATTATCTCGAAAATTTCTAAGGAATGAGCATGAGATCCTAACTGGAGACATAGAACAGGTATGTTTTAAGTGTGGAGAGAGAAGTACATGCGTTTTAGAGAACGTTGGGTAAATGGTTTATGAGTTTCCTTCAAGAACAATATCGGATTAACAAGGAATTTCAGTACAAAGAGAGCGTCTGGATTGAAAAATTAATTTGAGCTCATCTCATAATAAGAATAATGCAAGCCTCTTTTATGCTGTTGAATTCAGAAGTGAGACAGTAACTGGAGGGTGCTGAACAGCAGACTAATGTGGGTTTCCATATGTCATATTTGGACGATTCTAAGAAGGGAAGTGCGCTTCTCGATTCCAAGTTCAGATCCCCTACAAGAAGCATTTACACAACTCCAATTTATGTATTTCCCCCCCGGTTGAACCCAATGGAATATGGCTTAAGATTCTACTTTTGGAAAATATTATTATTGTTATTCTTTACTATCAAGCAACTAAAATCATATTATACTTATTAACGAGCCTACATGCGTAGACAATTAGCTCTATCATACATATTTTTTATTATCAGCCGTGATCCATATAGATCATCGAATTACATGCACTGACAACAATAGCATAATGATCCTGCTATTCATCGAGATCACGAATCATGATCTGAAAATTTATTGTACTATTTCCCACTAGGTGGCTTGTTTCATTTTTCAATGTTGGTAGTCTGTAAACGATAGCCAAGCCACACAGTAACATTGCCAGACAAAAATATTCAACACCCTTCATAACACAAGACATCAAACAGCATTTTTTTCACATGAAATTAATTTCCCGTCCTTCGAGATTTTGCTTTTTCATTCTTATAAAGGTGCGAAATATTTCACAAATATTATAGTAAACGTTTCATAAACATTTATTTAACAGGAAAATGTTTATGAAATGTTTCACATTTCGTAAATGATTTGTTTCAACAGTTTCGCTGCAAAAAGGTGAGAGTTGTTGTTTTGTTATTGAATATGTTGCATAATAGCCGTTTTTCTTTTTTAGTTCAGAGCAGAACCTGAACTGTTATACAAAAAGTTCGTGTTTCTTTTTTAGCTCAGATACATCAGAGCTCAAATTTGTGTTTCTTTTTTCGTTCAGAGCATGATCAGAGCGCGCTCTATGAGCTCAGAATAAATTGACTGAGCAGCCTGAGGAAAAAGCTGATTACACATGTACAAACACACTTTCAGTCACATTTGAAAGAAAAAAAAACGGGAAAAACAAAAAAAACATCAGAATGCTCTGAGCACACTCGGTTCAGAGCGAGCTCATAATGCTCGAGCTCAATATGTGAACATAGATTTTTAAATTAGTTCCTAAAAAACAAATCAAAAATAAAAATTCTCGATTTGATTCATATGGTAACACCCCCGACAAGCAAATGAAATCTCATGTCAATTGACAGCATATTGTGACGTCACGTTGTACAGAATGTTTGCAATATGGCTGGTGGCAATATGAAGTTTGTCATACTCATACATTTTCTGTCGTGTTTTGAAAGCAACTGTTGCCACAACTCTAAAAGAAATTTTTTCTATGATCTGTATTGTTTTATTTTCGTGATCTGATTCGGATCAGAGCATGATCAGAGATTATTAATAAAAGGTTTCAATGCAGAGTAGTATATTTTTAAAGTATGTGCTATATTAGGCGTTTTTCTTTTTTAGTTCGGAGCAGAACCTGAACTGTTATAAAAAAAGTTCGTGTTTCTTTTTTAGCTCAGACACATCAGAGCTCAAATTTGTGTTTTTTTTTTTTCTTTCAGAGCATGATCAGAGCGCACTCTATGAGCTCAGAATAAATTGACTGAGCAGCCTGAGGAAAAAGCTGATTACACATGTACAAGCACGCTTTCAGTCACACTTGACAGAAAAAAAAGAACATCAGAACGCTCTGAGCACACTCGGTTAAGAGCGCGCTCATAAATCTCGCTCAGAAATCGAAATTCGCAAAATTGCGGCCAATGGTATACGAAATCTGACAGCTTAGGATAGCTGATATAGAGAACAGAAAAACTTCTCTTTCAAATACCTAGATACAAACAAGGGGTGAGATGAACAGCGTTACCACCAGAGACAATACTGAGACCCCCAACTCGCAATCCTCTTGCCGCTGGCCCCCTCAGTTTTTTTTTGAATTCGCCATTTTGTTTTCCTATCGGTGTTATGTCAATTTAGAATCCGTGTGAGCTTCAACAAAAAAAGCAAAACAAAAAAAAATGTGGTGAATTTCTTTTGACAGAAGTCGAGTGACAACTGTCAAAATATGGAAAACAAATTGTATTTTTCCTCCAACAAATTGAGAAAATGTAAGTTTTCGCATATTTAAAGTGTTTAAATTAATAATTAAATATATTTGTCTTACAGCTAAGGAACAAGCCGACGTTGAGGTGTTCGCTAACCTTACCATATATATAATGGATCGCACTGGAGACAACGATGAACATCAATCGGAATCGATATAAGTGAGCCATACTATTCAATGAATTTGTCTCACTATATTATATTTGATTATTAGATATTTCTCAAGATCATGCTAAAGAAGCCCTTGATTTGTACACGATGCAGGAGAACACACGCCATCAAGAGTGTATGGCCAAAGTCAAGGAATACGCAACACATATTGGCGAAAGTTGAACACAAGCGTATCGATCACGAAGAGCGTAGGAAGACCCTGATTGTAAGTTGGATTTGAATTAACATGAACCTGACGACGAATTGCTAACCATTGGTATCCACTTCTAGGAAGAGACCAAGTAACAACAGCATCGTGCCCAATATCAATACCAATTGGCAAGGCGCCGCTATGAAGATCAACTGTCGCAGCAGCAACGTATCCAGGAGGACAATTTCAAAAAGTGAGAATATTGTAAAAGTTGTCTGAATTGATTCTTTAAACGGTTACACTTACTAGGCAAGAGGAAAGTGTCGCACTCCAAGAGGCAATGCGCCGGTAAACCATCGAACACGAGATCGAAATGAAGGAGAAAAACCGTCTTAAACTACTCGAGCACGAGATGAGAACTAAAGCCAAGGTTGACAGGGAGAATCGTGACAACAATATAGAAAAGATTCGTCTAAAGGCAGCACTGCTGCTGGTCTGAAGGGAGCAACTGGGCGTCACAACTATTTACAAAGTCTTCGATTAGGCCAACACCAGTAATCGTAGTTTGTTGTTGTTCCAAATCATTTTATTATATGTATTGAATATAAAATAAGTTACATGTAAAACTATCAGTACGTGTTATAAATATGAAAGATTAAACGAATTTGCACTCTATTCTGGTGGAGCCATGTGTGCACTCCAGCCATGGAAACATTTTGTGAAGCGCTTCGACTCCTTGTTCTTCAGAGTGAGGAAAAGTTTGCGCACACTTTCTGGTTGTTTGATAGATGTTGTGCTGAATACCTGGAATAAATGTTAGTAAATGCATATTTGTGTAAACTGAAAGAGTTTCTGTCGTCGGCTGTGTGACTTACTTGTGTGGTTTTCTAGGCCAATTTGATTTTGACTTCACTGCGTATAGAGCCGAGCCAGAGAAATACTTGTTCGCCGGTGTCCAGTATCATGATGTCGTCGTCTGCTAAATCGTCTTAGCAGAAGTCCGAGCAATTTTCAGCGACGGTGAAGTAGCCCCTTTCTTTGGAACATAGTAAAAGTCGGGTGAAACTCATTTATAAGGGATGGGAATCCAGTTTGTTGTCAATCAAATACAGACGGCGTAGGTTCATCAGCTTGAAGATTGATGAAGGTAGAGCTTTCAGCTGGTTGCGCGACACATTCAAGATCTCCAGCTTTTGCCAAAACTCGACCACGGATGATAGTTCGCTTATTTCATTATCGCTCAAGTTGAGACCAGGTTGAGACGTTTCAAGTTGGACAAGTTGTACAGGCAATCGGTGCCTGGCAGCGAATTTCGCGAAAAAAAAAAAAAAAACAGTTCGGATAAGTTAGACTAGTTGTCAGTGTCAGTGTCAGATTTCAACCGTGGTGAGCTGTGACTGTGTTCAGAAGTACAGCTTTTTTTAGGAGAAGTTCAACTCAAATTTGGTGAATAAGTATATTATCTCAGTACATTTTCATATTAATTTTTTCATAACATTCTGTATTTCTATTCAACCAGAGTACTCATTCACCATTATTGTTCCATTATAATACCAAAACATACGCCTTATAAGTAATATAAATGTAGACTTGGAAATACGAGACACAAAAAAATAAAACAAATACACATACGTATACTTTATTTTAAATTATATTTAGACTAACGGAGGAACTCTTAATTTATACTTAATAACAGCAACGATATTAATCTTGGTATTTATAAATTATAACTAAACTCCAGAAGTATACTAAGCGCCGTATGTGATAAACATATTCTACTCGATTTATGTTAAATGCCTTAAGAATGTTCGCGAAAAATGTTTTAATTTTTCTTATTATTCTTCAGAATTGTTTATTTTTCTTATATTGTCAACAAAGTATACAATTATTCTTAAAATAAATCACTGTCCATACAAAATTTAGTTGTAAAAATTATTTTCAAATTTAACGGATAATATTTTACGAACGCAGCCAGCAACTTTGCCCACACCGGAAGCCAGTTTGGAAGCAGCGGAAGTTGTGCTCTTTTTTTGAGCGTGTGTTGGTGACCCGGAATTTTTGAAGTTTCGTGACATTTGTCAATACGAATTTCTATGTATCAATACTAGCGCAAAAAAACGTCACAAGCCCATGGTAATATAGCTTGTAGGCAAGTAACGGAAAATCGGGCGGAGTTGGGGGTCTCAGTATTGTCTCTGGTTACCACTTCACCCAAACCAACTAGCCAGCGAAGTAGATTTCATCCAAAAAGAGATGTAGATTCAAGAATAGGGAAATAGTTCTAAAAAAAAAATATCATAAATGGTGCACAACGATATGTTTATTAAATTATAATTTTGCCTACCAATCTTTATTCACATTCTTGATAACTTCGTTGCGTTTGTAATAATTCTTTTACGTATTTGGCTAAACCTTTCAGATAAGACAGACAGAACCTAAAACCAAACCAAACGTTTCAGGCACCTCTTTGACAGAAAATTAAAAGGAAAACAATAATAAACGTTGGAAAATTGTAATAATTTCTGCTCGATACATCATCATCATCTGAGCACGCTGAGTTCAGAGCGCGCTCATAATGTTCGAGGTCAGTTCAGTGCTCAGCTCTGAACTAAAAAATAAAAACGCCTAATGTAAACAAATGGGTTTATCCATCTCTTTAATTATTCATCTCTGGTTGGAACTCGGCCCTGATCAGCTGGTCAAAAGTGTTTTCCGAAAATTCGGAAACACACCGATTTGACATCGAAAACGGGAAAAACAAAAATATAACGGACGCAGATGCAGAATTTTTTAGTGTTTTATCCAGGTTTTATCAACATCAAACCGCAGCTCGGAGATATGGATTCACCTTTTCTTGTACTTATTGTTAATAGTCCTTTTTAAAAATGCACGAACACACTGCAGATAGTGTATACTATCTTATAAATGAGCTATGTGAGAATCTTCTAAAAGAACATACAAAATCTAGTCGGATTAGTGCAACATCTGTTCGTAAACTCAAGTCAAAGTCCTTTGAAATTCTACTGAAAAATTCTAAAAAGTATTCAGGTGAATCGACTGAAGATTTTGATTCATTGCGAGAACTAAATATTCGATATTTTTCATCGAAAATTTGTGCCAATGGTAATGTAAATGAACTCAAGAAGCTGGGTAAATTTGAGCAGCATCTAGTTTTCATAAGAGATGAGCCGCATTTCAATGAAGAAAATGGACAAAATGTGCTGCAATTTCTTTTGCGATTGGAAAATAATTCAAAAAACGTGACATTGGATAAACGGGTATTTCAAACTTTTTAATTCGCTGAACCAATATGTGATTTGTTTCTATATTTACATAGTTGAGAACAAGTCTTTTGGTACCAGGACCATTCACTTTATATGCAAACTACAAAAATAATCATCATTACCCTGAGCATATAGAGAATAATCTTTGTGCAGCACCTCGGTTTTTTAAAGGAGTGCATTCCATTAAGGATTCTCAAAACCCCTACTTGCCGCGAATAATCTTCGAAGGAGAGTCAAGGAAAAAATTGTCGGAAATCGATAATAAGTTTGGGAGGGAAGCGACTGTCCCACCTGAAAATTCGTTTACTGGATTGGCCTCAAAATTATGGGGAGATTCGTTACGTATTAATGTGGGAGCATTTCGTCTTTTTAGAACATCTTGTAGTAATCCGCCAAATGTAAGTATATTGTAATAGACCACAAGTTTGAAATCATTGCTTTTCCTGTTCAATCATAGCTTCAGCCAGTTGTTGCCCAGGAGAATCTTCAATATAAAATCATCCAACAAACAAATACTCCAGAAGAAAAGAAAATTCTCTCTTGGAACTGGGAAAATCTTGGTTGCCTTGGTATACCACTACAAAAACCTCACATAAGTGAAGCAAGTCTGGCCCTGGACTTACAAGCTATTCAGGATGCATCTGTAGGCAAGATATTTGTTGCGAAAATTGTACCAAAAGAACGATTTTTTCGTGATCTTAAATCTTTAACAGGTAGAATAGGGACTTCAAATTAAATACATACATTGAAATTAACTTGTTCAAATTGCTTCACAGTTGGTATTCAATCAGATTCCTTTATACACGATGAGCACATTGTCTTCCAAATGGTCGACAAAATCACTGTCAGTAACATTCTACCAGGAACTATTGAAAACTATGTTACTGATTTCATAGAGTGTGGCACTTGCTATAAAAGGTTGCAAATAATGATAATGAAGAGAAACTACAAGCTGATGTTTGAAGGATTTATATTTAAGGTAAGGCTTTATTCTCTACTTATTTCAGGACATTGCTGTTGCAAGAGTCAAGCAACTTGATCACATAGCGATCGACGTTCTAAAAGGCCAACATATATTTAAACGACTGCTTAAAGTAGCCAATCAATCATACTTTCAACTCTACTGGAAAATAGGAATACCGAGGCCATCTATCAATGGTGCAGACCAAATAAGATGCTGACCTACTTCAGAGGCAATTTTCGAAAGTTCTTTCAACGAAAGTAAGCCTGCAGAAATGTAGAAACGAATTCGATGTTGAGGACTCACATGGTTCACAAGTCCAGATTGTTAAACATTGGAGACAACCAACAATCCGTTGAACGAAAATGAAGTGGCTGGGAAGGCTACTACACATTGTTCGTATAGACAAAGACATATAATACGACGAGTGGTATAGCGCAGTATAACTAGGCTGAGTCTTAGTGTAGTTTTCTGCGAAAACGAATAGGATCAATAAAAGTTGCACACTGGACTGCTCTGCAGAAACAGACTTATGCGGTTTAGTATGTTTATGCCACCAGAAGCATTCGAATCGCTATTTATTTTTACTACGTATCAAATCCTTGTTTGTCTATTCACTTGTCTATAGAAGATTACCATCATTCTCATTACAGGCTCTTTGCAGTTCGGTGGATGAATATCTAGTGACCTTCCGGCAGTTTGTATTCTCCGTTAAAAATGAATCTCTCTTGGAATTTTACAGACGAATGAAAAAGATGATGAAACAGATTTCCAACTTGTCCTACACACTAGCCATTCATCCCAATGGTAAGTGATTTACATTTTGCATTCGAAGTACCAACTGCTGCAAATGTTTTCTTTTTCAGTTGATGCAAGTGTAAAGCCTCCAATGGGGTCACAGTTTCTCGGCTATCTGTACAGAGAAATAATGCGAGTGACGGAACGAGACTTTATTATGCTGCTTGTGTTCATTCTACGTCGATGTTGTCACGTCTATTTCAAGTACCTTCAGAAGTGGCTCTTTTATGGCGTTCTAGATGATCCGTCGAATGAGCTCTTCATATGCTTCGTGGACCATTATCGCCAAAATACGAAATATTTCTACGACAAGGCGTACTTTGTGCGCAAAGATTCGGTGCCCGGATTTTTTCAAGGCTATGAGGACCAGGTTCTTCAGTGTGGCAAGTACACCATGCTGCTCAAGGCATTCAAACCCAATCATCCATTGTTTGATCTTGATTATCCATCGATGTCGGTCTATCTGTCTTTTGAGGAAGTTAAAAAATTGGAAGAATCCTGCAGAAACTATTCTGAACGTGCGAGGAAAATTTGTGGAAAAGCAGTCACCATTCGTGATGTTTTTCAAAAACAGTGGGAGAATAAGAAGAACTTCCGGACTATGGCCAGTGAGAAGAGTAGGGCAAACATGGAACAATGGAATCAGGAACAGGTAGCAATAGCAGCCGCATATGCCGAGCAGAAGAAGAAGCGTCACGAGGAACTCACCCTACAGCTACAGGATGTGAAAAATAGAAAAATTGCTGAGCGTCGGGCCAACATCGAATCGGAGCTCAAGTATTTGAAGGACGCTCAGAATGCAGAGGATAACCGCTTGCTAAGCGATAACATAAATCTTAAGAAGAGGATCGAGTATTACCAAGAACTAAGTGATATGTTGGATGAACAAATGGACAATAAGCCACTTCGCTTACATTTGGCAGCACCCATTGAAAATAGCCCAAGAAAGTCACCCGACACACCAATTAGCACCGCTGGCACGGAATTCGAGTCCTGTTTCGGGGATGATGATGCTGAATCTATATATGCAGAGTGTATAACATCGGAATTTGCGGAAAGTTTTGAGAAAACCGAAGTAGAACTAAAAAAAATCTGCAACGACAATGCAGCCCAACCTAAGTTAAAAAAGAGTGCTTCCGATTATTTCAATTCCAATGAGATTCCAGCGGTTGTTATTTCTGATGTCGAACGTAATCGCAATAAGATTCTAAGCGGCAGCAACATGGGAGACTGTATGACCGAAGTAACTACTTCTGAGAAAGTTGTGCTCTCGCATCCGAATCCACTGACTGATGCGCAACGCAATAGAATGAAAGTACTAAATGAGGGGTCTGGGATGGGAGCAAACACTCAAACAGCTGATATCAATTCTAATCCAATAGACTTCACAATAGCGGAGCTAACCGATCTGCAAAAGAATCGCAAAAAGATGATGGAAACTGACACATTTGCTGAGTTCAATAAGGATCCTCTGGCGAACAGGATGCATTTGAACTTGGATCTAAACACGGAGAGATCTAGGAACAGGAAGAAGGTGCTGGAGAGCGAATTTGACATACTCACAGGCTTATCCACTCAGCCACAACTAACAACACCCATGTCTACGACGTCTGATAATATTCCAATGATTATAGGAAAGGAAACTGAACGTGACGCCAGTCAGGAGAGGGAGAATGAGGATATGGAAAACGCCAATATCGGACCGCTTAAAGTGGAACTGTCCTCGCCAGCAAGAACTGTGATTGCAGAAGAACCGCCGACGGCGCAAGTGGTAGTAACGCCTGACTGCGGCTTGAATACGGCGGGCATCCTTGCGCGGCAAGGTTTCAATTTTACACAGGAAAGTAATCGATCTGCGCACGATACCGCTTCCGACAAAGAGTTGACAACTTTCAAAGAACTACCCCAAGTTCGTGCTCCATATCAACGCTGTGAAGAACTGATGAAATCCAATTTCAAATGTCAACCAGTTAGCCCACACTTTCGCTTGAATTATGGCAAGACAAATGCACCATCAGCCGAACAGGTCAAGGACCTAATGCAGAAGCAAAGGAATTTGAACAGCCTGACTGTGATAACGTTAACGGAATTTTTGCAAAAATCAATTCTCTTGCCGATGAGTGCGCACTTGGATATAATGAACGGTGAGGTGATGCGTGTGTATTTGGAGGACCTGGACGTGTTGGGTCACTTCAAAAGCTTAAGGAACTATTTCTTTTTAATGGACGGTGAATTCGGTTCGATAATATGTGACGGAATTATAGGACGACTAGAAAGCGGCGCTACTCCGGCGAAATTATTAAATTATCAAATGTTGCATTCGATTTTGGATACAGCTCTGGGTTCGAGTATTATGGGTAAGTGAATTATCGAATTATTTGTTCCCTACTTCGAGCTATTTTTCTTGAGATTACACTGTTGTGTGCTACTGATCGAGGGGTCTTAGTTTCAATCCCCGCAAAAACTTAAATTTTTATTTAATTTTTTCCAATGCTAAACCTCTTTTGAATGTCTAATAAACGTCCGAGAGTAGAACTGTTCTAGAGAAGCTTTTTAATTCAGCTGTTCCGAGTGTTCCGGCTCGGCAAATATTTTTAGGTCCCCCTTCATTCTTCCCAAAAACAAAAACTCACAAAAACGAATGGTTGTGCGAACGGAGAAGCTACGTTTCTACGCTGATGTTTTAATTTAAATTGTAGTTGATATTATTAAAGTTAATCTCGGCCATTGAGAAGACCATTGTCTTGAGATATGGCCCCGTATGTGTGAGCTCCGAAATCCTTTCATTGGACTAGTTTAGTCAGATTCAGTAAGACGAAACGTTTTCGTGTGCACGAAGAAATTTGCTGCGCGCACGAAAACGTTTGTTCGTTTCGCCTTACAGAATCTGACCCACCCCTGTCTTTGCAAATAATTCATATTGCAACAATTGTATTCCATTTGACTAAACTATCTACTTGAAGAGGTCCGGTAATATATCGATAATTCCTTCCCTCCTCCTAGTAGTTGCATAATTCAAATTCCGCAATACATTTCATAAGTTGTTACGTGCACATTATTTACAGGCAATGATAAAAACGCGGAAAACCTGTCGTTCATTGTATCCGATCTACCTGAAAAGTTTGATCTCAACTCGCCAGAAGTTCTATCGAACTTAACTTTGAGCTACCGGATCGATTGGCCATTGAATCTCATTCTCAATCCCGAAACTTTGGACCAATACGCAAACATCTTCAGGTACCTCATAAAAGTTCGACGCATCAGTTGGGTACTCGAAGAATCGTATCAAATGCTGAAGGAAATTGTAAAAAAGAGTGGCAAAAAGATGCTTCAATCACCACAGTACATACATGTTCAACAGATTCGCCATAAGTTCTATCATTTTGTACACGCCCTAAAAAATCATGTCACGTCAAACGCACTTCAGGCATCGTGGAAGACGTTCAAGGACGAGCTAATGACTGCGACAACAATTGAAGATATTTACCGCAAGCACACCACCTACGTCAAACGAATTCTCTTCCTCTGTATGCTGAACCGACGCAGTGTAGAATTTTATAATACGATTGAAAATATTTTTAAGATTTCCTTGCGATTCTATGGGTAAGTTTTGAAAAATATGCTTTTTTCCCAACACGTACATTTTTTCTTCCATTGATAAGGAATCTTAAATCTCGCGAGTGGAGACTACGTCCTGGCGACGAACACTATACCCACTCGCGTTACGAAAAACTCGTTGCCGATGAGGTTGCATTTGAAAAGTTTATCAAGTACACGATATATTTGGGAAAGAAGATCGTTCGCCACGGATATCAGGAGGAAATCGGAGAATTTATCCAATTAATTAATTACAACCAATACTATATTGTTGATGAGTGAGATGAAACCCTATATTCCTGTCTCCCTGCTGCTTTGAATTTTAAGTATTTTTAATTGTTCGTGTTAATCCACTATCTGCCTTTTTATGTGACCGAATTTAACTGCTAACATGCACTTGGTTTGTATTCGTTTCCTTGAAATGTATACTATGCAATTTTCAATGACGCACTGTGTGTGTTTATGTTTTTATAATTCTATTGTGTTGAAAATTTATTGGAATAAAATTTTTTGATGTTGTGAAACACACATAAAAATAACATTTAGAAATGGATTTTCTTTTTACAGGCTAAGCTTTTTTTTTCTGCATACGGGCAAATCCAAGAGAAATTGAGATAGCGCAGGTGAAGAACTAGTAGATACAGATTTACAGCTACACCTGTGTCACTAACGTATAAATGTTTAATATAGCATCTGTATCATAAATCCATACTGCGCGAATTTATGCAGGATAATTACTTATCGCCCAAAAAGCGGACAGAAGTTCGAGTAGCTGACGAGTGTTTAGTTTATCCCATACTGGAAACTTGCACGTGATTTTTAATAATGTTATCTGTGCCGCTGTGTACAACTTTGAGATGGAAGTTAAACTTGACGATTGCTTTTATAAACGTATTGTGGTTGGGAAAAAAAAAACGAAGTAAGAGAGCAAAAAGGGATGTTTAGTGGCGCTTGGAGTTCAAACGTAGGTAGCGACTCAATCCGATACGAAACTGTCTACTGGAAAACATTTTGTGAACAGAAGAACATCTTCTTACCGGCCACAAGTAAGCTATTCCTGACCCCTATACATCATTCGATTTCAATATGCAAAAAATTACGATTAATAATGGCGAAGCAGACACTTGATGAAATACTTGTGTTTTAAATGTTATTAAGCCTTTTGCCATCTATGTTCAAATATTCTTATAACGTCGTTTCTTTGTTCTTTTATTTTTCTTAACACTTATAAATACAATTCGAAATCAACTCTGCTGCTTGAATAGAACGCTTCACCGCTTCCGAATTTTCTAACTAACACGGGCTTCTTAAAGTAATTTTCATCTACCCAAATTTGCATTTGTTGCGTAGAGAAAGGTCCGTGAACTTCAACATCACCCTCTTTCCATTTATATTCCCAAGTGGTCTCTTCAGTTTCTGGCTCCGGATCTTCGTCAGCTTTCAATGTCTTTTCCTTAACTTCGAAGTCATCGGCATACATATCAAGGGGCTCATTGCTTACTGCCTTACTTGTACTTGCACCCGATCCAATTTTACGTTTAATTTTCTCATACGTTTCATCGTAAACATCCATGTTACCCGTATTGGTGAGTATCTCATTGGCGAGCTCAGTGAGTTTGCTGATATTTTCTGATGCTTCGTCTACAATTCCATTCTTTTTCCGTCTCAACCGCTCTACTGAAGACAATTTCATTGTTTTCTTGCCCAAGCGTTGAATCGTCTTCTTAATTGTTTCGTTGGGTTCCATCATTTCAATGATTTTTGCATATGCCTCTTTGCTATTGAAAACTTCCAACTTTGAATCAGTAGGAGCAGATGAGCTAGATCCGTCTTTCTTGGATTTTATCTAAAAGTAACTATTAACTATTTGCCATCTCAGATCAGTATGATTTAATTTCTTACTTTCAACCAATCAATGTTGTCTAGCCAGTTGTCTTGGATTTGATTATCCTTCTTCCAGTGGTAATGACCAGATTTGTCAAAGTAGCCTTCTTCCAATTCTTCTTTCATATTGAAAGGGGTAATTTTAACTTCATCTTCTACTCCAGCAACGCCATCCTCTTCGCCTTCAATATCACTCTCGTTCATTACATCTCTGTAAAAAATTATTATTTTGGATAAATATTCTATTTGTTTATACATAGTAGTTGAAGAGTGTAGTATCTACGCACTCAGCATCTCTGTCGCTATCTTCTTCATCGGAATCCAGGGTGTGCTTTTTATTTGAAACGATTTCAAAATCATCGTCAGCTTTACGTTTCAATGACATTTTATTTTTTTAATAGATGCCTATTTCAACTAAATTATTAAAAAGAAAACAAAAATTAAATTTAGAAGAAAAACATGAAAAATGCTGAAATCAAATACGATGTGAAGATAGTAGCTGTTGCATGTTATATATTAATTGCAATCTGTCAATTGGAACTTTGAGCATGTTCGTGAAGTACCTACGTTAAGTGATATACAGAGATGGAATACAGAGATATATAACTTTCCAGTGGAAGGGCGGTTGCCTACAAGCTGTTTTCCACAAAAATTCATGAAGCTTTCCAGAAAAATTCATGAAGTCACAAAGACTTGCTTATTTCTACCCTAGTATATGTGAGTTCATGAATTGGACTTTAATGCAAGAATTCGATATTCTCTACTGTGAATTTCACAATTTTTTACATTTTAATCAAAACCTCCACAAAAACCAAACAAATTCAATACAAAACAAAGAACAATTAAACACCGCGATGCTCATAAAAGCAAGATGACTCGCGATCGGCCATTAGCAACATGCTTTTTTTGTTGATCACACGTATTCACAGACGGGGGTTGAAATTACAAAAACAACAATGTAAACAAATAGGTTTTGGAGGGATAGACGTACGAAAGATATCCATCTCACAAAACGAATGGTTGTGAGAAGCTAGGCCTTGGGTCCCTCGGACCTGTTGTGCCAACTAATTATTAATTATTAACTTGATAACAATATATTAGGGGTATAACAGTGGAGATTAGAGAAATGTAACAAATGCGGTATAGTATGTATATATAATTAGAGAGTGAGAGTATAATAATTGCATAATAGTTTTCAGCGTTGGTATATATAATACAATAAGAATATATATATGAAACCAGATATAACAATGCAGAAATGTAAACTTAATTTACTCAACAAAAACAATTAAACACGATACTCAAAAAAGCAAAATGATTAGCGGTCGGCCATAAGAACATGCTTTGTTGTTGCTCACACGTTTTCACGCACGATTGTTTAAATTACAAAAAAAACAATGTAAACAAATGTGTTTTGCGGGGATAGACGTACGAAAGATATCCATCTCTTTTAATCATTCATCTCTGCTCTATGCTATGCATCTCTATTCATTCATCTATGGTGCGAATCTGGTGCAAATAGTGGATCCAATATTTTCCAGGTTCATTTTGGAAATGAAATTTCTTTGTTTTGTGAAAGTGTGGATTGGATAAATACCACTGCATCAATATAGTTCTGTTCATTCATATTCATTAATCGAATTGCTTCAGAAAGTTGTTGGAAGTGAGATACCTACGTATTTAATTTATGCACTTTGCACTCAGTGGAAAAGAAAATTTTTAATTTATAAAAGGAAGCTTTGAAAAAACAGTGACTCCACAAACAATTAATAAAATAAAATTAAAAATTTGTTTGTTATTGCAAAAATCGTTAAGGTGAGTTTTATTTTCTGCATTATTTATTGTTCTTGTTGGTGAAATTAATAATTACTCATTTTGGGTAGAAATTGTGAAATTAAAATCGTTTGGGAAAACAAAAAGAATTCTTACTTTTTTGGTGTGCGGTTTTCTGTACTCTTTTTGTTTTAAATTATGTAAAAAAGTATATTAACAAGAATTAAATGGACCTTAAAGTGAAAACAAATGCAATTGCTAACATGTTCGTTTGTTTTCCGCCCTAATATTGACTGAGCTCGTATACTCCGAGCTCAATACTCTAATAATAGAACTCGAATTTTCTAGACCCAATTAGTCACCACAATCACTGTTAACATGACAAGATGGGTCTTCAGAACTACCTAAAATAAAAGTAACGGACTTATGAAGTTACCAAAAAGAAAAATTATAATTACAACCAATTCCCGTTTACATAATTAAATGATTTATACATTAAAACTTTTTCTCTAAAAATTTAAATTACTAAACATACCTACCTATTAATTTGTGAAAAATGTAAAAGAACTTTTATCGATATTGCCATCAAAGTTTAAATTGGTGTCTGCAAAATCGATTATATTTTTGTTTCCTGACTTGCCGTAACTCGACAAACTGTTCTATACATATGATTCGTCTATGGTATTAGTTAGTAGTTACTAGTCCATGCCATATAAACTTGTTTACTTTCTAATTTGTATGGACATGCGACTGACCAACTTCAACCGTCGTAGTTATTTTAACTTACTCGAGCTCTGCATGTGTAGTCCCTAACCTCACAACAGCTGCTGTATGCAATTATGTACTTACTACTCCACCTTTATTTCAGAAATTCCTAAAATGCAGATTTTCGTTAAGACATTGACTGGCAAAACCATCACCTTGGAGGTGGAACCTTCCGACACAATTGAGAACGTTAAGGCAAAAATCCAAGATAAGGAAGGTATCCCTCCCGATCAACAGCGTTTGATCTTCGCCGGAAAACAGTTGGAAGATGGCCGCACTTTGTCTGACTACAACATCCAGAAGGAGTCTACTCTTCATTTGGTTCTACGTCTCCGTGGTGGTATGCAGATTTTCGTCAAGACATTGACTGGCAAAACCATCACCTTGGAGGTGGAACCTTCCGACACAATTGAGAACGTTAAGGCAAAAATCCAAGATAAGGAAGGTATCCCTCCCGATCAACAGCGTTTGATCTTCGCCGGAAAACAGTTGGAAGATGGCCGCACTTTGTCTGACTACAACATCCAGAAGGAGTCTACTCTTCATTTGGTTCTACGTCTCCGTGGTGGTATGCAGATTTTCGTCAAGACATTGACTGGCAAAACCATCACCTTGGAGGTGGAACCTTCCGACACAATTGAGAACGTTAAGGCAAAAATCCAAGATAAGGAAGGCATCCCTCCCGATCAACAGCGTTTGATCTTCGCCGGAAAACAGTTGGAAGATGGCCGCACTTTGTCTGACTACAACATCCAGAAGGAGTCTACTCTTCATTTGGTTCTACGTCTCCGTGGTGGTATGCAGATTTTCGTTAAGACGTTGACTGGCAAAACCATCACCTTGGAGGTGGAACCTTCCGACACAATTGAGAACGTTAAGGCCAAAATCCAAGATAAGGAAGGCATTCCTCCCGATCAACAGCGTTTGATCTTCGCCGGAAAACAGTTGGAAGATGGCCGCACTTTGTCTGACTACAACATCCAGAAGGAGTCTACTCTTCATTTGGTTCTACGTCTCCGTGGTGGTATGCAGATTTTCGTCAAGACATTGACTGGCAAAACCATCACCTTGGAGGTGGAACCTTCCGACACAATTGAGAACGTTAAGGCAAAAATCCAAGATAAGGAAGGCATCCCTCCCGATCAACAGCGTTTGATCTTCGCCGGAAAACAGTTGGAAGATGGCCGCACTTTGTCTGACTACAACATCCAGAAGGAGTCTACTCTTCATTTGGTTCTACGTCTCCGTGGTGGTATGCAGATTTTCGTCAAGACATTGACTGGCAAAACCATCACCTTGGAGGTGGAACCTTCCGACACAATTGAGAACGTTAAGGCAAAAATCCAAGATAAGGAAGGCATTCCTCCCGATCAACAGCGTTTGATCTTCGCCGGAAAACAGTTGGAAGATGGCCGCACTTTGTCTGACTACAACATCCAGAAGGAGTCTACTCTTCATTTGGTTCTACGTCTTCGCGGTGGAGCATTCTAAATTACTTTTACTGAAAAATTTCAAAATTGATCAAGCATACTAGTTTTTTCCGATTTTAGTTGCTTAACTTTTATTTTGTACGATGCTTTTACTGATTCAATTCCGAATTACAAATTACTATTCAATAAACGTTAACGATTCAATTAAATTGTTGTTTTCATTGTGATTCTATTTCAGATTAGGTGGTTCAAAGAACCGAAGTAAGACCTACGTAAATTATTATTCTGCGCCATACTAATAAATATATAAATAGTGTCTGGCTAGATTGCACGAACTCACAATGGCGAAATTTTCCAAAAAAAAAGATTAAAAATGATTATTAGTAAGGCCCACTGTTTTTCTGTTGCAAACGCAGAGTTGGTTGAGGTTCTTTAAATAGAAATCGATCATAGAACTCTTGAATCATCTTAGGGTTCCTGAGGTTGGATCGTTTATTTGTCACTCCTCTGAAGATTTCCTCCGTAGAAAGTTATAAGAATAACACGAGCGATGAAAGGATCGTTGATGAGTTCTAATGTAGGATTCGTCAGGCTTCGTCAATTTTGAGAAAAGTGGACATTTGTATTATCAGATGGACCGATGTTTGTGTTAAAGCGAAGTTGTAAATCGGTAATTGGGTTTTTATTACAACTCTTACTTATGGTCATGACTCATGAGGGTAGCTAGCGAAAAATTATTATATGAGAACCCAGACTTCACGACGATCGTAATGTCAAGAAGCTACAGATCCAAACCGCGCGTCGCCAACTCAGACTCCAAGACGTGCTATGGAATCAGTCATCTAGGTAGGCGCAGGATAAGATGGTTAGATCAAGTCCTCCCCCGTGGAGGAGAAAAGTGCTTATCAAACCTTGAAAATGCCTGAGACTTGTGCAGCGAATGGAAAGCAACACTCCGGCCCGACAAGTCTTCGAATTAAGCCCGCGAGATATTGCAGTAAAGGAACTCAGCTTACTACGAGTGTGCAATTGACGTGGTGAATTGGTAGAGAGACTCGGGTTCAGCATACGCTATTTCAAAGACGTATTTTTACATTCTACTATCAACATTATACCAAATATTTGGTTTGCTTTTGCAGAGGTGGCATGGTGGTCTATTTGGTTAATATGTTTATGTAAATTTCTAGACATTTCGTCCGATTCGTATATAATATTTTCATAGCGTAAGTTTGCTGTGGTTGCGTTGTTAATCATATGACTCTGAAGTGACTGACTACACGTAACAAAAGTGCAAGCAGTCGTATGTTTTGCATTTTTTGAAAATTAAAAAAATAAAATTAGCTTGGATTTATCGAAATTGTGGTTGCATTTCTTTGACGGTTCGTTCGCCAAGCAAGTTGACTTTAAAGTCTTTCTATCCGACTGGTAATAGGAGGGAACTAGTCTGCCTCTGTTAACTGAGTCTAAAATAGATAAATAGTATTTAATTTTTCCTTGAATGCGGTAACATTTAGCGCTTTGTTTTCCTAGTGTTATTGACGCCTTCACGCCCCAAAGAATGTTCCTTTTTGTTTTTCCGACTTATTTCAAACAACAGCTAAATAAAATAATATTTTGACGCAGTTTAAATACGTAGATACCTACGGCCAATAACACATAAAGTATAATTTTTGTTGTGTGTTGTGCATACGTAGTGTAAATAAACATTATAATTAGACCACGATAGAGTCACAGAACACAGACGAGCTACGCGTGTCTGAATCTTAAAGTAGCATTGAATATAAAATTATTTGTTCTTAGTTGGTGTAAGAATATCGAAACAAAAGTGTGCTTATGATCTGAAAGCACAAAGGATTGACATTGTTGCCTGCATATACACATTTTCCCTATGGGGTCATGGACATTTCATAAAAAAATTGTTTCATGTGTAATAGCAAAAGATGTGCCTAGTATGTACCTACCCTTTATCTTTGACAAATTACTATCGCCAAGGACTTTATATACGAACTGTTTTTCCTGTACACAGTCCCAGTTCAGGAAAACACATTTCGCTATAATAACATATGTTGGTTTGTAGGTACATATTTATGGATTGAGGACATATATATAGGTAGGTAATCGGGTTTTCCATTGTGCAGGAACATCGACTTCGGCTGGTCAACGCCTCAAAGGTCGCAGTCGCAGCCGCTGGTTTTGAGTTTAATTGTTTTGATTATTAAAGGATTTTGGGTAGGTAATTGAACCTGAATTTGAAAAGTATATAAGAAATACCAAAGCCATATTTTTGATTAAGAAAACCTACAAAATGTATTCCTTTTACATTGCATATTCACATTTCTTTTTACATAGGTAAGTCCCTATTAGTACCTACTTGATACTTCTTGTCCTACAGATCACTTTTTGATTTTACATAAAATTAGAAATGGACAATCTGCAGAATCATAACAGCTGAGATATAATATATGTACCAAAAAATAAACGGAATATATAATAAATAAATATTCCTATATATATATGGAGAGACAGATGTCGCGCATATAATATGTTCCCAATGATAAATGGTATATATGGTTAGTAGGGGTGTGTGGTGGCTTGTAACTGGTGTGGGTGTCTCTCTTGTCCCATCCCAAGTCGCACTAATAAAAAAAAGAAAATGAACAATGGATTGTTCGCTGAGTATTCCAGTTTTCCATTATGTCTATGGTTATGGTTAGTTTACATTTGGAACCTGTAAAAATATCCCTGTAAATTATGAAATTCATCCCTTGCGGTCCACAACAAGTCTCAACACAAATAGAATATACTGCGTTTTGTATTGGAAAGCGAATCATACAGCTCTTGCTTATGAGGAACATTTTATTCGTGGTCTCTATCACATATGGCTCTATGGATTTTTATATTCCATTCATATTGTGATCTTACGCCAAATCTCATAACACTACCTTCCGACTGATTTGAGTTTAGTTAACACTAGGACTGCATGCCAGCTAGGCAACTATTAACTGAAAAAAACTACATTACATGTTAAAAATGATCATATCTTTCCTTACTATTAATTTGATGCATTTTGCTTTGTATTTGAAAATTTTGATTATGGGAAAATGTAACGAGTAAAATAAACAATCGAAAAAAATTAATACATTTCAAATAACAATAAAAATGAAAAGACTTGGCACAAAAGGAACCGAAAACAAACAATTTAATATGTAGGTACCTACTCAAACAAAAAATAGCTAACAACGGAAAATAACAGATAAAAGTCAAAAAAAGATGAACATAAATACCGAATAAAAAAAGACAATTAGTTCACCACAAAAGTCAGCAATGACATCTGGAACTGTAAAATATATGCATTTTATGATCACTCGGAATGCAGTCTTAATATATTACAGTAAAAGTTATAGATTATTACTTAAACACCGCGTAAAGATTTACGCAGCCTCTACAATTTTCCACTGTAACTATACTAAAAAGGTAAGAATTTCGAGAAACTATCATAGAAACATGGAAATCTATTACTTTTTTCTCTTAACCGACATCAGCTTTGATTAGCAGTGATTAGCTTCATAAGAAAAATCATTTTATACAGTAAAAAGTCAAAAGCAACTGCTGAAATATCAACCTGCAATCATGTATCTATGGGTTGTCCTATATTCATATTCCTCGTCCAATTCCACCAAATCTAATGCCTAGCAACAAAACTGAAGTAGAAGAAATAATATCACAAACGCACAATTATTTGATATTTTTTTATTTATTAAATATTATTTATATCTTATACCTAATTGCATTTGCAAACGAAATTCGAAATTGCATTTTCCTGCGTAAGGGCATTTTGGGGGGTATGTAAAGATAAGCAGACTCTATGCTGGGTTTATAAACAAGGCTGTGTGTTTTTATTGGATTTAAGTAGGTATTTAAAAAGTGAAATCGCTGCAATTTATCTACTTCCGCCAAAAAAGTCGTATTTGCAAGCTCGGTGCGAAGTCGAAAAGTATTTCCCTTCTCCGTGGCACAAATCAAACAGTCTGTGAACACCATTAATTCCCACACAAAGTATGAATGAGACAACATGCTATACTTCACAATTTTATTTTAATACGCAACAGCTGATTTCCCCGTGTATACGACCTTAATAATGAATATTTAAATTTATTTACATGCATTTACCTTAATAATTGAATAATTAATAAAGAACACATTTGTTTTCGTTTGATTTTAGTTCTCGGAGCAGTAAATTCAACAGCAAATAATCGATGCATAAAAAATGAAAGAGATAAATAGAACTCTTATATACTAAATTCCCTGTGTGCGACATATACGTACAGTTTTTCCAGGGAGAACAATTCATTTTGGAAATTTTCTGCTGTGTGTGCGTGCATCCTATAAATACCACCGCGGCATCCTAGATTTCCTCATAATTGTTCAGAAAGTTGTTGAAACTGGTGAAACTTGTGGAAAATAAGTGTGAAATATAATACTATATACCTGCTCAGTGGAAAAGAAAATTTTCAATTTATAAAAGCAAGCATTGAAAAAAGTGGAAATATAAATAAATAAAGTCGAATTATAAATTAATTTGTTATTGCTAAAAGCATCAAGGTATGTTAAATACATTATTTTGTTGAAATTTGTCTGAATTTTAGTGGGAATGGCTATGAAATCATTTTATGTAGAAATTGTGAAATCAATCTTTGTTGGCTGAAAAACAAAATGGCAGAGCCGTTATCGATTTTATTTCTAAGTGATGGTTTTTTTTTCTTAATTGAAAATAAAATACCTCGTCGGAATTTAATTATCGCGGCTAGAAACGATTTAAGTTTATTTTATCACACCATGAGCCATGATCGAATTTTCTCGACTTCCCATTACTCACTTAATGCAGTAGATTACCTACATCGGTACATAGATGCATATATATAAATTATTTCTGAACCTGTATTATACTTTTGTTTACTATTTTGAACAAAAAGGTACAGTAGATAATGAATGTAACAGATGTGTTTAAAGAAAAGAGTAAAAATTGCAGATTTTAGTGAATTTGTACATTTTTGTTCGTGGTTGAAATTTTCACAAAATGGCTTCCAAATGAAATGCACTGCACAAAGAAAATTGAGAGGTTATTGCATCAGCCATTTCAATTATGCACATGAATTTCTTTTTGTTCTGGAAACGTCTCGAACTGCATGTTTTAAATTTAGAATATGTATCTACCTATAAGCGATATAGGGCAAATTCAATTTAAATCAATTTCCCTTTTTCTCACGGCATATGTACCTAACATTAGTTTTTTTTGTTACGATTCTGTTTTTTTTTTTTTTTTTTCGTTTTTTTCGTTTTTTTCGTTTTTTTGTATGATTACGATTCTGTTTTTTTTTTTTTTTTTTTTTTTTCGTTTTTTTTTTTTGTATGAGAATCGTCGGGTGGTGCAATAATCTAAACTTTAAGGGGTCAAATTGAAATCAATCCTTAAAAGAGAACAATTTCTTTGTAGAATACGAAATCTGAGTACCCCAGAAAGTGCATGTAGCCTATAAATGGGAAAATAAAATAAAACTAAGGTTTCGCAATAAATATTCGGTTACATTCGCAGTTTATGTGGGTATATTTGACCTGCAAGTGAATTTTCCTATTTAGTAGCAATATGCCACATAAAGGGAAACCACCGTAGCCGCAGACCAGAGACTGAATTTTTGAGTATTATATTACCAAATGAGAACGTAGAATCTCGAGTCGTGGGTATCGGAACACTGGTCTTAACCCGGTGTCTCCACGAGCAATTTTTCATATCTTGCAATACATCATATAATGGAAATTGTCCGTGAAGACCACAAATTGTATGATATAAAAAATTTCTTCCAATATATTGCTCAGTTCATAGCATTCTGTCGATAGTATGATATGAGCTGTCATTTCTGTGCAGTCTGACACATTTTTTTTTTCCACGAAGGCTGAGTGGCGAATGAACGATGTGTTTAAGGCATCTAATGCGAAATTTGAACGAATGAAATAGTAAGCTATGAAATGCCCACCTTAAATTTTATTGTATACTATCGGTCTCTAAGAAAATTTACTGATAACAAGATATGCAAAATTACTCGTGGAAACGCGGTGTAAATCTGTAGAATATTCAAAAAATATGTTTTCATAAACAACATATGTTTTCATAATAAACGTAGATTATTTTATTCTCGAAAAAAGAAACTGTCTCTCCCTGCCTGTTTTCAGTCATTGAATTAGTCAATTTTCTTTACAACACAATTTAAACCATTTTTCACCAAAAAGAGAGTAGTGCTGGCTTTGTGACCTATCCGTGACCCACTGTCGATCTCACTGCATTGAATGGTTGTTAATCGATTAGATGTACCTAACCATACCAATTGTTAAGACATCAATTTGCCTCCCACATAGGCACTTACCCTATCGATGTTAATATACTCGGAAACCTACGCACAACTCGTTTGTACTCATCTATTTAACTCTTTATTTCAGAAAATCCTAAAATGCAGATTTTCGTGAAGACATTGACTGGCAAGACCATCACCCTAGAAGTTGAGCCTTCCGACACTATTGAGAATGTCAAGGCAAAAATCCAAGATAAGGAGGGTATCCCGCCAGATCAGCAACGTTTGATCTTTGCCGGTAAACAATTGGAGGACGGACGCACTTTGTCCGATTACAACATCCAAAAGGAATCGACTCTGCATTTAGTATTGCGTCTACGTGGCGGTATGCAGATTTTTGTTAAAACTTTGACCGGCAAAACCATTACATTGGAGGTTGAGCCTTCTGATACTATTGAGAACGTTAAGGCCAAAATCCAAGACAAGGAAGGCATTCCTCCAGATCAGCAGCGTTTGATCTTCGCCGGTAAGCAATTGGAAGACGGACGTACATTGTCGGACTATAACATTCAAAAGGAGTCTACACTGCATTTAGTATTGCGTCTGCGTGGCGGTATGCAGATCTTTGTAAAAACTTTGACCGGCAAAACTATCACATTAGAAGTTGAACCATCCGACACCATCGAGAACGTTAAGGCTAAGATCCAAGATAAGGAAGGTATCCCACCAGACCAACAGCGTTTGATCTTCGCCGGCAAGCAGTTGGAAGATGGACGCACCCTGTCCGACTACAACATTCAAAAGGAGTCTACCCTCCATTTGGTCCTGCGTCTTCGTGGTGGCATGCAGATCTTCGTCAAGACTTTGACCGGCAAAACCATCACCTTGGAGGTCGAACCATCCGACACCATTGAGAATGTCAAGGCCAAGATCCAGGATAAGGAAGGTATCCCACCAGACCAACAGCGTTTGATCTTCGCCGGCAAGCAGTTGGAAGATGGACGCACCCTGTCCGACTACAACATCCAAAAGGAGTCGACTCTCCATTTGGTCCTGCGTCTTCGTGGTGGCATGCAGATCTTCGTCAAGACTTTGACGGGCAAAACTATCACCTTGGAGGTCGAACCATCCGACACCATTGAGAATGTCAAGGCCAAGATCCAGGATAAGGAAGGTATCCCACCAGACCAACAGCGTTTGATCTTCGCCGGCAAGCAGTTGGAAGATGGACGCACCCTGTCTGACTACAACATCCAAAAGGAGTCAACTCTCCATTTGGTCCTGCGTCTTCGTGGTGGCATGCAGATCTTCGTCAAGACTTTGACCGGCAAAACCATCACCTTGGAGGTCGAACCATCCGACACCATTGAGAATGTCAAGGCCAAGATCCAGGATAAGGAAGGTATCCCACCAGACCAACAGCGTTTGATCTTCGCCGGAAAGCAGTTGGAAGATGGACGCACCCTGTCCGATTACAACATCCAAAAGGAGTCGACTCTCCATTTGGTCCTGCGTCTTCGTGGTGGCATGCAGATCTTCGTCAAGACTTTGACCGGCAAAACCATCACCTTGGAGGTCGAACCATCCGACACCATTGAGAATGTCAAGGCCAAGATCCAGGATAAGGAAGGTATCCCACCAGACCAACAGCGTTTGATCTTCGCCGGCAAGCAGTTGGAAGATGGACGCACCCTGTCCGACTACAACATCCAAAAGGAGTCGACTCTCCATTTGGTCCTGCGTCTTCGTGGTGGCATGCAGATCTTCGTCAAGACTTTGACGGGCAAAACTATCACCTTGGAGGTCGAACCATCCGACACCATTGAGAATGTCAAGGCCAAGATCCAGGATAAGGAAGGTATCCCACCAGACCAACAGCGTTTGATCTTCGCCGGCAAGCAGTTGGAAGATGGACGCACCCTGTCTGACTACAACATCCAAAAGGAGTCAACTCTCCATTTGGTCCTGCGTCTTCGTGGTGGCATGCAGATCTTCGTCAAGACTTTGACCGGCAAAACCATCACCTTGGAGGTCGAACCATCCGACACCATTGAGAATGTCAAGGCCAAGATCCAGGATAAGGAAGGTATCCCACCAGACCAACAGCGTTTGATCTTCGCCGGCAAGCAGTTGGAAGATGGACGCACCCTGTCTGACTACAATATCCAAAAGGAGTCAACTCTCCATTTGGTCCTGCGTCTTCGTGGTGGCATGCAGATCTTCGTCAAGACTTTGACCGGCAAAACCATCACCTTGGAGGTCGAACCATCGGACACCATTGAGAATGTCAAGGCCAAGATCCAGGACAAGGAAGGTATCCCACCAGACCAACAGCGTTTGATCTTCGCCGGAAAGCAGTTGGAAGATGGACGCACCCTGTCCGATTACAACATCCAAAAGGAGTCGACTCTCCATTTGGTCCTGCGTCTTCGTGGTGGCATGCAGATCTTCGTCAAGACTTTGACCGGCAAAACCATCACCTTGGAGGTCGAACCATCCGACACCATTGAGAATGTCAAGGCCAAGATCCAGGATAAGGAAGGTATCCCACCAGACCAACAGCGTTTGATCTTCGCCGGAAAGCAGTTGGAAGATGGACGCACCCTGTCCGATTACAACATCCAAAAGGAGTCGACTCTCCATTTGGTCCTGCGTCTTCGTGGTGGCATGCAGATCTTCGTCAAGACTTTGACCGGCAAAACCATCACCTTGGAGGTCGAACCATCCGACACCATTGAGAATGTCAAGGCCAAGATCCAGGATAAGGAAGGTATCCCACCAGACCAACAGCGTTTGATCTTCGCCGGCAAGCAGTTGGAAGATGGACGCACCCTGTCTGACTACAATATCCAAAAGGAGTCAACTCTCCATTTGGTCCTGCGTCTTCGTGGTGGCATGCAGATCTTCGTCAAGACTTTGACCGGCAAAACCATCACCTTGGAGGTCGAACCATCGGACACCATTGAGAATGTCAAGGCCAAGATCCAGGACAAGGAAGGTATCCCACCAGACCAACAGCGTTTGATCTTCGCCGGAAAGCAGTTGGAAGATGGGCGCACGTTATCGGATTACAACATCCAGAAGGAGTCCACCCTCCACTTGGTATTGCGTCTTCGCGGAGGTGCATTTTAAAGTTTTTCCACTGAGAAAATTCAAAATTTAACTAGCACAGTAGTATTTTCCATATATTGCATCTTTTAAACATTTATTTTGTACCCAGATGCTTTTACAAGTTCTGAATCAATTCTGTAATAACTGCGTTTTTTTGTTAATTAAACTCAATAAACGTTAACGATTCGATTAAATTAAAAATGTGTGTTTAATCTTTGGATTCGATCTTAATTTTGATTGGTAATACCATCGAAAGAAGCCTGCTTGAAGTAAGTATGCATGCGAACGGTAGATTACAGCACTGATAATCAGTTGTAATGAGTCTAAACTTTGGCCACAGCTTACAAAAATACGTTCCAAGTACGAGACGTTGGTGCGCTGCAGAGCCTACATACAAAATCTAGCCTAGGCGAATCTACGGTTGGATGGAGTTAAAGTTTAAATGTCTGGACCATACTGATCTTGGCCTGTTATGGCTGACTCTATTCTCTGTATCAAAAGGAGTTGAGTTATTCTGGCCGACAACTAGTAACGATAGCAATTGTTATGATTGCGCGTGTTTATAAATTTGCTAATTACTTACATGCGATTGCATGTCAACAGTGCTCGCAATTATGTGATCATGCGCGTGACATTTTTCACCAAAACAATACTAATGAGAGCATAATGAGAAAGAAAAGTGATGAGAGATCACGCACCAGGCATACATGGTATTATATCTTGGCGGCAGCCGTTGGTCGCTTCTTTTTGAGGTTCACTACCGGTTCGGTTATACCTACACAATAGGTTTTACCTACCGTCGTTGTCGCTCAACAAAAGTGAAAAGTGCCATAAATTGCTATTTGCAAAATTAGCCTAATTGTTGAGTGCTTTAAGGATATTTCCTCCTTTCACCTGACTCTCAAGCAAGTAATCCAACGCATGAAGCAAAGCAATCATCTCAGCCTGGTATACTGAAGTGTATGTCCCGTAGCTAATGTTACGGGCTATTTCCGGCTCTTCTCAATAGATACCGGCACCGGTCCGCCATTCATCGTGGATCCATCCGTGAAAATCACTATTTCACCATTTCTTCTAACTGGAAGTAATACGTTCTCAATACGAGTCTTGTGATTTCTTTCCATAATAAGCACCCTTGTTATTCCATCCATAGGCATGCTGAGCTCCATAATCTCCTTTTTGACAAGTTTCAGATCCTTCTGTGTCCATACATGGTACCACGATTGTGCCATTTCGCATCTCGCTTCAAATCGCTGTCTTCTTAATAAATAAGTCTAGCTGTAAGATCCCCAGGATCACTTCCAATGGGTATGTTGGTGTTGTACGTATTGCACCTGTAACTCCTATACATCCTTAACGTTGAAACCTATCCAGGTGCTTCCTCACTGTTTTTTCTAAATGCTTTCGCCCACCATACAACCGCGTCGTAAGTGATAATGGGCTAGTTATCATCGGTCGTGTCCAGTATGCTGACCTAATAGAGAGTCCCACCTCTGTCCACACACAAGTATGCAATGATGTAGTACCCTTTTTGCCTTCCAGACCTTCTCCTCGTCGAAATTCTAGACTTTTTACTCTTCCTTGTGAAGATAAAGGGATCTGTTTTCTCCGCGTTAATAGAAAGCCCTTGTTCCAGACACCACCGCTCAACCCCTTTGAGTGCGCTCCTCATGATATCTGCGATGACAGCTATGAATTTGCCTCTTGCAATTATTGCTATGTCATCGGCATATCCCACTATGTGAATGCCAGATGCCTCAAGTCCGTCGAGAAGAGAGTCCACAATGATATTCCACAGTAAAGGTGAAAAGGAGGTGTTCTCCTTGTGGGCAACCTCTACTAACCACTCCTCTAAGTTTTGAGGTTCGCGTCTGAATATTTATCGCCCTTGTACTCAAAACCCAACAACATATTGTCCACCCATCTTACAACCAGCGGCTTAACCCTAAGTTTTTCAAAGGCTTGCTTCAGACTTTCAAAGCATATTTCATCGAAGGCACCTTCAATGTCCATTATAGTGGTCATCACAATGGCCCCGGTAAGGCAAGTTTAATAAGTAGATTATTTAGTAAGATATTTGCAAAAATAAAAATATTTTGTTTTGTTTCAAAGTTTAGCAAACAAAATAGTCAATCCAGACAAATAAAGGTTATCACCCTGAATTGTGTCTTTCCAACGCTCATAACACATCTTCGATCGCCCCATGCATATTCGTTGCACTTCCCAAAATCATTCAAACTTGTGGTTGCAATCCAATTGCAGTTACAGCCATTTAGTGTGCTACAGCCTCGTTTGCGTTCGTATAAGTACTTCAACTTTCGTGTTTCGCCACGCTGGTCTTTAAGCCTGTGGTACTAAACTGTTAACGGGTGTTTTCCTGCAGCTAAACAAAGTTAGCAAACCCATGCGGTTGTTTATTTGTTATTATAAAAACCCAGAGCAAAATAACTTATTTTTATATTTCATAAAAAAAAAAACATTCTTTTAGTAAAAACTTAAGCCGAATTTTCTTTAAATAATTTGTTAACTTTTATTTGGGGATATATTTCACAAATTTCATTTCGTGTGTTAACCAAATTGCCATTGACAACAGGATCAATGATCCAGACTGGTGTGCAGCAGCCAAAGACACCGGAACATAGGTAAGAAGAGTGGTGATTCCCAGAGCAACTTGCGTCCAGCCCATAGCTGCTATTGCGTTGGCCGCCCAATAAGCTCGCCTTGGCAAACTCCTTCTGCGAGATAGAATCCATAGTCCAGAAATTAGTGACAACGTCGTAATGCCAAGCAATCTGTGGTCGAACTGAACCGTTGTAGGATTCTCTGTAATATTTGCCAATTTTGGTTGAAAGGACATAATGTCGTCTGGTATCCATTGATCAGCCATCTTGGGAAATGTATTATAAACTAGACCAGCGTCTAATCCAGCTACAAAGGCGCCTGACAATGCAGTGAGGAATATCATGCCCTTGGTCATGTGCGCTAACTTGCGAAACTTAACTGCTCCACGAGTGATTTCCAACAGACGCTCTGCTGGCAGCAAGTGTGTTAGTGATGAGTTTAAAAATAGTGTGTATAAAATAAATGCAAATGATAGATGCGATGCCAGTCGATATTGCGACACTCTTGGTACATCATTGACATCTTGAAAACGGTCCTCCAGTCCAGATTTAACCATGTACCACCCCATCAGACCCTGTATCCCTATAAGACCACCAAATATGAGTACTCGAATTTTCATGGGCTTTTTAAAATATCCCTTAGTCCAGAAGTAAATGGCAGGGAGTGCGAAAAATGCACCTATGGCTCTGCCCCACATCCGATGAGAATACTCCATAAAGTAAATGAATTTGAATTCTTCGAGTGTCATCTTGGAGTTCTTCATTATGAATTCAGGAAATTGTTTGTATTTTTCGAACTCCTCGTGCCACTCCTTCTCTGAGCGGGGCCTTTGCTCGCCAAGTAGTTTCCAGGTAACCATCGATAGGCCGGATTCAGTAAGGCGAGTTACGCCTCCGAGAATGACGGCACCAAAAACCATTCCACTGCATCCCAGTAGCCATGCGCCGACCAGCTTATTTCCTTTTTCTTCGACAGCATTGCTTTGGGCAAATTTCCTGATATGTTGCACATTCCTGCCTTTTGTAACCTTCTGGGTGAGATTAAGTGGATTTCGTTTCAGAAAATCTTTATCACTAGGTGATGTCAGAAAATGTCTTTTAAAGCACTTGTACGTTAGGAAATTGTGTTTACTGCAGAGCGTTGCTCTTTTAAGGACCTGTGCTGTTAATTGAAGCCCGTAAAACATTTTACTTTACTTCGAATTGTCAAAAAAATAAAAATGCCTAACGATGTCTACACTTTTCTCCCGGGCTCTCAGCAGCAGCTTTTATTTTGAACAGCTGATATAATTGGAAGGAAAGTTGGGTACAAGGCAAAGATAATGGAACACAGAGACCAAAGATAATGGAATACAGAGATATATAACTTTCCAGTTGAAGGGCGGTTGCCTACAAGCTGTTTTCCACAAAAATTCATGAAGCTTTCCAGAAAAATTCATGAAGTCACACACACTTGCTTATTTCTATCCTAGTATATGTGAGTTCATGAATTGGACTTTAATGCAAGAATTCGATATTCTCTACTGTGAATTTCACAATTTTTTACATTTTAATCAAAACCTCCACAAAAACCAAACAAATTCAATACAAAACAAAGAACAATTAAACACCGCGATGCTCATAAAAGCAAGATGACTCGCGGTCGGCCATTAGCAACATGCTTTTTTGTTGATCACACGTATTCACAGACGGGGGTTGAAATTACAAAAACAACAATGTAAACAAATGGGTTTTGGGGGGATAGACGTACGAAAGATATCCATCTCTTTTAATCATTCATCTCTGACCGAGATATATAACTTTCCAGTGGAAGGGCGGCTGCCTACAAGCTGTTTTGCCACAAAATCCATGAAGTCACGAACCTCACCAACATTATGCTCATATCTTTTCTAGTATATGTGAATTCATGAATTGGACTTTTCGCTTTTTGCAAGAATTCGCTATTGCGAAATGCGTACATCACTATTCTATTCTAATCGAAGCTTTAACAAAAACCAAACAAGGAAACAACTTCAATACGAAACTATTCGATAGCTTGCTCTCAGATCCCTTTTTTTGCTCTCAGAGCATTTTTATGTTCGTTTGGTACAAAAAACGCAATGTTTTTCAGATTTCAGAGCACTTTTGCGAATCTAGATATTTTCTCGGATTTGCTTCAGATTAAGCAGTGAACGGAAATCGCTTAGATAAGTATCGAAGAGTACACATATTGAAACCGCACGAATATCAAAACCAAAAAGATCAAGTGACGTTTTGATCTGGTTTTTCTTTTTATGTTCGATGATGTGGTATTCGTTTGGGCTTCTTCAGATTTGCCATCAGATTACAGATTTCGTGTGCCTAGTCGAACATAAAAACGCCCTTGCTCTTTTTTGTGTTGATATTCGTGCGACTTGAATATTATGTGTAGTCTTCGACATTCACTGGTTAAATTTTATATTAAAACATTCGAAATTTCCGTCCCGATTGATTTCTAAATATTTGCACATAAATAATTTAGGAAAATTTTGTTGTAGAAAAAATTCACGCAAATGTAAATAAACTCCACCAGATGTCAAACTCAAATGCACTTGTATTGGTAAATCTGAAGCAAATCTGATGTATTATTCGTTTGGGCTTCTTCAGATTTGCCATCAGATTTCAGATTTCGTGTGCCTAGTCGAACATAAAAACGCTCTTGCTCTTTTTTGTGTTGATATTCGTGCGACTTGAATATTATGTGTAGTCTTCGACACTTTTCTATGCGCTTTCCATTCACTGGTTAAATTTTATATTAAAACATTCGAAATTTCCGTCCCGAATGATTTCTAAATATTTGCACATAAATAATTTAGGAAAATTTTGTTGTAGAAAAAATTCACACAAATGTAAACAAACTCCACCAGATGTCAAACTCAAATGCACTTGTATTGGTAAATCTGAAGCAAATCTGATGTATTATTCGTTTGGGCTTCTTCAGATTTGCCATCAGATTTCAGATTTCGTGTGCCTAATCGAACATAAAAACGCTTTTGCTCTTTTTTGTGTTGATATTCGTGCGACTTGAATATGTGTAGTCTTCGACACTTTTCTATGCGCTTTCCATTCACTGGTTAAATTTTGTATTAAAACATTCGAAATTTCATTCCCCATTGATTTCTAAATAATTGTACACAAATAATTTACGAAAATAGATCCACCCGATGCAATGCCTTTCTTTGCTGTAGACAAAAATCACGCAAATGTAAACAAACTCCACCAAATGTCAAACTCAAATGCACTTGTATTGGTAAATCTGAAGCAAATCTGAGAAAATATCTAGATTCGCAAAAGTGCTCTGAAATCTGAAAAAGATTGCTTTTTTTTGTACCAAACGAACATAAAAATTTATCTGAGGGCAAAAAGTGCTCTGAGAGCACCCAATCGAATACCACATGAGAGTAATGTGGTATTCGTTTGGGCTTCTTCAGATTTGCCCTCAGATTTCAGATTTTGTGTGCCTAATCGAACATAAAAACGCTCTTGCTCTTTTTTTGTGTTGATATTCGTGCGACTTGAATATGTGTAGTCTTCTACACTTTTCTATGCGCTTTCGATTCACTGGTTAAATTTTGTATTAAAACATTAGAAATTTCCGTCCCGATTGATTTCTAAATGTTTGCACACAAATAATTTACGAAAATAGATTCACCCGATGCAATGCCTTCCTTTGCTGTAGAAAAAATTCACGCAAATGTAAACAAACTCCACCAAATGTCAAACTCAAATGCACTTGTATTGGTAAATCTGAAGCAAATCTGATGTGGTATTCGTTTGGGCTTCTTCAGATTTGCCCTCAGATTTCAGATTTTGTGTGTCTAATCGAACATAAAAACGCTCTTGCTCTTTTTTTGTGTTGATATTCGTGCGACTTGAATATGTGTAGTCTTCGACACTTTTCTATGCGCTTTCCATTCACTGGTTAAATTTTATATTAAAACATTCGAAATTTCATTCCCAATTGATTTCTAAATATTTGTATACAAATAATTTACGAAAATAGATCCACCCGATGCAATGCCTTTCTTTGCTGTAGAAATATTTCACTAAAATGTAAACAAACTCCACCACTTGTCAAACACAAATGCACTTGTATTGGTAAATCTGAGGGCAAATCTGATGTGGTATTCGTTTGGGCTTCTTCAGATTTGCCCTCAGATTTCAGATTTCGTGTGCCTAATCGAACATAAAAACGCTCTTGCTCTTTTTTTGTGTTGATATTCGTGCGACTGTAATATGTGTAGTCTTCGACACTTTTCTATGCGCTTTCGATTCACTGGTTAAATTTTGTATTAAAACATTCGAAATTTCCTTTCCGATTGATTTCTAAATGTTTGCACACAAATAATTTACGAAAATAGATCCACCCGATACAATGCCTTTCTTTGCTGTAGAAAAAATTCACGCAAATGTAAACAAACTCCACCAAATGTCAAACTACAATGCACTTGTATTGGTAAATCTGAAGCAAATCTGAGAAAATATCTAGATTCGCAAAAGTGCTCTGAAATCTGAAAAAGATTGCTTTTTTTGGTACCAAACGAACATAAAAATTGCTCTGAGGGCAAAAAAAGTGCTCTGAGAGCGCCCAAACGAATACCACATGAGAAAATATCTAGATTCGCAAAAGTGCTCTGAAATCTGAAAAAGATTGCTTTTTTTTGTACCAAACGAACATAAAAATTGCTCTGAGGGCAAAAAAAGTGCTCTGAGAGCGCCCAAACGAATACCACATGAGAAAATATCTAGATTCGCAAAAGTGCTCTGAAATCTGAAAAAGATTTCTTTTTTTGGTACCAAACGAACAAAAAAATTGCTCTGAGGGCAAAAAAAGTGCTCTGAGAGCGCCCAAACGAATACCACATGAGAAAATATCTAGATTCGCAAAAGTGCTCTGAAATCTGAAAAAGATTGCTTTTTTTGTACCAAACGAACATAAAAATTGCTCTGAGGGCAAAAAAAGTGCTCTGAGAGCGCCCAAACGAATACCACATTAGAGCGCCCAAACGAATACCACATGAGAGTAATGTGGTATTCGTTTGGGCGCTCTCAGAGCACTTTTTTTGCCCTCAGAGCAATTTTTTTGTTCGTTTGGTACCAAAAAAAACAATCTTTTTCAGATTTCAGAGCACTTTTGCGAATCTAGATATTTTCTCAGATTTGCTTCAGATTTACCAATACAAGTGCATTTGAGTTTGACATTTGGTGGAGTTTGTTTACATTTGCGTGAATTTTTTCTACAGCAAAGAAAGGCATTGCATCGGGTGAATCTATTTTCGTAAATTATTTGTGTGCAAACATTTAGAAATCAATCGGGACGGAAATTTCGAATGTTTTAATACAAAATCTAACCAGTGAATCGAAAGCACATAGAAAAGTGTCGAAGACTACACATATTACAGTCGCACGAATATCAACACAAAAAAAGAGCAAGAGCGTTTTTATGTTCCATTAGGCACACGAAATCTGAAATCTGAGGGCAAATCTGAAGAAGCCCAAACGAATACCACATAAATCTGAAGAAGCCCAATCGAAAACCAGAATACATAAGTCACTATTCCCAGACAGGGATTGAGATTAGAAAAAAAACAAACTGTGTCAATAAACAATATAAACAAGTGGGTTTTGGGGGAAAAGACGTACGAAAGATATGCATCTCTTTTAATTAATTCATCTCTGTCTTTTAAGTTAACAAAAAGCTAACTTAATGGAGACAACTCCAGACTTGTCCAGCCTGATACTGAAACCAAAAGCAATTTAATATTGCAAAACAACTAGTCTCCTCTTCTAACATTAATTTTATTAGTGAGGTCATTTGGCAGTGGTTTTTATATTTACCGAGTTAATACGAAAGTTTTGCCAATTAAAACCATAAAATGTCAGCTGTTCAAATTTCATTAGTTCAAGTGAAACAACATAATAAACCCGAAGATTTGTGGGTGGTTATTGAGGATAAGGTGTATGATTTAACTAAATTTCGCTCAGAGGTAAAACTAATCATATTACAACTGTTGCTCTATTTAAAAATGTTCAATACAAAATATATAGCATCCCGGTGGTGAAGAGACTCTTGACGATGCAGCTGGTAAAGATGCAACAAAGGATTTTATCGATGTTGGTCACAGCAGTGAAGCAAGGTGAGCTGTATTTGAATTCATGCAGCATACATAGATTGATAGTAACTCATTACACTTATCTCATTTTGTTTCAATTAATAGAAAAATGATGGAAAAGTATTACGTGGGAGACTTGTCTGCAGCGGATAGAAAAACGAAATTGCCAGTCAGGTAAGAAAACTTTTATTTTGTAAGCTTTGAAAGACAAAATTGTATTGATATCTTATTTGATACGTATGTAGTTTCGAAAGTCCGGTATTCTTATACGGCTGTGGTAGATATTTCTGGTTTTGCTACTAACTTCCTTGTTCACTCATTTTGGACATTTATATTTATACAGTATACCTGTTGCATATTTCCTTAAGAGTCAGTAATTCATGGAATATTTATGTCTTTCGCCAGTTACTGTGGGTTGGTTTATTGTTCAAATCACAATTGTCATAATATTTTTACTGTTTGTCGATACAATTTTCATTGGGTAAATTGTCTTTACGTGTATACATAGACTTCAGTCATGCCATCTGTAGATAACCTCAAGAAAAATTTGTATGGTTTCAATTCAAGCATAGCTGAACTCCGAATCTTGTAAACATAACACCACTTGAACATAAATACATGATTTAGATGTATGCTTTTTGCAATATAAGTAACTTGTTGACCTAATTTAAATAGCACGAACATATCTGGTCAGCGTTATTCTGTAATAGACTATCATGTTATGTTATTAGTCTGCTTAAGTTTTTTTCATATTCATACGATGTCGGGTTAGGTATTAGGTTAGGTAAGTGGAAATGGGGGAAAGAGGTTGTTGCTTACCCATTGTAACTATCTATGGATGATGTAATCAATTACTTACCTACTATGCTTAATTCGCACGAACTATCCTGAGGATTAAATGAAGTTCATCAACTGCAAAGCTTGTTTAGGTTCTGAAAGAGGTACCCCCAAGAAATTTGGTTCTAGTGTGTTGGAGAAAGGGAGTGAAGACAGAAAGTGGGTTTTACGGCCATAGCTTTCTTGTGATAATTTTTTCTTATTTTCTTACCCCAATTCAAGCTACAAGTTATAGTCAGTAAAAAAAAAAATGCATACAAGAAGAGATATTCATAAAATAATGACCAGGTGAAACAGCTGCCGAACTTTGTCGTTGTCATACGTCCGATTCCTGATTGCTGGGCAGGCTTTCATTTTCAGGGACCCAATGAGGAATTAAACTCATTTATGTACATGAATTTTGTATCATAACATTTTCGATCTATCTGCTCTTGATACCGTTTCCTTTTAAGAGATCCAAATCAGAAGTTGGGAATTTTATTTCAATGAAAAACATTGAAAAAGTATTATGATAAGTGAATTGTGGTTATGCTCAGTAGTCAATAAAGTAATCATTCCAAGTGTTTCATAAGGAAGTAATATTGTTAATGAAGCACGCAACACATCGTAAATGGTGATACCAGGACACAGTTATTATAACAACACTCACAGCGAAATGTGTGTTATTATAACAACACTCACAGCGAAATGTGTGTTTTCATTCTAGAGAATATTTTCGTAATTTTCGTTAGGTTTCCATCCGAACGGCATTTTACTCTGAAAGCTTTCCCATTCCTAGTTAGTTAACGATTTGACAGAAGAAGCACTTAGACCGGAGTTGTAGGCTCATTGTGATAATACATGAGTGAGGGGGGAATATGACCGGTCATACCAATGGGGTCCTTTTTTCTGCGCAAAAGCTTTGAGAAGCTGTTTGTCTTCGGAAAGACGAAGGGACACCGACACAGTCCTCCTCATCCATGTAACTTCTACGGAAATCGTTTGCATGGAGACCTAACCTAAGCGCATGTCTCACAATGATGTAGGCTCTCGTAATGACACCTACTAATGTACTTATGAAGTATATATATATATTATTATTTTTTTTGAGATCCAATAATGGTCCAGATCTGTTTCGTGATGGAGCAATTCGATCACCTGCGGTAAGAAGGGTTTGTGTTTTGTTTGATTTATTATGTAGCATGTTTATATTCCGCTTATGCCCGGCACCTAAATAAAGCAAATTTAAGACTGTTCTTCCAGATTTGGTTTTGAAGGCAACCGATTCCGGAGGTTTAATCGCACCTTGACTATCGGTAAAAATGATTTTATCCCCTGCGGATATCAGACTGAACGAAAATGAGGAGACAAAACGCACTCCAGACAAAGTCCAATGCCGATGCCGGAATTGTATTCCATTATATTTAGAGCCCGATTATTGTCTGCCTAAAAAACAATACAATATTGTGCTCACGCGCTAGTAAGCATTTTTTTTACCACCTTTAGATTAAATTCTAGCCAGTAAAACAAAGCGTCGACATTTGTTGACTAAAGGGCTACAAATGTTTTTTTTTTATATACCTTAACAAACTTAAAATAACCAAAAATTTAAAAACTCATGCATTCATTCTTCATCGAAATATTTTCATAACTATTCTAATCACATAAACCCGATTACGCGTTAAATCTAACAACTAACAATTTATTTATAGTTAACAAACTTCATTGTGTATATATAAAAACTCATGCAATAAATTTGATAAATACTCAGTAAGTAAACAATAAAAATTCGTTTCCAATTGGATGTATGCACTTTATATACTTTGGGTAATGCACAAGGATTTTTCGTCGGCCCAACAACAAAAATTCATTTTAATTTTTTTATTTTTCAACTACTTCGCAGATCAGAAAATGCAAAACAATGTTGCACCTTGTCGTGATAGTGGAATCTCAATTTTTAGTTCGCTTTATTGAGTGCATTCAATAACATTCTGACATTTAAAACATTTTACAACATACTTATTTTAAATTCTCGTATTATGGAATTTCTTCTTTATTTGCATACATATTTTTTTTAGTTACACATTCGAACTTCTTTTAATGTTACACAAAAAAGTTGTAATAAACAGACACCAAATTTATAAAATCAAAAATTATTTTCTTTAAGGGAAATCGGTATTGCTGTTGGAGCCCTTGCAATTGGAATTGTAACTGTGTTCGTAATAAGAAAAGTGTTAGCTGGTAAAAATTAAATGTGTACTTAATATAAACTACTCAACTATTTGTTAAGTAAAAGCATGTGAGCGCATTTCTTGATTAGTCATTTTATTTTTTATATTAAGTATACAATGGAAATAGTATATGAATCCAATAATAAATATTTTAATGGCTTGGTATTATTTGTATGTACTTGTACGCGCTTTAATGTGGTTTCGTGATTCTTGTCTTTTATTAATTAGTTGAGAGAGAAAACAATAAAATTTAAACGAAACAAATATCCTCTCACAATAAATTGATATACACGCGTTTTACATAGTTTTCTGTGATTTTGTCCATATCACAGAAAACTAACCAGTGCATAGTAAGTCGTGCTCTGTACCATTTGTAGATGGTTAAAAAAAATTCAGAGGCAGAAGTTCCTTCTTGTATTTATGACATGACGAACTAAATTATTATAAATGACATAGTAGGTAAACCGAAGGATTAGTTGATGAGCTTGCGAGTATTGAAACAAATGTTTTTTAGCACGATTTCAATAGGTGAGCGTTCACATTTGAAATGAGCAAAAAATGACTGAGAGTCATGGCACAATCTATACAAGATAGGAACCGAAAATCACTTGCAAGATAGTAACACTGTGTAACACTTTTTCAACTTCATTGCAAAGGGGTGTGTGACGGAAAAAACCTATCAATGGTGAAACCCCTCTTAACAGTGAGACTAGAAAACGGACAAAAAACCCATCAAGTTACTTTGTCGGCTGGGGAACCAGTTAGTGATTCTACTTAAGTCCATGTGTTCTAATATCTGAAAGGATGTTAACTCTGCAGCGCGGTGCTTGCAGAAAATATTGTTTAGGTTTGGGTCACTTTTGGGTCAGTGACAAACAGTTTATGTTGGATTGACCACCTTCTCCTCATATTCGCAGCTTCTGCGTTAATCAACGGACTCCATTTTGTCCTGTTGGGGGGAAGAGAAATGCTTTGCGCATTATTAGGAAACCTGTTTGCCCGTGTGTCTGGCTCTCTCCGCATGCTTACGGGGCAAACGGACTAAAACTCCTCACAACCCTGTGGTTTCTGACACGCCCTCCTGGGACCGCTCTTCGCATTACTTCAAGGGGGCTGCCTTCCCGGTATTGTTCTTCTTCTCTTTTCTTTCTTCTGAGAATATCTTCCAAAAACTGGCAAATTTTTCCCCAATTCAAGTCGCTCGTCAACATTTTGTCAACTATGTTTTCTGGGTTGAATGCACCTATGCTGCTTTCCAGGACTGTGCGTTGTGTTTCCAATCTTCTGCAGGCAAAAAACGTGTGCTGTGCGTCGTCTGTTCGAGAGTCGCCTCTGGCAGGCAGGTCTATCCGTTTTTCAAATCTTGTGGAGAAAGGCGTCGAAATTTCCGTGTCCGTCGAGGAGCTGGGTGACGAAGAAGTTGACCTCACCGTGGTTCCGGTCGTTCCATTCAGCCACGTTTCTTATCAGCCTCGCTGTCCACCTTCCTCTGCTTACCGAGCTCCAGCGCTCTTGCCACTTTCGTATAGTTTACTGCCCTGGGGCCCTAATCTCTATTTCTTTCCGAAAGTCAATCCTTTTCGAAATTGCTTTTAAGTTGGTGCTCAGTAATACTTTCGGAATTCTAAATCGGAGTAGTAGTACATTTCATTCAATTTGGATTAACCTCGTTGGTAACGTCGGTAATTCTGCGGGGTATTGTCTTATTCACGTGAATGCATAAATTTTGTCAAATGTTGCGGATTGGAAATTAAATGGATCGTCTGTTTGGTTGGTGGTTGATAAAATGCAAGTAAAAACTAATTTATTGCTTGATTATTTGTTTGTAGATAAAGATTATTCATTTTTAGGGGCAGAACAACAAGTAGAGACAAAGTTTACTGCTTTAATTTCTGTTTCAAAGTGGGAAACAAAGTCCAATACTATCCATTCCTGTTTGTTTATATTTTTTGTTTTATTTAAAATAATTTATCCATTTTTCCAAAGACTTTCATCAAATTGAATACATTTATTTCAATTTGCCAAAAACAAACTTTTTATGATTTTCACATGAACAGCTGTTAACTTGAATGTCAATTTGGTTTGGATAATGTAGTTCACCCGATGGATAGCAGAATGGAAAGGGAATCGAATGGGTGAATCGAATCTACGATTCACGTGAATAGCAGAATAAGGCTGACAGAGTAGGGCCCCTGCTTGATTGATTGCCGCTTCCAATCCAATTTCCGCCTTGTTATCGTGGACGTACTTCCTTTGTGCCGCTAGGAGATCTATGGGAGTCACTCCTGGGACTTCAAGGATGGCTGGTTCCGACACCGTTCGGTAAGAGCTGGCCACGCGTAAAGCTCGACGTTTTTGTACTGCCGCCATCTGTTTCCGGTACTTTTTTTTGTCGAAGCGCGTCTGCCCAAATCTCACTTCCGTATAGGAGAATTGCATGCGTTGCCGACCATAATAAGCTGTGCTTTTGACGTTGGGCCACCTATGTTGCCAATCCCAGATACCTCGCCGCATCCTTGCTCTTAGTGACTTCAGTGCCAATTTGGGAGTCAATTTGCGTGGGGATTCTCTTCTTCGTCAGAAGGACTATATCAGTTTTCTCTGAATTCATTAAGGAGCATGACTAATGGAACAGTATCCTGTGATTACACCAGTTATTGTGCGGATAGCGGATCTATTTCTTTTTGTTGGTCTACTTCCGTCTTTGATGTATCTATGGGAGGCGTCGTCTTCTATTATGCTACACTTTTCATATCAGTGTCAGTTTTTTTTTTTTTTTTTTCCTATAAGGAGGACGAAGAATGCATAATGCACCGTCAAGAAATTTAAATTTTATTGGTGTGTTAAACTCCTCCTATTTTCCTTCTACCGCATAAACTTTCCTGTTCTTCTATGAGGGTGTGCTCTGGCTTTCTTCACTCTTCTTGGTTTTGCGCATGGTTTCGATAAACGCTGATAACCGTTTCCAGCTGCGTTCGCTGCGATCATCTTCCCAATGATATTTTCGGTGGAAATATAACCTATCTCCAATTCCAAATCCTGTCTTTCCACGGTCCACCTGCTGCACATTAAGGTGTGAAAAGCGTCGTCTACCAATGAGTCGCCGCATTGGCAGTGTCGGAAGGTCTTCTTTCCGCATCCTGTGCAGGTATGCATTTCAATATCCATGTCCGGTTTGAAACTGCGTGGTATAGTAATGTATTTGTTCGTGTTTTCGCGTTGTCCCTTAAGCGACGTCTCTGATCAGCCTTTCGATCCATATACCTCTTGTTTCAGAGTTCCACCTTAGTTGCCATAAATGTTTGGTGGCCCGTTTCAGTGGTTGCCGCTTCTGCTCCTACTTCCGCTCCTACTTGCCGTCAGGTCCTGGGGCTTTCTTATTTTGTAGGGTACTCGCTGCTATAGTTTCAACTCCTCTTCCATGAACATCGGGATGTCTTGGTGTACAGGAGAAATATCTTGCCGCCCATTAGGATGGGTTGGGAAGAGTGTTTCCACTATCGTCTGCATTGTCTCTGCACTCATGGGTGGGGTGGTCGATCTTGCTCCCAACTTGCGCATCACTACCTTATAGCCCATTCCCCAGGGGTTGCTGTTTACATCTTGGCGGAGTTCCTCCCATTTGTGTCGTTTAGTGCCGCTTCCGTTGTTTCAGCAAGTCTCCTTCTTCCTCTGGTGACCTTGGGTCCAAGGTGTAGACATTTTCTGCTTAGTGCAGCAATCTCGGTGGTCCACCAGTATACTGGTTTCCTGCGCTCGCTCCTATGGGTTAGTCGCGGCAATGAGTCGTTACATGCCCGGTAGATAAGCTTCATTGTGGCTTTCGTCTTTGATTCAGCACGTCCCGTCATTTCCAGAATTTCTTGTTTCCCATCTTCGCTTGGACGAGTAAGGAGATCTATGTTAAGCCTATCTACTTTCCAACGAGGTTCTCGGTTCCTATTTGCCCGCTACGAGCGTTGCTCTATTTGTAGGTCGTAGCCGATGTATTGGTGTCGCTGCCCGTGTTCTGATGCGAGAGTTATATCTGGAATTGCCTCACTATATCCAGGGCGTCTGAATGTAGATGTGTTGCCGTTATTTATCACATTGAGTCCTAATCTAGTTTAGAGTCGAAACTAACAATTTTTATTGGTAAGGCCCAATATTTTTTTCTTAGGGAAATTAAATTGAAAATTTTTTTTTAATAATTTTAATAATATATTTTTTTAATCAAACCATGTTTAACGTGACTCATACACCGGGGATTGCAGCAACTCTTCAAAGGGATCTAATTTTATTTACGCTATTTCCCTCCTCCACTGGTATTCAACTACACCGCAATACCCATAATATTTTCCAACATTAACTGCATTCACCACCCCACCCAAAATTGAATAAAAAGTTTCCGCATTGACTGGTTTAATTTTATATTAAAAATTCAAAACTAACGGCCCGATTGATTTCTGATGTGGTTTTCCATTGGGACAAAAAATCAATCTTTTTTTTGATCTAAATCACTTTTCATGTTCCATTGGGCAAAAAAATCAATCTTTTTTTCGATTCGGAGCACTTTTTGCAGATCTCGATATTTTTTCAGATCTACACATACCAATATGCTTTGCACAGCTGTTTTACGCCATTTTAAGAAGTTTGCTTTCAATCCAAATGCGAAAAGTTTCGTGAAAACCAAAATAACGAAATACATAAATAGCCATGCATATAATTTTGGAGGAATTAATATCTTCATAGTCTTCCTCGTCATCTGAAGACTACGAATCAACAAAAATACCAAATTTGTATCTGCAACAGGGAAAACATTTTCAAAGTCGATATCCATTTGTGTTTTTTGCAAAAACAAATGCAGATTGAACAGCTGATATAACTGCCACATAATGCACTAATACATTTATAAAAGCAGATCAATTTCGTTGAGCGTTCCATTTGCCACGTAAAATCTGAGATCTGAAAAAGATTTCTGGTGGTCCCAATGGAAAACGACATAAGTATTTATACATAAATAATTTACAAAAAAAAAAACGTTAACAAACTACACTAGTTGTCAAACGCACTTGTATTGGTAAATCCGAAGCAAATCTGATGTCTTTTTCGATTTGGCTTTTCAGATTTTGATCTGATCTGAGATTTCAGATTTCTGCTGGCAAATCGAACATGTAATCTGAATTTTATTGGTTCTTGTGTGTATTAAGTTGGCCGCAGATGGAAATCCATTTAAATTGATTTTCACACATTTATAATAATGCATTTCGAAATAATTTAATAGAAAAACTCGATAACATACGCGTAAAATTAAAAATTCAGTTAAAAAAGCAATCCTTCCTACGATAAACAATTGGTAACCAGCCAACTGTGTGTCATAAACATTGGGGTTAGTGACAGAATGTGTAAATCTGAGAAAAAATTGAGATTTCTCAAAAGTGATCTGAGATCAAAAAAAAAAAAGATTGATTTTTTTTGGCAAATCGAACATGAGAAAAAATTAAGATTGGCAAAAGTGCTCTGAAACTTGAAAAAGATTGCTTTTTTGTACCAAACGAACATAAAAAGCAGAGACAATACTGAGACCCCCAACTCCGGCCGATTTTCCGTTACTTGCCTACAAGCTATATTTTTATGGAGTTGTGAATTTTTTTTGCACTAGTATTGATACATAGAAAAGTGATCTGATTGACAAATGTCACGAAACTTAAAAATTTCCGGGTCACCAACACGTTCAAAAAATGAGCACAACTTCCACTGTTGGCAAAGCTGCGGGCAGCGTTCATAGAATTTTATACGATAAATTTGAAATTATTCGTTACGTGTGGACAGTATTCATAAACTAATGTCGTTTTCCATTGGGACCACCAGAAATGTTTTTCAGATCTCAGATTTTACGCTGCCAATGGAACGCTCAACAAAATTGATCTGCTTTTATAAATGAATTAGTGTGTTATTTGGTAGCTGTTCAAATTGCATTTGTTTTTGAAAAAAACACAAATGGATATCGACTTCGAAAATTTTTTCCCTGTTGTAAATACAAATTTAGCATTTTTGGTGATTCGTAGTCATCAGATTACGAGGAAGATTATGAAGATAATAATTCCTCCAAAATTATATCCATGGCTATTTATGTATTTCGTTATTTTGGTTTCCACGAACTTTTGCGCATTTGGCTTGGAAGCAAACTTCTTAAAATGACATAAAACAGCTGTGCAAAGCATATTGGTATGTGTAGATCTGAAAAAATATCGAGATCTGTAAAAAGTGCTCCGAATCAAAAAAAGATTGATTTTTTTGCCCAATGGAACATGAAAAGTGATTTAGATCAAAAAAAAAGATTGATTTTTTGTCCCAATGGAAAACGACATAAGTATGAAATTGACTGACAGCTTCAGCCAATCAAGCTGAATTTAACTTGAATGTAGCCTAGTTTGCATTCATGATTAGTGCAATGCTATTCAAAGGGGGCACACGTATACTTGAAAAAAAAAACCAGCCTACACTTCCGATTCAAACCAGATGTCAGGTAGCCTGATGCGGATTCTCATTTTAATACCGAGTGTGGGGCTGTGTTGGGCAAATAACAGTTTTTCTGAGTTCCAGGTTGAAATTATTCGCTACAATTTTATAGAAATAGTTGTTAGATTTTTCTATTTCTTGGTATCAAGTGAAACTAATTATGTTATTGAAGTGCAATGAAGGTTCAATTTGTACAATATAAAGAAAAGGAATATTCTTTTAATTGATTCCATAATGAATTTTGGACACAGATATCTATCATTTTTATTGTATCGATATCAAAAAATTGTTCGCATGTTCTAACTTACAAGAGCATTAAACAAAACTGACAAACTGTTCTGTCGTTTTAAAACGTGTAAGAAAAATTACAAAAAGAAAATCAGTTTCCTAGAATAAATTGTTGGAAGAAACAATAACAAATGTGCAGTCATCATTTTGCAAGAAATCTTTGGATGCTTATTTTCTAAACTCACGGTGGTGTTTTTATTTTATATATCTTTATTTAATAAATGTCTGACAACGAATTTTTTTTTTTTTTGTTTTTCATTCCTAAACGGAATTTTCATGAAAAGATTATAACTACAAAATCATAACTCAAATCTTAATATTCGTCATCGATCCTTCTCTTTAAATTCCCTGCCGTTTTTTTGTGAACATTCCCGGCGCAATCATTCTTCCGAAAAACAACAAACGAAATCGGACTCAACAATTTTAGGAACTTATCTTGTTTAATTTTGACGAATGAATTTTTCACTCTTAATTCCTTTATTTATTTATGTTAATTACATTAGCTATAAACCATTTTATAGAGTACATATTTTCGTAGTGAAATAAAACAACGAATTTAAACTCTCAGAACGTACCCATCAGCTTATAATCTCCGTCAGTATTCTTATCACTTTCTATATATTTTTCCAACGAAGTGTGGTAATTTTTCCCTTTTCACCGAAATCAAATCGCCTCGAATTTGTTAGAATTTTATTTATTTGCTGCTTCAAACGTATTCACAGTTCACAGACAGTACAATTGGGAGCGGAAGGGAAGGGCTTATATTGAAAAAATCGGGGAGACGTAAGAAAGCTGTCAGTCTATATAATAGTTAGTTTATGATAGTATTTTATTGTTAGGAATAAGTGTAATTTTGATGAAATTATTTATGAAAAAGCAACAATGAAGATGGGTAGAGAGAAAATAGAAAAGCTGAATATACACAACCATGTTTATCCTAATATGTTTCTAGTATATAATACATATCATTTAGGTAGTTTTATTTAAACAAACACATTGTATACTATTTGCCTTTAATAACTAACCAATAGCATCCAGTAATGTAAAAATGTGGTATGTATTCCCGAACTCTTCTCATTTCTCCGCGGTTGGCAGAGATTGGCTGCATTTATTTTATATTTTTTGTATGTTTTTGCATGTCACACGGATCGGATTCTGAATTGACATAACAACGATAGTAAACAAAATGTCGAATAGGTACCACATAATTGAGGGAATATCTGAACGCACCCGCATATTTTCTTATAGCCTGGCATCATTTATGAAAAACTTTCTGGAAATCCACTGACAGCAGGAGTTTAAATTTTTCGCTACTGTGAATCAATCGTGATCATCCATTATTTGTGATTTTTATTTTAAAGTGGTAGCTGAAAGGTGCGTTTCATTTTGAGCTGCATTTGCGATACGTTTTTGTTAAAGTAAATTAATACTCTGATTAAACATGTCAATCGAAGAGGTAAGTTTATATGCAGGTTACAGATATTAGATGTTTTCGAATTCACTAAGCGCCTATTTTTGGTTCGCAGTTGAAACGTGATGTCGATGAAATTACCGCGTTCTTGGCCCAATCCACAAGACAGCGGGTGAAAAATGTTCTTGTTGTTGAAAAACACAGAATAGAAACCGAAATAATAAACATTGAAATCAAATCCAAAGCCGAGGCAGAGAAAAAGGCAAAAGCTGTTACAAGCGCTATCAAACCCAGTGAAGGTCCATCAGCAAAAAGGTGCTGAAGCATACAAATCAATAATTGTTTGTAAATATAATTGCGACTAATTCTTTTTATTTATAGATACCTTGTCGAATTAAATGAATATGCATGGGATCAAAGCGACAAATTTGTGAAAATGTTTATAACATTGGACGGCGTCCAAAACCTTACAGAAGACGATGTGATTGTTACATTCACCGAGAAAACAATGCTACTTCATGTGAAGAATTTGAACAACAAAGACTATGGCTTGACAATAAGCAATTTACTGTATCAAATCGATGTGGCGAAAAGTTATCGTAAAATAAAAACCGGTATGGTTGCCATATACATGAAGAAATTAAAGGAAGGAACCACTTGGTCCCACTTGACGGCGATCGAGAAACGTTTAAAAGATAAACAAGACGCCGAAATGAAAGACGACATGAAGGGAGACGACGCAATTGTGAACCTAATGAAGCGAATGTTTAAGAACGGAGATGCCCAAACCAAACAAATGATAGCCAAGGCATGGAGTGAAGGTCAGGAAAAAATGTTAAAAAACTAATTTATGTATATATTCACATAATTGTACCCTATGAATGTTTTTTAAACATGTAATATGAAAGAATTAAATTCCATTTAATATAAGCATTACTGATTATATGCATTGAAATAAAACTGTTTAAAGTAGGTACAGGAGTTAGCAAAGAGTTTATTTTGTAGAATAGATTCATATATCAATGGTCGGTAAATCCTTTTTGAGTTTTTTATAGGAATCTTATCAGTAAGGAAAACAACAGTAAGACAAAGTGATATCTCTGTAATATGAGAACTCACTACATGACTTGTGGTCTATATATGAATGCATATAACAACTGGGCGCAAGTCGAACTTGAACGGAATTCAACAAATAGAAGTCGTCCAGCAAACAATTGATTTTTCAAGCAAGCGCCTGGTGCTTTTGTCGAAATGTTAAAATGAGGAAAATTAAAAAGTCGTTTTAGAAACCCTTATTTTGTTGAGGTATTACATAAAGTTACGATGCCCTTCAAGTATTAACGGTTATTATTTTAATTGGCTATTTATTTCATTAAAAAAGAGATTGTTAACAATTTTGCATTCCTAGTCTATAAGGTTTAGCTTAAAGCCTTCTACCAGATTGACAATATACCTAAATGTTCTGCTCCGTTAACTTTGGATATAAATTTAACAAATTTGAAGTAACCTCGGTTACCATTTAAAATGCTTACCAATTCTTCAACTTCAATAAGTACAAGCGCTCCAAAGAAACTACCGGAATTCTTTGAGGATGGGGCATATAGCGATGAAATGGAACACGTCCTCTCGTTCATTGAGGTAACAGAGCTTACAGAAAAGTGGGAGTTCTGGGCAATGCAGTATATAATTTAAACTTAACAGTTCGCCTCTTCCCTTGAAAACAGTCCTCATCATATTAGTAGAGCAACTCGTCAGGAAGTACGTTGAATACTGTAAATTACCTATATAATACAATTTGGTATAGTATGCCCTGTATTGCTTCATTCACAAAATGTTGCTACATACGAGTATATCCATGAAATGTTTTCTCCCGTGGCATTTCAGGGGGAACAACTGTTCCTCTGGGGTAACTTGGAGATTTAAGATCCTGCGAGTATTACCGATTAATGAGTTGAAGAGTAGTCTCGTATTTCTGGAGTAAAAAAGCAACTTCCCTTTTTGTTTCGGTGGCAGTAGACCTCTAGCGAGAGTTCTATCTGGGGTTTTAGAAGTAGAAGGATCGCGGCCAATATGTTTATGTGGACACATTACATTTATCGGTTATCCCGCTACAGTGTACTTCAGGCGTGACAAGCTTCAGTCCAAGTTGAACTGCCTCAATCAAAGCTAGCCCAAAGAAACAGCGAAGAAGTTGTAAAATACCAACGAAACGTACAGTGCAAAACGATGGAATATTGTTTTTTTTTAGTATTATTCGCATTTGAAAAGTAACGACCATAAAAGACATACCTACACAACAAATTATGCTTGGTCAACAAAATAATCTTAGCGACTGGTATTATTTTGTTAAATTTCTTGAATGTCGTTCTCAGGTGTGACAGCGGAGCCGAATAGGACCTTCGCACACAGCTGGCGGTTACGAAATGTTTATCGTTGGAAGGATTGCCTTTTCAACTGAATTATTGATTTTACGCGTATGGAACCGAGTTTTTGTAATAAATTACTTCGAAATGAGTTGATAAAAATGTGAGGCAATCAATTGAAATGGATCTCCAGTGAAAGTAAAAAGAAAACGTTTTTTTGCGACCAACTCAATACACACAATAACAAATAAAATTCGGATTTAATGTTCGATTTGGCAGCAGATATTTAAAATCTGTAAAGCCAAGTCCAAAACTCCATTAGATAACTGGGTACAAATCTGAGAAGCGATGCTAGATAAAAGAAAAGGTTCATAAAATATAGGTATAGCGTTAAATCAAATCCAATTTTAGGTTATTCATCTGGGGGCCCTACTCTCTATTTCATTCCGAAAGTCAATCCTATTCGAAATTGCTTTTAAGTTGGTACACTGTAATACTTTCGGAATTCTTAATCGGTAGTAGTACATCTCATTCAGCTTTTTCCTCAGCTTGCTCAGTCAATTTATTCTGAGCTCATAGAATAGAGCGCGCTCTGATCATGCTCTGAACGAAAAAAGAAACACAAATTTTATGTATAACAGTTCAGGTTCTGCTCTGAACTAAAAAAGAAAAACGGCTAGAGTAGGACCCCTGATATGGCAGTAGGTACATATATATCAAATAACAAATGTGAATTTTTATAAGGTAAAGCTCTCAATAACAGACAATTGCCGCAAGTTCTAGTTAGAAAAGTATAAGCTCCTATTGTGCTATTTCTTGTAAGCTTTTACACCTTACAAGATTTTTGAGTACAAGGACAAGCATAGTAGGAGTTACTGTTTTCCAATCTGTTAGTGTTAGAACATGTTTTTATTATTGACTGGAATAGTTTAGTGACCCTGTTTTAAGGTGTCTATGATTGCAAGTAGCGTTTGATAGAACGATATCTTTACATAGATATATTATATATGTAAGAAATCAGACATTATTGTTTTTGGAAATGCATCACCAGTTATAAACTGAATATCCCGATGGACGCGTGTGAATTGCGCACCCATTTTTTTGAGTTCCTCTATCATCGCAATGCTAGAATTGATTAATATCTCCAGTTCGAATTTTTGTACAAATGCAATATCTTTCTCTTACTACGTATTCGAGCAATTTCAAAAGGACATTTTTGGCCTAACAATTTTTTAGACATTCAAACCAAAGAGATAGACCAACTGTGAAAGGATGGCCCTCGGGAATTACTCTTTTGGTTCATCTACCAAGGTTTCAACGATTCATGGGGAAAAACACATTTTTAAAAAAATAAACCAATAAAAGTTTTGTAAAATTCTAAACAATTTATTTCATTTTGTTAATTTTTCATTCAATTTGCACTATCGTAGCGAACATCCAAAAATCATCGCCAAATAGAATAACATAGAATTTCAATACACAATACAATAATTATTACATAGTTATGCATATACTGAAAATAATTATCTAAAAAAAAAATCATATAATAAAAACACAGTACATAGAATATAAGCAAATGGAAATGTTTGAAACATAAATATATAATTTAAACTAAAAAAAATGTCTTTATGTTTTTGCTAGTGTGCGGTTTTACTTTTAGTAAACCTGGTTGATTTCCAACGCTCACGCACTAGGTATATCATAATATGAAAGAAAGCATTCAAATATCCTAAACATAAAATTATAATTATGTCTTTCTTAATGTCTGCATACTGTTGCTGTGATTGCAATGGCTTAAAGCTAGAGGTTTGAATTTCTTTTTGTTTCCTTCAAAATAGAATGTGTGTTGTTGTTGATATATATTGAATATAATTTCTATACATCTACACAATTATGTTGCATGTATATAATCTTATTATAATAAAGAGCATATCTTTATATGTATATCTTCTTTCTTTCTTCAACAAAATGGAGTGTATTGCATGAGTGTGTTAGTAATATTATTCAATTATTATAGTATATATAGTTTTAGCCTTCATTTGTTTTAATTTGTTGTTAGTTTTAAAATTAACTCTTCGCTTAAATAAACAGTTATAATACGTGTGTTCAATTTGTATTGTAATACGTGCGGTATACATAGTCGCTTGTTTATTTGTATATTTCATTTCATGAGTAGAGGAAGGAGAAAGAACTAAAGACTCACAGTCGCAGGATTATTAAAAAACTAAACGTAAATGATTTGTCCTTACGATGAATAGTTTCTTTTAGTAACTAATTAATTAAGGAACTTATTGGATGATTCATGGTAGTAAATAGACCATGAGAATTAAGGGCCTACAGGCTTTTCGTACGTAAATTGCTAGTAGTTGAGAATAACGGCTCTTTATAATGTCCCGTCACTTAAGAGACAGAAATGAATTACATAATCAGTTGAAGCCAACGTAAGACGACATTTAAACTGAATGCCGTCACCACATTTGGATTAGTTACCCATTTCAGTCCCATTAGTGTATTGTTCTTCATTTTTGATACTGGCTAAGGCCCTAGTTATAGCCATACGTAAAATGCAACCGAAAAAGTTGGAACAGCGTGAAAATGAGTTTTTTTTCTGTCAGAAAAATATTTCCCTGCGAAAACAACCACAACAAACCAAACTGATGGGAATCCATCAGAAAACAAATTCCTGACAGATGGACCAGTGAAGAAATTAAATATTTCATTGGAATGATTTGGTTTTTCCTTGTGGATTTGACTGGGAAGTTGCACAGAAAAAGTTTTTCGTACGGAAAAATTAATGGAATATTTTTCTAGAAAATTCTAAGATCATTTGCCTATTTTTTTTTTTATAGACTAACTTTACAATTCGTAAGCAACATTTTAAGACCAAGATTGAGTTCACCCATTAGGTCTAAGTTCTCAGGAAAAGCAAAATCAAATTTTTACGGTTTCGTTTTGCGAATAACTAGAGCCTAATAGATACTTCTGATATGGTTGGCCTTTAACAATGCACTATAATAGAAGAATAGCTCAGCTATGATCGTAACAGTGTATATACAGGGGACTTGCTTATTTGGCCAGTTTAGATAGTTTTTATCTAAGTTACAAAAATAACGGCCAAAGATACTGGGAAGTTGTTTCCGTTCACATAATACCCATTATGTACACTGGGCTTTCATAGTTAAGAAGAAAACTGCACATAGAGTTTAGACATTCGGCGAGTACTCTTCGCAAGCGGCCGCTATATTAGTTTGCGGATAGATACATGTATTCAGGAATAGTCTCTGTTTTTTTTATTCAAAATTTAAACAATTTTAGCACAAATTTTCTACTATCATAGAACACATTTATTTTCCAAACTTTACTAAATTTTGCTAAGAGTTACTACAGAAAAAATATTTAAATTTGGCTCAGCTGCGAAAGATGTGCAACAAACTACAAATAAATAGACTGCCAATTGATTCTTTGAAGTTCGACATTTGTAGTGTAGTAAAACTTAAAGAGTTTCTTGTGGAGGGAATCAAATGTGGTATTCGCTGGGCTTCTCAGATTTCAAATTGCCCGTCTCTAATCGAACATAAAAACCAGATTAGCTTTTTTTTTGTTGATATTCGTGCGATTGGTGCATGCGTTGTCTACGCGTTGCACATTCTCTGGTTAAATTTTATATAAAATCGTTCGAAATGTGCGCCCAGATTGATTTCTAAGCAATTGTGCATAAATAATTAACACAACTATATCCGCCCAATGCAATGTGTTGCAAAATTTCACGAAACTCCGCTAGATGTCATGCACTTGTACAAACAATTCACAAAAGTGTTTTTTTGTACCAATCGAACATAAAAAGCGACCTAGAGCTGAAAAACATGTTATTTTCTGCCCAATCGAATACCACATAAATAAAAGAGCAACATAGCAAAGTTTATGAAAAATATTAGTCTGATGACGTTAACATGTTGTTCTGCTATTAGTGAAGTTCCACGCTGTTGTTTCAACATAACAGTCGCCGCGATGTGCACATAATGAAACTGCAATTAAAAGAAACGCCTTTTATATGCGTTTTCGATTGAAGAAAAGAATTGCCCTTTCTATGACAAGGTCAAATCTAGAAATGATCTTTCTATGTTTCCTATGTTTCATTGAAATAAAAAGTACAGTTGCATCTCCTTATTTTATTAGAATAACAACGAAGGACCTTTTTCCTTGTACATTTAGTTACCTGTACAAAACACACATGTCCAAGCACACTTGCTGCTTGAACGAAAATGGTGCTACCAGATACTTATTAACAAACTGTGCATGAGCGAACACATAAAGTCCTTTTTACATTTTAAATTCAAATTGTCTCCAAAGTATAATTGCATAGGAAGTCAGGCATAGCTAATGACTCAAAATTTAGTTTTGCTAATAACTAAGAAGCGTTGCGAATAGCATTTATTTTCCATAAGCAGGCATGTTGTGTACAAGGAGAAACGTGTTCGTATTATGTATGCTGGACAGGTTATGAGGACTCTCATACAACACTAGGTCCCATAACTGTCCCATCACAAATCTTGGATTTGCGTTACACTAAGTTTTTAGCATAATAAATTTGCACATATTTCGATAAGAAATATATCTGCTTGGATTCAGTAGATGGGCACAGTTCCGATGCTGCATAGAAACAAAGCTTTCGCGAGTTTGACAGCGCAAGTACCCCCCATAATGTATCAGGTTACGGATCGGTAATCTCTTGGGCGTCTTATTAATACGGCCGTTATAACGCCACGATTGAGAAATAAAGACTGAACAGGGAAACCGTTCAAATGATATGGCATAAGTTATAGTCATCTATTTAGGCTGTACTATACTATATAATTTAATTCGTTGCAAAAGCAATGCGTACGGTTGAGGAATAGTTCATTCACACTAGAATAAGTGGGGCTCCTGCAAGTTAATCTATTATTGCCACGGAATGATGTGCAAAATTACGAAAGGACATGTGTAAATTATGTTATTGTATAATATTCCTCGAAACTTTAACACTACAATTATTAAAGCTTATAACTTACTATCTCAAGAACTGCAAAACAAACTAATAATTTATTTTGAATAATGCTTGCTTGGATATGAAATTGTAAACAAAAAATGGAAACAAATACTAGCGAGACTTTAAAAGTACTTTCTCCCTCGAAAATAGAAAATATTAAGGTATTCAGTTCTTAATATGTAAAACTAATTTCTAACAGGCCATACAGTCTATGTATACCCATATGAACAAAAAAAAAAAAAAAAAAATGTAAATATATATGTGTATGTGAATGTCTTTCTGCCTATCAACTAAAATACTTTTCTGTCGTAGAAAACCAAGCTATCACAAAAGAATATCAATTAACTCTCTTGATAACGGCAAATATAGTCTTGCTTGCTTCAGGGTGGGGGGATGTGTAAATTCAAATACGAAACTACGAAGAACAAACAATACTCAAAATATCTCTAATGAATAAAATAAAATTGTAAATTAACTTTGTTCACAAGCCCACTCCTGGAAAATAGAACAAAACAATGTGAAAACAAAAATGTGGTCAACAAAAACTGAAATTACGCAAATAGACGACGACGATCTAATGCGTAAAGGCACTTAGAAAGTGTGCGCCGCCGAATTCGAACTGCTGTTCATTGTTGAACTCGAAACTATCTGTGGAGGTTCCTCCGCCAAAACCGCCACCACCACCACTCGTTTTCAAGTTTTCCATGTCGAGCATGGGCGGTTTGTCGCCCGGCTTCCAGCGGCGATGTATTCCCAATGCCTTCAGTTTCTGACATACCGATGACGGTGATATTGAGTAACCCTTTTCGGCGAGACGGGCCGATACCTTCCAATACTGTATGTTGCTGTCTTCTTTGATCATTTCGAGTATTTCGCGTGTGATCTCTTTGTCGCGTAGCTCGCGTTCGGCGGCTTTGAGGCGTCTTCGTGGCATATTGGCTTTTGGAGTGCTTGTAGCCATCGGTAGTTTATGTTGTTCAGGTGGTTTGGGGCGTGCTTCACGCTTGCTGCGATATGAGAGCGGTATACCTTTAACAATGGCGTCGCGCAGTTTCCATGCAGTCATTTGTGATACGTTCAATTGTCGAGCGATTTCCATGGTGGAAGAATTTTGCGATACAAGAATCTTAGCTGTCTCGTACTTTTCATCATCAATGAAGACGTTCGGCTTGCGAGGCTTCTTTGTAGGTCTAAGGAAAATATGTATATTTTCTTTCGAATTTTGCAAAATTAATTAACTTACGCTTGCTCGACTTTTACTGTTCCCGACGATTTCACAGTTTGGGAAGGTTTTATAGATAAATTAACTGGTAGTTGATAACCGGGTCTAGAATGATAAAACCCAGATATTAATTAAAGAATCCCTAAACTTAATTGTAACTGACAAAACTTAATGCTGGTACATAATATAGGTTAGGTTAGGTTGTAGTGGCTGTCGGCTAGCCGTCACACTTAAAGCATCTAAGATTTGCTCTATTGATAGCATCCTGCTTTATTATGAGTTTACAAGTAGCGATTGGAATACCTAACGAATCCTTAAGTGGAAGTATAGGTAGTGTGTTTCTGTATTTGGCAAGTTCATCAGCCTTGCAGTCCCTATCCCCCGGCACCCAACAGAGGTGAATATTGAACTGCTCCGCCATCTCTATGAGAGACGAACGACAGTCTTGGGCTGTTATAGAATTTGTAGAGACTGATTCCAGGCACTTGATAGCAGATTGACTGTCCGAGAAGATACGGATATCCTTAGCAGATATCACGTTTTCCTTCAGCCAAGATAAGACTTCTTTTATCGCCATAACTTCCGCCTGAAAAACGCACTGTAGCGTTTCAAGCAGACGGAAAGAGAGACTAAGATTTAGTCTGTCGGAGAAGACACCACCACCAACACCATCCTCAGTTTTCGAACCATCCGTGAAGAAGTGGATCGATTCATCACCCAGGAATGCGTCCTCTTCCCAGAATAATCTGGTGGGAGTTACATAATATAAGCTATCAGTAAAATGCAAAGCTCCAGCATAATCATTTTTATGGAGCGAAAACTGAGTGTGTTTTACAACGGCACGTCCCATAAGTAGAATATTTATATGACCAACAATGGCGGGAATCAGGAGACCCGAAAAGTAGATGAATTCGGTAATATACCAAAAAAGTCAATATCGCCAGATATTGAATTCGTATTTTCTTTTATATATCGAGTTGTGTGAAATAAAAAGAAGAGAAAGAGTGTTATGGCGCATCCTTCTACTTTACTTTGTTCATATGGCTGTTCAATAAAACAGTGATAATGGATAATGTCAAAAATGGATTTAGACAAAGGTGACGCGTGTGGCTTTTTCAACATCATTCTTGAGAGAAGACATCGACATCATTGGCAGGACATTACGAGCTGTAACTGGTGCGTTTGCACGTATCAGTACAGAAACGGCAAAAATGGGTTCAGTGGTGAATGAGGGCAAACAAAAATAGTTGCTGTCAAAAAGAAGGTACATACAACTATCGGACAGATAGAAAGTTACAACTTTGAGGTAGTTTGGGGTCCGCTACTAAGTCTGAAAAAGAGATCACAGCAGAAATCAAGTAAATAATTACACTTGCTAACCGCTATTACTTCGGCCTAAGAAGGAATCAATTAGTAAGGCCTTGTCGAGTAACACTAAGAAGACTCTATATTATAAGACCCTCATCATCCCAGTCCTGCTGCCGAATTACCGCATCCGTGAGCGAGCCACACGTTACTGAATTTTGTGGATTTTACAAGGAAAACAATAACAAATTCAGTCACGTATTACTCGATCACGGATGCGGTAATTCAACCCCTGCTTTATGACGCAGAAGAATGCACGTTATCAAAGGCGGATGAAGAGCTCTTTGGTAGCTGCGAACGCAAATTTCTTCGAGGTGATCTTCGGTCCGGTTTGCGTTAACGGATGTAGAAGAAGATATAGCAGCGACATCTACGAGCTTTACAGCGACATAAACCTGGTAAGAAAAGTACGCATCAGTCTTAGATGGCTGGGACATGTAGAGCGAATGGACACCAACGCTCCAGACCGAAGAGTCTCTGGTAGAGGAAGAAGTCGCTTTAGGTGACGTGCGCAAGTGCTAGGGGACCTCAACCAACTTGAACTGCGCAACTAAAGGTTAGACAAAGATCGCGCGTAGCTGGAGAGGTGTATTGGTTGAGGCCCAGGTCCACCCCCGGACAGTAGAGTAGGTAACGCTGATTGAACAATTTTAAAAAGTCAACGCATATGGTTAATACTACGACACGACAGATAAATCGTTTGAATGACTTACTGTGGAATCTGAAAAACAGCTGGGAGTGTCTGAAATAAATGCTGCTTGAATCTTTGCATCGGATCTTCGTTCTGTTGAGTTTCGTCCCCTCCTGCATCCTCTTCGTCATCATCATCATCGTCATCATCGTCTTCATCTTCTTCCTCATCATCGTCGTCATCGTCATCATCATCGTCATCTGATGATGCAGCGTTTTCATTGTGCATACTATTCATTTGATTTGTTACTGTTCCAGTGGTAGACGATGCCGTATGCTGCATGTTCTGATAGTTTGTCAGTTCCATTTGCTGCAAGTGGCTGTGTCCACCCTTAGCAAAACTTGCCTCATAATTCAATTCGTGGTTTATCGGTTTCACATCGCTTTGCGAATTATTTTGTTCACTATTGCTCTTGGTCGTGTCTTCCTCCTCATCGTGGCTGTCGTCGCTATCATCATCGTCCTCGTCGTCTTCATCATCATCATCATCATCATCATCATCATCTTCGTCGTCATCATCATTAGGTTCCTGCTTTATTTCGTTACTATCTCTTACACGACTTGGCTCCGCAATTTCAACATCTTTGTCTGTTTGGTCTGTTTTAATGCTCAGGTTCATTTGTTCGACTGCAGCTGTTGATGTTTCTGCTGGTGTGGCTGTTTGTTCGGTATCCGGCTGTTGAATTTCTTCGCCCGATTGATCAACAAGGCGTTCGTACAAACTAACACCATTGACCAGGTTCTTACGTAGACGCCAGGCAAAAGTGCGCGATATGCTGAGCTCTTGAGCGATTTGGGTAGTTGTAGCCTCTTTTAGAATCAACTGTTTAGCCAAGGCGATTTTTGTTGCATCTAATTTAATTCGAGTCCGTCCCTTTCGTTTGGAATTGTTGACGAAAATTCTAGAAATAAAGCAAAATAATTATGCACGTGCTGGCTGCTATCATTTGTTGTTACCTTCTGTTATGAATGTAAAAGGCATTGTCTGGTTTTCGCGGTGGAATTACAGGTTTTGGAAAGTTATTGTATTGGACGATATTTTGTTTGAATAACTGTTGTAAGGGCCTGCGATAAGAAATGATTTTTATTATTTATGCTAAAGTAAAGTACTAAAGCGCTTTTGAATGGACAACTTACACTTTTGCGGCACGAGATGGACAACCAGTTCTCTTGTGCCATCCAAGGTGATGTCCGGTCGGAAAAAGGACATGACAGTCTGTGCATTGCATCGGACGGCTGAAAATAAAAACAATTGAACGTGTAAGATTAGTCGACTTCAAGTGGGAGCCGTATTCAGACGCTGGTTTTCTAGTCTCACATATTTGTTTAATCTATTATTATTATTATTATTATTATTTAATCTATTATCAGATAATAAATTAAAAGTTAATACTAAGTGCTTATAGCACTAGCTACCAGGGCTAAGTTTAAATCTAAATGAGTTACAATTTGTCTGTTAAATCTAATGAGGATAGGAGGGAATAGACTGCTTTTATATTGGATTGGGAGGGGAGGGCGAGCAGTCGGGATAGTTGGGAGTAAGGAGATATGCTGTTGAGTTTGGTTTGAATTGTGGTGCATTCGTAGGTTAGGTGTTTTATGGTGAGTGCTTCGATGCAGTTACATAGGCGACATTGTGGGCGGTTGTCCTTGGTGAATAGATATCCGTGGGTAAGAAGCGAGTGACCTAAACGAAGCCGAACGAACGTCTTGGTCAAGCTTTTAGACATGCTCTGGGGATAAATTGTCGCTGTGCCTTCCGGGTTGAGCAATTTATAGTGGTGCGTATATGCGGCCCATTGTTCTTTTTGAAATGCATAATCGTAGGTTCGAATGTGCTTTTTGATATCTCTTTTATTAAGTGTTGGACATGAGAAAAGTGGTTCATAAGCATGGGTCCCGGGACATGCAGGAATAAAGGGAAACGAAGACGCCGATGCGGCAGCAAAACATGCTGCTTATGAACCACTTGTTTAATCAATTTTTAAATCTACGCTGACAATGCTCGTGTTGTTATGTTTGGTTTTGTAAGAACTGGACTGATCTTGTAAAATATTAACTTATCGGCAAAAAACGTTCTTCAGCACATATATTCTGAATAAACAGTTTTTGTGCGAATGAAAATATTTTTTTAACAAATTACTATTTACTCTAAAACCAGTTGATTTCTCGCTCCCATTGGTATTTGTCGTTTAACTAGAGGATATAGCGGTTATTGTGTGACATTTTCAGCCGTCTACGATTAGATTAGTTTCTGAGACAGACATCGTAGCGAAACTAATGTGGTATTCGTTTGGGCTTCTTCAGATTTGCCATCAGATTTCAGATTTCGTGTGCCTGATCGAACATAAAAACGCTCTTGCTCTTTTTTGTGTTGATATTCGTGCGAATTGAATATGTGTAGTCTTCGACACTTTTCAAAGCGCTTTCCATTCACTGGTTAAATTTAATATTAAAACATTCGAAATTTCCATCCCGATTGATTTCTAAATATTTGTACATAACTAATTTACAAATATAGACTCCCCTGATGCAATGCATTTCTTTGCTGTAGAAAAAATTCAAGAAAATGTAAACAAACTCCACCAGCTGTCAAACTCAAATGCACTTGTATTGGTAAATTGAGGGCAAATCTGAGAAAATATCTAGATTTGCAAAAGTGCTCTGAAATCTAAAAAAGATTAATTTTTTTTTGTACCATTCGAACGTAAAAATTGCTCTGAGAGCAAAAAAAGTGATCTGAGAGCTCCCAATCGAATACCGCATAACAAGGTTTCGTTTTTTCCCTTTAAGTATGGAACCTTAAAAACAACTGAGGAAGTTCAGTGCCTTGATTTTGTGCGGTTTTTTTTTTCCGCAATGTCGCTAGGGAACGTTCCGAATCGGATTTGAAAGTGTGAGTGAGCCGCGCGCTGTGACCAACGTGACCGTTGCGTGCTAGTTTGGCACTTTTTTTGTTGCTACCTGTTCCCTTTTTTTAGTTGGTGCCTATTCGCAAATTTGAATTAATATATTTAAAATGTAACGCTGTTGTCGGTTGTTCTCATCCGACTTCCGACATCCTTCTCGCCAGAGACAATACTGAGACCCCAAACTTCGGCTGATTTCCCGTTAGTCAGCCTACAAGCTATATTTAAACGGAAGTGCCTTGCTTTGGTGCGCTAGTATTGATACATAGAAATTCGTATTGACAAATGTCTCGAAACTTTAAAAATTCCGCCTAACATACTCTCAAAAAATATGAAACACTTCCGTTGTGGCAAAGTTGCTGGCAGCGTTCATAGAATTTTATACGTTTAATTTGAAATTATTCGTTTTGTGTGAATAGTTTTTTTTTTGCAATTTGAAAGATGCCTATGATACCATCAAGCGGACACTACCTCAAAGAGCTCGAGTGTTATATGACTATTCAGAAAGCTTGCTACTGCGTTACTCCTTTCTAGAATAAAAAGAAATTATCCCTTCAATGCGGTAACATCAAATTTACGTTTTATGCCACCCCCGATCAAAAAACAACGTTCCAAATTCGATTGGCTGCGCCTGAGGTTGTTTTTATAGCAAAGTTGGTTTTCAGAATCACATTAAAATCAATATCAATTGGCGTTTACTATATGTATATAGTGGCTTTCTAGATTTGGCATTAATTGCATCTGCCATTACCTTGGATAGCACGAAAAGGAAATTTATTGGGCGGTAGTTTTGTGGCACGCATATTGAAAGCGATAGAGGACAATCTCATTGTCGCAGTTGAGGAGAATTTCTCCTATAATAAATGTGGGTTTATAGAGGGAATGTTTCTTTATATGTATTATGTACATGGACGTTTGCCGAAATGGCTTTGGTAAGCTGGGTTCTTACGAAAACCGTTGATTTTACACTGGAGCTGGACCGCCGAACTCTAGTCCCCCACAGACCGAATACTACAAAGATCTGGATTCCACTTAAACCAAGCAGCGCAGCCAAAGTTTGAAAAATATCATGGCCCGTCACCGCACTCCGATAGGATTCGGCATCCGCTTGTCACTGCGCGTTTCCTAGCAAAATAAAACTGTGGCCGAATTACCGCATCCTTAAGCGAGCCATACGTCACTGAATTTCGTGGATTTTAAAAGCAAAGCAAATAGTCACGTATTGCTCGATCACGGATGCGGTAATTTAACCCTGGTTAGTCAATGATCATATTCCTTACTTCGAAGCCCGTCCCAGTGCTACAGGATAAAAAGTTCAGAGCAAACTATTGCTTCAAACAATTTCTCATCCGGCGGGAATCGCCTGGATGAAACACATCCTCTCAGGATGATCTTTCGTCTTTGGAGGACCTAGATACAAGATCATAGTAACATCAATAACAGAAATAAAATAGAAGGGGTTACTCAATCTCTTGTCTTAAGGAACAGACAGCGTTTTTGTCAAATTGAGAATATGAGTTATTTTTTTGTTTTTATTGTCCAGTTGCTTTCAACTGGACCAGCTACTGACAACTAAAAAGAGATGTCGAATTGGACCCTTTTGTGTTCTCGTATTTTCGCACCATTTCTGTCAGATTATACACACACAACTTTATGTATAGGTATACGATTTTCTATTTATGTTAAATGAATAAAAAATAATAACGCTCCAAATGTAACTATTTACTTAAAAGCTTTGTACTTTTAGTTGGACTTACGTTTGATTCCTTCTTTTCTTGACACAACGCCCACGTCGAACATGCTTCTCCAAAAAACGCTTGTACAAATATGTCTTCTTGCAGTTCTGGCACTCGTAGACTGGCGCTGAGCGTCCATGACAACTCTGCATATGATCCTTTAACAATTGCTTCATGTCAAACAACTGATAGCATATACTACACTGAAAGCCATGCAATTGTCCATTTACATCATGTCGGTTATTGCCATCATCGTGTGGTGTAATGAGCTCTATTTCCGGAATTAAAGGCAAATGCTCATCATCCATTGACATGTCACAAGACTGAGCAACTCCGGCTCCACTACCGATACCATTACAAGCCGCCATTGCATCGGCCTCTTTCGCCTGCTGTTCCATCAAATAATTGTTCATCATCAAGCGAATCGAGTTCAAATCGACGTTTTTGTAATCCATTTGATCAAGTGCACCGCTGGAATTATTTCCATTCATCAGCATCATATTGGGAAAATCTCCCATCATATTGCCTCCCCCAGCCAAATCATCAGTTGGCTCATTATCCGAACTCTCCGAAATTGTAATAACATCGGCTCGGTGCTCCATCCTTCGCATCATTTGCAGATGATGTCGAAAGAAATTGTCCGCATCTTCGCATTTCTTTTTGAACATACACGCGTTGATCGCTGTCTTTGCGCACGCCATGCACACCTGTTGCGGCAGAGTATCGCCCTTTTCGATCTGAAAATGGACAAAAGCGAGTTTTAATCTATTATTCATGAAAAAATATGCCACACAATTGTTATTCATATTAAAGACAAGTATGTATATTATATTCGTTGGCATAGCTGTAAATACACGTATCAACGAACCCACCGTGTGAATGAAACACGAAAGATAAGAAAGGAAAATCCAGAATTATTATAACACACATGAACCAGCCAGACATACCTTAACATCGGCCAACGTTGTGATTTTCTTCCACAGCAGATCATCGCCGAATATCGGAATCATGGTCGCACACTCCGAATTTGATATGCAAATTCTACACAATTGGATATTTTCATCCATTTTTCTTCATTTGCTTGGGATACTCTGCGTTTTAGCAATCAAAGAAGGAACTATAAAATACGGATCACCAAAATGCGACGAGTAGAGTAGTTGGCTTTTCCGTGTACACGGATAGCAAACAAGTTTTTTCCTTCTCCTCGTGAAATAATACACTACACACAATGTAAATGAAAAACACTTAAATATAAAAAGGAAAAAAAATGTAATTTTTCCTTCTTTTCTTGTCAATTAGCCAAAAGAGAGTGGTGGTGGTTTGTCGACGACGACCAAACCAAGCAATGTACTTGTACAACAATAGAATTTTTAATGATTATACTCTATATATTGTGGAACACGAAGAAAACGAAAGAAACGAAATATGAAACGAACGGGGGGAGCAAGCATAAGAAAAAAAAAAAATGAGTACTTTTTGTAATGAGTTTCTTGTAGGTACTTCTTAATATATTTTTCTTGTTTCTTTTGTTATACAATCGATTTTGTTTGTTTTCCGCACTTATTACACTTCTACACTTAACTCTAACCAGAATAAATATAAATGGAATGGAAAAATATAAATTTCGTTAACATGAAATGAATTTATGGACTTTTTTTCACTGAGAATTAAAATGGAACGAAATTATATGCAAATAGATGCATTTTGACATCCATTTCCATTCAAATGTCACACGAGAACTAGTTTGTGAGCATTATTTCCAATTGGGGGAATCGCAGCAGATTCAGCAAGCTGAAAGAATTTGCCAGCGTTCATGAGTTTAGCTGATTCAGCTGCATAAGGGTGTGTGCTAAGGTGCTGTTTAATACTAATAATAATAAATAGTTGGCGCAACAGGTCAGAGGGGGACCCAAGGCCTAGCTTCTCACAACTTTTCGTTTTGTGTGAGTTTCATTTTTGGAACGAATGGAAGGGATCTACGATTTTATGCCGATTCCAAACGGCTAATTGAGAAGCTCTTTCAAGACAGTTCATCGATCGATCATCGGTTATTTTCCCCAATGTCGCCAGGGAACGTTCCCAATCGGATTTGAATGTGTGCGTGTGCCGCGCGATGTGACCAATGTGACCGTTGTGCGATAATTTGGCACTTTTTTCGAGGACCCTGAAACAATTTGTTACTAGCTTTTCCTTTTTTTTTAGTTTGAAAGGCACTTCACAAATTTTACAAAAACTGTGATTTCCAAATAAATATCTTTAAAATTTAACGCGGCTATCTATCAGAACACGATCATAGTGTTTGGGGAGCCAATACTTGTTAAATGTTGTGCGAAAATTCTTAAATTGCAGAGTAGCTTTAGAAATCCCACTTTTTTCTTTCACTGCTCTTTTTTTTTTGTTGCTACTTTTCATTATTTTGCAACAATCTCCCTCAGTGTTAAAGAAAGGTTATAAATAAATTTTAGTTTAAGTTTTACAATAAGAAATAGACTGTAAAAAGATCATTCTCACACAAATTTTCTTTTATAAATAAAACCAAAACACAGGCCTCTAATTTGGTATTTGATTGGGCGCTCTCAGAGCACTTTCTTTGCTCTCAAAGAAATTTTTATGTTTCGTTGATTGCCAGATCTGCATACACTGTCAGGTTAAGAAATGATATAGCAATGAGCTGCAAATGATCGGAAAATAGCAAATTACTTTACAATACCAAAATGCCGATTCACACGGTTGACAGGTTTTATCCCAATCTCTGAAAATTTCGTCTCTCATAGAGATGGCGGAGCAGTTCAATATTCACCTCTGTTGGGTGCCGGGGCATAGGGACATCAAAGGTAACTGCAAGGCTGATGAACTCGCCAAACACGGAACCACACTACCTATACTTCCAGTTAAGGATTCGTTAGGTATTCCAATCGCTACTTGTAAACTCATAATAAAGCAGGATGCTATCAATAGAGCAAATCTTAGATGGACAACCAGCTCGACATGTCTAGCGACAAAACGGATTTGGCCAAAGCTGGATCTAAAACGTTCTAGATACTTTATATCCTTGGATAGGAAGCATATAAGTGCTTCAATAGGTGTCATCACAGGACACTGTCTCATAGGCAGGCATGCAACAAGGCTTGGCGTATTTGCAAACGATTTTTGCAGAAGCTGTCTTGACGAGGAGGAGGAAGAAACTATTCTCCATCTCCTCTGTACTTGTCCGGCCCTCTCCCAAAGATGAAAACTCCATTTGGGAGCGTTCTAATATATTGATCTGAACGATTCAAAAAACACAGACATTCGGAATCTCCTACGCTTCATCAGAAGCTCCAATTGGTTCAACGAGTAAGAAGAATTGAATTTTAGATTCATGTGGTATCACAAGGACCTTACAATGGTCTAAGTGTGTCGGCTATCCGACAGCCACTTCAACTTAACCTAACCTAACCTAATACAAAATTAATGTGTATTTAAATAATTAATTCACTATACGTTGGCTTTAAAGTATATACTCATTTAAGATTTGCAGGTAAAACAAAAACAAGTCTTTACTCTTTAATAATAAATGAATATAGAAATACAGATTTAGTTATTAAAATCTAATACTACTGGTACATTTATTCAAAATATATTAGATAAACAATATAAGTAATCCATAAAACTTAACGTCATATATGGCTGAACTTCACAGCTGATATTGAATTTGTATTTGTATTTGTATTCGATTTGCTCTCAGAGCAATTTTTATGTTCGTTTGGTACAAAAAAGCAATGTTTTCCAGATTTCAGAGCTCTTTTTCTCAGATTTGCTTCAGATTTACCAATCCAAGTGCATTTGAGTTGGACAACTGGTGGAGTTTGTTTACATTTTGGGTGATGTTCTTATGTTCGGGATTTATTTGAAAGTTAACTACACGAGTTTTATTTTTAAAATATGCAAAATTGGTAAACATGCGTGCATTTCGTTTTTTCCCCATTTCAAGAGCACTTTTCCCCATTTTCCCCATCAAGTGAAAAATCCCCACATCTGGCATCGCTGGAGAGTACAAACACAAGTGTTGCTAGTTCGAGTATTCATTGCAAATTCCAATTGGAATCGATTTAGGGAACACACCAATAACGCAATATCCGCAAAACGGTCTGCGGCACATACAGTCCGTAACAATTGGATAGCCTCACATATTGTTTTTTTTTTGTAACTAAACTGTTTTGAGAGCTCTTTCATGTGTACGCAAGGAAATATGCATTGGGTGACAAGCTAAGAGCGAGAGTTTATGAGATTAAGAGAGCTTTTCACATTTTGTTAAGTTAGCGGGACTTTTAGAGCAGTGGCGATCATAAACTAAGTATTAAATAGACCGTCAGCTCTTCCAACTTAAGAGAGTTTGCCTACAAGCTGTTTTCCGTGTTCCTATGTGCGAAAGTATGTGTGCCATGTTAAAGTCCATAAGCATAAACTAAGTATTAAATAGACCGTCAGCTCTTCCAACTTAAGAGAGTTTGCCTACAAGCTGTTTTCCGTGTTCCTATGTGCGAAAGTATGTGTGCCATGTTAAAGTCCATAAGACGCACGCATACATTTGCACATAGCAACCTGAAAGATGACTGACAACTCATTCTGTGGTGACATTGGAAAAAATTCAAATAATTCAAATAATTGGCCGTTATCGGGATGTGTCTAGAAAACGGTGTGTATGGTGTGGTGAATTTAGTAACAATTTCTATTTCATTAACACGAATTTTACAAGGACCTATTTTATTTTATCTAGATAATCCATACAGTACAGGATCTTTACATTGTGGTTGTAAACAATGGAAACCGATGAACTATAGGGATCATCGGCAAAAATAAAATAAAATCAGTACATATCTACAAATAATTATTTGGAATTTTACCGATAGTATACCTATACATTTTATTCCCGTACAGTATAAAGAAATTAAATTCGCTTTGGTTGATTGTATTTATAAGACATTTTTGTTATTAAAGTTCAATGAAAATTTAGAAAAAAAAATAATTTTTTTTCGTCAGTCATTTTTTCGTCATGCGAAGTTCAAAAAATTAGTTTGTCATGTCCTATGAAAGTTGTACATCGTTTTGAAGGTAACATTTCGAAAAGAAATTTGCACCAAAATAGTATGAAGACCAACAGCCCAATTGATAGGACAAAAAAGTTATTTTCCAAATAAACATTATTCACGGCTGTTCTCGGCTGACTCAAATGTTTTCATTAATTACGCTAGTTTGAAATGCTTGAAATTGTTGAAATTTTGTAATAATTTTTTGCCTTTTTGTTTTCTGAAAAATTCATGAATAAGTTTTAACTCAAAACTCAAAACTGTTACCCACTCAGAAATGTTCATATCTCTGCCCTGAACCCCAACGAACTCTAAATTTGAATATTCCTAATCAATTCTTCCATTTGAATTCGTTGCCTTTTTTCTGTCCACATTCGCCAGCGAAATAATTTTTCGCCAAAAACAACAAACGAAAACAAAGGAATTACTGTAGGTACAAAAATGTATTATTTTATTCCTGCGAATGAATATTTCTCGGTTTATTTCTTTATTGATACGTTGATTAACATAGTTATTAACCATTTTGTAAAATAAATGTTTTCGTGGTGAAATAAAACAACAAATTGAAACTGTGGGAACGCATCCATCAGCTGATAGAAACCTACCAACTACCCTACTGTCAGTCACTGTGCCTAGCACTCTCTCTTTATTTTTCCCACGAAGCGTGGGCATTTTTCCCTTTTCACCGAACACAAATTCCCTAGATTTGTTTATGAAAAAATGTTTCTTCGAAGAGTAAAATTAGTATTATTCGGATAGAAATTCATATTAAATTAACCTTCAGTATAAAAATCGCAGTTTGTTAACGTTATAATAATTATTTATTGGTACTAGAAATTTCTACTAAAAGTTAAATCCCTTTTTTATGGACATTCTGTGTGTTGCAATGTAGTTCGAAGGTTTCCTCATCAGATTCCTAATATTTCCACTATTTTGATGCTAAATTTTAGTTTTGCACGGAAGGTTTTTCGGACGTCAACATTTCTACAAAAAGGTAGAAATACCACGATGTTGGATGACTGCTCAGTGTCATTATTTGTTTATACCCCCTCCATTCAGAATTCTTTTTTTTTTGCTGCTTCACACGTATTCACGCATACGAAATTTAAGAGAGAATTTTCTTTTCAAAATTTTCGAGGGGAATCGGGTAGGTGCACGGGAGCTGGCGGTCTATATAGTACTTAGTTTATGAATACGTGTGAAGCAGCAAAAAAAAAAAGAATTCTGAATGGAGGGGGTATAAACAAATAATGACACTGAGCAGTCATCCAACATCGTGGTATTTCTACCTTTTTGTAGAAATGTTGACGTCCGAAAAACCTTCCGTGCAAAACTAAAATATAGCATCAAAATTGTGGAAATATTAGGAATCTGATGAAGAAACCTTCGGACTACATTGCAACACACTAAATGTCCATAAAAAACGGATTTAACTTTTAGTAAAAATTTCTAGTACCAATAAATAATTATTATAACGTTAACAAACTGCGATTTTTATACTGAAGGTTAATTTAATATGAATTTCTATCCGAATAATACTAATTTTACTCTTCGAAGAAACATTTTTTCATAAACAAATCTAGGGAATTTGTGTTCGGTGAAAAGGGAAAAATGCCCACGCTTCGTGGGAAAAATAAAGAGAGAGTGCTAGGCACAGTGACTGACAGTAGGGTAGTTGGTAGGTTTCTATCAGCTGATGGATGCGTTCCCACAGTTTCAATTTGTTGTTTTATTTCACCACGAAAACATTTATTTTACAAAATGGTTAATAACTATGTTAATCAACGTATCAATAAAGAAATAAACCGAGAAATATTCATTCGCAGGAATAAAATAATACATTTTTGTACCTACAGTAATTCCTTTGTTTTCGTTTGTTGTTTTTGGCGAAAAATTATTTCGCTGGCGAATGTGGACAGAAAAAAGGCAACGAATTCAAATGGAAGAATTGATTAGGAATATTCAAATTTAGAGTTCGTTGGGGTTCAGGGCAGAGATATGAACATTTCTGAGTGGGTAACAGTTTTGAGTTTTGAGTTAAAATTTTTTCATGAATTTTTCAGAAAACAAAAAGGCAAAAAAATTATTACAAAATTTCAAAAATTTCAAGCATTTCAAACTAGCGTAACAATTAATGAAAACACTTGAGTCAGCCGAGAACAGCCGTGAATAATGTTTATTTAGAAAATAACTTTTTTGTCCTATCAATTGGGCTGTTGGTCTTCACTAACTAATTTTTAGAAATTCTCATGACGAAAAAATGACTCTGGCTGACAAAAAAAATTCTTTCAACTTCTTAAAATAATTTTTTTTTTACTAAATTTTCATTGAACTTTAATAACAAAAATGTCTTATAAATACAATCAACGAAAACGAATTTAACTTCTTTATACTGTAGGGGAATAAAATGTATAGGTGTACTATCGGTAAAATTCCAAGTAAATATTTGTAGATACTGATTTTATTTTATTTTTGCCGATGATCCCTTTAGTTCATCGGTTTCCATTGTTTACAACCACAATGTAAAGATCCTGTACTGTATGGATTATCTAGATAAAATAAAATAGGTCCTTGTAAAATTCGTGTTAATGAAATAGAAATTGTTACTAAATTCACCACACCATACACACCGTTTTCTAGACACATCCCGATAACGGCCAATTATTTGAATTATTTGAATTTTTTCCAATGTCACCACAGAATGAGTTGTCAGTCATCTTTCAGGTTGCTATGTGCAAATGTATGCGTGCGTCTTATGGACTTTAACATGGCACACATACTTTCGCACATAGGAACACGGAAAACAGCTTGTAGGCAAACTCTCTTAAGTTGGAAGAGCTGACGGTCTATTTAATACTTAGTTTATGACACGTATTCACGCATACGAAATTTAAGAGAGAATTTTCTTTTCAAAATTTTCGAGGGGAATCGGGTAGGTGCACGGGAGCTGGCGGTCTATTTAGTACTTAGTTTATGGTGGCGATTCCTGGCCTTAAGCATTGGGTTAGCTACGGAAAGTTTAAAACAAAAAAAAAATATGTATGATCTGTATAACATTATTTTTAGCGCTTTTGCATTACTTTCATATCACTTCACACAAATAAAAAAAAAAAAAAAACAAGAGTGTACTCTCATATCCCAAAGCACCAAAAATATATTATTTACTTACATTAATAATCCACGCAAATATAAAATAGGTAATATTATAAAAAACTTCGCACTGAACTGTCAATAACACTGTTTACTCAATCAAATAACGTCAGAACGACAATTTCTCACTTTTCTTACTACAATTTCCTTAGAAAGAGAAACATACGAAATTACAAAAAAAGAGAACGCACAAAATTTATATCTGCTTACAATCCACCCTCAAGTTTTATCGCATTTGTTCGCGCTAACCCTTCAGTTTATTTTACTGGGCTTTGCTTCGATGGTAGACAAACTTTCTCATATAAATTGTATGAAATTTGGTAGCGCACATTTTTGCGCTAAAATTTTGGTTTTGGTTCGTGTGTGTGGTGTGCAGGCGAATTTGGTATCGCAAATTTTAACGCTAAAGAATATCTCAAGGGAAACTTTTTGTATGGGAGCTGGGAGGTTTGTCACATGCTACATGCTACAAGCGAGCGACTTTTCTTATGAGAGTTTTGGATCGTGTGTGTGGTGTACAGGCAGGGAATTAGGTATCGCAAATTTTAACGCTTAAGAAAAGGTAACTATTTATATGATAGGCTTGTGTTATGTGTTTGTGTAGGAAAATATAACTTGTAAATAGGTAGATTTGTTATTTAGCATGTGATTGATTATTGCAATTAATAATCTTCATAATTACTTTAACCTTAACGTTTGTATTTCAAATAATTTTTCTTGGTTTAGCGCCGCTAAACTAGCTAACTAAGAGGAATCGCCCCTGTTTTTGAGCTAGTTTTGTATGCATTCATTTTAATGTGGATTTTTTTTGTAACATTAGTATAGCCTCAACTAACTTTCTTACCCATTCTAAGCGAGAGTTTAGCAGCGTGATCATCGGAAAGCTATCGGGTGTGATAAACGGGTTATTTGTTGTGTTTATGATCTGTTTAATGTTTAAATGGGTAGAAAAAATTCTTAAAATGCAACGGAAACTGCTGAAATAGAGGCTTACCATGAGCAAAATCTCTCTAATCGCGCTATAGATATATTTAACTTAGGTACACATTTAAAACTTGATCGAAGTCAAAAAGTTATTAATAGTTATTTAAGAAATCCATTATTTTACGGAAAAAATTACAAAGGCCGTACTTCTACTGTACTTTCAAGCCGAAAAAAACGGCAAATTATAAGGTCAACTCATTCTCTAAGTAAGATTAGAAACGAAGCTGGGCTAGAAGTAACTCGAATGACCATAAGTAGAGTAATTAAGATTTTGCAAGATCGAACATGGGTTGGAACACTGATGGCAGCAGTCACTCAAAAGATTGGCGGAAAGTGATATTTTCTAATGAAAAGAAGTTCAACCTCGAAGGGCCCGACGGATACAACTATTACTACCATGCTTTAAACAAAGAAAATTTGTTTTTGGACTGTCACCACAGCCGTTAGGGAGGAGTTATGGTATGGGGCGCCATATCATATTACGGAACGATCGATTTGGTTTTTGGGATCTGCAGAATGACAGCACATTACTACAAAACTGTACTGGAAACGGCTCTACCTCAGTTCCAGGATATTTTCGGACCACTGCCGATCATTTTCCAGCAGGACAATGCGCCAATTCACTCAGCTGGAATAATTAAGACCAAAACTTTCCTGGCCACACTACTCCCCAGATTTGAACATCATCGAAAATGTGTGGGGTTGGTTGACACGAAAGGTGCATGAAGGTGGGAAGCAGTATCTATACCAACAAAGAGGACCTTATTAAAGGTATCAAAGTGGCCTGGCCCTGTATTTCCCTTGATCTTTTAAAATCATTGTCTGATTTCCGCATTTTTGAAGTAATTTAAAATAGGGGAGGTTGTACATAGAACTGAAATAATTGTGTAAGCTATAGTAAATAAATAAAAATACCTACTTTTCTTAAAAAAAAATAGTTGGTTTTAATTTTAACTAAAAAAAAAGTGATTCTATTCTAATGTTCCAAAAGAAAAATGCATTTTAGTGAATCAAAACGAAGTAACCTCAGAAAATTCCGTTTGGTTTTCGAAACTATTTAAAACTTTTCTTAGCCTAAGGAACTCGGTCCTACCTTTTAACACAATATCTTATAATTGAACTCCTCCGAAACGGCTCGACCGATTTTCGTGAATATTTGCAAGGATATCGGCTAGGGTGGAGAATCGGACAACATCTATTTTTCATCCCCCTAAGTGTTAAGGGTGATCCACCCTTAAATTTTTTTTTTATTTTTTTGGACAACATTTTTTGTTTTTATTGTTTTATGATACATCATACTAAAATACATACAACCCTAAATTTTCACCCCTCTATGATCAACCCTTATTTTTTATTTATTAATTACAAACTTTAACTTTTTTAGCAAGAATTTTTTTTTAATTTGATCTCCCGCCCTCGCCGGTCGATAACTGATCAACTATCAATCGATGAGTTATCCCCGCCAGGTGTCGCCACTCATCCAGCAAACATCACGGAATAGGGGTGAGGACGACGCCGGTCTCCTGTCTTACTCACTATACATTTTCCAGACCCTTTTTTTTGGTTATATTTGTGTATCAATCGTAGCAGTGACTGTTATACCTATTATTTTAATTTTTTCTGTGCAACTATCATGTTAATTTTACTGTCATCGTAAATTTATCATTAATTTCCAGTGCAATAATTATTTATTTACAATTTATTAATCTGACAAAGACAGCTTTAACTCTCAGTTAATTAAGTGATCTCATGTAAATAAACACGTGTTGTGAGCTCCCGCCAACAACGGCCATTACTGTACCTGTATATATTGTACTTAACATTTTTTAGAAATAGTTTTAACAGTGGCGGACTAAGGGGGGGGAGGGGGGGCGGTGGGGGCGGTCCGCCCCGGGTGGCAGACTAATAGGGGGTGCCATCAGTAACAGAAAAATAACTTTGCACACTACAAAAAATAAAAACACAAATAAAACAATAAATTTGTTTCCCAAATACCTACCTATATATTTATATGTGTGCATGAATTTCGTTACTGGCCTATTCTCTTAATATAAGTAATATGGAAATAAAATATTTATCGCCCAAGAGCAACAACCAAGCATTTACCAAGCGTCGCAGTTCTGTGTTCAGTTCTTTTTTCTTTACTGATATGAGTATTTTTCTTTGTTTCGTTTTTAAATAACGGTACGCATTTTTTATGGCATATAACTCTATTCTTCTATCCGACGTAGATACACAAGTTTGTGTGTATATATCTATTATCATTAGGCCAGAGGACGGAGTATAAAACCAAGCAAGCCGCGCAATTTTATGCTCTGTTTTTCTTTTTTTTTAAGCCGGAACCAGACTTGTAACGTGTGGTGTGTTGTGGAGTGGTGTGGCGCAAACGAACCAGGAGCGATTTTGACAAAACGCGCCACACTGCAACACAACACACGAGAAAAATATGTTTCTACGCATATGAAATACATTTAAGTGATAGCGACACACCACTCCACAACACACCACACGTTACAAGTCTGGTTCCGGCTATAGGGGTGTAAGCTTGCTTTACCGCCCCGGGTGTCACTGCCTCTTAGTCCGCCACTGAGTTTTAATTCCAAACGAAAACGTGTACGTTGTTTTTTATCGTGAAAGGTAAGTCAAATAATAAGCAAATGAATACAATATTAAGTCACTGTTTTCCACCAATACACTGATAGAAGGATTTATTAACATTGGAATTAATATTTTTAACATTAAATTAATATTTATTTGGGAGTAGGTTATCAAATATAAACTAATCTTTCTATCCGTTTAAGTAGTTTAACTTCATTTACTTATATGTTCTATGTACAGTCAGCAATGCAAAAAAAACGCAAAGCGGCCAATTTGAGTCGTCGAACGGTCAATTCTAGAGCCGTGCGAGATACAAGAGCACGAAGATCAAGTGAACAAATTCAAGAAAACAATGAAGATTTACGTGAGAGAATGGTGCAGTTACGTGAATCACGATTACAAGAGGCACGAGATGAACGAAATCAACAAAGACAACTAGAACGAAGAGAAACTCGCAGATTCATAGTCGACAGACGTAGAGGAATTGACCAACAACGCCAACAAGTTCATTGAGCATTTACATCAGATTCATTTCTTCAGCTAGTACAATTACATAAATATGTACAGATCAAAAAGGTACAAAACAGTTAATTTAAAAATAAATTATTGCCACATACCCAAGTTCCTGATCTCGATGCCAAATGAACAAACACCCTCCCCGCAACCTACATGCTGTCATACCCAGGCGCACAAGCAAAATTCCCCCCTCACCAACGAACGCGTGGAAAATTCCAGTCCCATCCAAACCATGAACAACTACGTCGCATGTGCAGCTGGGTAGTTTTGCATTGCAAAAAGCTTGGGGTGCCAGTAGGCGGAGCTTGACATTTTGGATTTGGCTAAGCCAATTCAATCGCATAGTGGGGCAACGAAAGATTCCCGACACGGAAATTCTGCCACCAAATTTTGTTAAGAAATTAATCTCACAGTGGGACAAAACATGGACAGGCGGTGTTCTTGTCCTGCAGGAGCGACCACGGCAAGATATATAACTTTCCAGTGGAAGACCGGCTGCCTACAGGCCAGAGATGAATGATTAAAAGAGATGGATATCGTTCGTCTATCCCCCCAAAACCCATTTGCTTGCATTGTTGTTTTTGTAATTTCAACCCCGGCTGTGAATACGTGTGATTAACAAAAAAGCATGTTGCTAATGGCCGACCGCGAATCATCTTGCTTTTATGAGCATCGCGGTGTTTAATTGTTCTGTGTTTTGTATTGAATTTGTTTGGTTTTTGTGGAGGTTTTGATTAAAATGAACAATATTGTGAAATACACAGTAGAGAATACCAAATTCTTGCATTAAAGTCTAATTCACGAACTCACATATACTAGAATAGAAATAAGGAAGTGTGTGTGACTTCATGAATTTTTCTGGAAAACAGGTAACCGCCTTTCCACTGGAAAGTTATATATCTCTGTATTCCATTATCTTTGCTACAGGCTAGTTTCCCGTCAAATTCATGAATTCACTCACACACATGCTACACATATCGAACCCAGTGCTGACTATTTGCAGAAACAACCCTTTTGACAGGGTCTCATTTAAAGTGTAATAAATTCTGTAAAGAAAAAAAAACTTCGTCGTATCAGTGAGTATCCATAGTTTTGCTCACCATATACACACTTGATCAACCTTTGGTGGTCCAGATTCCAGAATACACATTCTTAGCTCTTCGTTATTATCCTTTTGACTCTTGCTGGAAATTGGTTCCAAGTTTTGACATTCTCATAGACAATAGGCGTATATGTCCGCTTAACACCGCCAAAGATACTGGCGGGTAAGTAACATTGGCGTAGGCAGTAATGGCGTGCAGAGAAACTCCACTGAATTGGTATAAATTGGCTACCCAGTATTTAATAGGTGAACTTTCCCAATCAAATGGCAGCCATCCTGGGAATCAGAGACAATACTGTGCCCCCAACTCCGGCCGATTTTCCGTTACTTGCCTACAAGCTATATTACCATGGGCTTGTGACGTTTTTTTGCGCTAGTATTGATACATAGAAATTCGCATTGACAAATGTCACGAAACTTCAAAAATTCCGGGTCACCAACACACGCTCAAAAAAAGAGCACAACTTCCGCTGCTTCCAAACTGGCTTCCGGTGTGGGCAAAGTTGCTGGCTGCGTTCGTAAAATATTATCCGTTAAATTTGAAAATAATTGTCACAACTAAATTTTGTATGGACAGTGATTTATTTTAAGAATAATTATATAAGAAAAATAAACAATTCTGAAGAATAATAAACAAATTAAAATATTTTTCGCGAACATTCTTAAGGCATTTAACATAAATCGAGTAGAATATTTTTATCACATACATCGCTTAGTATACTTCTGGAGTTTAGTTATAATTTATAAATACCAAGATTAATATCGTTGCTGTTATTAAGTATAAATTAAGAGTTCCTCCGTTAGTCTAAATATAATTTAAAATAAAGTATACGTATGTGTATTTGTTTTATTTTTTTGTGTCTCGTATTTCCAAGTCTACATTTATATTACTTATAAGGCGTATGTTTTGGTATTATAATAGAACAATAATGGTGAATGAGTACTCTGGTTGAATAGAAATACAAAATGTTATGAAAAAATTAATATGAAAATGTACTGAGATAATATACTTATTCACCAAATTTGAGTTGAACTTCTCCTAAAAAAAAGCTGTACTTCTGAACACAGTCACAGCTCACCACGGTTGAAATCTGACACTGACACTGACAACTAGTCTAACTTATCCGAACTGTTTTTTTTTTTTCGCGAAATTCGCTGCCAGGTACCGATTGCCTGTACAACTTGTCCAACTTGAAACGTCTCAACCTGCTCTCAACTTGAGCGATAATGAAATAAGCGAACTATCATCCGTGGTCGAGTTTTGGCAAAAGCTGGAGATCTTGTATGTGTCGCACAACCAGCTGAAAGCTCTACCATCATCAATCTTTAAGCTGATGAACCTACGCCGTCTGTATTTGATTGACAACAAACTGGATTTCGAGGGAAATACGTGAGTTTCATCCAACTTTTCCTATGCTCCAAAGAAAAGGGCTGCATCACCGTCGCCGAAAAGACGATTTAGCCGACGGCGACATCAAGATACTGGACAACGGCGAACAAGTATTCCTCTGGCTCGGCTTCATATGCAGTGAAGTCGAAATTAAATTGGACTAGAAAACCGCACAAGTAAGTCACACAGCCGACTACAGAAACTCTTTCAGTTTACACAAATATGCATTTATTAACATTTATTCCAGGTAATCAACACAACGTCTATCAAACAACCAGAAAGTGCGCGCAAACTTTTCCTCATTCTGAAGAACAAGGAGTCGAAGCGCTTCACAAAATGTTTCCATGGCTGGAGTGCACACATGGCTCCAACAGAAAAGTGTGCAGATCGTTTTATCTTTCATATTTATAACACGTACTGATAGTTTTACATGTAAATTATTTTATATTCAATACATTATAATAAAATGTTTTGGAACAACAACAACCTACGATTACTGGTGTTGGCCTAATCGAAGACTTTGTAAATAGTTGTGACGCCCAGTTGCTCCCTTGGCAGACAAGCAGCAGTGCCTTTAAACGAATCTGTTCTTGTTGATGTCACGATTCTCCCTGTCAACACTGGCTTTTGTTCTCATCTCGTGCTCGAGTAGTTTAAGACGGTTTTTCTCCTTCATTTCGATCTCGTGTTCGATGGTTTGCCGGCGCATTGCCTCTAAGAGTGCGAAACTTTCCTCTTGCCTAGTAAGTGTTACCGTTTAAAGAATCAATTCACACAACTTTTACAATATTCTTACTTTTTGAAATTGTCCTCCTCGATACGTTGCTGCTGCGACAATTGATCCTCATAGCGGGGCCTTGCCACTTGGTCTTGATATTGGGCACGATACTGTTGTTGCTTGGACTCTTCCTAGAAGTGGATACAAATGGTTAGCAATTCGTCGTCAGGTTCATATTAATTCAAATCCAACTTACAATCAGGGTCTTCCTACGCTCTTCGTGATCGATACGCTTGTGTTCAACTTCCGCCTGTTCAATATGTGTTTCGTTTTCCTTGACTTTGGCCATACACTCTTGATGGCGTGTGTTCTCCTGCATCGTGGACAAATCAAGGGCTTCTTGTGATTTAACAAACCTTGAAGAAATATCTAATAATTAAATATATACAGTGAGACAAATTCATTGAATAGTATGGCTTACTTATATCGATTCCGATTGATATTCATCGTTGTCTCCAGTGCGATCCATTATATATGGTTAGCGAACACCTCAACGTCGGCTTCTTCCTTAGCTGTAAGATAAATGTATTTAATTATTAATTTAAACACTTAAAATACGTGAAAACTTACATCATTTCAATTTGTTGGAGGAAAAATACAATTTTTTTCCATATTTTGACAGTTGTCACTCGACTTCTGTCAAAAGAAATTCACCTCATTTTTTTTGTTTTGCTTTTTTTGTTGAAGCTCACACGGATTCTAAATTGACATAACACCGATAGGAAAACAAAATGGCGAATTCAAAAAAAAACTGAGGGGGCCAGCGGCAAGAGGATTGCGAGTTGGGGGTCTCAGTATTGTCTCTGCTGGGAATAATAATCGCCTTTCATCAGCAATTACAGCTGCCAGCTCTGACGTTAGCGATGCACTGGTGTATATAGTGCAGACAAGATATGATATCCACCTGCAGTGTAGAACGATTTTCTGAAAGTACACCTTCTCCCCATTCGTTTGAATCCGTGCATCCAGAGTTGTGAAGCTATCCTCAATAAGCCATATATTTATCTTATTGTAGTAGAGAATAGCGAACTTGATTGAGCACCGTGTAAAAGGGGAGAAATCTTTTTCTTTTTTTTAAACTGTAATTCCTTTGCGTGTTCACACATAGAGCATTAACTATTAGCTTTCTATTTTTTGCTTGATGTTATCTATATTTTTTGCACGTGTTTGGATCTGAAAAATAAATACATAGACTTGCTTTGGACAGAAAAGATAAATATTGAATGCGAGTGAAAGTTCAGTTTAAAATTGTTGCGGCTACCTGGATAGAGAGATCAACTTATTCAATAACCTAGAAAATTTAAATAATAATTTGGACTTCTTCAGATCTTCTCTCAGATTTCAGATTTCGTGTGCCTAATCGAACATAAAAACGTGCCCTTGCTCCTTTTTGTGTTGATATTCGTGCGATTTGAATATGTGTAGTCTTCGACACTTTTCTTAGAGATTTCCATTCACTGGTTAGATTTTATATTAAAACATTCGAAATTTCCGTCTCGATTGGTTTCTATATATTTATACATAAATAATTTACAAAAACAGATTCACCCGATGCAATGCCTTTCTTTGGTGTAGAACAAATTCACGAAAACCTAAACGAACTCCAACTGAGGCAAATCTGAGAAAATATGTAGATTCGCAAAAGTGCTCTGGAATCAGAAAAACATTGCTTTTTGTACCAAACGAACATAAAAATTGCTCTGAGAGCAAACAAAATTGCTCAATCGAATAACAAACCACAAGCCCGAATCTGCAATGTAACAGCAGCCCAAAGGATTGTTATATCGTAAGATCGTAATTTCCTTTCCGCCATCCACAATATTTGACATTTCCCAATCCGACTGTCGGTATTTGTTATGTTTTTATTCGCCAGTGAGTGTTGAACGAATTCTTCTTTAATTGCCGCCTTCCAGAATTAAATCGCACGGTAAGTCTTCAAACGTCTACTATTTGCAAATTCCTAAAATGATTCGAAATCTTTTACAACCCACCCGCACGCAAAACTCTCATGAACACCCCGTCGTTCACCCCCCAAAAACCACTTTTGGTTATTTGTCTCAACTCAACCCAACTAATCAAACTGTCAAATTTCGTTAAAATCGTACGTGTGCGCTTGTGTGTATCCCACCAAGGAAAAGGGTTGAAAGAAAAAAACAATAAAAATTCGTTTTCCTTATTTTGCCACCAAAAGTAAAAAGTCGTTTTCTACAATTCCAATTAAATCGGAAATTAGTTTGTGGCGAATGTGCAAATTTCGTATTTCGATGGTAAACCCACGAAAACGGTGCACCTTTGGTGAAGTGAACTTTATCAAGTGATTTGGGACATTTTTTTTTCGTTCTCGCGGGGAAAATTTTTTCTCAGATGTCAGGTGGAGGTGGTGGCATAGAACACCATATTGTCATTATTAATCCCACGATCGCAACACACGAACACTCGGAGCTCGTTAAGGCCGAATACTCTGGAGATATAGAATCTCATCCACATCAAACTCAACAACATCCACAATTTCAGCACAATTCACGCTTTGACTATAATTACTCGGCGACTTTGCTCAACTTAGACACCTACCAGAGCGTAAAGACACGCACTAGATGGAATGAATCACCAGAGGCTAGGGAAAGACGATTAGCACGAAACGCAGCCAGGATGAGAGACAAACGGTCAAAGGAAAGCGACGAGGAATACAAAGCGCGTTTGGCAAAAAATGCCGAAGCCAATCGTGTTCGACGTCAAAATGAGAACGAAGTACAAAGAGCCTTAAGACTGATGAAGAATGCAGCGAGGCAGCGTTTACGGAGGGCCAGCGAAACCCCTGAAGAGCGTGTGAAACGATTGGCAAAGGCCGCCGAGCGAATGCGTTTGGCTCGGGCGAATGCTCCGAAAGTTGATAAACCACCTTTGGCTGATCGACTGAAAGGATACTAACCGACGGAGTAGTGCAGCTAAAATAAGTTGCAGAAGCGAGCGCCTTTTAGTGGTTTTCAACACAAAGTAACCTAGTTCTTAAGAGTGTAACAAAGGATATAACTAGATACAAGTATTATCTTCTATCCCATTGGTCTAGTCTGGATTTCTTTGGCAAGCTATTGTATTTCCCCTGTGCGATATTGTATTTTAGTGTTCCCCTTTCGAGTTATACTATTATCCCTCTCACCTATAGTTTGTTGAACAAAATTTCGAGGTATTTTATGTTTTTAGAAAATAAAGCAAATTTTGTAGGAACATCTAGAATTAAGCATTTAATAAAACATCTTAAAAAATTAAGAGAAGCAGCAGCAGTTGTTTTTTTTTTTTGTCTCGATGTGGTGGGCAAATCGAACCGCAGAGTATTTATTGATTTTTTCCTCAAGTCTTCTCATTTGGTGTTGGTTGGCGTTTATGGTGGTGGTGCTGGTGGGTTGTGCGGTTGAAAGATGAAGTGATTTAGTTTGACTGACTTCACACATCGGACTTTGTTATTGGTGTTACAATATTTCACAGCGACCATTCGGTAAAGTTAAATAGGAGTCGTAGACCGAATACTCTGCTCACACAGCATGCAAATAAATAACACGCTCTTCGTTATGCCAGTATATATTTCCACTTGTAGTGGCTATGGCGAGATGCCCGGAGGATAGTTATGAAAAGTAACACACTAACTTGCTAATGTTATCTGATCTTAATAATATTGGTTCAGAGACTTGTTTTGAGACAAGCTAGTTTGAGTCAGTTTCAAATTGGAAGCTTCCGTAGTAGTTATCGCTTTCGGGTTTTAAATACAACTTAGAACCAAATGCTGGCAATGTATATTAATCTGGAGGAAAAGAAACATCTGAGACAAAACTAGCTTGTTTCGTTTTGGGAAGAAGTTTGGAAAGTTTTCTTTTAAACTTCAACTGAATTGGAAACTAAAAAATAGTTCCAGCATTCCGTTTTGCATTTAACAATGGGCCGCTAAATTCAAATTTAGAGGAAGACACAAACTCATACTGTGGAAAGTTTTGAAACACTCTTTGCTGACAAATTAGCTAAACGAAGTTTTATTCTAGGGTGACAGCTAATCTGCTTCCAAGACCTTTCTCAGGAGCTTATATTCGGTCTGTTGGTAAAGCTTTTGGATATGGTACACAGAGCGCATTTTCAAATCGGTTATTTTTATGAAGTTATTTCACTGCTTTATTCTTTATCATATGAGCACTGTATGAAGTGTCCAAATCATTCTGAATAATAATAGTAAGCCCTTATCGTTGCCTTGAACCAGTGGGATCAATGCACACAGTCTGATTTGATTGTTAAAGAAAAAGCACTTGCCTATAACTGCGTCATAAGTGCGAGGAAATAACAGATACGATCAAAACGTGAAAAATGGGAACAAACTTTTGTCCCGCAGGATAAAGCGTACTTAAATCGATTGTGTTTCTTTCTAACAAAGCTGATAAAAGAATATCTTTTTATAATAGGTCTGTTCTCTTAGGATAATGCATTCTAATACATTAGTCAAACTTCGTTCCCTTACGGAAAAGTTTGGTAGAAGTGAACGAAGTTTGACTAATGTATTCGAATGCATTCGAATACATTATTGTAAGGGAATCGATCTAATATTGCAAGGAACGTTCGGAAAGAAATACGTCACACATGATGTGCATATGGTGTTCACCTCTATTGCAAAAGTGCTCAAACGAAACTAATTGAAAAGAACACTTCTGAGTTTTGGGGCAATTCTCTCGGATGTTCAATGAAACATGTTCGATGTTAAGATATTGCCTATACACAGCGACGGAAAGGCCAAGAGTGAAGATTTGCTGTGATCTACCGAAGAAAATTTTACAAAACGCTTCTATACCAGACATTTTGAAAGGAAATCTATTCCAAAATGCAATTGCAAATGCTGCACCTTCGCGAATACTTCCAAGATGACTTGCAAACTCGACATATCCCTGTTTTCCTTTTGTTACTATGTATTAATTCCCACAATTATTTTGTTTGAAGATATTCTTTTTTGGGACAATTTTCAAATTTCAATAGGGTGATGGCGTATAAGTTCAGCCCCGCCAGTATTCAGCCTCTGGAATACAAAGTACAGTGCAATAGTAAATCCTTTGGTCTTTCTTCAAAGCGAAAAATACTAACCCTTGGCTAACATTTCTTCTATTTGTGTCCAAAACCTTTCAACAATCCTGATTCTGCTTCGCGCGTACAAAGTATACGTTTTTTCTGACAGTTTTCATAAGAGCAGAAAACGAGCGGTAGATATTCCAAAAAAAAAGTTTAGAAGTGATTTTGGAAAAGTGATACAAATACTAATCCATTTAAGGTATTATATTTGCATTTTCAGATAATTTATATGTTGACAGTTTATCTTTCTTTTTTCTACTTTGTAAGTAAAGAATTCTTTATCCTTGAATTAAAAAAAAAAATAAACCGCACGAATTCATCGTGCACCACGGGGTTCTTTGATTAAAACTATCCGAGATATAATAAAATTACAACTTTATTCAAACAGTGCACAACTGGAACTGATCCCATATTTCACAATCATTTTCTCCTGAACTCACTTGGCCTTGGTTCCCACGCTGACCCATTATTATTTTGTTACCCCTGTTTGTTTGCCCGGCGCGTAATGGATGCGCGTGTAAAAAATAATTGCAGCGCCTGCCTTTTTTTATCGGCAGTTAACTTATAAATTTTTTTTTTTTTTTTAAATAATTAAGAGGGGGGCTGACCTTACAAGACATAATTTTAATGATCCTAGGCTCAGCCCCGGAGACAATAATTATTTAAGTTATTTAATTTACGTTTCTGTAAATTTTTGTCAATACGAATTTCTATGTAAAAATACTGGCGCACCAAATCGTGGTCATTTCATAAAAATAATATAGCTTGTAGGCTAAGTAACGGGAAATCGGCCGAAGTTGGGGGTCTCATGTCGTTTTCCATTGGGACCACCAGAAATCTTTTTCAGATCTCAGATTTTACGCTGCTAATGGAACGCGCATCGAAATTGATCTGCTTTTATAAATGTATAAGTGCGTTATTTGGCAGCAATATCAGCTGTTCAAAGTGCATATCGATATTGATATTGTGGCAGTATGTGTAGATCTGCAAAAATATCGAGATCTGCAAAAAGTGCTCGAATCGAAAAAAGATTGATTTGCGATGAAAAGTGATTTAGTTCAAAGATTTTTTGGTCCAATGGAAAACGACATCAGTATTGTCTCTGCTCAGCCCCCTCCGGCTGACTATTGAACACTACTTTATTTCCTTTTTTTTGCGTAACCGAGTAAGTACCTATGCAAAATAGATATAAACTTTAACCTGCCTTGATTCTCGAAAATTTTCTATGAATTGTCTTTGTTTTTCAGTAGTCAGCCCCCCCTAATCATTAACTAGAGAAATCGGCGCTGACTATGATAGACACGGCTCCCCTAAACGTTGTCCAGTTGTCTGCCCTTCTTTTCTTATGAAAATGTGTAAATAAATGTCGTTTTCCACTGTTTATTTCTTGATTTACAGAAAAATGGATATATACCTTTTTTGTAGATCATGCTCGTAGCTAAATGTATGCCGCAGACTGTTTTATGGAAAAGTTAATATTTTAAAAGATATTTAAAAAAACTGTTGATCACTGTATGAAGTACGCTCCTTTTAAGCATTTTTCATTCGTTATTGGTGTGATCTCTCAATCGATTTCAATTGGAATTTTCAATGAATACTCATACTCAACTCTACTCATTCTCATTGGAACTTTTCCGATGGATACTCATTCTCATCCACACATATTGTTGTTTGTTCGCAATTTCCAACTCTAAAGAAGTGCGGAATCGTCGGTGCGCGAGTGACACTCTTGGCCGGTTTGTTTTTTTTTGCTGCCATTTAATACTTTAAATTTAATGTAATGATTTAATGTTCGAATTGGCAGCGGCAATCTGAAAAGCCAAATCGAAAAGGACATTCGTTTTTTTGTTATGATTTCGTATCTCGGTAGGAATTTTTCGTTTCGTAGCGGCAGCCGTATCTGAGCGTGTTAGTTATTCTTTTAAAATTCAGCAGTTTTCTATGCTGTTTTTCAACATAATAATCCGTTTTCATTTCGACTTTCCATTAAGTAGTTCACAGCGGCTATAATTCCATACAAATTTCGCAATTGTGAGCATCCGTAAATATAAAGTCGAGACTAAAATTGGTTATTAGTATGGCGCAATATATTTGTGACTTGGTAACTCTACTTCAACCATACCTTGAAAATAGTAGTAGATTTCCGAATCGGAACCCACCTACTACTCAAACATTTGTAAACAACATACACCATATCATCCACCTGATTCTATCTCGTTTTTACAAATCTGCAAATTTGGTTTATTTTCCAATTAGCGCTCGCACCAGCCCCGCACTCCAAAAAAAAACAAAAAAAACATTGGCATCTATATTTTCAAGTATAAAAAAATACTTATTGTGCGTTTAAAATGTGAATAAAAACTTCCCGTGTCTAATAGTAACCAAATTATCAGAATAAGTTGCGCATAAAATCGTTTATCTGTTAAAATGTGAAGAAGAAAAATTTCGCAAAATAATCCCACCATTCTCAGTCGGCAAATGTTTCTTCCTCATGTTTTCTACTTGCTGTTCCCGATGTATGCAAGTGAGAAAGGCATACTTACTCTACCCCGGTTGAACTAGTCCGGACAGAATCCCAATCAGAGAAATGTCTCACTCTGCGTATTGTTAGTGGATTATCTAGTCGGGCAAATTACATATATATAGATACATAGAAGAATATATTATGCAATAGTACATCTGCAGGCATGTGTGCATAAAACAAAGTGAATTCCGTTTTGTAAATAAACATATCTAACCGAAACGAAAAGTATTTTATGTATTTAAAGATAAGAAAAAAATCGATAAAGAAACCATTTTCATTCCAATAAGAAAAATAAAACAACATCCGTCTGCAAAGTGTCAAATGTCAAAACGAGAAGTCGCTGTCAAGTAGTGGGGAATTTTTGTTTTTCTTTTATTTTTCTGCTAAAAAGTGAATTTTTGCATAAAAAATGCATTTCATCGTATTTTGTAAACAGAAAATCAAATACTAGTCTTTGATAAGCAGAACAAGTGTTGAAAAGAGTGCTAAAATACACATTGTATTTGAGCGCAAGACTTTCTGTTTTTATAGTTTTGAATTAAAAAAAAAAAAAACAAATTAATTGAGAGATTGACGTGAGTTGTTTGAGAGTGATTGTTGAAAAAATAATGGAATCTGATCCCAATGGGATAAAGATTGAACCACCTTCCGAACAACAATATTCGCAATTGCTTGGTTTGAATGGCGCCAACGGGCGCCTTATCATCGATCATCCCTCAACTTTGTTGTCGCTTGCAGCGGCACAATCTCACCATCATCTTCCACCCCATCTGCACCAGCATCAGCAGCAGCAGCAGCAACAGCAGCAGCAGCAGCAGCAACAGCAACAACATCAACAACAACAACAACAACAACTACAACTACAGCAGCATCACCAGCAGCATTCAATACATCATCAGCCGCAACCGCCGCCTGTAAACACATTATTAAGCAATACTGTAAGCTTACCGGGACCCAGCAGTTTGTCATCCCTATCGCCATATCGTAGTATTACTCCACTCTCAGCATCGGGGAAACAGCGTTGGAACGAAAGTCCCGAAGCCAGAGCACGCCGTCTAGCACGTAATGCTGAAAGAATGCGCGAGAGACGTTCACGCGAATCCGAAGACGAATATCGAAAGCGTTTAGCGCGTAATGCAGAGGCCAATCGGATGCGACGACAGAATGAATCCGATATGGAACGTGCCATGCGCCTAGTTCGAAATGCCGCACGCCAGAGACTCCGGCGTGCCATGGAATCGCCCGATCAACGCTCGAAACGGCTACAAAAGTTAGCCGAAAGAATGCGCTTGTATCGCGCTAACGAGAGTCCTGATCAAAGAAAAATGCGGCTAGCAGAAATGGCGGCACGTGCCAGGCAACGCATCGCCAGCGAATCGAGTGAAGAACGTAAGGAAAGGCTGAAAAAATTGAACGATTACGCAAAAAAGGTCAGAGAAAAGAAAAAACTTATAAAACTAAATCCAAATAGCGTTAATAATATTGGAAACTTTAACAATCAGGAGGTCACTAGTCCTAGAGCATCTATTTTGACGTTGCAGCAGGACAGGCAACAACAGCAGACCCAACATCAACAGCAAGAGCAACAGCAGCAGCAACAGGCACAGCAACAACAACAACAGCAATTGTCTTCCCAATACCAGCATCAAACACTTGCAAACTCCATAGAATACTATCAAAATATGTTTATGAGTCCGTCAGTGCGCCCTGGGGTACTTCTTTCAAAAGACTCGCCACCGCCACAGCAGCACCAGCAGCAGCAGCAACAGCAACAACAACAGCAGCAACAACAACAACAGCAGCAACAGCAGCAGCATCAACAGCAACAACAACAGCAACAACAACAGCACCAGCATACATTGCGATACACCACAAACAGTCTCTCACTGGATTCGGAGTCAAACAGTCTATTCCAGCAAAGTTTGTACGATGATCACAAGCAAAGCTTGCAACAGAAAATACCCCACGTGACAACCTTCGGTACACTCGCCAGTTCGATAGAATACTATCAAAATAAATTCATCAAGAAGCAGGAACTTCAAGATGTGAACAACGTGAAAATACTCCCTCTACCGCTTCAAGTTGACGAAGAGAAACTGAAGCTAAAAGCTTCGCCAAATTCTGAGTACCAGCAGCAAATTCAAAACCCGCCCACACCACTCTATAATCAATTCTCATACTTGTCAACATTTCCAAGCTCTTCGGTTCTAAATCCGCCGCCGGGGACCTCGCCATCGCCGTGTCCTCCAACACCAACAAGTACCCAGCAACCTGCCTACTATCCGATGTATCACAATGGGTTCCAGCTGACCATTGCACCAAACACAGTGCCTCCACCATTTACACCGGTCCACTTTACACAAGGAACATCCACAACACCTAGCCCCTCATCGTCGCAGTCGCAACCGAGCCCCTACAATCTACTGACGAACTCAACGCTCGCAATAACAAGCGACCAAACGCCATCATCAACTCCAGCACACCCCCAACCATCTGAAACTCCGCAACAACAACTGATTCAGGATTTTCAAAAGCCGGTCCGCGGTCGCCCTAGAAAAATCTACGCCGACAGCACACTGTCATCTGAATTGCACGATGAAGCAATACTCAGACAACAAAAAGCGAATTCTTTGCTCGAGCAAGAGATCAATCAAATGCTTGCCGCAGCAGCATCAACGACATCTATAAAGCAAGGAAGGCGCCGTGGACGTGGTCAAGAAACTGATGAGGAGAGACGTATACGATTGGATAAAATGGCGGCACATCAGCGTGCCGTGCGCGCTAACGAGACCCTCGAGCAGCGTGAGATTCGACTGAAAAATTTGAGTGAAAGAGCACGCATGAAGCGTGCCCAAGTGCGAGCCACCGAAAACGATGACGAACGCAAGGATCGACTGTCCAAGCAGGCGGAATACGCCCGTCTTCGAAGACTTCGTGCACAAGCGCCCGAAAATAAGAAACGCATCGAAGAGCGTGCTAAGCAATTGTACGCACAACTGCACAATCTGCCCATACAGCAGGATGATTCGGAAGAACTTCAACAAGACGGACAGCAACTGTCACTCAATACACAAAATGTTGTCACGTCAGCACAGGAGCACAATTTAATTGTGATTCAGCACCAATTGCCCTCGGCACAACAGCAGCAGCAGCACCACCAACAACAGCAACACCACACCCAACAGCAGCAGCAGCAATTAAATGTAATAACCAATGGTGAAGAATTCGTTAAGAATCCCGGCAAAGATTACGGCCAGTCGGAAAATAACGATGTATTAAAAATTTTAGAACCCATTATAGTTATGAAAACTAAGTAAACTTTAAGTAAAAAGCAAAGTTTAATATTAAATCAAACCATAAATAAGATAATTGAGTAAAAAAAAGTAAAAAAAACAATTTTAATTAGTTGAATAAGTAGTAACTAACTAATGTGTATGAAACGTAGGGAGAATAAAACCGAAAAAATACAATTTTAAAAAAGAACCCGAAAAAAAAAAAAACAATAAAAGAAAAGTCAATAATTTTTTTAAAAGTAGACTCGATTGGTCTTTTAATTGAAGATGTGCTAAGCAGAGAGTTCTAAATGCATGAATTGGCATCAGTGCTAAGCAGAGAACTTCCATTTGCGTAGCTTTTCCTGCTTTTAGATTTCAATAATATTAAATGCCATTGTACCTGTTGTTTCCTTTGAGCTAGGCTAAATGTCAACATGTCCTAGCAACCCATGGAAAGTTTGAAGATTTGAAATCGAAAGGTCTTATTAGTGGTTTCAATGCTCGTGTTTCCTGTAGGTGTCGAGTGTCGATAAAACGATATGGCCAAATGGTTGCAATGAACGGGAGACCAATCAGTACGGAAGGCCGTTTTTGATAATTAAATTATCAAGCTAAGGTTAGGTTAGGTTATAACTAGGTAAATGCGCAGCATTGGCTGCGTTACGACGACGACTTTTGGTCGGTCGTGATACCTTATTGCATTCTTGGCTCTACGACTTGTTTCGAGGTATAGTCGATTGGGGAGTTAGTAACGCGAATTTTGCGAGGGTTGAATCACAAGTTGCAGCTTACTAGTTATTCACTCTTAGAATGTTGTTGAGTTGTCGAAAAAATCATCTTATGCTATGATTGGCATCATCTTGCAGTTCTAAAATTCACAAATCCGAGGACTCGAGGTACGCGCAACCAGAAATGCTCTCTTCTTATTTTCTCAATCACCTAAATCATTTGTAAGAGCTGTAAAATAGATTTAATTTTTAACTTCTTTGCAATTGATGCTCAACGTATTTTTCTTGTTCCCTTTTAGATGGAAATAAAAACCTTGCACTCCTTGGACACTGAATATTCCGCCGATTCCATTGAATGGTGTCCTCATCCGAGTTTCCTCACCCATTTCGTGTGCGGTACATATCAACTGGAGGGTAATACATCCGAGTCTTCTTCACCACCGTGTCGTCGAAAAGGCCGAATATACCTGTTCCAGTTCAAAGTAAAAGAGAATGAGTTCACTGAACTCCATCGTCTTGAAACTCCAGCCATTCTCGATATGAAATGGTTACAGCAGGCAAATTTAGAGTTTCCGATCCTAGCCGCTGCCAACGCACTCGGACAGATTCAAGTCTTCAAATTAGAAAATGACAAGTTGATTCTAAAGTCCACATATGATCTTAACACAGAGTTTCACAATCTGTTGGCGCTGTCTTTGGACTGGGATTGGACTACATCAACCACAGCGGCCAACAATCGAAGGATACTTTCCTCGGACTCTAAAGGTGACATCACATTATTACAATACAACGGTGAAAATTTGGAAAAGTTGAGCAGCTGGACAGCGCACAGTTTTGAGGCTTGGATCTGTGCTTTCGACAAATGGGACTCGAACAGGGTATTCACCGGAGGCGATGACACGTTTTTACATGCTTTCGATACAAGAGGCCCAAACAAAATTCTTACAAATAAATCACACATTGCGGGTGTCACATGTTTGCTGAGTCATCCGAAGCAGGAAAACATTCTATTAACTGGAAGCTACGATGAACGCTTGCGAATTTTCGACACTCGATCAATGAAGAATCCTGTGTTTGAAATTAATCTCAATGGAGGCATTTGGAGGCTGAAGCCAGATCCGCATAACAGAAACCTAGTATTGGCCGCTTGTATGTACAAGAATTTCAGTATTGTTGAACTGATGGATGAGATGAGTGAAATGAAATTGGTTGGAGAGTATAACGAGCATGATAGCATATGCTACGGAGCAGATTGGTGCCTAGACACTAGCAAAGGGAACAAGAAGGATCTTTATATGGCCACATGCTCTTTCTATGATCATAAGTTGTGTATATCCAGTGTTTCCGAGAATAAATAGACTGTAATATTGTTGCATCAACAATGGGTTGAATTTATAAATATTCCTGATTTTTTTTCTACCCTATAACATATTAAATAAAGTGCACGACTTGGTGGACTAAATTTACTCGTTTATTGTAGTTGGGCTTGTTTTATTCTTATTTTATAAGATATCTAAAAGAACCTAACCTACCTACCAGACAATATAAACCACACATAAAATATAAGAACAAAATGGATCTAAGTGTTCAATTAAAAAAGAGTGAAATTGAGACCGCCTCTACGAGAACTTGGTACATGTTCATGTTGCATCTAGCACTAGACTAGGTTTAACGAATACTAATACATGCAGATACTGTGCGGACCTGCAAATCGCTGAGGATATCACTAACCTTGATTGTCATGCAATTGGAGGGTACTTCTTCCACAATTTGGAGGAAGTGTGTCTATCGAACAAAATTGAAACCATACTTGGGCTCTAATTAGTGTATGAGCTAGTTGGCTTAGGTTTTAACTGCGTGAAGGTTCTCTGATGGCGATGGGCCCGCTATGGGCAGCGAAATCGACCGCTCCACAGCCAATCAGAATGCGATTTCGACAGATTTCTAGCTTCTTTTTTTTCTGCTTGCAGCTGGGGAATACGTACAGCTAGTTGAATTGCTGAGCTATTCCTACCCAACTGGCTGTCGTTGTCGGCGTCAAAAAATGTTCCCTTCAGGAATTCGTCTACAAAATCTTTGTATATTGCATCAAGCACTTTCCGAATAATGGTGGAGATGGAGTACTGTGGAATGCAGAAAAGATACTACGGCGAGCGGAAATTGTCTCCAGAGACCAGAAAGCGCAGCGTCAATATCAGTCACGCCGATCCCGGAACATATATCGCGTTTTTCTGATACTAACTGGCCATCAAACTTTTTTCTTTGAAGCTACGTAAAGGGTGTATGCTAATAAGGCAATAACCATGCAACAGCTTAAGGCCAATATCCGAGAAGAAGATACGTCAGGTCACCATTTGAGAGATAATCACGTCTATCACAAAATCCGTCGCATTCGGAATTTTGCTACGATCCCCGAAAGAACTATCAAAGAATCCGTTGAACCATAAGTTCTGAAGAATTTTTTTTTATAAATCTTACCAGAGCGGCAAAATAATAGCGGAAGAATATTTTTTGTTTTCCAAACTTAGATATGGGTATTTTCCTTTCAATAGACTCAAGGGTCTATAGAAAAATACTAAGGATTCACCCAATCCAAGTTTCACTGGCGCTGCCCATTCCCTTTGCGTGTTTTTTTATTCAAAAAGAATATCCAATAGCTTAGGTCAAGGACGAAAAATGAACTGTATGGACTGTAGCTAGATTTTAGTTCCGATTGTATTTTTCTGGGCTCAATTGTATTTTTTACCTTCTCGTGTACGAGTGGGAGAAAGATGTCGTTTTCGTACAAAATTTTGAGATGTTTTTCAATTCTATGTAATGTAACGCAATTCCGTCCCTCTGCTTGTCTGTCCGTCTAAGGCCCACAGCTAGGCGGATTAGTTTCAAACTTTTAAGCTAAGTTCAGAGCCATTTTTTTTTATAAATACAAATACATATATCATTTAACCAAAATTCCTTATAAAGGTAATATTCATGATCATTTCTAACTTGATGGCAAACAAGATTTTTTTTCTAACCTAAATTAATTTTTTCTTACATTCGTTTTCTAAACGGGCACAACAATTTTATCCAAAATCTACATGTAAATTTTATATATTTAAAATGATTGCTTCTCTAAGCAGCGGCTCGTATCTCGAAAACCTTATTTTCGATTTTGATAAAAATTTATTTGGAAGTTGATGGTTGCATTTAAAATAAAACATTGTACAGTGCGGTTCACTTTTTTAGACGTACCAATATTTTTTTCATAAATTGAAAATTTTTCTTTCCAACTAACTGAATTCATCAATGCGTCTAATCAAGTGAACCAAAAAATTGCTCTTGTTTTTACATGACTGAGAAGGAAGAGAGCAAAATAAGCGTTAACTGTCACTCACCAAGCATATATTTCAGTTTTTTTTCTATTGAAAACTAAATAATCTTTCTTATACATGCAATTGCTTTGTAATTAAAACAAACACGAAGGAAAAAATTTAAATTTATAAAAAAAAATTGGTGCGTCTAAACAAGTGAACCGCACTGCACTTACTCAGTTTCTAGCTTGACAGTTGAAGAACAACAGATTTCTTCCACTTTATTGTACTTTTTCAACTTTTGATTCGATGTAGTTCAAGTCTTCAGGCTTTACTCTTCCAGTGATGACAACAATTTAATGTGGTATTCGATTGGGCGCTCTCAGAGCACTTTTTTTTGCTCCCAGAACACTTTTTTTGCTCTCAGGGCACTTTTCATGTTCGTTTGGTTCAAAAAAGCAATCTTTTTCAGATTTCAGAGCACTTTTGCGAATCTGGATTTTATCTTAAGCTTGGAGTTTGTTTAGCTTTTCGTGAATTTTTTCTACAGCAAAGAAATGCATCGCATCGGTTAATCTATTTTTGTAAGTTATTTATGTATAAATATTTAGAAATCAATCGGGACGGAAATTTCGAATGTTTTAATATAAAATTTAACCAGAATAACTAGACCGTGCTAGATGGGCTCATGGCGTTCCAATATTGGACAGAAAAAGTTTAGTCTGGCACACCGAAGGGTCAAAAATAGATACCGGAGTTGGAGCTGGTGTCTTTGGCCCCAACACCGAAGTAGCGATACCCATGGGAACCTGCCCCACGGTTTTTCAAGCGGAAATCCATGCTAATGAAATTTGCGCTGATATAGTCTACAATGGACTCAAACAGTAAATTATTTTCGCGATGCCCTACAAATCCTAGCCAAACATTACAAAGTCAAACTTGGTTGGATACCTGGCTATCAGGGTATTGAAGGCAACGAACATGCGGACCAACTAGCTAGGGCTGGTTCCGAATCTGTTCTCTTAGCACCAGAACCCTAATGCAGAGTCAATTGGGCTACTGCACTTAACCTATTTATTGACTGGCCACAACAACTTCGTCTCAACCAATGAAAAAATGCCCCTCGTCTTAGACAATCCAAATTGGTAAATAAGCCTTACTCCGAAAAGGAAATCCTTAGCCTCAGTAAGGATGATATAAGAAATCTAGTGGGCTTCCTCACAGGCCATTGTGGCCTTAGATACCACCCACCTTCTGTTATATTCTGCCCAAAGCTCCCGTGATATTTCACAGGTAGTGAGTTCTTTCCTGTTGTTGTTGGTTTTCATTCGAATTTCTTTCTCCACCGCGAAGTGGTGGTTCGATGGATTGAAGCGTTTGATCAAGATCTATTACGGACCCCTCTATCGCCAGTCCTTCCGCCCTGCCAATTTTGTTACATGTGTCCAGCCACCCAGCAGAGATTCTTGGTGTACTGCGAGCAAAGAACCTTGAGCTTTTCGCGGCAGAAGTGGACTAATTTTGATTTTATTTCATTGGCAGAAACTGATTTTATTGCCGCCTGGCTTGGCTGTCAATGAAGATATGGTAATATTGCTACTTGGTATTTGCCAATATTGAAGACCTACGGGCCGCTTCCACGATTTCCAGAACCTCAGCTTGGAAGACACTTCTGCTATCAGTTAGTCTGATTGAGCAATGTATATGTGATTCCTCCGAGAAAAACCGGCACCTGTTCCAAAGTCCATCTTTGATCCATCTGTGTAAATGGATAATGATTTTCTTTTCGTGGGTTCATTTGTGTTCCATTCCTCCCTACTCGGAACGGAGCAGGGGAATGGACTGTCAAAGTCTAGGTAGGGAGACAAATAGTCAGAAGTGACAACGTTCCCTACGTATTTACCTAAGATCTGTGCGTGCCCAAAGTTGCAAGGGTTCCAAGAGTTATAGTTTGGCTGATCCTTAAGGTACTTTTGCCAGCGGATTCTTCCATCAGATTGAGAATCGCTTCTAGTCCAGCTGTAGGTGTGGCTTGCCACCAGACTACGCTGCCATATGTGAGTATTGGTCGCACGATCGCCGTGTACATCCAGAGGATGACTTTGGGGTTCGGTCCCCAACTGAAGTCAAAGATGCGGTTGCATGCGTAAAAGGCATTCGCTGATTCCCTCACGCTTTCGTTGACATTCGGCTTCCAATTAGTTTAGTTTTGTTTAGTTTATTGGTCACATTTAACAGCTTTCACAATAAATAATAAGACCTAATCTTTTAGGAATAAAATCGAAAAACAGTTGGTTAGGTATCACAATTTAACGAATACTCGTAGTACATATTTTAGAATAAAAGATACATTTTTAACTGATTAAAATACCGATTAATCCACGGTTTAATTACGTTTACTATCATGGAAAGTTCCCGGAAGAACATCGCACTATCTGCCAAGCTTGAGGTATTCCCTCCAGAGTTGGTGGCTCGAATTGCGGTATGATTCTTTTATTCGTGAACAAGACAAAGCTCAGTTTTCTGGAGATTGACCCAAAGGCCGCATTGTTTTGTCCACGAAAGGTACACTAACAAAATAAATAGCTGGCGCAACAGGTTCATTTTAAATTAATTTTTATTAATTCCTTCTTTAACTTACATACTAGACAAAAATGAATAAATCTAATTTAAAACTAAAATTTATCTTATTCTAGCTTAATGGCTCTCAGCGAGCGCTCTAAGCTTAACAATATGCTTAAAGCTATTGCCTTTCGGCCTGAAATCTATACATATCTTTAATTTGTTTTGTTTCTTATTTTCCAAGAAACTTTATAAAACTTAAATTCTTTATTATTGTTTTACTTAAAAGCTACCTACTTAAAACTACCTAAGCTACTTAACCTAAATTACCGATATAAGAGTGGTGAGCAATCTCTCCGAATAACCACTAATCCACTGCGTCGACAAAAGGAACACTGACCGAAGGAATAGGATCGCATATACAACCACATTCTGAAATGAAATTGCTGCGTTGTATTATTATTAAGATTTGCAAAAAGCGTGTAAGGAACACGGGAATATCCGAGGTACTTAATTTCTATGGTTTCGTTCCGTTGAAGGTATGTCTTTAAATCGAATTCACCGATGTGGTATGGTTGAATCAAAGTCAGAAATATCTCGCCTAACCAAAGGGTACGATGATGTTTGGTGCTTTAGAGCTTTAAAGATATTTTATAAAGGGTCCACTCAAGCACTCAACACTCACCACTTTGAGTTGGACAGGCGGGATATTGACAAAGAAAAAATAGAAACGAACGAGTTGAGGAGCGAACTGGTTTGTTAAAAAACATGCGATGATGTCATCTCAAATGTCGGGACAGACGAAGTAGTGTCAATTCTGTTGTTTGCTTATAAGTCCAGCGGAAGGATTTCCTGAATGATTTTCAATGTGAATGTTGATGTATTATGTATTGTATCTGAATTTACTAGGCCTTTCACCCACCCAACGTAGGTGTATTGGTCTTTTTTAATTGAATGCTGATCCCGGCTGGAGTCCCCAGATTTGTCCGCAAACAAGTTTGTTGCACTGATGTAGCACCATATTTGTCTTACAGATCATTCCTTTTAACATGGTAGTTCCAAGATATGTGGTATTCGACTGGGCATCTAAGAAAACTTTTTAAATTTCTCGATTACGTATAGTAAGAGAAATATATTGTATTCGCACAAAATGTCGAACTCGAGATATTAATCAATTCTGACATTACGATGATAGAGGAACTTAAAAAAGTGGGTCTCGAAATTCTGTCCGTCTGTCTGTCTATCTGTCTATCTGTCCGGATGTCCCGAGGCCTACAGCCTTAACGGCTGCCGGGATTTGGTTCAAAATTCAATTTTAATGGATTCAATATCCATGCAAAATGTTCATACCAGTTTGATTTGTTCGAAAACGGCTACGACGTCAACCAAAATTGATATTTGAGCATTTTGCATTCCCAGTTTTTGTCTAAAAAATCGAATAACGATACTTTTGTAATTTGGACATGGCTCGAAAACCGTCCATACGATTATCACAAAAATGCATTCCTATGATAATATTTTCATTTTTAACTTAATAGCAAACTCAGGTTTTGTCTATATTATCGTGCAAAGGATTTTTGAAAAATACATTTTTTTTTAAATTTACTTTTCTTTAGTTTACCCGAAAACTGTAAAAAGTATTTTGACCAAAATGCATAGTTGGACTAAAATCGATGTTTTCAAAGTGCTCGCTTCCTTAATTTTGAATTCAAGTCACGGAAAACACTAATATTAGAAACAGCTCATGTCTAGAAAATGCCATTTTCGATTTGGATAAAACTTTAAAAACCAATTAATGCTTACATCCCGAACAATACCTAATGCCCAGTTATCAGCTAAATAGTTAAGCAATAGTAAGTTTCAAACTAAATATTGAACAATTTGTTACTGTTTTGTCTGCATAATTATAGGAAAACCGCTCCAACGATTTTGATCAAAATACATCTTAAAGATAATATCAGTATTCTAAATAAGATCCCGTATTTAGTTTTTCTCCAAATTTTTTTAAAAAAAATTAATTTTTTTATTTTTTATGTTTCCCGATTTAGTTTCACATGTCTACGGTATATTTTTGAAATTATCTCAACTGCTCCACTTGCAATAAAAACGAAATGACAGCTAACAAAAACTTTTTCTGGCAAAGCTTCCTTTTTTTCAACCATATTGAATATGAGCTTTAAAATAATTCCTTCTACTTGGAGCTTACACAATCAGAACCTGTACCTTATTTGTACCCCCACAAACGTTGTAAATACTAATGCAAGTTCAAAAACAAGTCCCCTGAATTCGTACATTTATATATCTTTGTAAGGATATCGGTCTATCACGAACCCTACTTCCAATCATGGACACCTTAAACCAGCGTCAGTAATCTATTCCAGTCAAAAATAAAAGCATGCCCTAACAGATCAGAAAACAAAGGCTCCCGCTACACTTTGTTTTGTTTTAAAAAAGTGCCGTAGGCTTATAACTCTCCAACCAGAACTTACGACAATTGTTTATTACTGAGAGCTTCAACTTATAAAAACTCACATTGTTATTTGATATATAGTGCCGTATCAGATGAATAACCCAAAAGTGGATTTTATTTCACACTATTCATCGGTTATCAGATTTTTACCTATCCACCTAATAAAATAAGAAAACAACAAACAAACTGTTGATGAACGAGACAGTTTCGATCGACCCAGTCGTGCATTTTATTTTATAAAAACAACAATCTTTTTCCGATTTCGGAGCACTGTATTTCATTTCAGAGTTGCTTCGGATTTGCCAATACAAGTGCTTTTGAGTTTGACAACTGGTGGATTCTGTTTACGTTTTCGTGAAATTTTTCAACTGCTACGAAACACATCAATGTAGAAATGTTTACAAATCAACCTGGGCGCAAGTTTCGAATGATTAAATATTATAAAGCTTAAAAAGTGAATGGTAAACTCATAAAAAAAATATCGACGGCTACAAATATTCCAAATGCACAATAATATCGACAAAAAAGAGAAAGTCACGTTTAAATGTACCAACGAAATCTGAAATCTGAGAGCAGATTCTGAGAAGCCCAATCGAATACCACATTAGTTCAGTATCTATTAACATTCTGAAATATTTAACTATAAAAACATTAAAAATGCTTGATTAAAACAAAAGAGTTGAGAACCGAACTGGTATTTCTGTGTTTGAATTAATTGCAATCTTTACACTGGCCCTGGTGTAAAAAAAAACGTGTTTTCTTTTCCAAAAGGATTAGAAGCACTGCAGGAAATATATTTTAGTTATAAATAATTCCCTCCAAATGCTGATGAATAAGAAACTGTAAATGGTAATGTGTTGTAGGCCTTATTTTCCACTTTAATCTACTACAATTACTTACACCCGATGTGGAATATGTAGGTGGATTTGAAGTGTTTTGTTAATTCAATTCTCAAATGGTAGGCAAGATGCTTCTCTTCGAGTAACTTTTATATTATTGTGAAGTGTTCCACGATCCACGGGTGACGACGCGACACCGACCGTTCGACCGATCAACCAAGAGCCAACTACAATTCTCTCTTCATGGGTTTGATTGTTCCGTGGTAGATTTTACCTGTCTTTCATTTTACGTGCCTATTCCACTTCTTCCACCCATACCAGCATTTCAAGTCAGCGTTAAATTATATCTCTTCTTGGACCAAACAACCTGTTCTTCTCATATCCATGAAGCAAACAGAAACAGCAACGCGAATCTCTTCTCGATCAAGGCTGGCCTATGCCGAGCCGATCATTTCAGTTTAATGTGGAATTGAGCGCGAGTTACAACTGCTTACGGGAGTCGATCGTTTTTCGTATAGTAGCGCGTTACATGTATTCATCCAAGTGAAGGGTGAAGGCAAAGGAGTAAATTTAATTATTCAAATAATAGAAGTTTTGTTGGAAATTTCATGTAAATACTTCGACATACTTACGCATGCGTACATTCCACGCAGTTGTGTCGGATTTTTATATAAAAAAGTGCACCAAAAATATGTTTAAAATGTGAAAATATTTTCCTCATCTTCATCATGATCATGGTAATTGTCCACCATCTCTCTCAGTTCAACTTTTGCACATTGGAATTTTCACCATCGTGGTTTTGATTTTTTTTTTGTCGTTGGAGCCCATGGTGTTGTTGTTGGGCTTCATCGTGTAAAGTTGTGTGGCTTGTTTTTCATCTCTCCTCCGTGTGGTGAATCTTGGATTCCTTTTAGGAGAGAAGAATTAAATTTTGTTTTTGTTCATAAATCTCCTTGGAAAAGTGATTTTTTTTTCGGTTCTATGGAAAATCTTTGAAAGTAAAATTACAAATTATACAGTGTGTACGAGTTTCATTTAATTAGCTGCGTACCTTTAATGGTAGTGTGGTGGAATAAAAGGTGAAAATCGTGCTTGTGTTTTTTTCTTTTGGTCTGTTTAATTCGTCTTCACCTCGTGTTATTGTCGGTGTCATGTGTGTATGTGTGTAGAATGCATTTATGCAAAAATAAGTGGAAAGAGTGCATTCTTTTGTGGAATGTGAGGAAGGAAATTGCGATTGAATATTTTCTATTTATGATAAATTAACCCAGTTTATGGATGGCAGAAGTGTAAAAAGAAAGAAACAAAAGGAAAACGAGAAATAAAGGAATCATAATTTAAATTGAGTGTGAAGATAAACCAGGAGTTTGGGACCAGTTTTAGAATATTAAACGAGGTTATCATAGAATGCGCTTATGCATCTAATTTGGATATAATTGGAATTATTTCTCTTGTGTGGTAAGTTTAAAAATTTACTATCTACTCCTTACACAAACATAGAAACAAATAGTAGGTATGTACATGCATTGGGATGATTTTCCTCCAAACGTCGACCTCGTGGAGGACTGTTTGCACATACTAATAAAATTTAAGTTTCATATCATTGATTTGAAAATATCGAGTATTGTATATTATATAACGAAAGAATGTAGCAGCGAACTACAAAAATTGAACTTGGAAGTCCTTGAGATAGAATCGACTGAGTTAATGAATTGTTTAAATAACTTTCTTTAAGCAAGTGGTCCTAAAGCTAAGATTAGACTGTATGCCAATTAAGCATATGAATGCCAAAAGGTATATGACCAGATTAGCTGTCAAATGAACTAAATGTCAGGATTATCAAAACTGTATATTAGACTATATGACCAAAATTACCAATATGGTCATATTTGACTCGATGGTCATTTGAGGCATTTGGTATTTATTACCAAAAAGAGAACGAAAATGAATCACAATTCTACGAACTCAAACACCGATGACAACAAAATACTTCCTGTTCCATCAAAAATGCCATTAATGCCATAACAAAATTTCAATTAAAAGCATATGGGCATATAAGGCTATATGCTGGCATTCGTACTTATTGTCCCATTGCACCATATGCTATTTGGGAATTTTTATCTGTCAAAATCAGCCTGGTCATATGTGGCATTCAGGTCATTAGAGCATATGAGATATGCCCATTACATTGTATGACCATATTTTGACAGGAGAACTGTCAGAAATTGGCATTTTATGACCACTTAGCATACCGTCTAATCTAACCTTAAGACTCGACAACAATATTTCTTCGAATGAAAAAAAAAAAAAAAAAAAACAAAGTGGTTGATGGTTGATTAATCTACGAAATGATTTTTTTTTGGGCCCTTAACGTTGGTACACATTTAGAATGATGTTCGAAAATGAAACACAGGAGTCTAAAGATCTTGCCGCGAGCCAGCTACCAGAACTCGATATAAATATTTTTTACCTTTTTCTTGCGTAGTTAAAAATAGAACTAATGTAAACGACAGAAAAATAGTTCCTAGAACTGAGCGTTGCGGAACGTTTCAATTTTAATGTCCACCAGTCTGACATACACAATATGTTTTAACTTGGCATACACTTCTAGAGTGTGAAATGTATTCCTAATGGCTGAAAATAGAGCAGCAGAAACTTTATGACAGATCAACTTCAATAGATCATCTTCAGTTAAAATTTGTATTAAATGTTAAGGGCATGCAACTTACCTGGTCGTGGGTACAACCAAAATCATCCAAAAATTACTAAGTTTGTGGCCTGTACTCGACATTTTTTTGAAAAAGAACATGAAAATTATGCAGTTTCTTAACGAAAAGTTTATTACTGTTCTTAAAAATAAACCTTAGCGAGAACGACGCTGAAATTTTGGAAACGGCTCCAGGTAATTTTCTGACTATCTTTCCTAATTTTCAGGTCTTTTTTCCAAAAAGTTTTCTGGCGGTTTTTCCATTTCAATTTCCGGTAGAGTTCTAGTGCAAATAGCTAAAATTCCATCAAAGGGACATTTACCGAAACAGCACAAAATAAGCCGCTTTGTTTGGGACGTTCGGATAACTAGTTCATTTAAAAAGTTAACAAGATTTTTGCCTGGATTTTGAGAATTCGAAATGTCAAATGAGTCGAGTATGCTTGCAGGATTTTCTTGACTACATTTGTCGGCTTCCCCTCTACAAACGGTAACTGAAAAAACTATTCACATGACCAATCTGCGTCAGTTAAAACGGAAATACATTAATTGCGTTTTCGACTGCAGAAAAGAATTTCCCTTTGTATGAATAGAGAAAATCAATTTTTTCTACGTTTCATTAAAAAAAGGGTAGATACTTCCATTTCAAATTTCAACACGACAGAAGTGTACGGGATATTTTTAAAGAATTACTTTGAATTCACCAATACACGCTAGCAAAATGTGAGATTGTAATTATTGTTATTATTATTGTATCAAAAAAATATTGATTTGACCCATTAAAACATTCCTATTTACTGTAGAAAACAAAAAAAAAGTAGCAACCGAAAACCAAATCTCACATAATGGTGTCTATCACTATTAAAAAGTGCTCCAACGAATTTCATAAGAGGTCTTTTCCTTTGCCTTTCAATCTAAGGAATTTTTATTAGTTCTTACGAATTTTTACTCAATACCGTTCCTTAACTCGAAAAATTCGTAAAGGCGAGCGTCGTCGAGAGAGTAAGATATTACCACTCTATTGAGAATCTTACGAGTTTGAACTTAACAAATTTCTTGATGTAAGAATTTGAAAAGCATTTGTTTTGATTTTTGCGTATTGAAATGGTAGCAACAGGCGAAAAAATAAAATTGAATGTTCTCCTCAAGATTCTTTTTAAAGGTGGCGACGAAATCCTTCGTTGCTGTAAAAAGGGGCAATCTCCTCCATGTAATTTAAAATGCAGTGTTGCTTTTTCCTCTTATCGAAGGCTTGTAGTTCAATCAAAACCATTTTTGGTCCACTTTGGCAATTTGACAGATTAACCAAGGGTAAATTCGAAAAAGTAAAAACGGTTGTGACTTGTCTTATTAGATTTATAAGCGCGGTCCTCCATATAAACTTCTATCCCAAATCTCATCCCCTTTAAGTTTCGTGTTCACGACAAAAAGTAGCATTTGTCCTTCCTTGGGCCAATACGAATCCACCAAGCCCAAAATAGTAAAAATCGAACCATCCGTTTCCGAGATATGAGTGCACATGCGAACGTCAGTCTCTTTTATATCTTGGTGTACCCACCCGTGCCTTTCGTATTAAGTCCTGCCCAAACATAGCAAAGTGCTTTATTTTGAAAAAGTCCACTTATAATTTTAATTATTTAACTATAGCGTTTGAATTTTTTTTCTTTTAATTGGAGGTGTCAAAACCCGTTTTCCTATGACGCCTCTTTTGCAAAGTGTCACATATCATTAAACTGCAACCAATCGTAGCCATCCACAAAATTTCATTTCGGTTGATTTGTTTCGTAGATCGGCAAACAGCGCCACCTTTCGGGTCCAAAAGTATCCAATCCTTCAAGCTGGATCCAACCATACACATCCACAAAATTTCATTGAAATCGGTTAAGTGGTTTCGGCCATCGAAAACAGTCCACTTATCGAGTCCAAGAGTATCCTATCTTTTAAGTCTTGCTAAACCTTACAGCAATACGAACAAAACAAAAAAGAATCATGAACATTTTTCCAGCGGTTATCGAGTTATAACGTCATCGAGTGTCACACCGAAGAAATTATGTATATTATTGTTGTTGTATTATTGTATTATAGAAGATAATTGAATTTAAGTGAAAAAACGAAATGTGTGCAACACTTCTTGAGAATATTAAGAGTTTTCTTGTTTCCTAAACCATCCGTGATTCAAGACGAACAAAGCAAAACAAAACTCATTCAAATCGTTCGAACCGTTCTCGAGTTGTTACCCGACTAACACACAGCAATTGATTTTTATATACATATAAAGATATGGAAATCCCAGTAAACTGACAAAAGCTCTTACAATGTACATATATTGTGTTTATCAGAATTAAAAACGATGTATTCCATTTTGAAAAAAATCGAGTTGGTGATGCATTTTAATTCTCCCTCTTGGGATCTATCTATTGCTGTTTTCGTTTGTTTTCAAAGCAAACTAATTCCAGAGGTATTTTGGTTTGGATTAGTGGGTTAGAATCAAAACCGATGTATTCCTCATGTCATTTTGAAGCAAAACAAATTTATTCCTAGTTAAAATCAAAATAACTCTATTCCAGCAGTAGATAAATTGATTTTTGTTTTTACTTTAAGAATCAAAATTAATACATTCCAAAAAAGGCGGGAAAATCCGCAAATCTGTCAAATTTTGTACTGGCTTAACAGTGTGCATCGTGGTGTTGTTGAGTATGGTTAGTTATTTGTGGATACCAACGGAACACCTGTTCTAAGTTCTAACTGCATATCCACGCAAAAGAAAAACCAACATTGGAAAGAGGAAACGCGAGCTAGTTAGCTAGAGCGGAACAGTAAGTGAAGAGTTGCTTGCAGGCAGGGAATAGTATATAATTGTGCTTAATCAATTATACTAGATACAAAAGAAAACAATTGCCAATGATGCCTACGTGCAATCACAGATTGATGATTGATTGATGATTGATTTAAATTTTGGTAATGTACGTTTTTTTACTTTTTATTGGTTTAGATAATTTTTATTATTATTAGGTTAGGTATCTGGTGTGGTGTAGTCGATGTTTCCTGGAACGATCTTCAGAACCTTCCAGAACACCAGAACTTAAGTTCGATAAAAACTTCCAGGTCTCCATTCCCACCAGATTATTCTGGGAGGAGGACGCATTCCTGGGTGATGAATCGATCCACTTCTTCACGGATGGTTCGAAAACTGAGGATGGTGTTGGTGGTGGTGTCTTCTCCGACAGACTAAATCTTAGTCTCTCCTTCCGTCTTCCTGATCACTGTAGCGTTTTTTAGGCGGAAGTTATGGCTATAAAAGAAGTATTATCTTGGCTGAAGGAAAACGTGATATCTGCTAAGGATATCCGTATATTCTCGGATAGTCAAGCTGCTATCAAGTGCCTGGAATCAGTCTCTACAAATTCTATAACAGCCCAAGTCTGTCGTTCGTCTCTCATAGAAATGGCGGAGCAGTTCAATATTCACCTCTGTTGGGTGCCGGGGCATAGGGACATCCCAGGTAACTGCAAGGCTGATGAACTCGCCAAACACGGAACCACACTACCTTTACTTCCAGTTAAGGATTCGTTAGGTATTCCAATCGCTACTTGTAAACTCATAATAAAGCAGGATGCTATCAATAGAGCAAATCTTAGATGGACAACCGGCTCGACATGTCTAGCGACAAAACGGATTTGGCCAAAGCTGGATCTTAAACGTTCTAGATACTTGATATCCTTGGATAGGAAGCATATAAGTGCTACAATAGGTGTCATCACAGGACACTGTCTCATAGGCAGGCATACAACAAGGCTTGGCGTGTTTGCAAACGATTTTCCTCTTGACGAGGAGGAAGAAGAAACTATTCAACATCTCCTCTGTACTTGTCCGGGCTTCTCACAAAGACGTAAACTCCATTTGGGAGCGTTCTACTATAATGATCTGAACGATCTAAAAAACACAGACATTCGGAATCTCCTACGCTTCATCAGAAGCTCCAATTGGTTCAACGAGTAGGAAGAATTGGATTTTAGATTCATGTGGTATCACAAGGGACCTTACAATGGTCTAAGTGTGTCGGCTAGCCGACAGCCACTTCAACCCAACCCAACCCACCCTAGGTTAGGTATTATTACATTATATTTATTTTTCTTTGTTGTTGCAGTTTATTTATTTAAACGATGACTTGAAAACAAAAACATAACAAAAGATATTAACAAAGAAGTGTTTCATTTTCATGAACAGATCTATTCCGGAGAGAAAATTTAAGAACGCATCTATTCCAAAACATTCATTTTCAAAACAACTTTATTCCAAAATGCGTTGGTAAATATTTCCAAGACCTTTGAGGTTTCACAATAAATTGCATTTAGTAAAGTTTAAACCCTATTCTAAGATATACAAATGAAAACGTTTTTATTATTTTTAGGACAACGGCTTAAGAAACGTTTTTTACGAATATCTTAAAAGTAATAAAAGTGGAATACGTTGCTTTTGATTCTAATAAAACCAATTATTACCTACTGTTGCTAGATGTAGAAATACATTAAGAGGCCTCTTCCCAGAAGTCGAGCAAAAGTGCAAAGTGGAGCTATTGAATTGATACTTAGTGCATTTGAAAGAAAAGAATTTCCTCTTCAAAAACGTCGGAGGGGGTTTTCAAAAAAACGTCTCGGTTATATTTTATTTAAAGAATTCCCAGAGGTGTTTGGGAAAATTCGCATAAAATCGATTTACTGTTGGCCAAACCATGATAAGACAGAGTACGATATGTCTGAGATAACCAGCTTACCTAAAAGGTAATATCCAAAACACCAATAGCGTCAAGACAGATCTTGAAATCATACACTGGTTTGGAAAATACAAGTGTTTGAAAAAAATATTATTGAACTACGTTTTTCATGTGAATATTGATGCACGTATGTTTTAATTTTTACTCAAAACAAAAAATCAGCTAGCAGATCGAATAAAAACTTAAATTTATTTGCGTGTATTTTTTCACAAAATACCGAGTTTAAATTACATATTTTTTTCAAATAATTATTCTGTACGTTACCTAGTTTATGCACTTTTGCAGACATTTTGTTCTTTTAAATGCATTCAGTTTCAATTCAATCGCTCCAGTAATAATTTTTCAGTCAGAGAAACAAAATGTAATATTTTTGCACTTTTGCCCGATTTCTGGGTAGAGGTCTCTTAAACAAACCGCACTTACATTTTTCCTCATGCATCATGCAACCTATTTTATGGCGTGCAACCAATTGCCCAAGGACATTGTATGCGCTTTTTTGGATATGGACTTTTTTTATAAACATTTTTAGCGGGTAACACAATAAAATTCTCTCCTGAAGAAATCATGATTCTGTTTATTTCTTTTTGGGATGAAAAGGGTCACACGTGCATATTTTTCTCCGGGGCTTAATGTGTATCCAGCAATTAGCTCCTATCGCGCAAATTAAAGAACTGAATCAACAAATTTCGCAGTTTGAAGGCAGAATGGTAGATGGGTTGAGCCAATTATTTTCTGCTTTTGTTGTTGTTAGCCTTTGTAATCAGTATAATTACAGGGTTTGGGTACTGCGTGTCGAAAGGTGAATTTGGCGATTTAATAGTGTGATGTTGGATGTTGGAGGCGGAGGTATTCACAAGACTGGATATGGAACTGATACGATGGGGTTGGTTTGGTGAACCGTGAAACTGGCTTTTGTTGTTTACGATACTTGCCAAAAGATGTTGCTTCTTTTTACAGGTTATGCCTCCTGTAAGTTTGCACATCGTTATCATGTCTTGGAGCTTACAAATCACCGATCCATAAATAATGAAGACAAATTCTCTAAAATTTGCTGTCGGATTATTGACTACGACGTGCAGGTTAATATTTATATCATGCAATGCGAGTCTAAAGTTTGTTTATTGTGAGTTTGATAAATAGCAACCTTTTTCGAACTCAAAAAGTGGGAGTAGCGCGCCACAAATGAACCTGTTTAGTACTAATCATCGGTCAATTGGCACAGCCAGGGCTCAATCAATTGACGGTGAATTGAAGTGAAGTTCTTTTCATACAGAGTGGGAAATTAAATTTAAAATTTAACAATCTATTAATGGAGTTCGTTGGTGAATTAGTAGCGCAGCTCGAAAAGCTATATTTTGTTTCTAAATGCGAATATTGAATAACTTTAAAACAAAACAACCGATTTCCATATATGAGGTATTTTTAATCACCATGATTCTTAACAATTTATTTGAACTAGTTTTTGAGAAGAAAATAAATCAAGTGACCGTCCCTATGTGCCATTTCTGCACCATTTGGAGAATCTCGGATGGTATAGCGATGTTTTCGACGGACGAATGTTCGCTTTGAGCTGGTCTTAATCTTGCTGGCGTACACTTAACTTTTGAAACAACCCCACAAAAAGGTAGTCCGAAGGTGTCAATTCTGGAGATCTGGGTGGCCAGTCAGCGTCGCCATTTTTTGACAGCACACGTCCAGGAAATTTATGTTGGAAAAATTGCATTGCTGGATTTGCAGTGTGTCTTGTCGCACCGTCTTGTTAGAAACCCGTTGTGGGCAGACATAATGACCCAACATCGACCAACACATCGACGACGATTAGTCTTGTTAGACTTCGCTGGTCGGCCATGATATTTTCAATTATATGCATCTTCAGTTAAAGCAAATGAACGACAGCGTCACTATTTCGGCGTTGTTTCGGTGTGAAGAAATTAATGGTTAAACTTGTCCTGAATTGACGTTTCAAAAACATGTGTAGATAATTGTCTAATAAAGTCAATCGGGTGATAAATATCAAAGTTTTCGTGTAAAAACTAAAAAAAAGGAATACGTTGATTGTTTACTTAATGAACAGGTGAACATATTCTATTTTTTATTTTTAAATATACTAACGTATTTAAATTAATTAAAATTAATAAAATTAGCGTTTTACTTTGGCATAATTATATTGATAATTTTAAAACAAGTTTCAGCTTTGCTCTAAAATGGTCTCCTCTCTACTCGGAGTCAGAAACACTGTTAATTTTCCTTCTATGTTAACTCATAGACTTTAAATAACATTAAATCTTGGCCAGTTGTGTGTCTCTAGTTCAATATCTCTCGGCAACAGCATTCGAATTTTTTGACAAGCAGCGTTATCCTATTGGAATAGAAATGACTGCCCGATTAATATATTGCTAGATGGAAATGTAAGATTGTTTAAAGCATTTGTGCTGGTTCATTGTTTAATCGATTGGTATCAAATTTTCACAGCCGTTGGATGAGATACAACCCGTGAACGATTGATGCGTACCTATTTTGAACGAGCTAATTTCGGGATCAAAAAAAAAAAAAAACTTTGCGGTCATCCATGTTCATGAGACTCAAATGAACTCTCGCCCGTCCATAAAACCTAGTTCGGGAGCTTATTGGTTTATTTTTAAACTCTTGGCCGAATTGTAGCCGCTTGATTTTGTTTCGGGAGTTATATATGGTACTGTTCTTAGACTATAAACCAAATCGAATTTAGCAAGGCTCAAAAGTTCTAACACACGGGGTAAAACCATATTTATCTTCTCAGACAGTCAAGCAGCTCTCAAAGCTCTCGACTCATCTGTAATAAAATCAAAACTTATATTAGAAACATTCTTAGCCATCCACGAACTCTCTAAGAAAAACCTAGTCATCCTCCATTGGATACCAGCCCACAGAGGATTTGAGGGTAACGAATCAGCAGACTCGCTGGCCAAAATCGGAGCTTCCACTCCACTTATAGGTCCTGAACCCTTCTGCGGTGTCAGCAAAAACCTCTTCAGGTCCCATATCAAGGATCTATCACGCACCAAAAAATTTCTACCTAAATTCTCCCCCAGAAAATCGCTCTTCCTAATTAATCTGGACAGGAATAATCTGAGGATCCTTACAGGAATAATTAGTGGCCATGGTCACATGAGAAAACACCTCCACCGCATTGGCGTCTCACCGGAACCTACCTGCAGGCTCTGTCTTGAGAGTGATGAATCCTCTCTTCACATACTCACAGCCTGTCCGGCCCTATGTCGCCTTAGGAAAAACATCCTAGGGAATGAGATTATCGATCCAGCAACTCTTGCTGACCTACATCCAGGGAAGATTCTTGTTTTCCTGAATGCCTCTGGAGTGAAAAGATGGCTCTAGGAACCTACCTGGGAAGGCACAATAGGCTACTCTTGTAGCCGCAGTGCCAGAGCCCTTTGAAGGCTCTCCCGACTCTTAATCTAAGGCTCAAAATTATCGTCTAGTTAATGGGGCTTTCAACATATTTTTTTTTTCATTTTAAGCTAAAACTTTTTGGGAGTTGAACCTGGATGTTTAATAATTTCCCCCACCTTATCATCTTTGCCTGATAAATTTTGCGTTTTTTCTGTTGCGCTGATTTTTATTGAGTTGAAAATCTATAGTTTGACTCGATTAATTAAATTCGTCCCTTATTTTTTTAACAGAAAGATCGCAATCATATTAAATTAAAATATTAAATTATGCACCTTTGAAAGCGACTTGCATTTCTGTCGAAATACTAACGCCGACGATTGCACGTGTGGCATAAGTAGTTATAAGTTTACACGTTTTTATAATTTTCAATTACAATTGTTGAGCCGAGAACGGTGACATTCTTTTGGTACAACTAAAGAATAGTTAATAGTTTCGTTTAAAAATGTTTATAGTTTTAGCCTGGAATTTTTAGATTGACAGCCATTGGCAGCTACGCTGTTTATAAAGCGTGACTGTCATGTGAATAGCAGTTATTTTTTTTAAGATTAACAGAGTAACCTCAATGTCGCGTTTTTTTTTGCCAATCGGAAACAATTTGAATTCAAATTTACACAGTTTTTTATTTTTTGACGGAGGATGTATCTGCAAGAATTATAAATTCATTCTATGATTCTAAGTATTCACCGTCATAATATGGACGCAAGAAAATCATAAATAAATATCAATGTGAGAGCCTAATTTAAAAACGAAGCCCTATCTGTCGATTGATTTTCGGTCCTACCCCGTCTAAGAATCGATCGCCTCGAAAATATCTTAGAGTCAAAAATACCAAAAAATGCGGCATATTTAAGTCGATATAATGTAGATAAATAATTAATCATTGTCTTCATTCTAAATATGGCGGCCATCCGAATTTAATTTTTGCCTGATATTCCTTGAAAAATATGGCCGTCGTCCAAAATATTCTACAATTCTAGAACTTGGAAATGAAAATGCATCAATTAAAAAGAAGAAGAAGAAAATTACACAATTGCAGAAGTTTGTTTGAAAAAAAAAAAATAAAATTGGTTCGTTAGAATAAAACAAAAATGTAGTTATATAAATAAAACAATGTCGGGTTGGTTACACCATTTAGAACTCAAGAACGGCTAGACCGATTTTGTTGATTTCTGATTTGTTGGATTCGTCTCCGCCCTGAATAACAGAATAACTATTAAAATATCGAAAAGATTCGCTTAAAAAGAAAAAAAAAAAAAATTATGAAAGTTTGTATGGGAAACTCACTTTGAAAAAATAAACTGGAAAGAAAAACGGGGAGTGACACTTCAAATAAGTAAAACAAAACAACAAATTTTAAATTTCCTGCGGATAATGGAAACAAAATAACGATGAAGGTGAGAGCTGAGCGGACCAAATAATTGGATTGTGTCGTGTTGCCCATTTTGTCGTAAGTCTTGCAGTCAATTTTGAGGTATGTTGGTCAATCAAATCAATCAAATATGTGTGTGTGCAAATACGTGACTAATACGTGGCAGTGATATGTGTGGCGGTGTTCGAGATTCAGGCTTCTGATAAGTATGATCAAGTGACTCGCTATCAATTGGGCCGGTAGTTCATTTGCAACTAGGCTGTGTGGCGGATTTTTTGTTTCCGATCCACGCACGCCACCCAACTGTCGTCAATTTAGAGTGAAAAATATTGTGTACAATAAAGCACTTCAGTGAAAAAGCGTAAGGTTGGCAGACACGTGAATCGTTGCAGTTTGATTGAAACACATAGACAATGTTATACTTAAGTTGTTACTATTGTATTTAATATAACTCTTGAATATGATCGGCATGAATTAGACCAATCAGTTCAAACGAATGTACCACTTTTCGAGATCCGACATTGCGGTTAAACCTTCAAGCTATTGAACAACCGACATGTAGCTTTGCGAAACACTCGGGCATGATCAAAGTCTTAGTATCGTCTTAAATCATCATCAGGGCCGGAAACACAATGGCGCACAAAGCGCATCCGAAGCACTTGACAGAATATTGAAAGATCTGCGCAATGACTCGAGATGTTTTGGAGGCGCAGTCATTTTATTGTCTGGCGCTGCCAGTAACTCCAAGATCGACTATTGGCGATGAAATAAACACTTGCCTCAAATCATCAAATCAATGGTGCTATGTGAAAAAAACTTCAGCTGACAGCAAACTGAGTAACTGTCTATCGGTAATAGCCGAATATAATTGGTAACCAAAAAAAATAATGAATGGTTGAGTGAGCTAGCAATTTTAGCGGCTAAGAACAAAAATGTGAACGACCTAAACTTCGTAATTCAGATTTTAATCCTTGGTACCGTGCATTCATTCGATTCTATTGACTGATGTGTAACAAACGAAGACGAAGCAACCAACTATCCAACTGAATTTTTAAACTCCTTGGATGTGTCTGGCTTAACACAGCACAATTTCCAACTAAAGGTTGAACCGGTATAGTAATCATCATCATGCTTCGAAATCTTAACCAACGCGTTTGGTGATTAGCAAACTGATGATCAATGTAGTTCACGCGACGATACTCGAAAGAAAAGTCAAAGCTGACGAAGTTCTCATTCCGAGGATTCCGATGATCCCAATCGATATACCCTTTGAGTTTATACGAATTCAATTTCCGATTCGTCTTGCATTCACCATGACGATTAACAAGTCACAAGGTCAATCAGTGAGTGGTTGTGGTCTGAGTTTAGAAAATGCAAGTTTTTCTCATAGTTGTTCTTGCGCCTGATGCGAAAACGAAAAATATTGTGTGTTACAAGGTGCTTCAGTGAAGATAATCAACCCAAGTGTAAACCAATGAAGCAAAATACATAGCTTCATCAAAGCAAATGTCTTGCTGAAAGGCCATTGAAATACTTGATTTTTGTACTTTTTTTATTGAATTTTTATTTCCGTTTTAATGAATTATTGAACTTAATTAAAACAATAAAATAAGTTAACCTAAACCGTATCATTACATTCATTGACTGGTTAGGCGGTACGAAGTTCGCCGGGTCAGTTAGTAATGAATAAAGATCACACTCCATTGATTACATGCTTTGCGGGGGATTCGGTAGGTGCGCGAGAGCTGACGGTCTATTTAATACTTATTTTATGATTTTTACTTCTGGTCTTCTCGTCGGTATGTATGCTTCTTTTTGTAGTAATATCATAAAATAAATGCATCCTGGCGAAGTTTCAACGGTATTATTTAAAAGAAATTCGAGAAAAAAAACAAAATAATCAGATTTCTTGTTGCCTTTTCTTGGAATACGTATATTTTGATTTTTACAGTACAAACAATTTTTGATTTTAGTACTGTAATAGAGTTGTATATCAAAATAACAACTAGGAACTGGAATAAGGAATACACAAGTTTTCATTTTAACCCAAATATTTAACTTGAAAGATATTTCTGGAATTAGTTGGCTTTTGAAACTAACGAAAACAGCAATACAAAGATCTCAAGAAAGAGAATTAAAATGTATCAACTCGCATCAAGCTCTTTAAATTCTAGTAAATTTATGGACATCGTGTCGAGAGGTTTTTTTTTACCAATTTGCGACACTTTAAATCAATCCGCTGCCATTTGGATTCGCTCTTTTGTATTCCGGACCAGGTGATTATACAGGATGGTGTATTTTATGTTGAACTTTAAAAAAAAAACAGCAAATCAAATGTGTTTCTCTTCACCGACAAAACCATCTGCCTACGTACTCGTAAGCCTAAAAACAGAACGGCCCCAAGTCGGATACCGTATTTTCTGGCCAATGTTCAGTTCATGTCATCTAAACTAGCTCTTCGTCTTCAGCCCCCAACACTTGGTCGGCTTTCAACTTGACCTCTGGTTCGAAATAACTCGCGCGGTAATTTTCACAAATTCACAGAATCAATTTTCATTTTTATACTTCTTTCCGCATACGAATTTTTGTATCTTTCATTTTCATTTCGCATTCTGCTGACCACGTCAAGCGAACTAAAAAAAAGAAAACATTCACTACAAGCCATATTTCCTTCTTCTCATTGGGTGCGAGACGGGAGGTAAACTTCCCATTGCCGACATGATATAACTTTGGATTCTCGCTCGTTGCCCCAACGTCCTATAAACCACAAACAAACAACCAGAACCACCAGCGCTTCCCCTCCCTCTCGCGCGCATATTTCTGTAATTTGCAAGAGAATTACAATTTATTTACATTCCTTGGTGCGCAAAGTTCGCGCCGGGTTCGGACGCGATATTCAGTGTGACCTCAACGGAATCGCGGATACAAAAAAAGAAACCACGCATCAGCATTGCTCACGGTGCACCGTGGCAGCAACGGCAGCAATTTTATCCCAATTTCTATATCCCTGTCGTTATCTTAGGTGTTTGGACCATGTATCTGGCTAAAATTGAGACCAGCCCAAAACTGGAGACGGTGCTGCTCTCTATACGAATGTATACCTCTATATGGATTTTTATTTATCACCAGAACATTGTGTTCGGTTTCAATTGGGCAAGCCGTATATTTGGATACTGCGTGGAGTGTTCAACGTGATGGCCGAATTTCGGCTGTCAATTTAAGTATCTCTGGACTTTTGTATTGCTTCTTTGTGGCTTCTTTGTGTGGCAAGAGGATGCTGAGAACTCTTATAGTGCTCGAAGTGAACTTCTGCACAACTGTTGCCATGCACAAGACAGTGTAAGTTTTCATTTGTCGCATCACTCAAAATCGTTTGAGGTTATGTTAAATTTGTTATTACAGTGGGTACTCATACTTACTATGGAGTAATCAGTAAAGCTTAATGCCTAGTATCCTGCTCAAGCTGATTTTTATCTCCCATACAAAGATTTCTACAAGGATAAAATTTAGCGAGGCAGTTTAACAAAGCAGTATCCTGTTCGCACGCTGAGCCTCAGAACATTGGCCCCCACTTTTTGCGAAATGATCAAAATGGCCTCTTTTTCAGTTTGTAAAATTGTATTGAACGAAAAAGAATGCACACATATGACAAGAAGTGTTTCGTGATGAATAATTTAGTTTTTTGTCAAAAATAAATGCATTTCTTGCTCTGTTTTTTTTTTTTGCTACCTATACCTATTAGTTTGTTAAGTGGGGGGCCCCTTTTTAGTCCCCTTTTTGAAATTTTCCAGCGGCAACGCCGATGGGCCGATGAAAGTTTCAACTCATTTAGCTAGCGAAATAAATGCCCGGTACATTAAATCGAAGATACATTTTGACATAAAAACAGAGGAAAAAAATTGTGTTGTGTTTATTTTGGATTTTTTAGAGGAAACTGCCGAGAACATTTGCGTGGTAAATGAAAGAAAACGAAAAACAAATAAAAAACGCTAAAATTTAGCGCGAGCAGGATACTAGGCTCAAGACTAAGAAATGTACAGCCAGTTGACATCAAAATGTGGAAACAAACCATTTCAATGCACTGCAGCTATCCGTAAAGAGAAACGTTGTCTTCTTCGTTAACTGTCTTGTAAAATATTGTGCAATATTGTCTCGTGCGAACAGACCTAAATTTCTGAACGCGTTCTTCGCGATTTTCATTTGAGAATAAACGTCTAGAAATTATTCGCCCAATAAAACTCTTGATATTCTTGTCTGCCACAGAGGAGCACGAGTCGCCAGCCTAGGAAACTAACAAGTAATTTTTATCCATATTGAAATTCCTTATGCAGAGAATAAACCTACATATCACTCATTTAGAGCGATAGTTTTATTTACAGCTGGGTGCAGGAGGTTAATGTTGCATTTACAACATCACGCACGCGCATTTTTGCCACCACCGAATGAAAAAAAAAATTGTTTTTAATTTGTCTGACAATGCTTGCAAACAGATCTGCATATAGTTCATAAACATCTGACAGCCGTGTGAGCTGGCAATTTTCTACGTAACAACGTTGTCAGATAAATTATTTGCAGGAAAACCATCTGCAAATGAAATTGTCAGAGTTTGCGCTATAGTCAGATCATTTGCAGCTTATTGCCAGATCATTTGTAGACCCGGCAGTATTGTCAGATCTGACAATCGTCTGAAAAGAGCTTAAGTATTGTGAATCCGTTTATGATCATCCGTGTTAGGAATGTGATGTGATGATGTTGCGTAAATGCATATAAATAAAAACCCGGCGTGGGTACCGAAGCTGCAACAAAATCATTTTGGTGTTGTTCTTAAGAAGAAGCATATACCATGTAAATATTTTTAAAATTTCGTCGGAGTTTTTTCAATTAATACCACGGTATAGCTTTTGCATAAGTATTTTATAGAAATATGATGAAAGATGTTCATTATGAGCTTTATATTTTTTAGTACCCTGAATAGTGATGCCAGGCTTTTGTTCCGGAAGTTTCCCGCAATGAAAAGTGTCCCGTAAAATGACACACCTTTCAACTTGTCGCCCCCATTATTACCTATTTCCTTATTGAATAAATTACAATTAATAATACATAGAAATTATAGCGCTAGCCCGAGTTAGCTATAATCATACTTTACAAAGTGTGAAGTGCGCCTTAATCTCATGATCATAGTTCAGAGTCTGATTCTGAGTGGTCCCATATTGAGGCGAAAAGCAAAAAAATGTTTTTATGTGATATGCTTATTTTAAGCTTGTTACTGAAAACAGTTCAGTTTTTGAGTTTTTCTTATGGAAACAAGTGCAAATTTCTCTTGGGGGAGAAAATTTTTTTTTCGGAATTTAGGGGAAAACTAAAGCTTTCCCTAATTAAAAAAAGGCGACAACAGTCTTCAAAGTTTGGGGGCACTAGGTTGAGGCACCAAATTTTTAAATTCTTATCAATTTTGTATTTCCGTTGCGCATCGGAAACAGAATATGACAACGGAAAACTGCGAAAATACTTACTCTAAAGACGTCGAATAGGCAACCAAACTCTTATCCTTTTAAACCTCAAACTATAAATCATTTATTAACATTTCAAATCAACACAATGACATTCGAATTCATAATTTTAATCTATATAATATTGTAAATATATAAATTGTAAGTAAAACGAAGATTGATAATATAAATTACTAGTAACATAATATTTAGTGAGATAGCTCGTTAATTTTAACTTGTTAATTTCGTGATATGAATCGATAGTTTCCACTGTTTCTTTTGTAGAATTAATTTTTGTTTAAATTTTTACATAAAAATGACTTAATCAATACAAAGACTGGTAAAGTATTATCTAATTATATAATTTTCACATAAAATATTTATTATTATTTATGTTAAGTTATGTTCCTTCTTGAATTTTTACTTTTTAAAATTCTAAATACGTTGTAAGCATTTGCTTTGAAAAAGTTACATAAAATGTACAAATATGAATTAAAGGACTTTTACTTAAACCAAATATTACTTATTACAACAAATAAAATGTAAACTTAAATAAAAACGTTTTTTTTTCACTTCAAATGCAAAAATGTCCCGCGAGCTAATTTTTTAGATCTGGCATCCCTAACTCAGAACCATTTCTCAGCTTGTATTGCGGTCTGAGTGTGGCACGGAGTGTCCCTCTTTGCTAACTCACTAACCAAACTTAATACTAATTGGCCTGAAGTATTTGAGTTGGCAGTGACTGGGGCTGTCTAGCATCCTACTGTTTTCCAGATCTTAAATGAAAGGAGTCTCGACTTTAATCAGCCTAATCAGTCACTCGATATCCGTTTCTACTGTCCCTTAAAGAAGACTACAAGTCCATGCCAACGACTTGAGGTAATTGAATTAAGTTAAGGGCCCAAACTAGTTTGTATTTGCTAGTACTTACAGTTCCTAATTCCAACCAGTTTTCACCCGGAAATTACGTTTGGTTAAAGCGCTGCTTGAAGACCTAGTGCAAGGTCTTCTGGTTGTGAGGGCACCGATAGTTGTCTTCATTTAAAGGACAAGTATTTCCGTAGCCTAACACCCTCTCTGTGGAGGATTAAATTTTGAACAGTGGTTTACTTTTTAAGCTTCTAGAAACTTGCGATATTAGGTTGAGTCTTCATTGTTTTTTTATTTACAGTTACGGCCTAAGTTTTATCCTGAAAAATCAGATTCGCTTTTGTCTGAACAGTCTTCCTGCGACTTGGTGACCTCATTTTTAAAGGTAGGTAGCTGGAAAATTGCCTACCTTTCTTATAAAACTCGAGACTTTAATATTGAGGTGTGGAAATCAGAAGTCAGAAGACAGCAATGTTCATCGAATTTACATGTTTTGGATTTTTTCTGATAATTTACTTAATTTCCAATCGAATTATGAGATTCAGCAGATTTATAGCTACTGCTTGAATGGGAGCTGATATATCACTGACTAAGTATTGGAGAACATCCAAATGCGTTATCTACTGTATTTAAAGAAAATAAACCTTGCTCAAGGTCACACATGCAACTAGGCTATTTAAAACTAAAAACTGAAATTCAATAAAACATTGAAGATATCCCTAAAAAAGCTAACGCTTCCCAACTGCTACCAGCATAGGTATAACTAAAATATAATATACGCTACAAAATAGAGAAAATTACCCATCCAGACACACATTGTATTATAATTTGCAATTTGTTTAATAATGCGAAACACATTTGCGTCCGCGGCTCCTCTCATTCCCTTTGAGGATGTTTGTCTTTATCAAAGAACATGAAACTATAATGATAATAATTATACACACCGGACACAGGTACATTGTACACCTCACAATCGAATGGCGAACTCAGGTAGACAATAAACGAAAATTAAAAATAAAATAAAAAAACACATTAGGTTGCTCTAATCGCCGCGCCGGATAATTATGATTGTGCTTCACAACTACATCTTAACAACACTCAATCAGTTGTATCTAGACATATTTAGCTTTTTTTTTGTTTCTTCTAAGCAAACGTCGTGGACGAATGACCGAAGAAGATGGTATTCGGGGTCTCCATTTCTCATTAAATCACCTGTTGTTTCTTTACGAATACAAACTTGCATGGTGTCCCGTCGGAACTGACAGAGTGTGGAGTAGTCCGGAATGTAATACAATCTAAACGGAAATTGAGAATAACTAAAACGCATTATTTCTTAAATTGAGATTCTAAGAATATCTTCAGACTCACACAGAAATTGTTTCCTTCTTTTAGATTGGTCTTTTCGGAGGAAATAATCGGTTTTCTGCATTTTAAAGAAAACAGTTTCATAAATAACTTAAGGATAAGCAATTTTGCGCGGTTGTCAATACCATATTTAAGTCCCCTAAACTTCAGCAGGCACGAAAGGTAGTTTTAAAGAAATCGGAAGTGATGGTCGTTTTCAAAATGTCTGTTCACTGCAATCTGCATGATAGCGAAGTCCCCTTGCAAGAGACCGTGCAGTTTAAGTCTCTCCGGGTCTTATTCACGGGTCTTCCTCTCGAGTAGCACACTAGTGTACAAAAATTGGTACGTAAATTCATTTATTTTGGTTCAAAATTGAGAAAATTGAAGGGAAATATTAAATTTTGGTGCATTTGTCAAAATATAGCGGTATAAAAACACCCATTGTCTTTTACGTGCAAGATTTCAACATTTCTTTTGAAATTCGCTCAAAAAATAAACCGATGTTCAGCTGTTTTTATAATATACCATTAATAAAATAAAAATAGTTGGCGCAACAGGTCCGTAGGGACCCTGGGCCTAGCTTCTCTCAACCATTCGTTTTGTGCGATTTTCTCATTTTTGGAACGAATAGAAGGAAGCTACAATTTTATACCGACTCAAACGGCCAATTGAGAAGCTCTTTCATGGCAGTTATGCTCTCGGATGTTTGTCAGATGTTCGCGAGAGGTGACACTATGGAAAAAAAACACAAGTTGGAATTTGGGTTTTTTTCGGGACTCGAACCAGGAACCCCACGCTAACCACTAAGCCACTGCGCCTACAATATACCATTAATGGTGCATGCAAATATTGTTCGATTCTGAAACCAACCAAAATGACATATTTTGAACACTTTATTTTGTAGATAAAATACGTTTTAAATAATAAAATGATCTTTGCTGATTCCCACCTAAGAACTTGCTCCTAGAAAATATCAGTAGAGAAAAAGCCTAACAAGTTTTCCAAGTTTGTCATAAGTTCATAAATGTTGTAAACGCAAGTATTGAGGAAAAAATTGATTTAAATGGCACCCAAAAATACTTTCGTGATTTGTCGAAGATTAAGGAGGACGTTGTCCCAGAGGGCACACAAAAGAAATTAAAGTTAAAAGAAAATACGGACAAAGAGGAAGAAGAAAAGGAAGACGATCCGGAATCATAAAAGGCCATGGAAGATGAAATCGTTGTGGTTGAAGAACAAAATTTAAGAAAGTGCATTTGATAAACTAGTTGAACTGGCGGACTTCGTACCTGCCTAACCGTAAGTGAATTTAATGATACCTTTTAGCTAAACTTAATTTATTATTTTATTTAAGTTGAATAGTTAATTTAGATATTATATAAAGGGTGATTTTTTAAGAGGTTTAGAACTTTTTTTAAAAAAAAAACACAAAAAATTCGAAAAAATTAATGAAATATTTATTTGAATCGATAGTTTGAACCTTGCAATTTAATGTTTAAAGATAATTTCATGCAAATGTTGACCGCGGCTGCGTCTCAGGTAGCCCATCCGCTGAGTCCAATTTTGGCATACTCTTTCACACATATCGGCCGGTATCTCACGAATGAATGCATGGATGTTGGCTTCCAGTGCGTCAATCGAAGCGGGCTTGTCCCTATACACATTAGCCTTGGCATACCCCCACAAAAATTAATCTAATGGTGTCAAATCGCACGATCTAGGCGGCCAATTGACCGGCCCGAATCGTGAAATTAACTGTTCACCAAACTCGCCTCGCAATTGCGCCATTGTTTCGCGTGCTGTGTGGCATGTGGCACCGTCTTGTTGAAACCACATATCATGCAAGTCAAGAACTTCCATTTCGGGCAAAAAAAAGTTTGTTATCATCGCTCGGTAGCGTTCACCATTGAAAGTAACGCTGCGATTCGCATCATCTTTGAAGAAATATGGCCCAATAATGCCGCCGGCCCATAAACCGCACCAAACAGTGGCTTTTTCGGGATGCATTGGTAGCTGTTGCAATGCTTCTGGCTGATCTTCACTCGAAATGCGGCAATTTTGCTTATTTACGTACCCATTCAACCAAAAATGAGCCTCATCGCTGAACACAATTTTTCGATAAAAAAGCGGATCCTCGGCCAGCTTTCCAAGAGACCATTCACCAAAAATTCGGCGTTGTGGTAGGTCGGCTGGCTTTAGTTCTTGCACCAGCTGTATCTTAAAAGGCTTTACGCCCAAATCCTTCCGCAAAATTTTCCACGTAGTGCTGTAACAAAGGCCTAACTGCTGGGAACGGCGCCGAATCGACATTTCGCGGTCTTCTGTCACACTAGCTGATACGGCCGCAATATTTTCTTCACTACGCACAGTACGTAAACGTGTTGGTGGTTTAATGTCCAACAAAGTAAATTTGGTGCGAAATTTGGTCACAATCTTCCGAATAGACTGCTCAGAAGGTCGAGAATGCCGATCATAAAATGGAAGCAGCGCGCGATAAACATTTCGAACCGAGCACGAATTTTGATAGTAAAATTCAATAATTTGCAAGCGTTGTTCATTTGTAAGACGATCCATGGTTAAATTGCAAACCAAACTGAAGCTGTTTGACAGTGACACAAGGTACTAAACACACGTCAGCTGTCAAAACCAGTGTTGCCAAAACCAAACCAGCTAAAAAATCACCCGTTATAAACCGCCGTGCTAATAACAAATTTTCGTCTCGACTTTAAATTTACGGAAGCTGACAATTGCAATATTTGTATGGAAAACATGCCACTGTGAACTACTTAAATTTTAAGTCGGAACTAAAAATGTTTTTTGGTAAGGCCCGAAGAAAATTAAAAAATTAAATAAAAAAAGTACAAAAATCAAGTATTTCAATGGCCTGTCAGCAAGACATTTGCTTTGATGAAGCTGTGTATTTTGCTTCATTGGTTTACACTTGGGTTGATTATCTTCACTGAAGCACCTTGTGATACACAATATTTTTCGTTTTCGCATCAGGCGCAAGAACAACCATGAGAAAAACTTGCATTTTCTAAACTCAGACCACAACCACTCACTGATTGACCTTGTGACTTGTTAATCGTCATGGTGAATGCAAGACGAATCGGAAATTGAATTCGTATAAACTCAAAGGGCATATCGATTGGAATCATCGGAATCCTCGGAATGAGAACTTCGTCAGCTTTGACTTTTCTGTCGAGTATCGTCGCGTGAACTACATTGATCATCAGTTTGCTAATCACCAAACGCGTTGGTTAAGATTTCGAAAAATGATGATGATTACTATACCGGTTCAACCTTTAGTTGGAAATTGTGCTGTGTTAAGCCAGACACATCCAAGGAGTTTAAAAATTCAGTTGGATAGTTGGTTGCTTCGTCTTCGTTTGTTACACATCAGTCAATAGAATCGAATGAATGCACAGTACCAAGGATTAAAATCTGAATTACGAAGTTTGGGTCGTTCACATTTTTGTTCTTAGCCGCTAGAATTGCTAGCTCACTCAACCATTCATTATTTTTTTGGTTACCAATTATATTCGGCTATTACCGATAGACAGTTACTCAGTTTGCTGTCAGCTGAAGTTTTTTCACATAGCACCATTGATTTGATGATTTGAGGCAAGCGTTTATTTCATCGCCAATAGTCGATCTTGGAGTAACTGGCAGCGCCAGACAATAAAATGACTGCGCCTCCAAAACATCTCGAGTCATTGCGCAGATCTTTCAATATTCTGTCAAGTGCTTCGGATGCGCTTTGTGCGCCATTGTGTTTCCGGCCCTGATGATGATTTTAGACGATACTAAGACTTTGATCATGCCCGAGTGTTTCGCAAAGCTACATGTCGGTTGTTCACTAGCTTGAAGGTTTAACCGCAATGTCGGATCTCGAAAAGTGGTACATTCGTTTGAACTGATTGGTCTAATTCATGCCGATCATATTCAAGAGTTATATTAAATACAATAGTAACAACTTAAGTATAACATTGTCTATGTGTTTCAATCAAACTGCAACGATTCACGTGTCTGCCAACCTTACGCTTTTTCACTCAAGTGCTTTATTGTACACAATATATTTCGCTCTAAATTGACGACAGTTGGGTGACGTCCGTGGATCGGAAACACAAAATCCACCACACAACCTAGTTGCAGATGAATTACCGGCCCAATTGATAGCGAGTCACTTGACCATACTTATCAGAAGCCTGAATCTCGAACACCGCCACACATATCACTGCCACGTATTAGTCACGTATTTGCACACACACATATTTGATTGATTTGATTGACCAACATACCTCAAAATTGACTGCAAGACTTACGACAAAATGGGCAACACGACACAATCCAATTATTTGGTCCGCTCAGCTCTCACCTTCATCGTTATTTTGTTTCCATTATCCGCAGGAAATTTAAAATTTGTTGTTTTGTTTTATTTATTTGAAGTGTCACTCCCCGTTTTTCTTTCCAGTTCATTTTTTTCAAAGTGAGGTTCCCCATACAAACTTTCATAATTTTTTTTCTTTTTAAGTTAATCTTTTTGATATTTTAATAGTTATTCTTCTATTCGCGGCGGAGCCGCTCTTGAGCTATAATTGGTGTAACTAACCCGTCTTTGTTTTATTTATATACATATAAATATATAGATAATATTTTATAATTGGACTTATAGTAGTTTTTATTAAAGACTGACCTTCACTTCAGCGACTGGATGAGAAGTGTATAATTTCATGGGAAGTTGTCATCCAGTAGCTGTAAAACAACGGTGCTGCCAACTGCATACATTACAGAAATTAAAAAACAAATCCCTAAACCCGTACATAATAAATCTTTGTAAGGATATCAGTCTGTCGCTAACCCTACTTCGTTTTCCAATAATAGACACCTTAAACCAGCAGATAAGAAATCAGGGACTCCTTCTGAGTGGGTCATTGCACTCAAAAATGTAGGATATTGCTTAGAATATTCTTACATTTTATGTACGGTTGATTCTGAACTATTTACCTACCTACCAATTGACTCAACCAAACTCTTAATGAAGGAGAAAGTTTCGTGCGACCCACACGTGCACTTTATTTGTAATATCTCAAAACTGGTTTAACTGCAATACGTTGTTTCTGATTCTGATAAACTGAGCACTTTAAATTTGATTTTTGAATGCGACTTTCGTTTGAAATTTGCGTCAAGAGCCATTTCGAAAATGTTGGCCTCCTCATTCAGACCGGGTTCCGTAATCAAATAGACTGACAATGTCTGGCAAAAACAAGGGATTAACTACAAGCTGTATTTGACCTTCGATGTAACCCAGTTTGAATTAATGCATTCGTGTCCATGTTAATTATAGGGGCCACACACATATTTGAAAAAAAAAACAAGCCTTCACTTCCGGTTTCAGCCAGATGTCAGATAGCCTGGAGGTGGCTTATCATTTCGTTATCAAGTAAGGTGGCTGTGTTGCTTATAATAGTCTTTCTCAGTTCCAGGCTAAATATTTTCGCTACATTTTCAAGGACATAAAAGCGAATATGCGACTAGATTTTTTGATATCGATATCAGTAAAACGATTTAAGAAAATATTCCTTTTCTTTATATCGTACAATTTGAACATTCAATTCAATTATTTCGGATGTTTGTTTTAAGTTTTTTCTATGAAATCATTTTTTGATTGTTGAATTTGTGTTAAGAACTGATTTTTATTACATGGTGTCGAGCTATATAATTAGTTTCACTTAATACCAAGAAATAAGAAAATCGAACAACTAAAAAACGTTGGATGTACCTATAGGTAAACTGTCCCACAGTGGCTCACGTCCAACAGTGAATCTTTTAAATTTACTTAATCTCTAGGTGCTTATAAGAGAAAATAAGCCGCGTGTCGATCCTTTATGAATTTACCTGGGAGTTGAAGTATAGCGCTCGTCATTGTGGGTTGTCCACTTAAAAAAATACTTCTTATTTTTGTTCCACTTAAAAAAGTAATGTGCTTAGTGAGATTTGTGGGATACAGTTTAAAATGTTGATTATTATTATTAATTAAAATTAGTATGTCAATAAAATTTGTAAAATGTTATATTTTATAAAAATATTGTTCTCCAAAAAGTCACTATGTCCAACAGTGAACCAGCTCAAAGTCGTACACAGTGAACCATGCTGAACATGGTAGTACTTCCAGGGTTCAGAATTCCCTATTTTCATTTAGCAAACTATCAGCATTTAACATTCCTACTTTTTCGTTAGTTATAAGTTTTGTGATATTACTGAAGTCCTTGAAAGTAATTTTTGTTTATATATTTTTTTTTTATTGTTGTTATTACTTTTTGGTGTTTTAACTACTTATGTTTTTGTGTTGTTGACTTTTTTTAATGTTAATGTTAAATAAAAATTGATTTTTACCAATTAATTGTTTTTGTTCCGTATTTTTCTTATGAATTAATAAATAAACACTATAACTACCCGGTGGTTCATTGTGTCCACCCCCTAGTACACAGGGAACCAATTGAGGTGCGGTTTAAAAATTATAAAATTTACTTTTTTTACGATCTTTCTAAAGCTATTATAAGTACCTTCAAACCGTTTAAAGATTAAACCAATAGTGAGTAACAAAACGGCAGACGACAATTACAATTTTGATACACTAAGGAAAGAAGTACATTTAAAAGAGAAAGTTTTACATTTTTCTACAGATACTTATTTTCTACACTCACGGTGATCTTTATTGCGGTGATCATTATTGCTTTTCACATATTAGGTCCATTCGAGTACTTTCCCGAGCCAAACACTAACAATCTGTCAAACATGAAAAATTAAGCGAAACTCTCTCAGCGAGCTGAAAAAATACCCCAAAGTACGTGGATAGACCCAGAGCTACTTTGAGCCACTTTTATCTTTGACTTCTAATCCATATCACAAATAAATATATAACATACCTTTTTGCAACATATGAAACGTTCTAAGAGAACATTTTCTTTTTCTTTGCAATTGAGTTTTACGACAGATTTGGAATTTGTTTCTTGTCAACTTTTTGCATTTGACATATTTATCAGTACTTGCCCGTTGAAACTCTTTGAGCTGTTTCAAGCCAAGAGAGGAACTACTCGTTACTCGTTATATTGCTAATTTTCTCTTTTTCTGTCATATTTGATGAGAAAGTGTGTAGACTGTGCGATTGCAATGGGTTTATATTGATTGAGTTCGATTTAAACCGCGTACGCGTATGAACCTATTATAGTCCTCTGTAAATTAACATGAAATGCCATTACATATATTCATTCGTCAAATGTCTACCAAAAACTTTGCAGTGGGGTTTTTTTGTAGCAAAAATAAAAAAAATTCTTATTAGTATAAAATGACTGAGTAGCAGCGCTGCCAATGAAAAATTTCAAAAAGGCTCCCGAGCCGAAAAAAGGGGCCTCAACATAAAATACTAATATAGCACAAAAAAAACCGGGCTCTTATCGCGTTATCTATGAAACGATAGTCTTCGAAACGATATCGTTTTTCTTCATATAACATCATCGTTCAATCGAATCGTTTTCATTTTCATTTTCAACAGTTTGAACATGACTCTAAACAAATCTGACACCTAAAAAATCAAAAAAGTTTCTACGAATTGGTAGGAAGAATTTGTTTTCGATACATATATGTATTTCTTAAAACAATTAAAATGCTATTAAAGATCTTGGATTTCGTGGAACAGATGAGAGTTATTGTTGCTTAGCTGTATAAAAAATAGTGATAAAACAAATAAATGAAATTCAAGTGCAATAACCATTTCTATTTTGCAAAGAATGCATTCTTTTACAACGCGGATAAGAGTGAGTCGCCTCCAAAGAGAACATGAGTGTGTATCTTCCTTTAAATATTTTTTTTATATATAAAAATGTACCAAAAACGATGAAACGATTGCGATTCGATCGTTTTCTGCTTACGCGATTAGAGTCCAGAGCAACAAAGACATTTATTTTTATCAAATAAATTATTGCTTCATTACGAAATACTTTTTATATGCATGCATTCATTTTCGTTCAATAAAGAATAAAACTTACTTAAACTTAAAGGGCCATTTTGACAATTTTTCAAAAAGTGGGGGCCAAAGGTCCTGGGGCTCAAAAAGCTGTCAAACGGCAACGCTGACTTATCCATTACCTGAAAGAAACTCACAAAAACCACTACTCTCTTTGTTTTTCCCTATCCAACAAATTCGAATTCCCTCGATTTTCTTATGAAAAAATCGAACATTTTAAAGTAAAATTTACTTTCTTCGGAAAGAAAATCACATTAAATTAACCTTCAATATAAAAATCGCAGTTTGTTAACATTACATAATGATTATTTTTTGGTACTAAAAATCCAAAAGGCTTTAAATGATCCCTCTTTTATGGACAAGGTGTACCTATAATTCGAATGTTTTTTTGTCAGATTATTGATATTCCATAAATTTTAATGTTTTTTACCTTCTTCGCACGGAAGGATTTTCGGAAATCGGAATTACCACAGAAAGGTAGAAATACCACGATGTGGGAACACTGCTGAGTGTCAGTATTGTATCACACCTTTAGAATTTTTCAGTCTATTCCTACTTAGTTTGTGCTAGAGAGACGCATACTTGATAGGTCCTTTGTGATACCAGATGCGTGATAGATGGAGTGATAAGCCGACAGTTAATTATTTATTTAATATAGCTGATTGTTATTGTCGGTTTAATTAACTGAAACTATTTACCAATCTCGTTTCACAAGTTTTAAATCAGAAATAGAAATATTTTCAAGTATTTGCAGGAATATTGGTCGCCGGAACTTGTGTTTATTTCCGTTTTACGTACCTATCTATAATTATTGGTAGAACATTCATGAGACTTTAGGCGTCTGATTTGTGATCTTATTCTTACGCCTTTATAAGCATTGACTACGAACAAACGGATTTCTCTGTCCCGTCTCATGCAAAATATGCGTGCGTGATGGTGATAGCTCTCGGCGTACTTCACAGTTAAACATAGAGTAAACCAAATTGGGAATTACTTTAAGGACACCTTGTATACGTTCTTAAGAAAAATATGCACACTCAGGGCTATCGTGAACAAAATTTCCGGCGAAATATTTCCCATTTTGCAAAAATGGGAATCGGCAATGAATTTCGAAAAAGGGAAAAATTCACCCGGAATAAATTGGTATCGTGAATAAAAGTTCCCCACGGTATTTGATGGCATTCCCCCGGAATATTATCTTCGTTAATTTGTAAGTGGAAATTCAAAACGTAAGCAGTTTCTGTGGGAGTTTTTCTTTTGGATTTTTTTTTTTTTAATTTGGTTTCCTTGAACCGAGGTAAAAGAATTTGTTTACCAATAGGAGCAAAGAGGATGTAAAGAAGTTTTTGAATCTTCTAGAAAAAGAGCTGAACAGTGCTGGGCATCCAATGAACTCAGCTTGACGATGGCAGGAGTGGTGAATGGGTTTTTGATTGTTGAGAGGTTGTCTGAGAGAAAATCCAACAGATACTTAAACATTGGTTTAATGATCCTGTAGCACTGGTGAAATCTAATAAGGAACGAATACATGTAATAACTTTATTGCAACGCTATTTGATTTCTACTTGCAACGCTTGTGGATAACTAAGGGATTGGTTTTATCTCTTATAGTTCTTGTGTTCAGTTTCACTTAATTTTTTCTTGTTGAATTTGTTCCTCGGCCAGCAATCTAAACGAAGGGCTGTGTATTTTGTAAGCTTATATGTTTTCTATTTTACCGAATCGAACACTTTCTTTACTAAAATACAAATAAACCCAATTCGTGTCTTTGCAATTAATCAAATAATCGAAATTAATTGGTATCAAACACATAAAGGGTGATTTTTTAGCTGGTTTGGTTTTGGCAACACTGGTTTTGACAACTGACGTGTGTTTAGTACCTTGTGTCAATGTCAAACAGCTTCAGTTTGGTTTGCAATTAAACCATGGATCGTCTTACAAATGAACAACGCTTGCAAATTATTGAATTTTACTATCAAAATTCGTGCTCGGTTCGAAATGTTCATCGCGCGCTGCTTCCATTTTATGATCGGCATTCTCGACCTTCTGAGCAGTCTATTCGGAAGATTGTGACCAAATTTCGCACCAAATTTACTTTGTTGGACATTAAACCACCAACACGTTTACGTACTGTGCGTAGTGAAGAAAATATTGCGGCCGTATCAGCTAGTGTGACAGAAGACCGCGAAATGTCGATTCGGCGCCGTTCCCAGCAGTTAGGCCTTTGTTACAGCACTACGTGGAAAATTTTGCGGAAGGATTTGGGCGTAAAGCCTTTTAAGATACAGCTGGTGCAAGAACTAAAGCCAGCCGACCTACCACAACGCCGAATTTTTGGTGAATGGGCTCTTGGAAAGCTGGCCGAGGATCCGCTTTTTTATCGAAAAATTGTGTTCAGCGATGAGGCTCATTTTTGGTTGAATGGGTACGTAAATAAGCAAAATTGCCGCATTTGGAGTGAAGATCAGCCAGAAGCATTGCAACAGCTACCAATGCATCCCGAAAAAGCCACTGTTTGGTGCGGTTTATGGGCCGGCGGCATTATTGGGCCATATTTCTTCAAAGATGATGCGAATCGCAGCGTTACTGTCAATGGTGAACGCTACCGAGCGATGATAACAAACTTTTTTTTGCCCGAAATGGAAGTTCTTGACTTGCATGATATGTGGTTTCAACAAGACGGTGCCACATGCCACACAGCACGCGAAACAATGGCGCAATTGCGAGGCGAGTTTGGTGAACAGTTAATTTCACGTTTCGGGCCGGTCAATTGGCCGCCTAGATCGTGCGATTTGACACCATTAGATTATTTTTTGTGGGGGTATGCCAAGGCTAAAATGTGTATAGGGACAAGCCCGCTTCGATTGACGCACTGGAAGCCAACATCCATGCATTCATTCGTGAGATACCGGCCGATATGTGTGAAAGAGTATGCCAAAATTGGACTCAGCGGATGGGCTACCTGAGACGCAGCCGCGGTCAACATTTGCATGAAATTATCTTTAAACATTAAATTGCAAGGTTCAAACTATCGATTCAAATAAATATTTCATTCATTTTTTCGAATTTTTTGTGTTTTTTTTTTAAAAAAGTTCTAAACCTCTTAAAAAATCACCCTTTATTTGCAAAATATTCCCAAAATTGAATTGACATCTGTCGATGCAATCGAATATATCTTCGAAAAATTCCGGAGGAAATAAATTTTGAATTTAGAAAAAATGCGATAAAAATTAAGTTCTTTTATTTTTTTTTGAAGAGATTGAAAAGTTTTTGTTTTGCTCTTCGCGAATGGAGTTTGATGTATAACATATAAGTATAAGTATAAGTTTTGTCTATTGTTTTGTGCCTATGAAAGTCACAACAAAATCGTACCGGAAATAGCCCGTTTCTTCCATCCCTGGGCAAAAATGTCCGACAAACCCTGTTTTTTTTTTCTCTTAAGCTTAGTACGCTCATGGTCCGAAACGAAAAACCCCCATACAAAAGTGGGACAACGAAATCATGAATCAGAAATTTCGCTCTCCTTTTCGTTTTGCAGTACGCAGCTGCTGCGAAAAATAATTAAAGCAAGTCAACTACCGCTGGAAACAGTAAAGAACTTGAATATTTCAGCGGAAAGATTTATTTAATTTTTTTCTTGTAATTAACTGAGAAGTTGGCGGAAAAAGTTGTTCATACTGAAAAATTTTGAAAATTTGCTAATTTATTTTGATAAAGTAACTTTATAATTATAAGCAGCATTGGAAGACCAAGATTGAGTTCAACCATCAAGTTTAAGTGGTCAAAAAAAGCAAAAGAAAATGTTTACGGCTTCGTTTTTCGTATGGCTATATGTAACTGGGGCCTATACGAAAAGAGTAGGTACGTTCGCAATTGAAGTATGTATTTATTTTTTTTTTTAAATCCTAAGGAGCCAAAAATCACCAAAGCTTATAGTAAATAGTCTAAATTAGGATGATTCCCAAATGACAATTTTGGGGACCCAGCTAAAAGTTCGAGTATCTATACCGGAGATAAAAAGCCGGTGATGGCAACACTGCTACTTGTGAAGCAGCTGATGGAACTCTTCGCATATTATTTTACGCTGCCTTTTCGCAGACGTTTCGCTGTCCATTTGGAGACCATCGGAAAATTTCGTTTCGGATCATCTGCGTATGCCCTAAGACGAAATGCGGTCGGCTTGATTTAAGATTTCCAAAAATCACATAAATTGCAGTAGATTGTCAGTCGAGCGCAGTGGTGCAGTAGATTTTATTTTTTTTCCTAAAATTGCAGTAATTTTACTGCAACTGCAGTAAAGTTCGAACCCTGTCCAGGAGCCAATACTTATGGGCTTATTAACAAGGCAACATAGCTCATCAAAATGTAGCAGTTCTCTAAAGAAAACAATGCCTTCAAATACGAGCCAAATTCATAATCAAAGTTTCCAGCAATGTCACAGCATCGTTCCAAGTTCATTCGTGCTTGCCGCATTCACCGCCAAAATTTACCTTTTCTTTGATTTGCCTCCCTCTTTCTTTTTCTTGTTTCTTTTCTCTTGGTGGTTCGCTTTGTTGGTTAGGCTCTGTTCTGCTGAAATAAATTTTCAAAAGAATTCACCGGCCGTCAGTGGGTAGTCACTCACTGGTAATTTATTTGCGCATTCAATTGCCAGGTAAAAATGTCATTCGTATGTAAATTCCAGCTAACTTTGCGATCGAACAAAAAAAAACTCGGATATAGGTACTACAAACAAACTGGAGGCAAAATAACAAGAAGACTGCATTGGGCGAATGTAGGAAATATTTCCCCTCGGCCTTTCCGTAAGTACGAGCATGCATTTTTTGTTGGTGAAAGAAGAACAGAGTCCACAAATGAAATAAAATACAGCCAATAAGGATAAAAACTCGGATTGATTAAAGGTAAAGCTATTAAGTTTGAATCGTTCACAATCGATCGGCGATCGATTGTTATGATTTAGATTTGAGGGCAAAGACGAGTCGGGCGTCGTTAATGTTGCCTAGAGGTTCACGCATTTCACTTTAAATACATTTTAAGATGCCTTTTTTCATCAAAGACCGATCTGCGTTCATATAATTTTTTTAAATTTAATACCGTACTTCCATTAAAAATGCAAAACCTAACAGCGACGCAAAACTTATTTTTCGCAAATATTCTTATTTTTTTCAACCATATCTATTGAATATGCACCTAACAAAGAATTCCAACCCTTTGAAGCCTTACACAATCAGAAGCTCTCGCTTCATTTGCACCCCCACACACGTCCATCGGCATTATGCGGTTTATAACTGCTATTGCAAATTCAAAAAACAAATCTATAAAATCTTACATAGATATCGGTCAGATACGAACCCTACTTCTAATCATAGACACCTTAAACCAGCATTACTAACATAGCTATTCCAGTCAAAAATAAAAACATCCCGAAAAGCACAGATTGTGATTTGCAACAAAACTTCGATTGTGTTTCTGTTATATTTAAGTAATCTGTAACACAATCGGTTCTTTATCAGTTGTATTCATCACTTTTAACATGAATAATTCATGTTACCGTGGGACTACTTGTAACTTTGTAATTCGAAATGGTGTAATATACGTTTATTAAGTTTTAAATTTGTTCACAAAAAGGGGGAGATGTTTGAAAATAGTTTTCCAAAGTTCGTTAGTTAGAATTTCCAAAAAATTGGTAATATAAAACAGTTACGTTTAGTAAATTTTCATTTTGGTTACTTCTAACTAAAAAGCTATTGAAATTATTGCGTATAGCAGAATCTTAACAACGAAGTAACTTAATTACGATCAAAAGTCGTGAAGTTTTTAATATGTACCAATTAAGTTTACAGAATTTTATATAAATAAAGAAACTCATTAAAAAGGAATGTCATTGCTAATTTGTTTATATGTTCTTACAATAAATCGTATATTCACATTAAAATGTGAATTTTATGACAGCTTTTCTAACGTCATTTGTAATTATTTCATTTTTAATTTCTTGCAAACAATAACAGATATGGAAAATAAAAAAAAACGAAAACATTCTAACTTTTTGACATCAGAACAACTGTAATAATAATGTTGATGAGAAAAGTGAAATTTCAGTGTCAAGCTTGATGACGTCTTTGTAACTTCATTATAACTGAAAATACTTCACTTTATCAAGCAGCGTTGCCAAATCAGCTTCCCGCAATGATTCTATATTGCAGGAAATGTTACTTCAATGTACAAAAAGAAGATATAGTCCCGAATGTAATATCGGCGTTTCTCGCAGACGATTCCCTATTAAAAAATATGTTTTAAAAGTGAGATCATGATTTTTATCTTCGAAAAGTAAAAAAAAATATATATAAAGGGTTTTCCAATGAGAGGTGTTATTGTGAATGACCCGCTATTTCGGTAGCTGTCACTTTTGAAGCTTTTATTATTTGACATTTGACAAGTAGAAACTACGCCATTACTAAAAATGGAACGAAACACGCTTCAACAAAGCATTGTTCGCAAAACTAAAACATTTTTTGACCGTCGTGAAGCACCTTGTCGGACCGCAATACAAAAATTGGTGGAAAAATTCGAGCTGTTGGGACAAGTAAGTGATGTGAAGAATAAAACCCGTGCACGTCGCTCAAGAGCAACTGAGAATATTGCTGCTGTAGCCCAAAGTGTTGAAGAGAACCCAGGTTTGTCCATTCCTCGTCGTTCTTTGGAATTGGGCATTCCACAAACGACATTACGCCGTATTTTGTATAAAGACTTGGTTCTTAAGGCTTATAAAGTTCAGTTAACACAAGAACTCGAGCCGGCCGATCATCAACAACGTCGTCTCTTTGATGATTGGGTCCTTGAAATGCATGAAAATGATCCGGAATTCCATGGAAAAATCATCTTGACTGATGAGGCCCATTTCCACCTCGGTGGCTACGTCAACAATTGTCGCATCTGGTGTTCGGGAAACCCAAGAGTTATTGTTGAGAAGCCTCTACATCCTCAACGTGTGACTGTTTGGTGCGGTTTATGGTCCGGCGGGGTCATTGGACCTTACTTTTTCGAAAATGAGGTTGGATCAACAGTTACGGTGAATGGATTGCGCTATCGAGAGATGATTAATGATTTTTTATGGTCGGAGTTGGATGGTATTAATCAGGACAACGTTTACTTTCAACAAGACGGCGCTACGAGCCACGCAAGCAACGAAAGCATTGTCTTTTACGGGAAAAGTTTCCGGACCGTGTTATCTCTCGAAGAGGTGATCACAATTGGCCACCGATATCTTGTGATTTAACACCTTGCGACTTTTTCCTTTGGGGCCACGTGAAAGATAAGGTCTACGCCAACAGCCATGCGTCGATTCAAGACCTCAAAGATAAAATTCGTGAGGCAGCCATTTTGCGATTTGGTTATGGAAAATTTCATGAAAAGGATATGGTCCTGTATGCGTGCTCGTGGTGGCCATTTGGCTGATGTTGGTTTTCATTATTAACGGCATAACTTCCTCTTTATTATAAAATTAACATCCGATCCTTTGTCTCAAAAAATTACATTTTTCTTTGGATACCAAAATAAAAAATAACACCTCTTATTGGAAAACCCTTTATATATATAAAAGTGTAAGTCAACAACCAAATGTAAGGTAAAAAGTTTAATGTAACTCTGGTTTTTTGGAAAAAAGTTGTTTAAATTCTTTGACGGGCGGACTCACCTCATTATCGAGGTGAGGATGATCATTTATTATAATTGTCACATAGCCTTGCTATTTTTATTCCCTGGTTATATCTTATATTAAGTTTTTTGTTTGATGATGTTCACAAAAAAGGCAGAAAAGGAGAAATTCTGCATTATTTATCAAAAGTGTTTGGAAAAGCTGGAAAGGTTAAGTTTACGTGATACGGAAAAAGAACTATAAAAATCAACGCCGAACATTTTTAAAACAAGTTTCTGAGAATGTTTGGCAACAGTGACTTTAATGTGTTCGACCAGTTAGTTATAAAGAGGTTATAATGCTATTCAAGCTTGTTCTCAATTATAATAATGTTGATTTAATGTTTTGAAAAAAACTAAAATGTCAAAAAAAAACAACACATTATTGCAATTCTATAAAAAGTTTAATTCAACCAACTCCACTGAATCAAGTCACTTGATTTATTTTTCTCTAAAATAAAACAAAAAAAAGTTCCTGAAATCTCAGATATTAGGTGTTTTTCTTTTTTAGTTCAGAGCTGAGCACTGAACTGAGCTCGAGCATTATGAGCGCGCTCTGAACTGAGCGTGCTCAGAGCATTCTGATGTTTTTTTTGTTTTTCCTGTTTTTTTTTCTTTCAAATGTGACTGGAAGTGTGCTTGTACATGTGTAATCAGCATTTTCCTCAGGCTGTTCAGTCAATTTATTCTGAGCTCATAGAGCGCGCTCTGATCATGCTCTGGACGAAAAAAGAAACACAAATTTGAGCTCTGATGTATCTGAGCTAAAAAAGAAACACGAACTTTTTGTATAACAGTTCAGGTTATGCTCTGAACTAAAAAAGGAAAACGCCTAATGAAGCTTTAAATCAAATTGAATTTGTTATTTTCGCACAGGCGGCATCACTGATTATTGACAGCCGATTAGCCGAATAACCGAATGAAATATCCGCTTACTTGTTGTTGTTAAATCGCATAAATGTTGAAATAACCGTTTTGAAACATTCAATTGTTATTTTGTTGTAACTTTATTTCAATATCATTTGAAAGAAGATTTTAGTTTTAATATTATGATTCATGTTTTAATCATGTTTCATATAACAACCGCCATATTTTTCATCATTTTATATACCTGTTTTAAGATGTGAAAAATACATTTCATCTTATTGAAACTGATATATAAAAATTTGTTTCTACAAGTCTTTTGTGATTTTGAAGCTTAAATACAAATTTGTAAATTCTGATTTTCAAACTTTTCTTTTGTTTAACACTTTTTTGGAGGCGCGTGAATTTTCCAGATCCAATACATTAATGTTCATTACAAAAATAGTATTCGTTGTAAGATTTTGGTCAGAAATATGAGCAAATTCGAACTTCCAATAACATGTTATGTAAACTACCTTATACCTTTCACACCGGACACATTTAACTTTATACTTCATAATTTGTTTGTCCACATGAAGCAAAGCAATTCAAAAAGCGTTCTAATAATTATATCTTATTTTAAACTTCTGGAATTTTAACAGAATTATTTCTTATACTTTTATCATATCAAAAATATTCAGTAAATTTTTGTTTGAAAACATTAATACAACATAACCGCTCCTCCTAATTTTATTGCAGAATTGTTTAATTCATGCTAGTGGTAACACTGAATTGTTACATAAACAACAGAACAAATCAACAGTTGCTTAATGATTACATTACTAAAGCATTGGTTAAGTTAAATGCAACATGTTTTCGTCGAAACAACTTAATGAAAACTGTCATTTAACAAAAAATAACCTAACTAAAACACAATTAATACAAAATTGTTGCAAAATATGAGGGGATATGCGGCAATTTTGGTTACAATGTGGGATATGACAATGTCGTGCAACACTTTGAAAATAACTTGATAATTATATTAGATTTCTATGTACTATATTAAGACCCAAGTGTGCTATTCAGGCATGCCCTAGCAGATCAGAAACTTAAACTTTGCCTTGCACTCAAAAATCTTATAAAGTGTAAGAGTATGTAAAATAGTACAGTTGGCGCTTATAACTCTCTAACCAGAACATGCGACAATTGCCGGTTACTTCAACTTTTAAAACCTCACGTTGTTATTTGATATAATACTGCCATATCAGATGAATAACCCAAACGTGAATTTTATTTAACACTATTCATTTTTCTATATTTTATGAACCTTTCGTAAATCGAGCATTGCTTCTCAGATAAGAAAACAACCAACCAAACTTTTTATCAACGATTATATTTAGATTGAATTGAATTGAATTTCTGTTTTTGGGGAAGTTAAAATTGTTTTCCACAGCGCACTCTGGTATTTTCAAATGTACCTAGGCATTTAGCTAATGTTTGGAGAGAAAAGTTGGAGGGCAGCTAAAATTTAGATTAGCTGGGACAGCGTACTAAGCTTAACTTAAACTCTTTTTGAACTTCCACCAAAAAAAAAAAACAAGCTTTTGTGGTCAGGAAAATCTGTATTCCATATTTCTCTTCATTTTCACAGCAATTTGTGGACCGTTGTGAAAATAAAATAAAAATCTTCTTTATATAAGCTGTTTAGCTTAGTTATGTTACCTTATTCTTATTCATCAAAGGGCAGCTCATAACTGCCCACTTATACTTTTCTAGTAACTAATGGAGGACTTTATAAGTATTAATTTTATCAAAGTAGTAACACTCGAAGTGATAGGACATAAATATCATTCATATACTGCATTTTCACCGTCACGGAAGATTAAAGGGGTGCCCAATACTAATACTGAAAAGGACAGCATTACCTAACAAGCAAATTTACGTGATACGTATTTTGGTCGACCATCTTGTTTACGTGGTAGGAATTATGGGAGCGTTCAGCATGTAGATCATTTTATAGCCATGTCTTACGAAATTTCGCTTTCCTATAAAACAAAATGGCTTCCGGCAGTGATGAACGAACAATTATTTATTTATTTCGTATAACTGATAAATTAATTCTTACTACAATAATTACCACTTTAATTACACATGTTTTAAATCTTTGGGCTGTAACGGAAATTTACTCTCAAAACCAAACCACAAAAAAAAAACTCATGCATTCGAACAAAAACTATTAATATTTTTACTGCTCATTACTTCATTAAAATAAATTGTATGTACAAAAGAACAAAATAAGAGATTCATTTATATGTGAAGAAATAAATACCTTATAGCTTTTAATTTCAAACACAGTTGTATTCACAACTCTTATAGTTATAAAAAAAATCCCGAATTCCCGATTCAGAAAAGTGCTCTAAAATCCAAAAAGGAAAGCTTTTTTTCTGTCTATTGAACATATAGCAAAACTGTTAATTTCTGCCCAATCGAATACCACACTAAGGCCCGGTTTGTTCAATCTTGGTTATCTTTAAACATCGGTTGTTCCAGCTGGTAACCAGCGAATGGGTTTGTTCAGCAAAATACTAACCAGAGAATCAGTGGTTTGGTTAGTTAACTTGAGCGGTTTATGAGATTTAACCGCTGATTTTCTGTAATTTGGTTTGTTCATGTTTTTTTAAGGACTTGGTATTAATTTTGACGTATCTGGTACACAAAAATATCTGTACAATATTGTGCATACAAAAATAGATTTAATAAAAATAATAAAACGATCGACTATATAACGCAAGATGGAGTGAACCAATCAAATCTTTCACATCGGATTCGTTGACGTTTTCAAGTGATACATGTATAGAATACACTACACGCCACTCAATTGAAGGTGAGGTTGCAGGTTCCTTACAAAATTATGGATGCAAAGGATGAATTAAGATTATTTTCAACATTTTTAGCCGATGACAGCTCTCAGATAAAGCACACGCATTAGAGGAAATATTGAGAGATTAAGAAAATTGGGATTGTCGTTGAATAAATTAACATGACGCCGTTTAAATTGTAACAAATTTAATTGGTTTTATTGATTTGGCTTTATTTCGGTTTCGTTTTCCAAAAATAGCTTATTGTCTCACAAAAACAAAGTTTCATTCTTCAGTCCTTAAGAAATTCCTGTACTATTGGATTTTGACATTATTTTTTTGTGTTTAGTAAGATGACTAAAAATAAATTCATTAATAAAAAATCTACCTAAGCAAATTATTTATCAAAAACAAAAGGACCCGAAAAACAAAAAAAAAATAAAAAAATTAACCATGGATTCGGTCGATCACTGAATTGCCAAGTAAACTGGTAAAATGGAACGATTTGTTGCAAAGCTATGGTTTGGTGACCGAAGTGGAAAAACGCTCAACAAACACTCATTGGTTTATCACGGATTTATAGTCATTGGTTAACCTAAATCTATGGTAACATAACCAAGGATTTAACCAGCCGTGAACAGGCCGGCCCTAGTTCTTGCCTTAGTAGGAACACGAGAAATAAATTCTGCTTTTATAACTTTGTTAATAACTCAATGTGTTATTCGCATATGCATTAGTATAAGAATTGTTTTTAAACTCATTTTTAAGTAAACTTTGTTGTTTTATTAATAAATATAGGCAGAAAACAAGCTGGAAACTTTTTTGAGGTTATTGCCGCGATAAATCATGAACGTTTAAGAAGCTGGCAGATGTCTATGTTGAATTTGATATAAGAAGCAAATTGACTTTTCGTTTTAACCATCAAACACAATGCTAATGTCAGTTGCAAAATGGAGGGCCTACAAAGGAGAGAAACAAATATTTGCATATTTTGTTGGGGAGTTTAGTTATTATTATTTTCTTGATTTCTAAATTTTAAGGTTTTAAGGGCCAATGAGTGCCTAGGTGCTAAACGTTTTTGAAAGTGTCATTTTGGCACTAAAGTGCCCGTTGCCCTAAGCGCTGATTATGAGGTCTACCGGATTAATGATCGTATAAACGCGGTGCAAAGCCAATCAGGGCCGGATGAAGAGGTAGAGGGGGCCCTGGGGCAACGAAGGATTGGATGCCCACTGGCCCCTACCAAATAAAATGCACAATTTTGTTCAGTCGATATTTTCAATTAATTACTATCAACGTCGTTTGACAAATTCATATTTTGCTGATCGGAGTGAACAAATATAGATAAATTTGAATAGTTTGTATAATATTTGGAACAATATGATCACTGATCATGTTTGTACAAATTACTGTAGGTAAATCATCGAAAAAAAAAACAAAATATCAAAGGGAAAGTTGTTTACTCGATGGAATTTTGAAGAATTTTATTTCTCTATGGGGTCCCCTCTTTTGTGGAGGCCCTGGGGCCTTAGCCCCCGGATGCCCTCCCCTAAATCCGCCCTGGAGCCAATACCTTTTGTAAGGTTCATTACCCCATTTAAAGCCGACGCCGTCCTTTTGCAATAGTGCACCTAAGGCAAAATTGAACTTAAAATTGATATTCTGCTCGCAACGAATAAAGAACCAATATGGGAAATTCTACCTCCCGTACAGATATATTTGCCAAAACATACCAAACCAACTTTATCCACTCAAGCAAATCAATTAAAAAAATGTGTTTTTTTTTCAGATGATGCCAAAACGAATGAACCCAAAAAGAATCACATGAGAAGAAATGTAACTCCATCTTGTAAGCCCACTCATCTGTCATCGTGCGTACATCTTTGATTTGGAATTTTCAATCAAATAACAGGAAAAGGGATAGACGAGCATTCAAATTGGCTAATACAACTTTAGATATGTCTCAGCGAGATTTCTCCGAGGTAAGTGCAGATATGGAGACAACAATTTACATACCACATTCAATTCTTTTCCAATGTCATGGGGACAAAAAAAAAAAATTAAAACCCACAAGTACACCCTCTTCAGGAAATTATTATACAAAAAAATCCACTTGAAAGCAAACTTTGTTTGCTTGCTTCATATAGCCCACGCTAAAATCTTCACTGTCCCATCATCATCGTCATCATCTCTGCACACATAAAGTCTGTCACGATTGACGAACAAACAAACAAAAAATAAAACCAAATCGAATCGAACAAAAAGCAGAGGAGTTACAAATTCGTTTTTCCCATTGCGAGAGAAGGGCTGATCTTCTGTCCAGCGCCGCTTAAGCCCTTTTTGTCGCTTCGCTGCTGGACTGTTTGCAGTGCAGCCCAAATCTAAGATTTCAATCTTTTTCCGAAAACAGACGACAAAATGAGACGGTTCTCTGTTCAAGTCCAGCTTTATAAGGGTTTTTTTTTGTTTTTTCGTTCAAGTCTGTCTGCCGCAGTGTTTCATTATCCACATTTCGTCTGTTTGCTTTATGTTTTGTTTACCTTGAAAAAAGGCGGTCTAATCATTTGGGTTCATCTGCGCGATTTCTTCAGAATACAATTTAACTCTTTGACTGAGCGACTGCTGTTATTGTTCTGCTGTGCCGCACACTTCAGTGTATTGTTTCGAAATGAAGTAATTAGGAGAGCGTTGAAGGTTCCTTTTGAAATATTTGAGATAAGCTAAAGTGAGGATATTACACGTTTCGGTTTTGAGTTCGTGGGTCAAATCTTGTGTTTTGCATTCTCTTTTGGCAAAATCCACCGGCAAAGTAAGGTACTTGAGGAGTAATGGGTGTTTGTTGGAACACGATATATTTTTCGCTGTTGTTCATTCATAAGAAGATCGTTTTTGATTGGGTTTTGCTCCAAATTGCGAGGGCATAAATGTTTAGTCGCAACAGTTTAGTGGGTAATGGGGAACATTTTATAATCTCAATTGCAGATAATGTTGGTTTGTCAAAAAATGTTTTACTTTGAATACGGTTTTTTTTACATGGACCCCAAGCACTTTCGGAAAAAACCGAACAAATAACGGCCCAACAAAAACTTAATAAGATATATCGCTTAGCATGCGTTGGTAAAACGGGGACAATGAAAACTTGTCCAACCGCAGCCATAGGGGCAATGCTCAGTCTTTTGCCTTTACATATTTCTGTAAAGAAGAAAGCTGGTTTCAGTGCCCTCAGGCTCCCTGATATATCAAATCTTAAAGCAGGAAACCTCACAGGACACCTTAGGGTACTACAAATGCGCCAAGATACCTGTGATCAAGGTATCAGAAACCATGCTTAAAAGGCTTCGCTTCTCCAGGAAATTTAAGATAGACAGGAGTACCTGTGAAGGCAACCAATTCGTAATACCATCAGGATCACAAATCTGGTACACCGATGGTTCAAAGATGGAAGATGATGCCACCGGTGCTGGGGTCTATGGGCCTAGGTTCCAAAAAGCTATAGCTCTGGGAAACTCACTAGACATCTTTCAAGCGGAGGTACACGCCAGAGAGATATGTTTCCGAGAATGCTTAAAGGTGCCCGCATCTACATCCTCTCAGAAAGCCAGGCAGCTCTTAAGGCCCTAAGATCGAATTCGATCAGATCAAAGCTGGGTTTGGGAATGTTTTAACCTCCTTGAAGATCTGGCCAAGGACAACATAGTCACCGTTGCTTGGATACCAGGTCATGAGGGATTTGAGGGCAATGAACGTGCGGATTGTCCGGCGAGAAGAGGCGCATCTCAAAAAAATGGGACTTTCCGACGATGACTCCTGTCGACTCTGCGGAGAAGATGAGGAGACAACGGAACATGTACTCTGCGAATGCCCTGTTGTGGCAAGGGGCAGAGATATCCACATGCAAGGGGCGTTTTTAAGTCCTGCAGATGTAGGAAACATGGAACCAAGAAGGGTACTGAGGTTTATAAAGAGCCTTGACAGCTCCCTGGGTTAAACAATAGGGGCCAACACAATAGATCTCTTCTGGTCGCAGTGTACGGGGCCTAATACTTACAATACAATACAATACAAGTACTTTCGGAAAGGGAAATGCTTCATTCATCGATTTTGTCATCTTTCAAACTAAAAACAAATTTATATGAAGATGACGAATTGGAATCGTAAGAGGTTATAGACTTAAATGAAAGCGTTAATGGGGAATATATGAAGAGTGTAAAAACAACACGAGTTCGAAACGGAATTTCCGTCTTCATCGGGAAACACCTTTCAAACAAATGATTCGGAAAACATGACGGTCAAAACACCTTTCGAGTATTTTGCGAAATATTTTCGATACGATACGTTTTAAAAAATGGCAACATACACAAACTTATATGCAAAACAGACCTATTATTACAAAGGTTCTTTTCGTGATACAAATCCGACAGAAAAGTTGAAATTTGTTGGTATTCGTGTATTGATGGGTTGTCTCAAATTACCGCAGATAAATATGTTTTAATATGTTTTGGTGCAATGACCTAAGAATCGAATCTGTTGCTTCTGTTATGTCCATCACGTGGTAACCAATCCTGAAATGCCTGGCGACTGTAAAAACAAATTTGTTAAGATTCGTCCAATTATAAACTGTGTTTTGAAACGATGTCGAGATGTGGAAGGAGTAGCTGTAGATGAACAAATCATTCCATTCACTGGTCATCTCAACGCGAAGCAATATGTAAAGGGCAAGCCATTCCCGTGCGGAATAAAAGTGTACGCTTTATGTGGCTAAAGTGGTTTTTCCTACAACTTCTTCATATATTTGCCCCTGTACTACATCTTTTCAGTTCCTATGAACTATTTGAGATTCTCCGGGATCGGGGTGCAGGTAAGAATTATATTTTATGCTACCATCTTTATGATTTCTTGTAATGTTAAAACAGGAACCATGCGTACAAACCCATTCAACAATCCACCATTTTTATCAGACGCAGATTTGAAAAAGAAAGGTCGGGGATCTTCTGAATCTGGATTATCTACAACCTGTAAAAGGTGTAGACCGTAGACCACCAGCGGTTTCAGATTTGTAGTCAAAATAGTTCACACAGAAGTTTCAAGGCTAGGCTAGTGTCTCACAGCTGATTGAAACGTGAAACGACAACTAGTTGGTGTTCGGTGTGAATGCATCGACGCGTTTTCGACGAAAACACGAAACTACATACAAAAAGTTGTTATGATTTTACAGATAAAGCAAGGGGAAATTCGAAAAAGTAAAAACGCTTGTGATTTGTCTTATGTTGTTTTCCATTGGGACAGAAAAATCACTTTTTCCAGATTCAGTGCAGTTTTTCTGCTTTCGAAATCAGCTGGTTGTCAGATTTCATGTTCCATTGGCCGGAAAAAAAGCAAGTCAGAGCAATTTCGTGAATCTCGATTTCTGAGCAGATTCACACCTACTTAGACTACAAGTCTGTAGAGAATAGATAAAAATTTACATTTTGCCGCTGCAAACTGGAATGTATATTAGCATAAATTGAATAGATTTTTATTAACAAAAATTGCAATTTAAGAACAGCTTACTTTTAAAACACGGACCACCACAAATGCCAAGAGAGAAACATCTCGTTTCAAAATCCCAAATGGAACGGGCACGAAAAATCTGAAATCTGAGAGCAAAGTCTGAAAATCCCAATGAAAAAACGACATTAATTGACAAATGCCACTTAAGTATTGACTTAGTCAGCGGTGAATCCAAACTAACTATTTCCTAACTTATTTCATATAATTTAGACTAAGAATTTTTTTGAAAAAAGTCGTATCTAAAATGTTTTTTTGTTAGTAGAAATAAAAATTATTGTATAATAGGTAAAAATACAAATTGCAATTTTCACTTAGGGAAAAAGGGCATTTTTTTCGAATATAGGAATGATTTTACAGATAAAAATTGGAAAGTACTAGCGTACCCGTGCGAGAACTCTCACATTTGGGAACCAGAACCCGTCACTTTCTTCATACAAGTTAAAGACGATAACAAAACATTTATTTTATATATTATACTATAATCAGTGACTTGGGTGAAGGTGTACCTGTCCAAAAAGCCAAACACATGGCTGATTCATATCCTTACGCAATATTTAAAGAATCCAAGAGACTTGATGTGTATTGCTGGGCTGATAGGCAATACACATACAAATGAAGTTGAGTGGATCCAAATGTTTTGTTCATAAATTATATGTAAACTAATAACAATGTATTGAATAGACCGTCAGCTCCCGCGCACCTACCCAAAATAAAATTCTCTCTTAGATTTCCTATCTTGAAACTTGAATACGTGACACTGTTGAAAAATGGCTTATTGTTGTACTGATTTCAGTACTATTTGATTTCCCGAGTACGCAAGTACCACTTCCCAATTTTGAGTACAACTTGTACTATTCCTAATTGTTGAAATTCAACCTAATGAGGTTTTTTCACTTAAGGGCATACACTCCAAAAATTAATTCCAAGTCCATAATATTCACTCATTTAACCCGAATATAAACTCAGTTTTTCTTAAGCATGTCGGCGTTTAATCCAATTGAATTTAAACTGCACTGCGGATACCTTTTTGAGTATTTTAAATCGGGTTAAAACTAAATTTCATGACATTGACATTTTTTCGTTTAGGAAATAAGTAAAAGTGAAATAGAATGTTAAATGTAGCCAGAAGCTAAAAAAACATGGATTTCATTTGTAAAGCGGATGAATTTAATGGAACAGCAGATGCTAAATCAACCTGGTCTTCGATTTTATCGAATGCAAAAGGTTAAATTCATAATTGATACAGTAAAAATGAAACTCAGGAAACAGCTAATCAAATCAATTGCCAAGTCGCAAAGAACAAAATATAAATGTCATTTTATGTGAAATTTAGAATTGTGTAGGTAATTTAGCTGTTAAATCGATCTTTATCCAGCGGGTTTAATGCATGATGTTCAATGAATATTACAATTGTAAATTTAAATCATCGGGTTTACAAAATGCGGAGTAAAATTTAGGGTGGAAAATTAACCTTAACCTAATTTACACTCGGAGTGAATAATATGGCCGTTGAATTCAATAAAATATTACATTTAAAAAAATTATGTACTATTTTGTACGTTCAGTACTGTTTCTTTTTAGTTTTCAGTACAATTCCGAAAAGCAGATTTCATCTCTAAAACGTGTGAAGAGTCAAAAGAGTAATATGTTTTCACTATAATACTCTTATGACTGTAATCTGTAACTCTATTCCGCTGTCGACTCTCTTTTGTGGCATCGTTTGTACGGGCATTATCAGCGATTCAGTTTCTTAATTTTGGTGGGGAGCATAATAGAACTGTTTGAGGAATTCCGGGCATTCCGGGAGCACAGAACGAAAATTTAGAAATTTATTTCTAGCTTAGCGTTTTTCAAATGGAACGGTTTCGATTTTGGAAGCCTGTGGGGGCCATGCTGCTTTGGAAGACTCTCTAATGTTTATTATTCAGTCAATGACTTTATCAAAATAAGTGATTGTCAGCGAAACCGATTTCCAGGATCCGCAAGAGTTTGTTCGACGCGAATGTAACAAAGTCGAACACGAAAACAATTTGAGTGAAGCATCCAGAAAGTAAAATTTGTTTTACAATTTACTAAGGTAGAGAAATATCAAGGCAAAGTAAAAATCAATTCGAAATATTTAAAAATTGGAGTACAATTTATCGATGGAGAGTACCGAAGTACAATAATCCTATTGTAGTACTTTCAGCAGCGCTTCATATACAGTCAAACCCGCTTATCTGAAACACTTTTTTCATACCCGATTATTTGTCGACCAGTTACCTATAAAACACTCCGCTTAAGCGAAACTCGCTTATGTGAAAAACCCAAATACCTGAAACATATTTTCAGTTATATTTTATATTTTGCATTAAAAAAAAACTCTCCTAAGTGAAAAAATATTGAAACGAACAGAACAAACAATTTGCTGAATGCTTTCACTTCTGTTTTTCGAAAACGACATTTGAACTTCTGACATGTCTCAAGCGTTATTTTTTCCAGGACGCTCCGAAAGATAAATACAAGTTTTTCTAGCTTTAAATTTACGCAATGGAATTTTTAAACCCGCTTGAGTGACATTTTGTTTTGTCTTCACTTATTTTTTCGTTTAAGTGAAAAATCCGTGTAAGGGAAAGAAAGACTGAGACATTTTGCTGTGTCTCTTAAGCGGGTTTTACTGTACTAACAAAACACTAAAACAAACTAGGAAGAGGGAAGTTCCCTTTTTGACGACAGTTTGGAAGATAAGAGTGCTGCCAAATTTGCATTAAATATGAAGTGAACTAGGTAAATTTATAAAGGTTGAAATTACACCTTGTTGCAAGTGTTAGATATTTAAGGTCTTAAAAAAAATAGGAGTACGAATGCGAAAGGAGGAGTACGGGAGTACGGAGGTGTTGAAAGGAGTACAATACTCCTATGGGAGCACTTACGGCAACGCTGGGCATTATGAATGAAAGAAAAGTATTTCCCTGAATCATGGTTGCGTAGTTGAAATTTAATGTATTAAAATTAAGCTTTTAAAAAGGTTAATATGTAAACAAAGTAAAAATGTAAAAAAAAATCTTAAGATTGGTTGAGCGTGCGAACCGCAAGAGGTAAAAATACACTTCATAAACTAAAGAAATAATGTAGAGCGGATGGGAACACTACTCACGACCGAAGGTGTCTACATTTTTACCCGACTGGACCCAGAAGGAGGTTAATGCTTTTTCCGCGTATGTTTGTCAGTTCCATTGTGAACTCTTGTAGCCTAAACGTCTTGAACGACTTTGGAAAATTACGCGTCATTAGATTCGTATTTTTCCCTGGACTGTCATTGACTAAAAAGCTAAAATTTAATAGAGTTAATTGAAACAGCAAAAAAACCGACTTCATGTTAAAAAGGAACTTAAAGAAATGTGAAAGCAAGTCAAGTATAACTAATTGGCAATCGGAGGCTACTATTGTCAGTTAGTAATATGTACTTGAATGTTTTTTTAACATGTTTTTAGTTTAGAGTCAGCCAAATATTTTGGTTTTTTAATTCTATTGTTTGAGGGAAGATCTCAAGTGCGTTGTCATTTGACAGTGAAATGAAAAAGTGTAGGCGTAAACATCACTCTACTTATAAAAGTATCATACAAAATGGCTGACATTTAAAATTGATGTATAAATGACTTTTATTTCTCGATAGCACTATAAGTAATAAAAGTGATCTCCTTTTATCTTAAGTAGTATCTGAGAGTTCGTCCCCTTTCCGTAGAGGTGGAATATTTAAAAAGATTCTCCCAAGCCGGCGCGGCATATTCTCAGCTACAGGTAGACGATTTTCATTCTGAATGTCAGAAGTCTCTATGCTTTCAGTGACAATTCTTTTCCAGGTACCCGTAAGACAAACCGAAAGTGAAAATGTGTGTCTGCCTGTTGACAGATCCCATACTACTCCCCATTCAGTTCGTTTTTTGGCAGTCAGCTTGCAGCTTCTAGTCATCAATAGGTGTGTTAAGTGGCTTTTAAGTTTCATAAGAAAGATTAAAAAAATACGGTTCTTAGCGTTCCATGCGAAAACTCCAGTTCAAAAATGTTATTTTTCTTGTTTCATGAACCTTTATCTGTATCCTGTTCGACGATATTGATATTTCTATGAGGCCAGTTTCTAAATTCATTCAATCTAACTTCATATGCAGATCTACAGATAGAACATTAATAAAATAATCACTTTAAGCGCTTGGTGATCTGGTAAGTCTTATTTAGGGCTTTCACTAATTAAGGCTATCCTTACCCTTAACAAATGATATAACCAGACTTAAGCAGTTCAACGAATAGCCTGTATATGAAAATTGACAAAGTATACAACTATTTAGAACTATCAGTCCCAATCAATGTCAAATGCACTGACAAGGATCAAGATTTCAATCTTCCACAACCCATCCTAATGATATTTGCATACGCCGCTCCGGATGTTACAATCCAATCCAGTATGGAAACCATGTAAGTGATCTGTTCAAGCATTTTGCAACGAGAATCTAAAGCTATGGTATGGTATAATCAGGCGGGCAATTGAACCGTCCCAATGCGCATGCGCATGCAATCGAATTGGATCAAGTCGCGCACCACTCCATGAGGTTATATGAATCCAACATGAACATGCCCTTCTACTTGGGTTTTGTTCATAAATTCGTACGTCGTACATATGTATGTATCTTATTTCTGATCTGTCAATTTCTGATAATCACTCATGCGAAAATAGACGTTGACGTCTCCCTGTACCGAATAGCAAATATGCGCACGGGGAGAGACAGAGGTACGCAAGTTGACATCGACACAACGATGTCGGCGGTGGTGGCTTTTTGTCGGCTAAATAAAACAACAAAACCCCGAAGAGGACAAGTCCTCAACATGCAGACCAGGCTCGTGAAGATATGATATTGAATTTGCAGACGTCCAGCAGAAAGTCCATGGCTGGCTCTTTGTAGGTGATGCGTATATGTGCTCGTATGTTTGTTTATTTTTGGCTAGTGATCGTTTTGACGTCACAGGAAGAGTAACATTTCGATTTTTAACGGCATACACACCATGGAGGCGAAAGTTGTTAAGCGGAAAGCCTCTTGTTTTGCGAATATTTATTTAATTTACTCGTATTAACTGACGTTGAACGTATAGGACGCTGTAATAGTCCTGCATACTGTATACTATACACTTAGTTCATCAACTCTTGTAATTTTGGAAAAATAATCCTTTGCAAATGATAATCTAATCTTCAGCTGTCATTTGAACTGTCAGGCGTATTTCGTAATCTTTTTACTACCTAGCTTAAAATACTAAATTAGTTTAAGTTGAAATAACAACATTTATTCACAATCTAAAACATTAAAATGCGTTCTTAAAACCAATGAACAGAAAATTCATTCGAACTTTACCTCACAATGGAAATGTCATTGCAATTTGTTTGTTATCTTCGTTTTAGAAATAAAACATTGGGTACCTACCTTCGGATACCCAGTTCATGTAAAACGTCAACTAAATTTGTCTGGACTAGATATACGCACGCGTTGACTAATCAGCTGAAATTGTATTTCTGTTTTCGCGATTTATTTTGAACTTTCACACTTCGAAATGTCAACTGAATATGCACACAACTACCTCCCCAAAAATTTTTTTATATGGGACTTAAAGTTAACTAACAAAAGGGGACTTAAGAGTCGAATTTTATTTTTCTATTTCTAAGTGGCATCGGGTTCGCGGCTCTCGGTTGGTTACCTTCAATAAAATATATCATGTTCGAACTGTCCATCAGGTTTGCTTTAAATTGATCGAAGTGAAACATATTGGCAATTAGAAGTAGAAAAAACAAATTGCAAATTGAGCTATTAGATAGAAAGATAAATCTTTATTTAGCGTCGAAATCTAATATTTATATAAATTTGTACATTAATATGATTCTCGTTATTCGATTTTACAAATTCAAGAACACATTTTTCAAGAGATTTTAAATTTTTTACTGTCTTAATGTTTGTAGTCAGTTCATTATATAATTTGAAATGAGTTCTGAGCCCTTGCGTTTACAAAATTCGGTAACCTTAGGTCATTCATGTCTCTTAAAATGTAAGGTTGGACCTCTCTAATATAACGGACATATTTCGTCAAATATCTTGGCACTTTATTGTTTTTATCTTGAAATCAAAAATTAACAAATTCATTACATTTCTTTGTTTAGAAGACAACCAACGCAACATACTTTACATACTATTGACGTATACCTACTACACTTAAATATATTTATCTTTGTTTTATTTTGCAACATTTGTTATCAACCCAACTGACTTCCATTACACTAAATCAGAACAGTTGATAAATCCAACTTTTTTTGGCTATTTTTTTTTACACACATAATCAACATGGTTTACAAAGTATAATTAACAATCAATTATTATTCCAAGACATTTAATCTTGTTGGAAATTTATGCTCTTGTAGTAGGATTGTTGAAATAAAATAGGATAGCTTTCATAATTCAAGAACTTAACTTTATTTGATGAAGGTTAAGTAGAAGGCAAAGTGTTGTTGAAAAAATTGTTTTTGACGTTAAGGTTAAATTATAATGGCGTGGTAATTTTATAATAGAGAAAACTTGGGTGTGTTCAACAAATCAACCTTTTTCAATAATTTGGTTCTTTATTCTAAGATTCAGATTAAAATAAAATAATATCCTGGACTTAGTTTTATTGGCGTTTATTTTTAATCTGTTTTGGCAAAGCCACTCGTAGTTACTATTTAAGTCCTCTTGAATTTTGTGATGGTTGTCTTCAACATCTTCTCCATCGATGAAAAGTAAGGCATCATCCGCGAACAGAGCAAGCTGACAATATTTCAGTTCCATTTCATTGATGTAGATGAGGAATAGAAGTAGGTACCCCCAGAACTGATCTGGATTGTTTATTGATATTAGCAAAGCCTTTGACATGGTCAATCACATTATTTTGGTGGATAAACTCGAAAAAGTCGGCTTTCGTGGTCTTTTGCAGGACCAGTTCAAGTCTTATTTAACAAATAGGTAGCAAAGAGTGAAAATTGATGAGATAAGGAGCGAAATAAAATTGTTTAACCTAGGCGTATACAGATACCTGACAATTTCATTGTCAATGAAACGTGTCTTTATCTGCACCATCTTTTATAAAACAACTAAGCATCGTTTCTTTTTTTGAAAATAAATCCTTTTTCAGTACTAATCAATTTGACTTCCGAATTTTGTACACATGTTTGTGGGAGAATGGATAACAAGAGAGAAACCGCTTTACTCTTCATAGATATAACGAAGGCATTCGATAATGTGGACCATGAACTATTACTGAATACGCTTGAAAACGCAGGTTTCAGAGATTTTATGCTAAACTGGTTTGCATCATATCTAAAAAATAGAAAACAATTTGTAAAAATATTGCCTTGCTATCAACAATGGTGTCCCACAGGGCTCAGTGCTTGGACCAACTTTATTTTTGATCTTCATCAATTCTATTTTTGACCAAAATTTGAAGCATAAACAAATTTGGCATGCTGACGATGTATTGTACACGTATTCCAGTGTAATTCTATGTTAGACCTGGTTGCAGACATTAACCACGACTTGGAAGTTTTAAAGCATTGTTTTTAAACTCTCCCTCATTGGATTTCGACTTTCTAGAATTCAGATTTCACAGCGTCCATTGTGAGAAATTATGTGTTAGCAATGCTACACCAGCGGTTAATTGCTCTGAAACCTTCCTCGCTGATAAAATACGCACGAACAAATGTTTCGATATTGAAGTGGTCTCCATATGTTTAAATACTTGGGACTACTTATCTTATTAAATAAAATAAATTGGAGTCGCCATACTTCCGTCCTTGAAAAAGTATCTCAAGTAATAATGTATCGGCTAAGACCTGTTTATTCAAGAAAACTCTTCGTTACTGTGTACTATACCCTAGTGCAGTCAAAATTGCAAAATGGGTTAGTTTGTTGGGGAAGTACTTATGCTAATGGGCTGCATCCTTTGATAGTTACCCAAAAACATATCTTAAGGATTATTTGGAAAATGACGAGACGAGATCATAGCTTTCCGTTGTTCAGGAACTCATGAATTCTCCCATTAAAACATCTCAACTTCTACAAAGTCTCAACAATTTCTTTTATAAGAAGTGGGCACCTTTTAAATTTACTTTCAACCTCTTACACTCTGCGCATCAATGACAGTTATTTTCCAGAAGTTCCAGGCCATAGCACTCATAAGTTGCAAAATTTGTTTACTATTGTAGCACCAAGGTTATTCAATAAGCTGTCACTGGCCATTCGGAGCATTAGAAATTCCTTAACCTTTAATAATAAATTGAAAAAATGGCTGTTTAACTTTGATTTAAATGAAATTAATCTCTTATTGCGAGTGACGGTATAATATTAATGTACTATACCCTTTGGCTAACTTTTAATGTACTCTACACTCCCACTGTAAAAATATCGATCATTTATGCCCTTATTGTTAAGTTTTCGTTAGGGTAAATGAATTTGTTGGGAAACTTTAACTATAATTATTTTTATTTGTTAAATAATATAAGGAATGATAAATTCAATTAAATGTAGTAAGATACTTATGGAGAGGCGTGTATTATCGGTTGGAAAGATCGAAGAAGAAGGAAGCCATCTTTTTCGTCTTTTGACAAGCCACGTTAGAAGAAGAGCAGAACGGCTGTGAAAGAGAAGAAGCAATTTTATAACACGATACGAATTTATTGCAACAGGGTTGGCTTAAGGCCGTATATAACGCTTATGACTCGATGTATTCGCCACCAGTTCTTTTCCCAACTACAGAATACTTCTACTTCTTGTTACAATGTATACTTAAGCACATATCTACTTCTTTGAAATTAAACAGCATCAATTGTGAATATAAAACTTCAGTCAGCGCAGTTGCAAGGTTGATTGTCTTAAGCTCATTATCCAATCGAGTTTAGCCTTCTCTAGCTATTGTACTACTTTAATTACCTATTCACTCTGCACATCACTGCGGCTATGTTAATTTCCTGAGAAATGGTTCTAGTCTGACAAACGAATACCATCGTGATGACCCCCAAAGGAACCTTTTCGCCATCTAAACGGCCATTTAGCTCCAAAATTGTTGGCCTCTCGAAATGGTGAACGACAATGAATAACCGTTTTTTTTTGTTTCTCCTTCAGTTTGAATTTTTACTTAAACTAAATCTAAATTCAAATTCGGAAAGAGCGGGAGCAGCTCTTAAAGTGGCACAGAAAAGAACGAGAATCACGACCAAATTCTGAGTGCTTCATGCAGCGATTCCTATCAAATGCGCGGCACAAGGAATTCTGCACGATCACCCTGATCTGTGAGTGGTGCGGTGCTGCTCCAACTAACTACGAGTATGCTGATGCTAAAACAATTCTAATTATTTTTAATTTTCAATTCGATTCGCCCTCGCAAGAAAAAGAGAAATAAATATATTTCATTTATTTGTGTGTTTGCTAAGTTCCGATTCCTGAGAGGAGAGGTACTGATTCGAACGTTCTGATCTGGTGACGGCTTGTATTGTGACAGTAACTCTGTGCGATTGGATGGCACCGATTGCATTTTGTTTGCTTCTACTTCGTTGTCTCCGTCGTTGCGCTTTTTGCTCGCTTAATGTAGTCATTTCGTATGGTTGGTAATCTGATTAATTAGTGATTAAAATGAAATTTCATTCTATTTCCATAAATTCGGAGAATAGATATGTGAAGCCAATGGGTGGTGTGAAAGAAGAGCTGAGCAGCGGACCCGATAGAATCAATTGATTGGGATACCATGGAACTGTGCCCTATAGCTTTTCTTGCATGGGCTTGATTAGTGCAGTAACACTTCCCAGACCTTACTGTGGGTTTGTATAACTTGTACATACGAGTAGTATGACAACGAGGCTACTAAGCGAGGAGGTACCCTTTAAGAAGTTGCTGAGGGTAACTTCAAGCAAGAGGGTATTGTATTCTCCGGCTTCTTTAAGAAGAGATAGGTTAAATCCGGTCGAACGTAATATATTGATATGTTTATAATATTTAGATATTATATTAAGCTAAGCTAATAAGTTAAGGTAAGATGTCAGGTGTAGGTATAGGTTAGTATTAAAAGCCCTTAGTTATAAGTTTTTGTGTTCCTCAATAAAGTTAGTCTAAGCTCAACCATAGAACCGAGTTGTTGTTTGATTGCCACCTGGAAACATAATAATATATGACAATTTAAAAATTATATGTATAAAAATAAGTTGTATTGTGTTTTGTGGCCAATGTTCTCGGTAATGCTTGAACCGATTTTGATCCTGGAAATATACTATGAAAGGTGACGTTAATACCATGGTTTGTAGGTATATACGGTATCTATACATCCCATACAAAAAATGAATTCAAAATATTATGTTTCGAAAAGCACCCATTCGATTGAGTTCAAATTTATACACAGTTTTGGGTATTGCCCTGTGAAGATTGGCCAAAATGGGAGGAAGGGGCGTGGCACCGCCCATACAAAAAAAAAAAAAAAACATTAAAAATCTTATATTTCGAAAGTTTTGTAACACAGAGCATTCATTAACTCACAAAAGAGCATTACAATTAAATTATTTCTTATTTAAATGAATTTTAAATTGTTTTTTTTTTTTTTTTATATTTGTCTTTTTATATTTAGTCAGTCAAATATTTTATTCGAAAAACAAGTCACGGAGAAAAAAAATAAAATAAAAATGTATAGAAAATCAAAAAGGGGATTTTTTCTTTTTCTTATTCGGCATCGCACTGTTTTTATGCTAATAAACATTGTAGGTAGGTATGTATGTATGATTCTCAATTTATTTTGCAAATAGATCAAATTACGTTTTTTGTTAATTTTTAGTTTGAGTTGCCACATTTTTACACAATGCGCATGCTGCTTTATGTAATTCGGTCATTTTAATCAAACCTCAATGATTGACGTGTCTGCCAACCTTCCGCTTTTTCACTAAAGCGCTTTATGGTATACGACATGGGAATTTAAGATCCTACAAATATCCAGCGATTGTCCTTGCAACTTAGTGAAAGTGAGACGCATGGGCATTTTAAGAAGCTTAAATACGAATGGCGAATCGTTCTGAATAAGCGGAATCCGCGGAAAGAGAATGAATTTTCCCCTCAAAATCGTCGCTTGCATGACATCTGATTTGAGATTCTTCAAATCAAATCAAACGCCTTCCGTTGCAAAGTTTCGGTGGATTGAGGTTGCCTAACAAACTTAGCCGACATTCAATTTCAAATTGTGTAGCGGTAAGCTCAAAACATCCAAAGAATTCAAAAATTAAAAATTTTAAATAATTTTTGTTGTATTGGAAATGACACTTCATTACATCATGCTGCGTAAAATCAACCAACAAAAATTGAGCAATGGCACGAGACTTGCGGTTAAGAAGCTAATGACCGACGGTATTGAAGCCACTATTTGAATTGGGAAATTCAAAGCTGAAGACGTTTTAATTCCACGTATCCCGATGATACCAACATACATTCCATTCGAATTCAAACGCTTGCTGTTTCCCATGGACAATTGTATGTAGCCTGTTCACGTGTAGGGAAACCTGCTCATGTGCTTGTGTTTGGACGTGAAGGAAAAACCAAAAATATTGTTTATTTGGCGAACAAATAAAGGAAACGTCCAGCGAAGCGGACGGGGTACCGTTAGTTACACATAAAAATTATTTTGTTATTACTTTCCGGTTCACTTAAATAAAGGCTGTTGCGAAATTGAAAGCAATTTAGGTTCACCAAACCGGGAAACTAAAATATTTCAGGAGTGAAAGACTAAAGTGAAAGTCCTTATTTTTACAGTATTCATCTGCTGATGCGCATTGGTATACCAATTTTTTTCTTTGCTGCACCAAGGAACGAATCCCATTTCAATGCTGGCGGCTTCAAAATTTTAAAGGTGCCAAGGGCAAAGGCGCCAAACAAAGGAAATTAGTTGCTATTCAGTTGCTATTTAATTGCTCTATTCCTGATTTAGTTGCTCTTCGGGAAGTGGAAGATTTTGTGGCGGTCCTAGCTTACCGGTAAAGCTGGGACTGCCACATTGACTTTAAATATTAGATGTGAAAGCCTCGTTACCAAGTCCTTTACCACACGTGGTAATTCGTATAGCCAACTGGTCTGGTAAATAAATATAATTCTCCTTTCGTAGTCTGGTAATGTGATTCTGACGTCACTGCTTTTAGGTGTTTCACCGAGCCGCAGCGCCCTCGTCGCACAAACGTACATCAGGCTAACGTTGGCGAAGGCCATCCCATTTAAGTTCCTACATTCATCACAGGAACTCACTTCACTTAATAATCAATGTCCCATTCCCATTTCAATACTCGCGCAAATTTGAGCGATTTTTCTATATTTTAGAGTAACACACGTTAGTGTTACGTAATCATGCAACATCACACAATGGCCGTCCACATTTGTTCTTCGTTATTCTTCAGCAATCCCCATTCCCCTATCAGTGCATCAATACTCTCACTCCGCACCCTATCAATTCCCAATGTTCATTCAAAATAATTAAGTTTTCTCTCGGGAATTGGCCGGGGCATACCTCGCCCGACTGCAGGTACGCTTTTACAATTTCGGATCGTGATCTAGATGGAGGCCCTTCATCAAAGAAATACCATACCGACTTCTATGCCGTATTTATACAGATGCGCCTCTACATTGGAATATAAAACAAAATCACAGACAGTCTATACGGGCACAATCCCCAGAGGGATAGGGCAGCAGCTCAAATCACCACAAGAAGAAAACGAAGGTGTACAGCAAAGCATAATGAGATTCATTTATGTGTTCTAGCCGCCTAATAAATACAACCACTAAGGGAGAAGTACTTGTACATCTTCGGATAGCCCAGTTTTCGATTATGACGCGAGGGGAAGCGCAAATGGTTTCTCTTCCAGCTAAGGGTCAAATCCACACTTCCAAGGTCACATCAAATGGCGGGCAAGACCAAGTAACCGGCCGTCCGTGCGTGGCCCAAAATATAGTATACCAGCGGATCTACGTCAATGCACTCGTCATTGGTTGCAGAGGCTTGCATTTTCCACATCCACGTTGTGTTTGTCAAAAGAGTTAAAGAATTTCCCATAGATGTAAAAATCCACGGCAATTATTTTTTTCTATGGTCACAGCCGCATACAAAAGCGAGCTCAGATAGACGCAAGTGTGGACGCTTTGTTTTAAAAGCACGTCTTCTCTGTCTTGCGTCTTAGCATCTGCCAAGAGACCCAACCGACTCATGTGTTTGGGGGCAAATATCATTGGATGATGGTCGCTTGTTGTTTTTAGTTTATTTTTTTCGAGTCTTAACTCGGGGCAGTAAACTGAAAGGTGTACATGACTTTTGAATGCCTCTCGGCGCCTTTTCGGTAGACTCACACACACATGTGCGAGAGGAAAAAACTGTTCGCTGTGTGCGCGCGAGAAGTAACAAAGTGAGGTGTACATGACAGCGGGACATGATGAAAGGATTCCGGCTGAGTTTAGGTGTTTTGCTTGCGGATTGCATTTGGGTATTTTTAGATTAGTTACTAGTTTTTTTTTGGATGGCTTTTACTACTGGTCTTTGAAAAGTAGGTACAGTTTTGGGCGATACCTCAGTCGTCTTCTATTTGACAGAAAAAACAGTTTTTTTCAGAATCAAGGGAATTTTGCGAATATCGATATTTGAGCGAGATTTACACCTTCTTACACTTACACCAACAATTTTGACATTTTGCAAACTTCACGTGTGTTATTATTTGCGTTTTTTGACCACAAGTCTGTAATAAATAGAGAATATTTTACATTTTGCCGCTGCAATGGATATCAGCATAGATTGACTGGATTTTTGCAAACACAAATTACAATTTAAGAACAACTAGCTTTTAAATCAAGCACGAACACAAATGCAAAAAAAAAAATCTCATTTTGTGTTCTATTGGGCACGAAAAAACTGAAAATCCTAATGGGAAACGACATAAAATTTAAATGAAAGTGATTGATTTAAAGTCGAATACGTTCAAACATTTTCGTTTAACAAAATGTCGACACTGGCTATAGCGAAAGTCTGCTTGCATACCTAACTGAGAATATGCTGATTTGGGATAGAAATAGGCTTCAAATGTCGTCAAGAGCCTACCCACCGTATTATGCAACAAAAAATATTTCCATAACTGCTTCTCTTTAATGCCATTCATGGATGCTTTCATGCGATTTATTCGCACGAAAAAGTTATTCAAATTATATCGATAATACGCGCCGGTTAAAAATGCTCCTTAATTATGGGTGCGTATACAGGGTGCGCCGTCTTTTTATTTTTTCTATGCTGTCTGGAATTATTAATGATCCATTGCAAACAAAATACAAATAGCAAATATTAAAGCAAAGACTATCCAAACTAGACGGTCAACTTTCGTGCACCTACCCGATTTTCCCCGCAAATTTTGAATGACAGCCGGGTGGCACTTTTCCAATTAAAAAACAATTGGTAAATGAAATTATAACAATAAATGTAAAAATAATAAATGTTCAGTATGGTTTTTAAGATAGCTTTACTCGTTCTCTATCCATCTTGGGCGCCAAAAAATGTTCATCCATTCACATTTCAGGTTTTTTTTTTTTTTTTTTTAATTTTCTTTACATGAATAATATTTTTGACAGCAGGGGGGGTGTTCCAAAAATAAGTTAAAAACAAGCAAGTTAAACCCAAGTGTCCAGAAGGGAAAAAGTTAATTTTAAAAAATATTCCCAAGCATTGCATAAATTTGTATTTATATATTTAGCACCATATGTGTTAAAATGTTAGGTCATATGGATAGTTTAAGATGTTTTCTATTGAAAATATATACTTTTTCATATATGCCTCAACTTAATATTGCTGTTGAGCTCAATTTGAAAATTGGGTATATGTTTCAAGCGTTCTTCTTTCTTCCCACGTCGACCGGTGAAATCATTGCATCACGTTCGTAGTCACAGAGCTTCCTTTTTAACTAACTGTATAGTGACCCTCTCTGGGATAGATAGTAGTTATTCAAACTCCCGTCAAAGTTTAGAGTAGGTGCAATATAGTGCCTACACTCTATCACCGTTTCATCTCTCTAAGAGGATAACTTGATTCACTAATTTATGAAATCAGAGCGTTAGTGTTGGCAGCACTTATACGATCGATCCGGTACTCAGATTGATTGTTGATGTCGATGGAATTCGCTGGAATACTACTTCCCTTCTGTTTCTGATTCGCTTGTGGTCCCTTCACTGATGATTTTAATTCACCATCGGTTGTTGTAAATCGATCAACAGGTGGAAATTGAAGGTGTTCACGTGATTATGTGTAATTTAATCTTTTGGAAGCAGCATTAAATACCCTCGCATTGAATTGCGGCGCGCAACATCCCATCGAACTTGAGGTGTGTGCGTGCGTTCATCTATGCATGTGTCTGTATAAAGGTGCTCGCACCAGATTGATTTAATCTTTTGATCCATTTATTTCAGTGCAACGTGAGATGAGAATTGCTTCGTCTTTGCGCACATAAATTTAGTTGAGTTCGTGTAGATGCGATTTGTATCATAATGCAGACAGATTTAGATGCAATCATTGGTTCAAGTGGTTAATTGCCAGTTCGGAGGAATAATGGTTGCTTTGTGCAAGTAGCACACAGGAATTTTAAAAGCAGCAATGTCGTTCGTACAATAAAAGCACTGTGGATAAGATTGCCCATCAATTTGCCGAAAGGTTGGGCCAAGTGAAATTGTTGCGAGATCTTGCAGCACTGATTGCACTTGCTGCATTGTCAAGGTCGAAATTGTTGCTTGCGCAGGGAATTTTATAAGGAGCATGTAGGTAGCAGTTTTCATCAGTGCAGCTTAGACGTGCTATGTAAGGGGGATGTTATATATAGAAATGGATCTTGCAAGTCACTGGGGTTGCTAGCTCTGCATGATTTCATCATCTTCGACGAATGATTCGCATATATCTTATCAGTTCGCTGACACTCGTGAATCTCATTCTGCAAAAACTTCCGAAAATATCTTTTAAGAAGTGTTAGGGAAAACTCAAACACGGCTCTTAACTCGTTATAAAGGAAAATGCATTTTATTTAGAGTAACTCTGACTTTATATAGATATTGAGTATATACAAGGAATGAAAGTGTGAGTATTGGAATTCAGCAATAATAATTCATTTGTGTAGCAGTTATGCTATACATATAAAATTTAAGTATTATGTATGTATATTATGAATTGTGCTTTAGGGTAAGTTTGTATTTTTTTAATTGTATAACACATATCCCGGGCATAGATATTACCAGCATTGATATTGCGCATTGATATTGCGATATAGAGTAATTTAAATACAGGGTGCCTGATGAATATTGCTACAATAAGAAACTGAAATAACTTTTTTTTTTCAGTGCATGGAACTCATTTGTCCTTTATTCATGTTAAAGCTCATTCAATTTTATTAAATATTGCTTGGTTAGTTTTAAAAACAAGGGAATTTAAGTTCTCATTCGGCGTAATCCTGGATAGAAAAACTCTCTCAACAAGCTCAAGTAACGGTCTCCAGTAACCGTAACCGACACGAAGTGGTTGCAATTCCTGACTCTTGCATTGTTTTTTTATGGCAGCAGCTACAGCAGCGATTGTTTCCTCCGTCCGAACTGAAGGTTTTCGATGGTAAGGTCTTCTTTCGGCAAAATTGTTAACAAGTCTCACTGTGGTCCATCTGCTTGGAGGATTGCCGCCAAACGTGCAACGTGCGGCTGTACTCTCTTTCAACCGAAACTACGGACTCCAGTGCGTGATAGCGGCGGACAATCCAAATTCTTGTTTCAGTGTCCCAGTTATCCATTTTTGTTAAATCTAAAAATCAATCTGCAAAATAAAAAAACAAACTAACCAGATTTATTAAATAGAAAAAAAGTTATTAATTTTTTCTTTTTTTGTAGCGGCTTTCATCAGCCACCCTGTATCATGCAGCTCAGGTTATGCGCAATTTACAATTCGCCGTGCGTGCGTCGGAGCGCTTTGCGTTTCTTTAGCGATTTTTTACGATTTAAAATGCCAAAGCGCAAGAGCAACAGTTTTGTGAAACGAAATACAGTTTGGAAGCAGTAAAAAACAAGAAAATCATATATGACAACATATTAAAGCAAAAAACAACCTTAATTCAGATACAAGACATTTGATTAATAATTTTCTTCCAAGAAATTTAAAGAAATCAGTAATTGCTCCACAAAAAATGGAATTCGTCTTTTCCACACATTTGCATTGAAAAAATCATCATATGGCTCCTTAAAACTTGTGTGTGATAAACATTAGTGGGTCTGTGCTACTCCAACTATGAACGGCACACTCTATGACCTCAAATCAAACATTTTTAAATTATAAAGTGGTCAAACGCGCGTGATAGTAGGTCTTCTCAGGCGTGTCGCTGTGAACTTTACACGATTTACGATCCAAAGTCGATTCAAACGCCTGAAGTTGTATTTTGTGTGGCAGCAGCACACGTCAACGCGACATTGTGGATTAAGCTTTAGCGAGAACCAGAGACAATGCTGGTGCCACTGGCGCTCTAAAAAAAATTTCTAATTCGCAATTTCGTTTTCCTATCGGTTCCATATCAATTTAGAATGCGGTGACATTCAAAAACATACAAAAAATATAAAATAAATGCTGCCAACCTTGGGGGAATGTGATAGATTTTGGGAATAGCACATTTAAACATTACTGATTTGTTAGTTATTTTTTAAAAGGCGAATAATATTATTTGTTCGGTTAATAAAACTATCTAAATGAATTGTTTTATGTAGCAGAACATGTTACGATAAACATGTGTTTTCCGCTTTTGAATATCATTGACTTTGATTTCACGAGTAATTATTTTCCCTCAACCAATCTACATTGTTGATTTGTCATTAATATTTTAAGCAAAAGTACACTTATTCAAAAAAATAAAAAAAATGCTATCGACACGTAACGAATAATTAAAGATTTAAGCTACGCTGCTCGAGCTAAACTAAATTTTATCTGGTCTCCAATTTTTCTCTCCAAACATCAGCTAAAGTCCTAGCTAAATTTTGACATAGAGAGCGCTTTGGATAAATGTGACAAAAAACAGCTGTTCTTTGAAAATAACTTACTTCAAAAATTCAACTCTCACTAATTGAAACCTTTTCCAATTCTATTGACTCCTCGTCGAGCTATTTATTCAAAAAACTCATCTCTGCTTACTTCTGCAATTCTTCGCAAATTCCACTTAAATATTTCATTTCTTTACTGCTCCATCTGTCAGGATTTTTTTTGGGATGGAATCCAATCAGTGGTGATTGATTTGTGGTGGTTGTTTTCGTACGGAAAGATTTTTCTAACAGAATTTTTGCTATGACCGCCTAAACGTAACAAAACTCATTTTCGCACTGTTCCACCTTTTTTGGTCGCATTTTACGTATGGCTATAAATGGGGCCTTTCTTAGAATCATAACGTTTGCTGTCATCGCAGAATTCAAATTCCATAAAAACAAGTTCAATGGTTTCGATCACAATGTGGATTTTTTTCTAAATAAAGGAATACATGAATCGGAATTAAATTTGCCCAACAAATATTTTTCAAAGGCTTTCTGAGGCTTATTACAAGCAAAAATGCACAAAATATCCGCTAATCTGTCAAATATCATCAGTAATCGTTCGATCGAACACAATCTTCGGTACTTTTTTCAGAATAAATTAAAATCTAACGTAGGAGCGGTTTAAGACCCTATCGCTTTTAAAAAGGCTTATATATTACTTAATTCGGGAAACTTAAGAAACCAAAAAAAAATTTTAGTTCTCGCAGAGAGAAGTAGACAGAAAGAGTAGAGTAGTAATAGAAAAAACAAAATTTCGATTCTGAAGTCCACTTTTGCTAGTGAACTCTAAATTCCACCTAGCATTTCATAGTAATGAAACAAATTTGTCAAAAATAAACTTTTGGTAGCTATTGTGACTCAATTTTGTTGTTTCACCAGAGGCGAGCTTCAAGTTGTTGTTGATGTGAACCAAACAAACAAAAATTGTTATGATTTGACAAATAAAGCAATGGGAAATTCAAAAAGTAAAAACGCTTGTGATTGGTCTTGCAACTTGGAACTCGCTGAACTTTAACTGATTGAATTTGACAAGTGCCACTTAAGATTTGACTTAGTCAGCGATGACTACAACCTAACTATTTCCTAACTTGAAGTTCAATTTAATGATTTATTTCTTATAATTTTGACTTATTGTTGATTTTTTTCCAAAAGTCGTATCTAACATGTTTTATGGCCATAGGCCCAATAATAAAACCAGTCGGAAAGCAGATTTATTGTTGTTACGGTACTGGTGGAACGTGATACGTCAATTCGTAACGATGTTAATCATTATTGAGAAAGCGAAAGCTATAATTGTGTAAATATAAATATTATATTTAAGAACATTTGAAATTGACTGTAATATTTAACGAATTTTCTTGCGAAACTGTTTCATCATTGATACTTACAAATCGAATGTTTTAGTTTCCTGAAGCGCTTTCGATTTTTTTATTAACTCTAAGAAAAGTGCTTATAAAATACCACGACTTGGAGGTCAGTGAAACGAGGCCGATTGTGGTTAAATTAACACAGTGCCTGAAGTTATAAAAAAACTGTAATGGCATAAAAATATCTTTCTAATGAAGTTTATATAATGATCATAACCATGATTTATATGTTTGTGTATTAACTTTATAGTTTTGTAAGTCCAAAAAACTCACCTTATACGTTTAGCACCCTTTCAGAAAGCTTGACAAATATTCTTGTGGCTTGTCAATTGAAACTGCAGAAGTTACTGCCTTAACACAACGTAAGCTTCATTTCTTCGCAAAAAGTAAAAAAAATCACCAGTAATATTTTACCTATTTTCCATGGTAAATTATCTATGTGACCTGGAAAATATTTTAGGTGAACGCCTCAACTATTGGCCTGAAATTTAGTGAAAAATATTTCGCAACCTCTGTGCATAAGAGTTCAGGTAGTATAAGTAAAGTCTCTTATCAGAACATGATTCCTATACCCATCAACCCAAATAAACCGAAATAATATTTTTATTGAGCTTGGAAGTCCATTGGTTATTTATTAACTTCAAACCAACACTATTGTTTAAGATCTAATCTGAGACGTGCCGATTATCGATATCTCCAGCGGTTATCGGAAAACTCTGTGTCCGCCTTTTGTGTTGCTCAGTTTTGCAAGTTGTCATCGATGCCCTTAAAGTGCATTCTAGGGTGCAACAAGTACAAAACAAACCATATGCTGTCATGTATGAAGGTGCAAACAGGTTGTCCATGGTGTTAACAAATATCGCTGACAGTTCTCCTCAAACCGAATGTGATCAAATATCTGCCAGATTCTTTATGGAAATACACATTTCATTATAATAATTAACTTGGCAAAGCAAAAACAAAAACAAAAGAAGAAACAAAAGCAAAAAAGCGATCGCATATCCACAATTTTCTCACCTCAGTGTTGAATATATAATAAATCAACAAACTGTGTGCACTGTTCGTATCGCAGTCAGGTGGAAAATTTCATAAGAAAAACCGCAAAAGTGTCAAGCTATGAATAACTTTTTCTCTTTTTTGTGTAAGTAGGTACTTCAGTTTATTTCCTCGCAATCCCAGGTGGCATTGGAGTTGGACAGAACACAGAATACACGTAGATGTGTTAATGACAATACAGTGCGCATTGTCCCCGTCTGCACTGTACACAAAGGCTTATTTCACATCATGGCCCGAAGAAATGAAGTGTGTATCAGCTAAGTGGAATCTTTGCGAAATACCTTTGGACGTTTATAGGCAAACATCATCGCACACTTATGGTAGTTTGTAAATGGATTTTCCAGCGAAAACTCACAAGTGGATAATCTGACAGGAAAAACGAATATATTTCTTCATTTTCGCTGAGATGCGAGTTATGAGGAAGCACACGAGTATGTGCCACACTATGCCACTTAACAAGGATGGCTGTGAGTAAGACTGGTGCAAAATATCAAATGGCCAAACTTTCACTTTTTGCGCCCGATTGGCAAAACGCAGTTTAAGTGTCACTTTGCCAGTAATTTTAAGGCTTACATAACGCTTATCTTCACACATGAGGATTTGTGATTGTATGCGCATAAATATTTTTAATGAATTAATTGAGGAGATAAAGAAATGACCAGTTGCAATTCAAAGCGCTAATCATGTATGAATGAATTACTGAGTTGAGCCTTATCGTCAATTCGTCGACTCTATGGACGCTAACTTTGTTTGTAGAAACTCCAAACAGGTCCACATGGTGAACAAGAGAAAATGCATTCCGAGTGTAAATAAAACTTTGTATATAGGACGATGCACTCGTATGATAGATGTAAGATGACCGTACTCGCTTACGGTTCCAGTTGGTTCAAGTTGAATGTGTCAGTGGAAGCCCTTATTTTCTTTTCCACCGTCAGGGTCTTCGGCCTTCCAAATTTCTGGCAAACGTTATAAAGGTTATTTATTATGATCCGAGAGAGTTGCCCCGAAATTAAGAATTGCTCTTTTGCAATAGGTGTAGGTAGACACCATATGTGAGATTCCCTTTTCTATTGCTAATATTTTGTTGTTTTAAATAATAAATGTTAATGTTTTAACAAGCCATTTTCGGATCACATAGCTCAAATTTTGTTTCAAACATTTCAATTTGACATTTTGCTAGTCTGTGTTGGTGAGTTCAGGGGCGATTCTTTAAAAATATCCCAGAAACTTCAGTCGTGTTAAGAATTGTCGTCTTCATTCCGAAGGCGGGGAAATCCAGCCACACCACCGCCAAAGACTTTAGGCTGATAATTCTGACATTTATTCTAAAAACTTTTGAAAAACTAATGAACGTCTTTATACGTATTCGGATAGATGACAGTGCGATTTCCTCCGCCCAACACATGCTTGTATTAAAGGCGAACGGGTGGAAACCGCATTGCATGAGGGCGTTAGCACTATAAAGAAGTTATTAAAAGATAAAGAATATACACGTTACGTTGTTGGATGTTGAAGGTGCCTTCAATAATGTTTAAAAGTGCGCAGTAAAGAGAGCACTACAGAATTCAAATGTTGACCAATCTCTCACTAATGTGATTATACATTTACTGAAGCTTCGCTCACACGGCGACTTTTTCGCGTCATTTAAATGGCGTTCTGACGTAAAAACTGAAACCGCGTCACAAAGCCGTCATTTTAATGTCGTTCTGTGTGATCGCCATTTTTGAGATAACATTTTCGGCGTCGTTTAAATGACTAGGAAAATGGCAGACCAAATGGCATAAATCGCTGAACTTTTTGGCTGTTGCGTCATTTAAATGGCAGCAGAAAATGTCAAGGCACGAAATTCATGCCATGCCATTTTTTTTCACGCAAATGACAAATGACGCAGCATTTAATCTGATATCTGTGCTTTCATTTTGGTGTTGTTCTAGTGGCGAAAGTACGTGTCGCATTTATGTGGCTGCTTTTTCGGTAATAATTAATAAACTGGTTTTTATTTGTTTTGTTGTTTTTGTCGTCGTCAAGTGCCGACAATTTGGACTTTTCCTTCAACTATTTTGTGAATTTTAATACACAAAGTACAACAAAGTCGAGAAAATTAGACAAAACGCAGGAGGCAGGAGTGATTGTGGCGGTGCAAAAGCGGGCGCTTCGGGAAAGCTCAGTTCCAGAATACAAATTTCACCATTTGTAAATCGATTCTCGGGAAATTGTTGTACTAGAGCGAGAGAAAGAATTCGAGCAGTAATTCAGCACAAAATCCACTCCTCTCGCGACGGCTCAACCGCTTCTTTTGCCAAATACTCCGCTTTCGTCGCGTTGGCTCGAGAGAAATTGAATATACACTGCTCCATCAGGCTTCCTGATAGCAGTAGTGTCTTCCAAGCAGAGGTTCTGGCAATCGTGGAAGCGGCCCGAATGGTATCATTGTTGGCAATACCACGTAATGATAATACCATTTTCATTGACAGACAGGCGGTCATAAAAGCTATTTCTGCTATTGAAATAAAATCCAAGCTAGTTCACCGTTGACGCGAAGAGCTCAAGGTTCTTTGCTCGCAGCACTCCACGAATCTTTGCTGGGTCCTTGGACACAGTGACAAAGCAAGCAATGAGGTAGCTGACGAACTGGCAAGGAAGGGGCTATACAATGGATCATGATTGCACTACAGTCGATCAAGCCTCCACTCTGTAATTTCAGAGAATGAGTTGAGAACAAGATTCGTATGAAAACCATTAACAGATGCAAAGCACTAACTACCTGTGAAGTATCCATCTCGGAAGATGTAGCCAGTATATGACAGAGGCCGAACACCGACGTTCTATCAAACTTTATGAGCTTGTTAGTCCGACTTCGATTATATTCCGGCCATAGCTTCCGTGGTATTTCGCAGGTGGTTATCTATAAAATATAAAATACTTCAATATTCAACTTTCGCACTTTTACTCTACTAAACGAGAAAACAGCTAGAGGAAACAAATCGGAAACTTCCCTTCCTGTAAATCATGTGATACATTAAAATGTATTGACATATTGGTATATTGGAAAATTGCTATGCAAACAAATTCTGAAACCTGTATGGACCTACAGGCACCAGTTGGGGACATGACCACGCCAAACGAGTTTCCAAAAATGAAGGTCTTTCAAAATAAAGGTGTTATTTTGGTATTCAAAGAAAAATGCCATTTTTTGAGATAAATGATCGGATGTTTATTTCATAATAAAGAGGAAGGTATGCCGTTAATAATGAAAAACAACATCAGCCAAATGGCCACCACGAACAGGAATACAGGACCATATCCTTTTCACGAAATTTTCCATAACCAAATCGCAAAGTGGTTGCCCTATGTCCTCGACAGCCTCACGAATTTTATCTTTGAGGTCTTGAATCGACGCTGGGCTGTTGGCGTAGACCTTATCTTTCACGTGGCTCCAACGGAATAAGTCGTAAGGTGTTAAAATACGGTGTAATGACGTTTGTGGAATGCCCAATTCAAAAGAACGACGAGGAATGGACACACTTGGGTTTTCCTCAGCAGTTTGGGCTACAGCAGCAATATTTTCAATTGTTCTTGAGGGACGTGCAGGGGTTTTATTCTTTACATCACTTACTTGTCCCAACAGCTCGAATTTTTCCACCAATTTCTGTATTGCGCTCCGACAAGGTGCTTCACGACGACCAAAAAATGCTTTAGTTTTGCGAACTGTGACTGTAAGATTTTTACCATTTTTGTAGTGAATTTCAATAATTTCAATGCGTTGTTGAAGCGTATATCGGTACATTTTTAGTAATGGCGTAGTTTCTACTTGTCAAATGTGAAAGAATAAAAGCTTCAAAAGTGACAGCTACCGAAATAGCGGGTCATTCACAATAACACCTCTTATTTAACAAAGCCACATAGTCATAGTCAATGCACCTTTTTACATACACAACGCTGATCTACATAGTGATCTAAGTATTGAAAATTGAAATAGTTGCTTGAATGCACAGAAGTAAGCTTCTCAACCACGTTAGCTTAGAAATAACTGAATTATTAACTACAGACAATGTAATCAGGTGATTAAGGGGGATAAAATCTCTTGATCTATAAAAATAAGCAAAGTCAAAGAAATTCCGTAATATTTTCTAACAAAAACGTTCAGAAATTCGACAAGCGAGTGATTTTTCTACTAACTCATATATAAATTGCCGATGAGTCGAACGCCTAGGTGCCATCCCATTGGGTGTGACAAAGTTAGTGCCCTCGGGAGGTGTTTTAGATCGGTTCTAAGTCCGTTCTTATTGCCAAACCATCTCCCGCGGACCTGCTACCTCTGGAATGTCTTTAGATGATATTGCCTTCCGATGAACGTCGAAACACAAAAAAAAGTGTTTGAGTTTTGTTCCTGACCATTTTAATAGTTTTCAATTTGTCAAGCAATGTCTGATTTGTAATATAAAAAAGGACATCCGTCAAATTTAAGCAAATTATACTTATTTTCGAAGATCCGTGAATTCATCTGCTGACATTTTTTGAGCAATGGAAAAGGTCATCCATGCCACCAAATGTTTGTGCACTGTGTTCAATGAAAAAAAAACTATTTTATAAATGCGAAAATCTTGGTATTTTGTTAAGGAAACATCTGAAATTCGACTGAATTTCCAAACCGCTTGCCTACGAATCATTTTTCACACGGAAATGCCAAAAAATTAATGCGACAGACAAGTGAAATGCCGTGGGGAGATTTTAGTATCGCCACCTACAACTCAGTTTTGGAAGCGCTATTTTCCACTCGAACTGCATGAATTTTTCATGTGTAAAATTCATTTTGACATTTCGCAGTGAAAAATTTGTATGAAATTTTTGTACGCTGCTCGAGCTAAATTTCCGCTCTATACAATATTCTCTCCGAAATTTAGCTGAGCTAAATTTAAGCGAACCCATTTAGCTAAATGGTACGCTGCTCGAGCTAAGAAATCAAACTTTTGTTTCAGAATTTACATCGTGTATCTGTCAAAATTTAGCGTGTCCATTTAATAGAGCGGCACATTTGCTCAAGCTAAATTTTGACAGATCGTTGTGTTCTGCTGTTCTTTTGCGTTTTTGTGTTGCGGAGAACGGTAGAAGTAAACAAGGATGAGTTTTTTTTAATAAATACCTCGACGAGTACCTGGAATCGGAAATGGTTTCAATTAGTGAGAGTTGAATTTTTGAAGTAAGTTGTTTTCAAAGAACAGCTGTCCAAAATTAGCCAGGACTAAATGATGTTTGGAGAGAAAAGTTGGAGACCAGATAAAATTTAGTTTAGCTCGAGCAGCGTACTAAGCTTTAGCTGAAAAAAGTGTTGCCAATTCAACAAACAAATGCACTTTATCAAAATTTTTGTTTGAACCCGTCGATTTTTTTTTTGTTGTTTTCTTTGCTACCTGTTGCTTTGGAAGCTTATATTTCCTTCGCAAAAATCGCAAGCGTTTCTTTTCCCTTTGGCGTCATTCGCAAAATGTGTTTTATTTATTTATTTCATTGGACAATATACATTTTTCTCCATTATTTACTGGTGCAAAAACTATACAAAAATAATGGAGAAAAATGTATTGTCCAATGAAATAAATAAATAAAACGCATTCCAAATTAAAACAGGAACTTATTTGAACCTAATTATCCTAAAAGAAAAGCCTGAGCTCGAACGATTTACTGTTCAAAAGTGTATCACATAAGCCATCGTCCCAGTCCGTACACCGTACACCATTCACTTAGTAATTCCTAGTCAGTTTGCTTTTTCTCTTCATCCGCAGTAAGCGATTAAAAACTGTTAATGAAATTAATTTTTCGCATCGCGCCATTTTTTCCCCACACAACGTATACTCACTACTCACATGTGTGCGATGTTGCATTCCACGGAACCAAGTTTCAGGTCCCTAGCTCCTCTATTCTCGTTGGCAATCGAAAAGTTGATTTGGCCTGCTCACAAGATTGGAACGTGACCGGGTGATGGTGGCGATAGTGATGCAGATGATGTTGAGGCTTGTAGAGGTATGCAAGCGAGCGTTGAAATCCCTGCCAATATGGAGTAATTGCGATTGCCATTCGGGTGATTGCTTGGCGTACATTATGATCAATGAATATCCTGCTCCTTCAACATTTACGATTTTTTTCTTCCACAGATTACCCGTTGATTACTACGAACTAATAGATGCACCTTACGGATTCTTTTCTTTTTCAGAATGAACCCGAATGTACACCGGAGCTGCCAGCTGCCAATCGGGCGTTGTTTCTTGAGAAGGTACGTCAATCGAATGCGGCCTGCCAAAGCGGAGACTTTGTGACGGCCGTAGCCCTGTATACAGACGCACTGTCGCTGGACCCGGGGAACTACATTCTGTATAGTAATCGCTCTGCGGCCCGCTTGAAGCAGGGCCAATTCGCACTGGCTCTACAGGATGCAACGAAAGCGCGGGAATTGTGCCCTCAATGGCCGAAGGCGTATTTCCGACAGGGCGTGGCCTTACAGTGCCTGGGACGGTATGGTGAGGCTTTGGCCTCGTTTAGTGCCGGCTTGGCGCAGGACGCACAGAATAAGCAACTGCTTGCGGGACTCTTTGAGGCGTCCATCAAAAGTCCGCTGCGGCATGCACTGGAGCCGACTTTTCAGCAGCTGCGCACGATGAGTCTGGATCAGAGCCCGTTCGTTGTGATTTCTGTTGTTGGGCAGGAGCTGCTGCAGGCGGGACAGTATCACTCGGCGGTGACGGTGCTGGAGGCTGCTTTGCGGATCGGATCTTGTTCGCTGAAACTGCGAGGCTCAGTGTTCAGCGCCTTGAGTTCGGCACATTGGGCTCTAAATCAGCTGGATAAGGCGATTGGCTATATGCAACAGGACCTAGCAGTTGCCAAGAGTCTGGGTGACACTGCGGGGGAATGCCGAGCGCACGGCAATCTCGGAAGTGCCTACTTCAGTCAGGGGTCGTACAAAGAGGCCTTGACTGCCCATCGATATCAATTGGTACTCGCCATGAAGTGCAAGGACACTCAGGCGGCTGCAGCAGCCTTAACTTCGCTGGGCCACGTTTACACAGCGATCGGTGACTACCCAAATGCACTGGCGAGTCACAAACAATGCGTTCAGTTGGTCAAGCAAATGGGTGACCGCTTGCAAGAAGCCAGAGAAATCGGAAATGTCGGAGCAGTCTATTTGGCAATGGGAGAGTTCGATTCAGCGGTTGATTGCCACACCCAACACCTGCGACTGGCCCGCAAGCTAGGCAATCAAGTGGAGGAAGCTCGGGCGTACAGCAATCTGGGCTCCAGCCATCACTATCGGAGAAACTTTGCCCAGGCGATAACCTTTCACGAGCAGGTATTGCGGATTTCACAGCAACTGGGCGACCGCAACATCGAAGCTAGAGCCTATGCGGGGCTGGGGCATGCAGCCCGCTGTGCAGGAGATGCAATTCAGGCCAAGAAGTGGCACGAGAAACAGTTGGAGATGGCGCTGGCCGCACGAGACAAGGTGGGCGAGGGCAGAGCGTGCTCGAACCTAGGAATAGTCTACCAACTTCTCGGCGAACACGACGCGGCTTTGAAGTTGCATCAGGCCCACTTGACGATAGCTCGACAGCTGCACGACCGCGCTGGTATGGGCAGGGCCTATGGTAATATTGGGAACGCTTACTCTGCAGCAGGACTATACGAGGCCGCAATAAAATACCACAAGCAGGAGTTGACTATAAGCAAGGAAGTTCACGACCGCAGCGCAGAGGCATCTACCCATGGTAACCTGGCGGTAGCCTATCAAGCGTTGGGAGCTCACGACATGGCCCTGATGCACTATCGTGCGCATTTGAACATTGCAAGGGAACTGAAGGACACCGCGGGCGAGGCATGCGCCTTGCTTAACCTAGGAAACTGCCTCAGTTCGCGACAAGAGTTCGCTCAAGCCGTACCCTACTATGAGCAGTACCTGATGCTATCGCAAGAGCTGGGTGATGTAGCCGCTGAGGGAAAGGCCTGCCATTTCCTGGGATATGCTCACTACTGCATTGGCAACTACCGAGAAGCTGTACGTTACTATGACCAAGACCTTGCCTTAGCGAAGGACTTACAAGACAAAATGAACATGGGCCGAGCGTACTGTAACTTGGGGCTGGCGCATTTAGCGCTCGGCAACAGTCAAGCAGCCCTAGAGTGCCAGAAGTACTTCCTAGCTGTGGCACACATGACAAACCATTTGCCGGGGAAGTTCCGAGCACTGGGAAACATCGGCGACATCCTGATACGAACGGGCGAAATCGAAGAGGCGGCGAAAATGTATCAGCGGCAGTTGGCGCTTGCGCGCCAGGCTAGGGAAAGACCTATGGAAGCGGCTGCGTGTGGGGCGCTTGGACTGGCCCACCGCCTCATCAAGAAGTTCGACAAGGCGCTGGGCTATCACACGCAAGAGCTGACTCTCCGCCAAGAAATGGCGGACTTGCCAGGCGAATGCAAGGCACACGGTCACCTCGGGGCAGTGCATATGGCTCTTGGAAACTACACTCACGCGGTGAAGTGTTACCAAGAGCAGTTGGAGCGTGCTCAGGAGCTCCAGGACTCTGCCATTGAGGCCCAGGCTTACGGAAACCTGGGAATCGCTAAACTGAACATGGGTCATTACGAGGACGCCATCGGCTACCTAGAACAGCAACTGGGCACCCTAGAACAGGTGAATACAGCCACCACGCAGCATGACCGTGCGCGTGCCCTGGGGCATCTAGGAGACTGCTACGATGCTCTCGGAGACTACGAGGAGGGTATTAAGTGCCACGAAAGACACTTGCAGCTGGCCACGGCACTGCAAAGCTACCGAGATCAAGAGCGGGCCTACCGCGGTCTGGGACACAGCCATCGTGCACTGGGCAACTTACAGGAGGCGCTGGTGTGTCTCGAGAAGCGGTTAGTCGTGGCACATGAGCTAGGCAGCCCCGAAGCAAAAGCAGCTGCTTACGGCGACTTGGGAAATATCCACTGTGCTCTAGGTAATCACGAGCAAGCCGTCAACTGTCTGGAACATCAAAAAGAAATCGCCAGAGAACTGGGCGACAGAGCGCTGGTCTCAGATGCGACAAGCGCTCTGGGGAACGTTTATCAACAGATGGGCAATCACGATGGTGCTCTAAAGCTGCACAAAATGGATTTGGAAATGTGTGAGGGCCTGGGAGTGATGAGCCTTCAAGCTAGGGCTTGTGGAAACTTGGGCTCGGTCTACGAGTGCATTCGCAGCTATGTGGACGCGGTGAAGTTTTTCGAGAAGCAACTGTCGCTGACCACGGATCGGCTGAACAAGGCTTACGCCTGTGGGTCTTTAGGTAAGCTAAAGCTTAAAATGAGTGTAGATTTTGTAATGACTTTGTTTCCCAGGTCGCGTCTTCCATCAGATGGGTCAAACAGCTCAGGCCATCAACTTTCTGCGGCAGGGCTTAGCGATAGTGCAGTCGTTAAATAAATCGGAAGATGAGGCCAAAATAAGGCATCAGTTAGGTAAGCAGCACATTTTTAATCTCTTGGCTAGATGTGGTCATATTCCCCCTCGTTGCAGGCCTTGCACTCCGTGCTTCCGGTGATAATGAGAACGCTCGCACTCAGATGGAGACCGCTGCACAGATCCTCGAATCCGTCCGCTACGATCAGAGATCCCCAGAAGGTCGAACAGTTTTGTTTGATCTGCAAACCTCTTGTTACCACATGCTGCAGCAGATTTTGGTGTCCATGTCGCGCAACGAAGAAGCCCTGGTGGCCGCTGAGCGGTGCAAGGCTCGCACTAGCCCCGACACAAACAGCATCTCTCGCAAGACCATGATCACGTGCAGCGAAAGCATCTTCGAAACGGTTAACAAAACGAAGACCAACGTCCTCTATTTCAGTTTGGCTGGCAGCGAGCTGTTTGCCTGGTTCCTGCAGCCGCAAAAGGGAATCGTGCGCTTTCACTCGGTGGAGGTCAACGAGAACACGCTGAAAATCCCTCCAGAAAAGCTCAGCGACGACAGTGGCAAGGAGCGACCGGAAAGCTTACTCGAAATCTACATCAACATGGTAAGGGATAGCTTAGGAGTAAATTCAGACAGCGTGCTACACGAAGGTGATGGCAGTGGTTGGCGTTCGAGCTCAGAGAACCTCTTGGATGACTTTTCGACAGAACGAGCTGGCTTCCTCCGCATGGTTAATCGAAATCACTTACTGAACTCTAGTAATTACTCGCTGAGCTCGCTGTTCAGCTTGGGAAGCGTAGGCGGATCTGTGGCAAGCCTACAAGGATCGACACGGTCGATTGGGAGCCTTCAGGGCTCAACAAGATCCAGACGGGCGCCAATTTTGCCGGCTTGGCAGGGACCTAGTTGCTTGCATACTTTGTACAGCTTACTGTTGGAGCCTTTTGATGATTTGCTGCCCTCAGGTGGTGCGGTTTCCCGTCAAGGCCGAAAGGAATTAATTCTCGTGCTTGAGAACGAGCTGTACTTGGTTCCGTTTGCGATTTTACGAAGCGCCAAGGAAGATGGCGAATACCTATCTGAACGCTGCTCCATCATTACAATTCCCTCCCTGCAGTCGCTGCGACTGAAGAGCAAAACCATCCGCACGCGGGAGTTGGCGGAGAACTTGAACACAGCCCTGGTGGTTGGAGGTCCAAGAATACCGTCGACCTTGTCAGAGACTTGGGGCTGGTCGGAGTCACCAGCATCGATACAGGAGGCCGCCATGGTTGCAGATATGCTTCAAGCAAAGGCCTTAGCCAGTTGCAATGCCACCAAAGAAGCAGTCATATCAGAGCTACCAACCGCTGAGTGCGTTCACTTTGCAGCAAACCTTAGTTGGAAGCTGGGCGCGGTCGTGCTAAGTCCAGGCGACGTGGTCGACTCACAGTCCCAGAAGCGGTACTATCAAGGCTCTTCAAATGCGGACGACAACGAAGATGAAGGCAACGAGCTTGCCAACGGAAGTATTGAAATACCTCCATTGTCGGACTTCATCCTCTCAGCTGCAGATGTGCTGACAATGAAGCTAAACGCTAAGCTTGTAGTGCTAAGCTCGTATCACTCAATTGAGCCGATCACTGGGGCTGGGGTTGCAAACTTGGCTGGAAGTTGGCTATGTGCCGGAGCTGGAGCGGTTCTCATTTCCCTCTGGCCAGTCCCTGAGACGGCGGCAAAGATTCTGTTGAGGGCATTTTATTCAGCTCTCTTGCAAGGATCAAGGGCAGCAAGGTTAGTATTTTCAATTTGTTGTAGGACTTCTGTTAAACCTTTTCTTCCCTCTGAACAGAGCACTAGCAGAAGCAATGCAAACCGTCCAGCACACCAAGCATTTTGCCCATCCCGCGAATTGGGCTGGGTTCCTTCTCATCGGCGGCAACGTGCGTCTGTCAAATAAGGTGGCCCTAATGGGTCACGCCCTGTGTGAATTGATGCGAACACCAGACAAGTGTAGGGACGCCCTGCGGGTCTGTCTACACTTGGTGGAAAAGAGTCTTCAAAGGATCCACAGGGGTCAGAAGAATGCCATGTACACTACCCAGAAAAGCATAGAGAACAAAGCGGGGCCCGTGAACGGATGGAAGGACCTTCTCATGGCAGTTGGGTTCCGCTTCGAACCGGCCGCCAATGGAATCCCGTCGAGTGTCTTCTTTCCACAGGCCGACCCAGAAGATCGGCTGTCCCAATGCTCAGCCAGTCTGCAGGCACTTCTGGCACTGACGCCGATCACGCTGCAGGCGTTGGCAAAGCTGGTGAACAGCGTGGATGTTGCTGACGACATTATAGCTGTCGTTCGAAATGTGCTCAGTCAATTCCCACCTAAAGGCAGTCCTGAAGTCGAATCGTGCATCGAGATTCCATTATCGGTGCGATTATGGAGAGTTTCAGGTTGTCATGAACTTTTGGCATCAGTGGGCTTCGATTTGACAGAAGTCGGCCAGGATCAAGTCACTCTGCGGACTGGAAAGCAAGCGAATCGCCGAAATTGTCAGTTCGTACTGCAAGCCCTTCTGGCGCTTTTTGGTAAGTCGAGACACTTCCTTATGTGCAAGCGTAAACTGATTTTAATTGATCTTACAGATACCCAGGAGGCTCCGAAGACCCTTGGTCTGGATTCGAGCAGCAGCTGTGAGTCCCTCAATGAAGATACACGTCCGGAAAATCCGATGAGTGCGTCAACCGGTTCCCTATCCGGTCCTACATCTCAGCAGGCCAGCATATCACCCACTGATACCGTCAAGTCGATGAGTATCGGAATGCAATTGCCCCCGCTGCCGATCAATCGACCACGCATCCTCAGCGCTGGTGGAGGGGCCTTCATATCCTACGTACGACGGCGAGGAGAACCAGACGGCGGTCGCACAGACAACGAATCTACTGCAGCGAGCACAGCAGGTGCTGGTCAGTTAACAGTACCATCCTCATTATACCCAACCATGGACTCCAGTCTGGCCAATACAACGGACAGTGAACTCTCTGACGGATACATATCACAGAGTCATCTCAACAAGCCGACTGGCCCCAGGCTGGGCTACTCCAGTCTCAGAGGACCGGTACGTGTGTCGCGACCCGGTGGTGGAGGCGAGAGCGACGCTGCATTTACACCAAGCCCACCGGTAACAACTCAGACTGCCGTTGACCCCAATGTATCACTGGCGCTGGCACACCAAACCCGCATTCGCAACTTGTACTCCAGCACGGGAATGACTTTCCTCGGAGACAGCGTTATTCCAGAAATGAGTGTGCCACAGAATATGTCTCGCCGCCCGGATAGCTCCAGTTCGGCTAGTTCGACCACTGACTGGGAAGGATCAGGCCACGCAACAGTGCTTCGCCGATCGAATCAGCCGCACAACCTTCCACCATTGCCTCCGCCGAGACAGAATCTACCACTTGTTGACAGTCTTCGACCGCTGGCACCACTTGCACCAGTGTACAACAATCTTGGCAACCTTCCAAGTGCCGGTCCATTGACCACGTGCATGAGTAATGTCCTCGAATCGACCAGTTCGGACTCGGAGTTTGAGAGGGGGTTGGAAATACCTCCACAATCACTTGCCCACTTTCGAATGAAGCCCAAAATCAAGCTTGGCAGCGCACAGACGCTGCTTTCCAGCCGCTTGAAGGAGACCACTATGTTCATGGACCGTTTGAGTGTCCGCACAGAGATATCTGGATCCACTGCGTCTGCGGTAACCGGTGCAAGCGGCAGTAGAAAACCTCTCAATCTCCCCGAGGACGACAACGCGTTGGTCTTCAACTCGTCCAGCTTATACTTTGCCCCATCAGAGACAGACATCGAGAACGGAAAGAAAGAACACACCTCGAAGACACTGCCCACATCTAGCACTTCGGCAGCTGCCACTTCCAAAGACAGCTCCAAGCCATCTACCAAGAGCATACAAGATACCATCATGCGTCATATGAATCGTGAGATGACACCCACTATCTCCGAAGTGTACCACGAAAGAAATCTGGGTCTCGGTTTGGCACCACCACTTTCCAAGCTCCTCCTCAGTAAAAACTACGACGAATCAGAGAATAAAATGTCTGCCGCTGGTTGTGCCATTAAGAGCATAGTTGATGCTGTCAGTGAAATGGAGCTAAGCAGCTCTTCAGCATCAAGCACGAACGTGAAGAACAGCAGCGGTGAGGTTTGCTCTGTTTGTGGAGAGCCAGCTGACATAATCTGCCGCTGTAAGGCGGCCACCGTTCAAAAGAAGTCCACCCTTAAGCCTTGGCTGAGCAACATTCCTTCAAGCATTGTGAAAGCAAGCGACTTGACTACCGCAGATATTTTGGAGCGTCAAAATAAGATAAAAACCACAAACCCCGTCATAAACAGTGACGTGGTGAACAGCATTGCTGGCAAACGTTCAAACAGTCCGTTTAATGAACTCTGCCGCCGGGATGAGGGTGATGGGCGCTCCGTCGCAGATTCTCAGTGCAGCAGTAGTTATAAGACAGACGTAACAAACGGAACAGTGACTGTCAACCCTGCCAGTCAGTTGACAGTCAACAACCGTAATAAGTTCGGAACAAGTTCGTAATAGAACCGTGGCGTTACATGTACAGGAGCTCATAGATTTAATCTTTGGTAACAACTATGAAACATCCATATTCTTTTAGTGTCTAAATTTACAATGATAAGCTAGTTGTCACCCTAAGTGACTGGAGGAATGTTGTAGTAGAACGTAAAGCGAGATGTATCACTTCGACCTAGAGAATAAGCAAGAAAAAGAACTGAACTGTAAGTTGTCGTTGAAAGATTGATTTGGATATAAGAACAATTGATTTGTTGTTAAGGAACTTATAAGACATTCATATATTTTTATTTAGACCAATATTTATATGACTATACCGATGAATTTGGTACCGTATATCGCATAAGTAGGCATACTCACAAACAAATTCATAATATCTGTCGATTTCATTATTGTACATATACAAATAGAATACGAGAATAGCATTTAGTGTTACACGTGCATTTAAGACTATGAACTAATAAGTAATAAAAATCAGTAAGAATTTAAATGCGTTTACTTGACTTCGGTTCGTGTATATTGACAGGTGAACTGGACAGTGGACACATCCCTGCTTGCTTTTTTTTTGTCGTGAATCTGAGCGATAAAACCGTTTAGGATTGTGATTTTTTTTTTTTTTGGTAATATCGCATAAATATTCATCTTTACTTTTGTAGTGAGAACGGAAAAGTGACAGGGATTAATTCTCTTTCAGAGAGAGAGAGAGAGAGAGAAATACTAACGAAAAGAATGATTAGTAGCAATCTATTAAAAATGACAGATAATTCATAAATTTAGTGGTAAGGAAAAGTCTTTAAGTCCGATAAACGCGAAGAATTTGCTAATTTTTTAACAATATTAATTGATTCATTTAGCGAAACAATTAAACCTCTCTTTGATGAATCTTATGTCGTTTTCCATTGGGACCTAAAATCAATCCTTTTTTTGATCTAAATCACTTTTCATGTTTCATTGGGCAAAAAAATCAATCTTTTTTTCAGATCTACACATACTGCCACAATACCAATAGGCTTTGCACAGCTGTTTTTAAGAAGTTTGTTTTCAAGCCAATGCGCAAAGTTTCGTGAAAACCAAAATAACGAAATACATAAAAAGCCATGGATATAATTTTGGAGGAATTATATCTTCATAGTCTCCCTTGTCATCTGAGGACTTCGAATCACCAAAAATACTAAATATGTTTCTACAACAGGGAAAACATTTTCGAAGTCGATATCCATTTGTGTTTTTTGCAACAAACAAATGCAGATTGAACAGCTGATATTGCTGCCAAATAACGCACTTATACATTTATAAAAGCAGATCAATTTCGTTGCGCGTTCCATTGGTAGCGTAAAATCTGAGATCTGAAAAAGATTTCTGGTGGTCCCAATGGAAAACGTCATTAGTACGTAGGTACTGCGTAGAAGAGTTTGTACTGAATACTGACCGAACTACAACCATTCGAGAAAAGGAGAAAAAGCGACAGGAAATAAAAACAAATTTCAAGTCATCTGTCAATTTTCAGATAACTGACAGCTTTTCTAGTTCTTATTAATGTCGTTTTCTATTGGGACGACAAATCAATATTTTTTTTTTTACCTTATTCACTTTTTATGCTCCATTGGGCAGAAAAATCTTTTATGAATTTTTCGAGTAAAAGTCGTCATTGAGTAAGAATTCGTAAAATTTTTAAGAAAGGAACAGACCTTTATGAAATTTAAAATGTTCATCAAGAAATAGGCGTATGTTTTATATTTGTGCGTTGCTACGAGAGGATTGTGCTTGAAAAGTTTTAAACATCAAGAACCTTCTTTAAGATGCTCTATAACCAGCTCAAGTAAGACGTCAGAGGACACTTTAAGAAGGTCAATAACCACAACATTTGAGAAAAAAGTCGTCTAAAAAATAACTAAATCATTGAAGACGTTTAAAAATCTGGTTAAATAAGTCTGACAGCTGACTGACTTGGAGTGTCTCAACTCTCAGGTTTTATTGGCCGAGAACGGTCACATGAACAGTTTTTTTTTTTTTCAGTTTACGTTTTATGGAGGGAAAGCCGACAATTCCAGTCCAGAAGTTTGTGACTGATGATGTCGTTTTCCAATGGGCAAAAAAAAGCGTCCGGAATCAAAGGCCACCAGGTAGCGGCCGAAGACTATGTTATGACATTCACCAATACATTTGTGCAGAAGCGACTCCCTGAGAAGTACATGAGAATACGTGAAGCACCCATCCCTTTCCAACATATTGAAAAAAGTACGGCCTTGAATCCGTGTTTCTACGTATAAGGAAGTACTAAAGAAGTACATCGTATGATTTCTTTTTAAACATTGCAGCTGCTTTAGGATATATTGTAAAGTGTCTAGACATCGGTTGCGATTCTTATTCAACGACAAGCAACTAGCAAAAATAAAAGTTTGCAGAGTACATAAATCCGAATACTAATACTCTAAGGGAACGCAAGCACATTCACACGTGTTTCTCTGTGGTAGTGTTTTTGAGAAACTATACTGACTTTTGGTTTGGAGGGAGAAGCAGTTTTATTGTTCCATTGGAATTTGGATTACAGAATGAGTGGATCCCAGAGGAAAAAAAAAAAAATTAAAACGACATGTTGACATTATTGTATACCGTTGGGCCCCTATTGTTGAGCCAACGCATTTAAATATTTGTTATTCACCACCATTTGTTACCTAGCCTTAAGTCAAATTGTATATACCAAAAGTTTAATAAAAGAAAATGCCAAATGCCAATGCAATTCTTGTAGCTGGGTCTGTCGCAAGCACTGTTGGTTCGGTTTCTTCGCCAGTTACAACTTCCAGAAGATCACCTGCCTTGAGAAGAATGCGTACTTGGAATTTCCATGTACACGATTGTTCTGCGCACTGGCGTTTATCAATTTTAGTTTCACTGTCCATTATGTAGATGATGCTATTAATAAAACTAGGTGAAATTGAATTCTCAAGAAAAGGAAAATAATGGGTTCCTGTAATATTTACACTTCAGCAAAAATTAGTGACAATTACAGCCCAACGTGCTCGGAAAATACTCCTATTAAATATTCGCAATCCGTGTACTTTCGCGAATCCAAAAAAAATGAATACTTCTCGCGATACTGCAAATTTCACTCGGATCAATTTAATTAAGAAAGGACTTTGAATAAAAATGGCTTTTTAACTTACTGGACCCATAACCTGTTATATGAAAGAAGACTGCTTGACTACAAAGTCAAGAACGGGCGAGTTTATTCAGGTATGCTAAAAGTGTCCATTACTTATTCATTTACATAGTTCAGTGTGTAATACAAACATTGTGTTCAAGTAGAAAGTAGGACAAGTTAATGATTTTTCTACAAATTATTCAAATTGCATGTTTTTGTTTAGTTAGTAGAGGCCTTATTTCAATGCAATACGTACCGCGCCACTAGGATATTCCATACTGTAGCTTGGATTTGAATAAGTCATTCTGTGGCAACAAGGAAAAACAGCATAAGTCGACTTATGTCAAAATCGAGTATATGTAATATTTTGTTCATTCATTTTTTCTTTATTTTCAACTAGCCTTTTTTTTCTTCTTCTCTTCTCTTCTCAAACAAACACAAAAGCAATATAAGCCGTATTTTATTATCAGCGTGATCTGATCCGAATCAGATCACGAAAATAAAACAATACGGATCATAGAAAAATTTCATTTTGGAGTTGTGGCAACAGTTGCTTTCATAACACGACGGATAACGTATGAAAATGACAAACTTCATATTGCCACCAGCCATATTGTAAATATTCTGTACAACGTGACGTCACTCTATGATGTCAATTGACATGAGATTTCATTTGCTTGTGAGGGGTGTCACCATATGAATCAAATTATTAACTTTTTTTTTTGGATATTGTTTCTAAAAAAAATAATTTAAAATTCTATGTTCAAATATGCAACAAATAAACAATATTTTGCTGCTGTGTTTCGGTATTTCGGTGTATTCATGCGAGCGAATGATTTATTTTAAACATTTATGAACTGTTTTCGATTTGCTTCAGAAACATTTCAGAAACAATTGTCAAACATTTCTGTTTTTACCGGTGTAGACCCCGATTAAGCATTTATTAAATGTTATGAAATGCTTTTTACTGTCGGAAATTCACGGCCAGAGGCTCAAAAACAAAAACACCGCTTCCGTAACATGGTTTGTTTTGTTTCTAAAAGGAAATGAGATTACCTACAATCAGTTCAAGATATAATGGAAATCTTACTGCAGTTTGCACCTCTGGTCCGCTTAGATTGGAATTCTTAGAAAAAGTAAATGACGAAATTCCAGAGGATCAAACTGAAGTTAGAATCAGATTTTTCTGTGATATATTGTGATAAAAAAGAAACGGAGAAGATGATGTAATGATTATGGGAGATTGTAACGCAAGAATAGGGGATACGCAACTTTTGGAAGTGGAACCTGAGCTGTTACCGCAGGCCGTAGCCGCAACCAGGAGCGCCACAGACAACTTAATGGATAGAAATGGTAGAAAATTTATAGAAATATGTGAATCGGTTGGTCTAACAGTTCTAAACGGTCGTAGCAAAAGTGACATGAAGGGTAATTTAACGTTTCTCAGAGGTACTGCTTGCTCGACAATAGATTACTGCCTTGTGCGTGGAAAATGGCTGAATTTTGTTACCGATCTCGATATTAACGAACGTATTTACTCTGATCACCTACCGTTGTCAGTTGGGATGTCCTTGGATGTATGCATCGAATCTACCGCGTTGGAATTGCACTTACTACCTAAACTTCAGTGGAACGAAATTTACTCCCATAGCTATAAACAACAGCTGAATCGTAGACTCTGTGATATAGAGGATAGCGAATTTAACTCAAACTTTGGTGTGCAAGCATTGGTTTCTTGTATTTCGAATGCTGCTAGAGCATTTCAGCCAAGAGCAAATTTAAAAAAAGAAGCAAAGGTGGTATGACTGGGAGTGTGCTGCAGCGAGAAAAAAATCTTTTGCCTGCCTACGCTTAGTCCGGCAAACAAACAATTGTGTTGCAAAAGACATGTATCTACAGGCTAACAAGGCATACAAAGCCATCTGCAAGGATAAACAAAGAATATATGTACAAGAGCTGACAAGAGCATTGGATGGCATTAAAGATAGTCGCGGATTTTGGAAGATTGTAGGAGTTCTTAATGGTATATCGTTTACTCGAGGCATCCAAGTTGAACTGCCTGCATTAGCTATCCACTTCAAGCAGTTGTTAAATCCCCCATGCAATGCGCTCCAACTGAATTACGCCCTTCCTTTCATAACAAACAGTTCATTAGACCGTCCAATTACAGTTCAAGACCTACTCAAAGTACTGCACCGATGTAATGAAAATAAAGCGGTGAAGACCGTATACCATATGAATTCCTTAAATTTGCGTCAGTAGAATTTTTATAATCATATGTTCGTCTTAGGAGAAGTTCCGGAAAGTTTTCGAAAGAGCATACTATTTCCGTTATTTAAGAAAGGAGATGTCACTGACTCAACTTTCTTTTATGAACTACTCTGTAATGAAAATATTTACTGGAGTTATTCTGGACCGTTTGACGAATTGGGTGCGAGAAAATGACCTACTAAGCGAATTTCAAGCGGGGTTCAGAAAGGTCTATTCCACAGTAGACAACATTTTTACACTGACTAGTATTGCTCGGTCGTACCTGGACAAAGGAAGAAAAATGTATGCGTTCTTCGTAGATTTTAAAGCAGCCTTTGACCCAATTGATAGAAACGCGTTGTTCTATAAGCTTAGTTACTAAGGCGTGTCTTCTAAGGTGCTGAGGGTCATACAAAGCCTTTACAAAGATAATAAAGCAGCTGTTTGGGATGGTCACAACCTGTCCAATTGGTTTAATTCTGAAATGGGAGTGAAACAAGGATGCCTCATGAGTCCACTTCTTTTTTCAATATTTTTGGATGATCTCGTAACATTCTTATCAGGAGGGATTCTGTTTGGCAGCCAGCAAATAAAGCTGCTTTTATACGCAGACGATATCGTCATTTTATCAGAAACTCCAGTGATGTTGCAGATAATGATTAATAGACTCCAAAACTACTGCAATTTATGGAACCTGAAAGTGAACACCTTTAAGTCCAAAGTCATGATTTTTAGAAACGGGTATGGACGATACTCAAGGCAAGAAAGATGGACTTGGGAGAGCCAGGCACTTGAAGTGGTTAAGGAGTATAAATACCTCGGAGTTTTATTAACATCTCAAGTATCCTTCAAGCCCCACTTGAGAGAAAAATTAAAGGAGGCGAAAAAGGCAATAAATAGCAGTTGGCGTGGAATCCTTTGTAGGAAAAATATCCCGTCGAGCTGCAAATTTAAGATTTTCGAGGCCGCTATGAGATCAATCATGTGCTATTTTGCACAAGTTTGGGGAGTATTCGAGTACGAAGAGGTTGAAAAACTTTTAAGGTATTTCTTAAAAAAAAATTTTAAGCTACCCGAAAATACGCCGACACACATGTTGCACTTACAAACCGGAATATCTCCTCTCTACATCTTTACATTAAGATTGCACTTTCTATACATTCTTAAAGTGATGGAACTTCCAAGATATCGCCTTCCACACATCGTCGCAAAATATTTTGTACAACGGAAACTCCAGTTCTTCAACGAATGGCTAAGGCTAAGCAGGGAAGACAATATCCAATTAACGGATTATAATGCAGAATCTTGGCAGAGCTCTCTGAACGAGCTATTATCTGCTATTGAAGAGTCTACCCGAGCGGAGTTTAGACTGAAAGCACAACAGAGTGAGACCAGGTGCACTTACCCCTTACTTAACCATGACCTAGCTGCGAAAAATTATTTTCACGATCGACGTAATTTCTAATATCTTCAAGGCCAGAGGAGAACTACTTCGATTGAACTTCAGACCACATATTTATAAGCGACGAAAATGAGGAATGCAGCTTATGCAACCTTCGACAAAAAGAAGACGTTTTATTGGAACTTGTCCTATACTGAAGGAGATCAGACGTGCTCATTGAAATAAAGAGTCGTTGTCAATGGCGGAATTCACCAGAAGTCTAAATGGTGAGGACTGGAGCGTACTGGCTAGCTACTTAAAAACTGCAATAAAATACCGGCATCAAATAATGAATGAAGCTTTTTAAATTACAAAATAAAACATTAGTATAATTCTCTCTTTTCTTCGGCTGACGGCAATAGCCAAAGTTTATTGTAAATTATTGTAGAAATTAATGAATTTATGTTTATGAATAAAAATTACTTCTACTTACTTACTACTAAAAAAGAAGCGTGTTTCCCAATAACTAGTTTTGAAAACAATTTAAATCTATGCAGGCTGCTAGTTTCTATTTTTCATTATTCCATTTGCATTTTATGTTAAAAGAACAAAAAAATCTCTCACCTTACCGCCGGGAGACTTGTGAAACAAATTATTAACGAATTAAGAAAAATTTCAAAAACATTTTTTTGTTAAATAAATGTTTATGAAACATTTACTTAAATATTTACGAAATATTTCGCTGGTCTGGGCATTTCTTTGTGGAATGAAAAAGCAAAATCTCGAAGGACGGGAAATTTATTCGATGTGAAAAAATGCTTTTTTATTTTTTGTCTTAGGGTGTTGAATATTTTAGTCTGGCAATGTGACTGTGTGGCTTGGCTATCGTTTACAGGCACACCAACATTGAAAAATGAAACAAGCCACCTAGTGGGAAATAGTACAATAAATTTTCAGATCATGATTCGTGATCTCGATGTATAACAGGATCATTTGCTGTTGTTGTAAGTGCATGTATTTCGATGATCTATATGGATGATGGCTGATAATAAAAAAGGGCTATAGTGCAAAAACGTAGCGGTAGATTCATACACAGTTGCCACTTGAAAATAAAGTTTGTGTCCAAAATTGGAAATAAAAATGACCAACTGTAGCTATAAATGACCAAAGTAATCTAAGTCCGAAATATTTATAAACACAGAACAACCAGACGAAATGAAATACAATGGAATAAAAAAGGACCATGTGAGCAAAGGAAAAAATAATGACCAAATTTGGTCACAAATGCCCAATGTGGCAACCGTGGGTACACATTCAGATTCACTTCCTAGAAATAGCTAGAAATCTTGCATCTCATACTAACTACTAAAAATGAGGCTACCGCGAGGAGCCGCTGTATTCTAGGACTATTCACAAAACATTGGTTTCTGTATGATATGTAAGCGTGTTCCTTAACTATGGCCAAGTTCCGTTCAAATTATAGAAATCTATCTTTATGTCCAGGCACATTATTTTTCCGGTTAAAGAATTTTTTCGTTCCGGTTAAAAATCGGTTAGACCGGATTTCAAAATTTTCTTCGGTCAGAGTGAAGAGATTTTATTCAGATATGACCGGGATCCGGTAAGAATGGCAAAACTGCCTAAGATTACTCGATTTACGAATGTGTCCATTTAGGTATTATTTAAATTATTTATTACTTAAAACCGATGCAAAGATTTGCTTAAATCAGTCTAAAAAGCAATTTTCGTATTTCGATTTTCGATGATACAAAAGCCTAAAAATGACTAATGAATAGATATGTTACTGGCTGAGACAGTCGTTAATTTAAAACCTTATGTCAACGAAGAACAATGGTCAATCAAATTTGTAAATTAACGCAAATATTTGGCATCATGTTTGGCATCTGTCCTATAATGGAAGAAATTTTTTTTTATAGCTCGTTCTTCGTGGCTTTGTTTGGAATGTTTTTCAGGGCGTTTTTGGCCGGCTTTTTTTTTTTTTTGGTGTATTTAAGGGCATTTTTCAGATCAGGGCAAGCCAACTCAAGCGCATTGTTAAAGCTTCGACAGACGTAGGAGAAACAAGAACCTGTCAGAGCCCAAAGGAAAGAAATCAAATATTAACTACGAGTACTTACTTAAATTATTGTATACCTAGTATTGAGGACGTTCGCATACCTAATTTATGTAAAATGTCAACTTGATTTGTCTGGACTAGGTATCCGAACGCGTTGACTTGGCAACTTGAATTGTTTTTGTATTCTGGCGGTCAGCGTTATCTTTGTTTGATTTTGCCCTTTTTTATTTGGAAAAGGTCCTTCATATATTTTTCAAAAAATTGTTATTTCCAAATAAGTACATTTAAAATGTAACACGGTTGCCCATCACAACACTATTATAGTGTTTTGCGAACTAATGTTTGTTGAATATTGTGCGAAACTTCAAAATTTGCAGAGTAGCCTTAGAAACGCCACCTTTTTCTCTCATCGGCCCTTTTTCGACTCTTCAGATTTCTGCCGCGGGCACTCTGTTTATTTTAAATTTGACTCTTCGAAATGGAGTATACAGGCAGGATTTTCTTGACTAGATTCGTTGGGTTCCCCTCCATAAACGTCAACTGAAAAAGCTAATCACTCTGGGCGAATAAAAACCGAAATACATCCAGTAAGACAGCTGTCAGATTTTCTAAACTAGGAATCCGAACGTCCCCATTAACACAGCCACCTAACTTTTATCTTACTATGAATTAAGGAAACTTGTTGATAGCAAAGCCTAGGATCGGTTGTCCTCATCGGACCGATGTATGTAGAGACGAGACTAGTACAGGGTCCGTCAAATAACTTCTTTTTTTTTTTTGAAAATGCTGTAAAAAGAAACTACTGAATATTTTCTCAAATTTCAAATTCAAATTTTTTTATTTGAAAGTACAATCCTTCCGGTTAATAATGAAAAATAATTTCATTCAAATGGCTGCCTCGGCTGGCCATGCAGTAGCCTACACGATCGGTCCAATTTTTAAGCACATTATCGATTGTGTGCAGCTGTATTTCACCAATGGCTTCACGAATATTGTCCTTTAAAGCGTCAATTGTCTCTGGCTTGTCGGCGTAACACTTATCTTTTACGGCACCCCACAAATAATAGTCCAACGGTGTCAAATTGCAGCTCCGAGGTGGCCAAACGACATCAGCTCTGCGGCTGATAATGCGATCTTCAAAAACAGGGCGCAAAACATCGAGTGTAGCCCACTTATAGCGAAGCGAAAACGCATTGGATGGTCATTTGGCTTCCACTCCTGAACCAATTGGACTTTTTATGGCGTCATACCAAGGTCTTTATGCAAAATTCGTCTCAATGATGTCTCCGAAATGTTCAATTGTTGAGAACGACGGTGAATTGATGTTGATGGCGCTTCACGCACACTTTCTGCCACAGCAGCAATTTTCTCTCACGCTTTGGTTTATCGATGAGGATGTCAGTTTCTTTCACTTTTTTCACAAGATAACGAACATACGGAGCTGTCGGTGCTTCTCTTCTTCCAAATTCCGTACGCAATTTTCGCACACATTCTGCAACATTACCATGATTTTCAAAGTAATGTCGCAATATTTCCCAGCGTTGTTCAAGCGTATACACAACCATATTCGTTCAGCGGAAGGATAAAACTAATTATCTGTCAAATCAGACATGAGCTAAGTGTTACCATTCGCGAAATAAGCACTAGTTGAAAAAAAAAAAAAAAAAAACAGTTAGATGGCGGACCCTTTATTTTCAAACTTACCCTTAGCTCCTACAAACATGCGCGTATCCTAATTTTTCATGATTCACTTTTTTTTGAAATGTTAATTAAAACCTTAGTGCGGAAAAGTTGCAGACGAATTCTAGACCATTTAGTTCGATTGTTTTTATAACCGCCCGCTTCTTCTGTCTAAAAGAGCCACATTTGCATTTTGTAAATTATGTGGAGACCTTTCGGCGATATGACTATTTTTATTTATTTCATTCTTCTTAAAATCTACTTTTTTACATTCGTAATATAAAAACGTTTAAGGTACTTAAATACTATACAGCTGAGCTCAATTATAATACTTAACAAAACATGTGACTTAACTAGGAAAAATCGGAAAATAACAATCTAAAAAGCTTTTCATCAACAACCCTAAGAAAAGATCACATATGGCACAACAAATTTAGTCAGAATAGCTCAGATCTACTTCCCTCATGCTAAGGGATAGCATAAATTATCTTCCGCTTTGCGATGCGGGCCGATACCGCCTCGTGCTATTCGCATAGCTCGTGCTGATGCTCATATTTCGTCTTCGGTACTTATAGCCTACGATTAGCTCCTTGACAGTCTTTCGATATTTATCCGACAGTACACAATAGAGGAAGAAGTTCGAAGCCGCATTGATAGCTGCCAAGAAATTGAATACATTCCCAATGATGGTCTTCAGATTATTATCGATCTGAACCACCTCCGAAACTATCAGATATATCGCCCACGGTAGCTGACAGACAATGAAGAGAATGACAACTGCGATTAGGGTAACCGTGATACGGTTTTCTTGGGACACTGTAGAGTTCTTCCGCTAAAAAGGTATTGCAAAAGATTTAATGGAGTTTCAAATTAATTTCAAGATCTTACCAATGTCGATCGGCGAACACTTGCGTTTGTCATTTCTCCACGACGGTGTTTTGATTTGCGGACCAAAATGATTAAAATAAAATTAAACGTTGCGAGAATGCTCAGTGGGATGAAGACGAAAATAATCGATGTTAGGATGAAGAAGATGTTCGTGTATGTATCGTTTAGGCCGAGACTGGAAAGTTCGTGCTTGTAGTAGGTGATCTGAAAGTGGAGAGATTACTCAATGCTGGAGTTTGATATTTGCCAAGTGCCTTACATTGTGACATTGATTTGTAATGTGTATATAATCAGCACTGCTACTGTTGTAGGGCCATGTTTGATCCGTTGATTGAGGTGGCTTAAACAAGTTGTCCAGTCGGCCTTCACTGAGATTTTCTTGTTTTGGAATGTTTACTAGTTGTTCTGAAAGAGATAGGTTGTCATTAGTATTGCTTCATTTATATAGCAAAAGAAGTTATGAATCGTAAAGGCGCCAGTTTTGTATTCGAATTTTGTAAAAGAGGCAGGGTTCAATTGCATTTTCACCCATACGCTGCACCCACTTTTAAGTGACTACACATGGCAACTAATTATGCTATTAGCGCGTAGAGGGCGCTTTATTTCTTCGGCTTAACATTTTTCTCTGGGTGCGAGAGACCCTATATATGTATTTGTATATGTCGACCGCTTAGTATTTGTAAAAATATTCATTCCAATCTACGTCGAATTTTTAAAATTATCCTTTTCGTTTTAAACTTTTCCGGTGTATTATCGATGAGATTGCTCACCACCCTGATTATAGGTAATCTAGGTTAAGCAGCTTGGATAGTTTTAAGTGGTTTTAAACAAAACAATAATAATGAATTCAAGTTTTCTAAAGTTTCTTGAAAATTAAAAAAAACCAAAACAAATCATAGAGATAGATAGATTTAAGGTTGAAAGGCAATCATTTTAAGGATATTGATAAGTTAATTTTAAATTAGATTTAATCGTTTTTGTCTGGTATGTAAGTTTAAAGAAAGAAGTAAATAAAAATGAATTTTAAAGTTAAACATTCAAGTTAAACCCAAGTTTCCACTATTCCCCAACATTGCATACATTTCTATTACGCTTGGTGAGTGTTTTCAACTTCGTTTATTTGTACAGAATCAAAATATTATTGGGAGCTCTGTTACTTAGGAACAGTAGAAATGCAAATAATGCTATACATAATTAAAAAAAAAAAGTTCGTACATTATGACGAAATCCTATCAGGAATTCCATTTTCCAACAATTTCATAAACTATATAAACTGAACTGAACTGAACTATATAAATGCCGTGTAACTAAACGGGCACCAAAAATGTTTACATCAAATCCCTGCATATGATGTTCTAAGTATGCGTGCGGCAGCAATGGCGCTCCTTTGATTTGTACAGGCACCAATGCTTAGGAAATCCTATGCAGGACAGGCAAAAGTACCGTTTCTGCTCTCAGTTGACCATGTATAGTTTGTATCATCTTTGAACTCCTTTTTCATTCGTTATGTAAGCAGATATTTGCGGAACAGATTTAATTCGATGGGAAAAGAGTTCCAATGAATGAAGATAAATATTTTATATGAATCAACTAAGAAATAACAGACTTATTAAGAAGACTTATTTAAGGCAATTGAACAAAGTCCATTATGTGTTTCGCAAACTGAAACATCAGTTAAAGGAGCACTAGTTAGTTCAGATTTGTGCTGAGTAAATCTTTGCTCGACAAGGGTATATGCAGAACCTAAAGAGGGTAAAGCACAATGTCAACTCCATTCCTCATGACACCGCGTCTCCACGAGTCTGAATTATGTCAAACCTCTTGTCCGCCATATTTGCTTTTTTTGTTGATATTTGTGCTATTGCAATATGCCTATAGCCTTCGACACTCAGATCAATTTCCAAACATTTGTACAAACAATTAACAGAAATTGATCCACTCTAAGCAATGCGCGTGCTTACAGTTGAAAACTGTCTTGCATTGATCTGAAGCAAATCTGAAAAAAAAAAAAAATCATTTAACAAGGCAATTGGTAATTTTATATTTTAGCCATTATCTTCATAAATATGCATATTTATTGATTTTAAAATATCAGCCATAGTTGAATCCGCGCACATGTATTCCCGAAAATTGCCAAAACAAAATGATTTTTCGCTGTCAAACGCTGGTCTAGACTTCAAATGTCAGGGCGCAAAACATCGAGTGTAGCCCACTTAGCGAAGCGAAAACGCATTGGATGGTAATTTGGCTTCCACTCCTGAACCAATTGGACTTTTTATGGCGTCATACCAAGGTCTTTATGCAAAATTCGTCTCAATGATGTCTCCGAAATGTTCAATTGTTGAGAACGACGGTGAATTGATGTTGATGGCGCTTCACGCACACTTTCTGCCACAGCAGCAATTTTCTCTCACGCTTTGGTTTATCGATGAGGATGTCAGTTTCTTTCACTTTTTTCACAAGATAACGAACATACGGAGCTGTCGGTGCTTCTCTTCTTCCAAATTCCGTACGCAATTTTCGCACACATTCTGCAACATTACCATGATTTTCAAAGTAATGTCGCAATATTTCCCAGCGTTGTTCAAGCGTATACACAACCATATTCGTTCAGCGGAAGGATAAAACTAATTATCTGTCAAATCAGACATGAGCTAAGTGTTACCATTCGCGAAATAAGCACTAGTTGAAAAAAAAAACAGTTAGATGGCGGACCCTTTATTTTCAAACTTACCCTTAGCTCCTACAAACATGCGCGTATCCTAATTTTTCATGATTTACTTTTTTTTTTGAAATGTAAATTAAAACCTTAGTGCGGAAAAGTTGCAGACGAATTCTAGACCATTAAGTTCGATTGTTTTTATAGCCGCCCGCTTCTTCTGTCTAAAAGAGCCACATTTGCTATTTGTAAATTATGTGGAGACCTTTTGGCGATATGACTATTTTTATTTATTTCATTCTTCTTAAAATCTACTTTTTTACATTCGTAATTATTTGCGATATCTGCTTTAATATAAAAACGTTTAAGGTACTTAAATAGTATACAGCTCAGCTCAATTATAATACTTAACAAAACATGTGACTTAACTAGGAAAAATCGGAAAATAACAATCTAAAAAGCTTTTCATCAACAACCCTAAGAAAAGATCACATATGGCACAACAAATTTAGTCAGAATAGCTCAGATCTACTTCCCTCATGCTAAGGGATAGCATAAATTATCTTCCGCTTTGCGATGCGGGCCGATACCGCCTCGTGCTATTCGCATAGCTCGTGCTGATGCTCATATTTCGTCTTCGGTACTTATAGCCTACGATTAGCTCCTTGACAGTCTTTCGATATTTATCCGACAGTACACAATAGAGGAAGAAGTTCGAAGCCGCATTGATAGCTGCCAAGAAATTGAATACATTCCCAATGATGGTCTTCAGATTATTATCGATCTGAACCACCTCCGAAACTATCAGATATATCGCCCACGGTAGCTGACAGACAATGAAGAGAATCACAACTGCGATTAGGGTAACCGTGATACGGTTTTCTTGGGACACTGTAGAGTTCTTCCGCTGAAAAGGTATTGCAAAAGATTTAATGGAGTTTGAAATTAATTTCAAGATCTTACCAATGTCGAACGGCGAACACTTGCGTTGGTCATTTCTCCACGACGGTGTTTTGATTTGCGGACCAAAATGATTAAAATAAAATTAAACGTAGCGAGAATGCTCAGTGGGATGAAGACGAAAATAATCGATGTTAGGATGAAGAAGATGTTCGTGTATGTATCGTTTAGGCCGAGACTGGAAAGTTCGTGCTTGTAGTAGGTGATCTGAAAGTGGAGAGATTACTCAATGCTGGAGTTTGATATTTGCCAAGTGCCTTACATTGTGACATTGATTTGTAATGTGTATATAATCAGCACTGCTACTGTTGTAGGGCCATGTTTGATCCGTTGATTGAGGTGGCTTGAACAAGTTGTCCAGTCGGCCTTCATTGAGATTTTCTTGTTTTGGAATGTTTACTAGTTGTTCTGAAAGAGATAGGTTGTCATTATTATTGCTTCGTTTATATAGCAAAATAAGTTATGAATTGTAAAGGCGCCAGTTTTGTATTCGAATTTTGTATAAGAGGCAGGGTTCAATTGCATTTTCACCCATACGCTGCACCCACTTTTAAGTGACTACACATGGCAACTAATTATGCTATTAGCGCGTAGAGGGCGCTTTATTTCTTCGGCTTAACATTTTTCTCTGGGTGCGAGAGACCCTATATATGTATTTGTATATGTCGACCAATTAGTATTTGTAAAAATATTCATTCCAATCTACGTCGAATTTTTAAAATTATCCTTTTCGTTTTAAACTTTTCCAGTGTATTATCGATGAGATTGCTCACCACCCTGATTATAGGCAATCTAGGTTAAGCAGCTTAGATATTTAGTTTTAAGTAGTTTTAAACAAAACAATAATAAAGAATTCAAGTTTTCTAAAGTATCTTGAAGATTAAAAAACAAAACAAATCATAGAAATAGAAAGATTTAAGGCCGAAAGGCAATAATTTTAAGGATATTGATAAGTTAATTTTAAATTAGATTTAATCGTTTTTGTCTGGTATGTAAGTTTAAAGAAAGAAGTAAATAAAAATGAATTGTAAAGTTAAACATTCAAGTTAAACCCAAGTTTCCACTATTCCCGAACATTGCATACATTTCTATTACGCTTGGTGAGTGTTTTCAACTTCGTTTATTTAGCACCATATTTGTACAAAATCAAAATATTATTGGGAACTCTGTTACTTAGGAACAGTAGAAATGCAAATAATGCTATACATAATTAAAAAAAGACGTACATTATGACGAATAATATCAGGAATTCCATTTTCCAACAATTTCATAAACTATATAAACTGAACTGAACTGAACTATATAAATGCCGTGTAACTAAACGGGCATCAAAAATGTTTACATCAAATCCCTGCATATGATGTTCTAAGTATGCGTGCGGCAGCAATGGCGCTCCTTTGATTTGTACAGGCACCAATGCCCAGGAAATCCTATGCAGGACAGGCAAATGTACCGTTTCTGCTCTCAGTTGACCATGTATAGTTTGTATCATCTTTGAACTCCTTTTTCATTCGTCATGCAAGCAGATATTTGCGGAAAAAGATTTAATTCGATGGGAAAAGAGTTCCAAAGAATGAAGATAAATATTTTATATGAATCAACTAAGAAATAACAGACTTATTAAGAAGACTTATTTAAGGCAATTGAACAAAGTTCATTATGTGTTTCGCAAACTGAAACATCAGTTAAAGGAGCACTAGTTAGTTCAGATTTGTGCTGAGTAAATCTTTGCTCGACAAGGGTATATGCAGAACCTAAAGAGGGTAAAGCCCAATGTCAACTCCATTCCTCATGACGATGTTGACGTACCTAGTCAGCAGTGTTGCCACCATACGACTATTTTTTCGCAGAAAATTCTCTAACAAAACCCAGTAGATTGAATATTTTTGTAGTCGATCTTTTTTTCAAGCCAAGGTAAATAACAAAAAACAACAAATAATGTCAAAATTAATAAAAACGAGTATTTAAATTAATCAGAAAATTAATTAATTTATTAATTATGTTGTTGTTTGCTGCTAAAAGGGATACATTTTCCCGGGTCTAGACGCGCATACAAGTGTACAACAAAAATGCAATAGATTTAATTTGTTTGCCAGTAAATTTAAATTTCGAAAAAAATACAGTAGATGCGCAATTCCAGAAAAGTGGCAACGCTGACTAGCCTGGTATTTTGAAGGCAAACGATTTCAGCAGACTTATTCTACAGTCGCATGATAACGGTTCATGAAAAGATCGACATAACCCGGAAAAGGCACGGTCTCCTTGTCGATTGGTGGGTCATCAACTAGTGGCTGTCGAACCGGAAGTCGGTTAACTCCTTCTGAAGACCACTTTCATTGATGCTACCGATGTCAGTGTCGCAAATGGATGGAACTCCGCCAGCTGTGTCTGGCCGTATCTCAGTGCAAAACAGTGCGGCTGAGTTTTTGCAACTATTAGCACACGTTCAGCGTAAATCGAGAACCATGTATTTATTTACCGAATAGTCACTAAGACATCGTCGTTGTGATACTCTGAAGCAATGCGAGACAACAATTGTTATGAGGGTAAGAAGTTTCATCTCGTGTTTTCGATGTTGAACAGGATGTAACTATAGAACGTTATTAAATATATTGTGGACGTATAGGAATTATCATTAATGGCAACAAAGAAGCAATAGATTCTGTAAAAAATGAAAACAAGAGAAGCGAATAAAGACTACTAAGAAATAATCTTTTTTAGTTTTACACGGAATGTACAATTAATTTGTGTTTTTCCAGAGATCGAACCTGGGACTCCTCTCTTAGTAGTCCAACACACTAACCACTAACTCTAGCTCGAGAAAATTTTAGAAATAACACTTCAATATTCATAATACAAAAGATTATGAATAAAACTTTGGAAGTTAGGGTAGATATTCCTTTTAATGGAATTTAATGGCATCTACGATAGACATTTATGGAGGCGATTTATATAAAGCTTTGCCTAGTTTTGTCCATGAATAAGGCAATCGAGTAGCACGACATTGTCTAGAAACACTAAGCATTGTTTATATAAGACGCTCGCCGGATGTGCAACATTTGGTGAAGGTGGATGAAGATATCCTTTGCCGTTTATAATGCAAAATTCTTCGACTGATTGTCGGTCCCGTTCGAGCTTTGCAGGAAAAGATTCCACAACAAACCCTTGCCTTAAGTGGCACGTACAAGGGTAAGGTTACCCTAATTAACCTTGAGCGTGCAACGTGTGCAACTGGAGGCCAGTTAGTCAAAGACCGAGCTTTACGTATTGATTAAGGGACGGATTTTCCTCGGATTGTAGAACCATTTACATCTTCATAAGTTAGTATACTTAGAAGGCTTAGCATTTCAAAATTAGTGTATAGATTAGATATGTTCAATTTGAATTGAATTTAGCTTTTTGCGTTTTTAATTCATTCATTTCCAATGTCCCACTTAATCATTGGAAGGGCTGGTGTAGGATGATTAAGTGAATACTCCACAAAATCTCAATATTCCGCTGCCAACTCTAAGTCATCGGGGATCATCCCCACACGAGTAGAGGAGGGATTTCGGACTTGATCTAACCATCTTATACTGGGGTCTACGTAGCAACAAATGGATGCTTACTAAAAAGTAAATTTTATATAAAATAAGTATAGGTTGGAAAAGATATAAGAATAGAATTATCAAAACTTAGCAAAATACACGCAAAATAACAAATTTAGGAACTTCTAGAGGAATGCAGGTATTATATCTACAGCTTTCGTAATATAAATGTAAGCTATTACATTTTTAAAACATAAAATTGTATTTATTTTCAAAAACGGAAGCGACAGGGTCTTAAAACGCTATTATTTCTATTTTCAAAAATATTCACTTGCTAAGGATTCAATTTCGATCTTTGGTCCACCAATAAGATTTGATTTGCATCATCAGCTTGCGAATAAATTAAGACATTCTAATAAGTTGTGTTCCGCTTACTGAATAATATGCAAGTGATTTTATTCTGACACACATGCACTCATAAGACAATCGAGAAATAGTATTAGAAAACAATGTAAAGCGTGCTATAAACAGTACCGAAAATTGTGTCGGATCGAATTTGCATCCGGTATTTGACAGATCAGCGGACATTTTGTGCATATCCTATGTTTTTTGCTTATAATTGACCTCAAAAAGCCTTTGAAAAATATCTGTTGGGATAATTTAGTTCCAATTCATGTATTCCTTTTTTTAGAATAAAATCCTCGTCGTGGTGAAAGAAACCATTGACCTTGTTTTCCACGTAAACAAATTATAAAATTTGAATTCTGCGATGACAACAAACGTAATAGATTCTAAGAAAGTTGTCGCACTGGGAAATGTGGAGGTCTATCTGTTTATTTATACCGTTTCACAAATGCTGTACATTTTTTACTAAAGGTGGCAGCCAGCTAATTAGTGCTTGATTATAAGTAAGGCCGAAAATCACTTACCTTGGATGTTTTCTAAATTCACAGCTCCCTGAATATGACTAAAGTTCACAGGTTCAATTTCGCATGGTCTGTCATGGATGTCAAAGTATTGCTGTTCACTCCCCGCCTTGTGCTCAAAAGCAGTGGAAATTGTCGATAGAAGGCAAAAAATTGCAACACCTAAGGAAATACATAAACAAATTGACAAATTCGAAAGGAATTTATTACATTGTTCGGTTGATGTGGACGATATACTTGCCCGAAATAACTCTTTTCGCCAGCGACTCTGTACAGAATGTTTGCCTTTTCAAAGGATATCGTATCGCAATAAAACGTTCAATCGTAAAACAAACCGCGATGTATATTGAAATGTAAGCTAAATAAATATAAACAAAGCAATTTGATTTAAAATCAACTCAGCAAAGGTTTCGATTAGTGATATTTGTGAAAAAAAAAACTTACCACATCCATCCGTCAGCCAAATGACAAGACCATAAAATTTCCAATATATCTCATAGTGTAAATGAACAGTCTGGTAGTGCTGAAGCGACAGGAGGAACACCATCGCCAGATAAAAAATATCGGTTACAGCTAGTGCGGTTAGGTAGATGTTTGTTGTGCATCGCATACGTTTTCTAGAAATAAAACAGTTGTCAATTTGATTGAGAGGTGTTTGAAAAAGACGATCTTAAATATGTAAAGGGTGATTTTTTAGCTGGTTTGGTTTTGGCAACACTGGTTTTGACAGCTGACGTGTGTTTAGTACCTTGTGTCACTGTCAAACAGCTTCAGTTTGGTTTGCAATTTAACCATGGATCGTCTTACAAATGAAGAACGCTTGCAAATTATTGAATTTTACTATCAAAATTCGTGCTCGGTTCGAAATGTTCATCGCGCGCTGCTTCCATTTTATGATCGGCATTCTCGACCTTCTGAGCAGTCTATTCGGAAGATTGTGACCAAATTTCGCACCAAATTTACTTTGTTGGACATTAAACCACCAACACGTTTACGTATTGTGCGTAGTGAAGAAAATATTGCGGCCGTATCAGCTAGTGTGACAGAAGACCGCGAAATGTCGATTCGGCGCCGTTCCCAGCAGTTAGGCCTTTGTTACAGCACTACGTGGAAAATTTTGCGGAAAGATTTGGGCGTAAAGCCTTTTAAGATACAGCTGGTGCAAGAACTAAAGCCAGCCGACCTACCACAACGCCGAATTTTTGGTGAATGGGCTCTTGGAAAGCTGGCCGAGGATCCGCTTTTTTATCGAAAAATTGTGTTCAGCGATGAGGCTCATTTTTGGTTGAATGGGTACGTAAATAAGCAAAATTGCCGCATTTGGAGTGAAGATCAGCCAGAAGCATTGCAACAGCTACCAATGCATCCCGAAAAAGCCACTGATTGGTGCGGTTTATGGGCCGGCGGCATTATTGGGCCATATTTCTTCAAAGATGATGTGAATCGCAGCGTTACTGTCAATGGTGAACGCTACCGAGCGATGATAACAAACTTTTTTTTGCCCGAAATGGAAGTTCTTGACTTGCATGATATGTGGTTTCAACAATACGGTGCCACATGCCACACAGCACGCGAAACAATGGCGCAATTACGAGGCGAGTTTGGTGAACAGTTAATTTCACGTTTCGGGCCGGTCAATTGGCCGCCTAGATCGTGCGATTTGACACCATTAGTTTATTTTTTGTGGGGGTATGCCAAGCCTAGTGTGTATAGGGACAAGCCCGCTTCGATTGACGCACTGGAAGCCAACATCCATGCATTCATTCGTGAGATACCGGCCGATATGTGTGAAAGAGTATGCCAATATTGGACTCAGCGGATGGGCTACCTGAGACGCAGCCTGCATGAAATTATCTTTAAACATTAAATTGCAAGGTTCAAACTATTGATTCAAATAAAAATTTCATTAATTTTTTCGAATTTTTTGTGTTTTTTTTTAAATAGAAGTTCTAAGCCTCTTAAAAAATCACCCTTTATAAACTCTTATTAATGAAGTTACAAAAATAGCAATCTCTTGGTTGAGCAATAATAATTTATTCATTCTTATATCTTGTACATTTTGATGTTCGGCTTCTTTTGTTACCATGTTTGACATTTTTATCGGACCAACTCCAAAATTAAGCAGCTAGTTTTTTGTACTGAAGAATTCGACAAAAACAATGAATTCTTAAGGACGTGTCTCACTTTAGTACGATCGAATTTAAATTTCAGGGAATTTATTCCTGTGGCAGATTATGTATATCGCTTTTTTTTGTAAAAAGTTTTCATTACATTTGTAGACAATGAACTGGATAAAACTCTCAAACTTGTCATTTTTGCACTAAATTGCTACTTTGGGAGGTCAATCGTCTCGACGATAACTATACGTTCCGTGATTAGGGCCCGACCTAATTACTCTGATTTTGAACGAAACGATGACAAATTATTAACTACCTTCTTATATGTGTTCAATAGAGAGGATTCATTTTGTAATAACTTTTTAAATACAACTGTCATATGCCCACAACTGATGAATGACATGCGAAATAGAAGGTTTTCGAATACTTTTTTAAGCAGTTCTTTGGGCTTATGTATTCATTAACACAAATAATGTTGCCTTTTACTGCGTTAATTGCTGTTGGTTTGTTAGTTTAGACTTGCGACTTAACGAATATCTAAAGAAAATATTCAAGAGGCGTCAAGTCACAAGATCTTGGAGGCCAATTTACAGGACTATTCCAGCGAAATTATGCGTTTAATCAAATGTTTTTTATAGTAAATAAATTGTTTCGTTTGCTGAAATTTTACGACTGTATTGGTTTATACACAACAAATTGGAAAACTAATTACAAACATTATTGCATTTCTGCACTATCTTCCCAAAAAAAAAAACAAATTAAGCGAATATGTTGTGGTTAAGTCCTTGAAAGTGGTTCTTAACATTTTCCCTTCGCCTATTTTATATAGGTATAAGACTAGCGGGCCCCGCCTGCTCTGCTAGGTGTATAAATTTAAGTAGATGGTATTTGATACGCATTTATTATTCAAAAACATAAACCATTTTCATTTTTGGGATCACCTTGTAAAGGGTTTTTCAATAAGAGCGCTACAACAGTTTTTTTAAATAAAACAAAAACGGTTTGTGATATCAATGAAATTCTTTATTTCTGTGAAAGTACGTTCGATGCCATTATGTATGGAAATCGATTTCTTTTGCATGGCCACCACGGGCACGCTTGCAGTAGTCCAGATAATACAGAGAAAAACTGAGTTTGCTATTAAGTTATAAATGACCACATTACATTAGAAATGAATATTTGTAGAAAATCGTATGGACCGTTTTCGAGATATGTGGAAATTTCAAAAGTACCGTTATTCGAATTTTTAGCCAAAAACTGGGTATGCAGTCATGGTAACCTCACCTACTTAAGGTTAAATATCAATTTTGGTTGAAATCGTTAGAGCCGTTTTCATTTTTAGTGCAGACAGACAGACAGAGAGACAGACACACAGACGAACAGAATTTTGCGACCCACTTTTTTGAGTTCCCCTATCATAGTTATGTTAGAATTGATTAGCATCTCGAGTTAAAAATTTTGTACGAAAACAATATCTTTCTCTTGCTGCGTAATGTAGAAAGTTACAAAAAATCAGGTATGTATTTTGTAACCACATCCCCGAAAGTTGTGGAATGTGAATATTTGTTGATCAATGAAGTGAATACCATAAGTGAAACCTCTCTCGCAAAATGTGGATAGGTATATAATGTTAATGTTTAATTCAATTGTGTTGTATTTGGAGGGCATTACGAAATTTAATTTAAAAACCAAATCTCTATAATATTTTAATCTTAATAATGCAGCGCAGTAGATTCATTCATTCATTTAAAAAGTTTTCAAAGCGCTTAATAACGTTACAATAACGTTTTTGTTTGCATTTCGTTTCCGTGTGGTTACAGCTATGATTTAAATTAATCAATAGATTCAGTAGTCTAGTGTCGGTGTAAGACCTAGCTTATGAATTTAAGTCTCAGGTTCAATTCCTTGTTTAAGTTGAAGTTTATTTTAATATTATGAATTCAAATTGATGAGGGTTCATTTTCGTTGCCTCGCCGTATCATAATTTCAGTAACACATTGACCAGTTCACTTCCCAGCTGTAACACAACGCGACAAGTAGTTGTAGGACAATTGAATTTCGACAACTTGTAAAAAATTTGGTAACAAAACGACAAGTCTGAGAATACTGCGACAATTGTCGCGAAGAAAGATGACGATTGAGAAATTATATAATTTCCCTCTTTCTGTAACAGAACACGATAAGTGTCAAGAAACAATTGTAGATTACTGTGGTTCAATGAAGACATGTGATTTGAATATTGTCAAAAGCTGACAAGTGCATTTTAAATGGAAAAACAGAATACAAATACAGAAATAAAATAATATGTAATTAAAAATATACTTCTTTGTTTCCGACTTTGATAGTGACGGCGATAGGGAGAATAGTGAACCCCGGTGCAGCTTGAAAGTTGTTAAGCCAAGAATTAATTTTTTGTCATTGAAAAATCGTTGCAAGCACCAAAAAGGATATCTTTCTAATCTCTTATTTGTAAAAATAGCACACATGTTAAAACATGTCGAAGGGAATTTAGTTTTTTTGACAAGTGCAAAGGTTTACGTTCTGTTACAAGATTAATTTGTACTTGTCGCTTTTATTTAACTGCCACTTTGACATTTCTACAAATATATTTGTTTTCTCGAAGGAGAATGGTGGCCTTCGATTATGTTGTCATCATTTTTGTTTTTTAAATAATAAAAATAATTCCTTTTGTAATATGAAGTAATGAGGATTTTTTTGTTTCCCCCGATTTATTCTCAATTGCATACTTTATTCACTCATTACAGAGAACATCGATTTCAAACACAAAACAACTTATTTTTATATATATAAAAATATTTGGATGTTCTTCAACACTCTTCTGAGTTAATGCAATAGATATGCTCCTCAGCATGTGTCGCTGTGGTCAGTTCCACTGCATCTGCCAAAGCAAATGCTGTGCGACAACGTTCAAAAATATGAAGCATACCGGTATCAGCTGGCCTATTATGTCATATAAAGGGTCTTTCATTAAGGACTTGGCAACATCTTTTTTAAATAAAATGCAAAGAACTTGAAATTTATTTTCTTGAATTACGATCAAAACGTTTATGAATGGAATTCGAATTCGTGCGTAAGTCCACCACGGGAACGCCGCACATTTCGACCGATACGGACGCTATTTCTCGTTCAATATTGGCTCTGAGCTCCTGCAACGTCGCCGGGTTATTGACATAGAGCAGTGGTTGCCAGCCTGTGGGGCACGGCTGCCAGGGCGGGCGTGGGGATTGTAAAAGTGAGGCGTGGACACAATTTTAAATGTAAATTTTCAATGCAAAGAATTCAATATGTATACAAAATGCAACACCAGAAGTTCCATTCAACATCTTACGTTACTAATAAACAATTAATTTAATACATTTTTCAAAGTCAATCTAAGGAAATGTATAAACAATCATGTTTACAAGCAAGAAAATTTAAAATTCTTTATGCATTAAATATATTTTACAACAAATATTTGTATTTTATTTAGTTGTCATACAATTTTCCAATTCGCCATGAGGGGAGAATGCTGTTGAAAAGGTTGGAAACCACTGGCAAATGATTTAATGTAGCCCCATAAAAAAGTCAATAGGCGTCTTTCATTATACCTCGGCGGCCAATAAACGGGTCCGTTTCTGGAGATAACGCTTTCACCGAACTGAGGCTTCAATAACTCGATTTTGCACCCGCTGTGTGGCTTGTGGCACCGTCTTGTTGGAACCACATAACACTGATGTCCAATTCATGCAATTAGTCAAAGAAATTATGTTCTCTGTAGCATATACCATTTACCGTAACGTGAAGGTCATTTTCATCGACGAAAAAAGAAGACCCAATGACGTCACCGGCATGAAAACCGCACCTAACATTGAAGTGGTGTTTGATGAAGCACATGAGAGTGCTAACCTGTCCAGTAGAGGGTTATTCATACGAGAACGAATTGTGAACTGCGAACGACAGAATTCGTAGATTCTGACATTTCATTCACATGGAAACTGTTTTTAGTCGCAGGTATACCCGTGAATCAGTTTCATCGTTGAAGATTAAGTCCGATCGAATTTTTCATTCGCGAGTTTGTGGATCGCGACTGTTTCATGTGGATTGTGAATAAAGTGTGACAGTTCGCGGCAAGAATTTTCAATCCGCGGGAAAATTGGTGCAATGGTAAATTTAGCCTTTTAAATCAATTGAGAGACAGTTTTTTTTTAGATTAGATGTTAGATTAATTAAATATAATGCTTTTGTGGTAAGGCAAATAGCAATTTTCAATTCTATACAATTAAGTTGATTTATGCGCAATTCGCCTATTCGCCATTCGTCACATTTCTCTCATTGCGAGTGAATTCGCTCACCGAAATGAAATATAACCAAAAAGAAAAGGAACGCGTTAAAGAATAAATTTGAAAAATGTGAATATTTTCTAAGCGGGAACATTCAAATATCAGTAGAACAAAGAACAAACTTATAATATTTAAAGCCAATATCTGATTTTTAAAAAAGTTCAAGCAGAAAATATAAATGAAATCACATAAAAAGTCAGATATAAATTAGTATTTGAACGATTTGACAACCATCTGTCAACAATAACTAACTTGGGCAAATATTTGCAGGTTTTTTATGGAGGGGAATTGTTTTATTTTCTCTTTTTGGCTCTCTTCTGGCTAACTTTTGCGTAAGTTAGCGTAAGAAGTTTGACTAAATTTGGCTAATGTGTTCGAATGCATTATTATTAGGGAGCAGACCTTTGGCAATTCAGTTTTAAATATATAGATGTCAAGTGGTTTACAAGTTTGGCACACAGAATAATTATTTTGAAAAAAAAAATAAATTTATTATATGTTGGTAGCATTGTTGAAGCGCGTTATAAAAATAATCTGAATTAAAATGACACTGACGGTTTCCATATGAAGAGTGGTTTTACACATGTAACTGTCTGAATTTAGTACTGGGTAAAAAAATACCTTTAACAACAAACGGTCTGATTTTTATAAAACTCCGTTCAGTGTATTTGAACGTGTTTTTAGTGGAAATAATTGTGGTTCTATGAATTATTTGCACTGTCTGCTATGTAATGCTACACATTTCGTCTCAAAAGTTACCTACTTAACCTAACATGTGTGCATTTTTGATACGTTGCCATAAGAGAAAATTAACTGAGTGTAGACAAATGCCTTTAAAATTAAATATTTAAAATTTTCCTTGACTAACCTAAGCTTAAACTAACTTTTTCCTCTCCTGTTTAAAATTTAACAAAACAATTTTGGACGACTCAATCGCACGTAACTTTGCGGCTGTTATTATTATTATAGTCGTGGTTTGGCAAAACTAACCCCGAAATTTAACCTCTAGGTGAATGCCCATAAATCCTATCTTTAAAGTTTGTAACACAAATCCTTTCATAGAGTTTGTCACTAAGCTATGTTTTTATATTTTGGTTGCTGTCAAATGGTTGTGACTAGCTTTGAAATGTTTTGTACTGATTTGATTTTCTACCGTGATTTGCAAATAGGGATTGCAAATGCAATAATTGTCAAAGGTTGTTGGTTCAACATGCAAGCTGTGATGGTAAAGACAGATTGTGTGGAAGAATTCTTCAGTCTTAAAAATCGCTTATAATTCTCAGGTTTTTTTTTTTTTTTATAAAATGAACGTTTTTTATCAAAAAGCTTCCGATGAACCTTCTTTGTGTTGTATATTTTACTCTTAGCAATTACTTAATGGAACGCTTGCCTATCACAATCTTCCTTTGTTCCGGTCGTTAGTTGTTAAAGGACAACGAAAGAATTCAGTGGGTGATAGGATTTAGATATATTCAGCTGATAAGATACCCGATTCCCCGATTCTAACAAATAATGCGAATGTGGGAACAGTCCTGGCGGTTCTACTGTACATAGGAACTGTGCTCTTTGTTTATAATAAAGCCAGTAAATTTATTTATCTGAATGGAACTCTTTATATAAAAACTATAGAAAGAGAAGCGTTTCAGATTGCGATTTATTCGGTGCAGGAGCAGTGGCATCAGTACTTAAACAGTAATATACATTGTTTTGCTTAATTTAAAATGCCTGTAGGTACCTCTAAAAAATCACAATTTATATTAAATAAAATAATGAAAATATATTCGGCATACATGGCGTATACGTAACATTTTTTCGATGACAACTTAAAATTAATTACATTACAAGATAAAACAGGAAAAACAAATGATTTAGCTCTTGATTTCTTACAATGGTTAAACGTACACATCAGTAGGTTAAACTTACCTAGTTAGGACAATTATGCTAACTGAATTGCCCAACAGTCCAATCACAAACACGCACGGTACTAAGATACCTTGAACTATGTAACGTACATAAACAACATCCTCTGGCGTTACCATTTCCCATGGATTTTATTATCCTTTTCTTATCATAGGAATGAGGAATAGTCTTAGGCACTTAAAGAACCATTTAATTTGTCTGTCTGTGATATTTCTCCCTGAAAAGATATAATGAAGTAATTATTTAAACTTTTCACTTTGTTGTTTAGAGAATCAACTAAATAACTTAATGCAACTATAAAAGTTTATTTCGAAAATGAAACAGTTATTTACGGGGTGAAATTAGTGTGCGCCAGGATCCATTTGGCATTTGTGATGAACTGTAAATGCAATAAATTTCAATTTGTTAAGTTGGTTAAACTGTATTTCTGTCATCGTTAGATCGATGTTCTAGCCTGTTTATGCGTCATTAGTAGCGTAGAGGCTCTAATTCTGTTTTAGTGTTTTTTGACTTGCAATTTGTATATAAACAAACTTGAGATTTTTGTGTAGTGAGATGTGTTTGGCTCCATTTTCTCAGCTTAATGAACCCAACAACCGAAAGAATTTGGACATTTAAGCAAATTTTCAAGACAGATTAAGAATCGCTCGCGCAATTCAATAATACAGGTAAGCGACATGCTCATTGTTGAGTGCTAAAATAACCTTTCGAACACTTAAGGGTGATCTTTTGTACTGAGTTTAGGAACATCTCCCTAAAATGTTATAATTAAATTTCTTTGGTATAACAAAAAGCTGCCGGTAACTATATATCGTTATTAAACATTTTGTTGTGACATTTGTGTACAATATATATTATGGAGTTTGCTCTGGCAACGAGAACAAATACCCACTTCATTTCGAACTTTTCGTAGGTGTAGTATCGGCACTGAGCGACACTTGACTATATAAATAGTAAAACATTGAAAATACAGTCACTCTATATAAAAGTTAAATATGTACTGAAAATAAAGTAACTTGATACTGAACTTCAGAGCAATCGTTTGTTTAATATTGGGTCTCTACAGTAGGGTGACAAAGTTCGAATTGTTAGCTGTGGGACACCCTAGATTATATTTACAACTTTTTAAATATCTCGATTACGTGGTAGGGAAAGATATTGTATTCGTACAAAATTTCGAACACGAGATTTTAGTCAATTCTGACATTACAATGATCGCGGTACTAAAAATAGTGTTCTCGCAATTCTGTCTGTCTGCCCGTCGGCTTCTGAAATCTACAGTGCAAATGACTGGACGGATTTGTTCCAAACTTTGGATTTGGATTTTGTGGGCCTACAGTTCGGACCATTTTTTTCTGAACGTTAGTCCGATTATTAACAGCAGTCAATATATAAAGGTTTTAAGTAAGTTAAATTTTTTTCGAAAACCGTTCTAACAATTTCAACCAAAATTGATATTTGAGCTTAAGTATGTGGGGTTTACATCTGCATATCCAGTTTTTTGCTAGAAAAAAAAAACGAATAACGGTATTTGGACTTATCTCAAAAACAGTTAATACGATTTTAACAAAAATTCATCCTAAGATAGTCAGGTCATTCCTTAATTGATAGCGAACTCAATTTGCTCTAAATTATCATACAATACATTTTTGAAAAAGGCATTTAACATTTTTTTTACATAGTTTACTTGAAACCACACATACCGATTTCGACCAAAATGCAAACTTGAAGTAAAATTGATATTTTCAAAATTAGTGCGTTCATAATTTGAGGAAACATCAAAAGCCAAGCAATGCTTGGATCCTAATTAGTCCTTGTACTCAGTTCTTTTAGCTTTATAGTATTTTTCGAAAACGTAACATTGCAATACCGGTTCCTATTTCTCTGCATAGTTTTACCAAAGCTCTGTCGATTTTGACCGGAATACATATTAAGGATAGTGAAATAAATCTAAATAAGATGCCATAATTAGTTCTTCTTAACCAAATGCAAATAAAGCCGGATTAAAAATATTTCTTTAAAATTACTACTCAAAACCCGGTCTGTGTTGCTTTTTCACGGAGAGTTTCACATTATTATTTGATGTACTGCCATCTGAAATGAGTATTTAAATATCTTTCCCCTAAAACGTATACGAAAAAGTAAAAAATAAAATTGACATCCAAAAAACACAATCGGAACGAAGATTTGCTAACAGTCCCACACAGTTAATTTTTCATCCTTGAAATAAAATCAAAGCAAGAGATTCGATTTTCAAAAACATTAAAGTGAAAATAAAAGCAATAAAAAAATTAAGGTGTTTTCTGTACTGTTTGTTTGTCTAGATTCTAGAATCGCTTCCGCGTTTCTTACGTAAATACCTAATAAAATAAAAAGCAATCAATCAAACTGTTTAAAGCGATCAGCACTTTATTTTCTGTCGTACTGATTACATCGTTATTTCAAAACCGAATTTTCTGAAACACGGACTAAATGCATTGTTTTGTTACAAACGACAAGTATTTATAAGACAGTGAGTTGCTGATTTACATGTCTTTACACAATCGGCCTTACTAATAATCAAGCGCTAATGTCGACAATAAGGTGGCGCTACCTTTAGTAAAAATGTGCAGCATTTGTGAAACGTTACCAATAAACAACTAAAGCTCCACATTCCCCAGTGCGTTAACTTTCTTAGAATCTTTTACATTTGTTGTCATCGCAGAATTCAAAATTCCTAATTTGTTTTCGTGAAAAACAAGGTCAATGGTTTCTTTCACAACGAGGATTTTATTCTAAAAAAGAAATACATAGATTGCAATTAAATTTGGGCAACAAGGCTTTTTGAGGCTTTTTATAAGCCGCTGATCTGTCAAATATCATATGAAAATCAGTAATGCCCTATCGTTTGATCGGAAACAATTTTCGGTACTTTCTATAATACGCTTTCTATTGTTTTCTAATACTACTCCACGATTGATTTATGAGCGCATTAATTTTGTGTTGTAATAAAATCGCTTTCAAATTATTCAATATATATAACACAATGTATTAGAATGTCTTGATTTATTCGTAGGCTGATGATGCAAATTAAAACTACTTGGAAGCTATACGTATTTTAAAAACCTATCGCCTTCCGTTTTTGAAAACAAAAATAAATACAATTTGATGTTTCAAAAATTGTATGGCTTACATATTACTTAATTCGAGAGACTTAGGAACCGAAAACAGTTTAAATTCTCGCAGAAAAAAGTAAAGCTGTTTTTTGCACGAAAGATGTCATGTTTTCGCCTCTATGAATTCACACCTATACTACCTGTTATTCCTCCAGAAGTTCCTAAATTTCTTGTCGTGTGTTTTGCTGAGTGCTGATAATTCAGTCATTCTTTTTACGCCAACCATTATTTCGTTAGAGATCCTCATTCCCGGTGAACAAACTCCTTTTTCAAAGAGTTGATATTGGTATGGTTGCAGCCAAATATCTACCTGAACCGCCTAAGGTACTGAGAATTACAGTACTTGCAAAGTAGGTATTCAGGTATGAGCCGTCAAAACATAAGGACACATATATTTCATTCTCTTTCTCACGACTTGCCTTGGAAAGATCCCAAACTTATATAAAATCAAATTTTTAGTTCGTGTCGTACAAACTATTGGAAAGACAGCCAATCAAAAACCAAGCACTTAGCGACTACACAAGATAAAGCAGAGAAAATCATTGGTCAATTCATTTAATCAAAAGTGCGTTGAAATAAATAAATATATACCCAGAGATATATATTTTTATGTGTTTCTGTTTAATCGTAGATTTTGTCCATAAATATTTGTATGAATTTATATGTGGGTAACTTGTGTTTCCAACGTATAAAATCAGAAAATATTTATAATTATAAACGCTTAGGCTGAACAACAGGGGTGTTTAAATTCGCTCCTATTACGAAATTTGGTACCGTTGGGCAGCACTCCTCCTCAAAATGACATTTGGGAGGATTTATTTAGCTAATTCCCGAGATAAACATGGCTTTCTCAACATTAACATTCGACCCTACAGTTAGCGATATTCTGGCATCTATATTTGTTTATTGGTAAAGGGATTTTTGAAAGCGTCTTTGCGTAAGCTGCTGTGAGTATATGTTAACACTTAATTCTGTTATTGAAGGATGACTTTTGTAATTCATACCGACGTTTCTAATTTCAGTAATAGTGTTGTTTATCAAAAACGAGCGTTTTCCGAGTCCTGCGACTATTACGTTTAGAGTAGAGAGAGATAACTTGTTTACTATGCGATGCTAAACATTTCGAATCAGAAGTAACTTCACGTATTTACTTAGAAGTAACTTTCATGCGTTTACTTCATATTGTTACATGCGCAAAATAAGTGTGCCCCCATGAGTCTAGACCAAATGTACATTAAAAAAAAAAATTAAACTTTTCCTTAGAATGCAATCAAATATTAGCAGCTTGTTTTTTTTTATAATTGTATGCATAGTATCTAAATTTTACTTCTATGACTCTCTGGTGCCGCAAAATTTTAAATAGAAGGAAAAGTGCAGACAAAACTCAGAGGACAAAGGACTCATGTTTCTGAAAAAATAATAATAATAATAACTCCCAAAAGGTACTCATGCACTAGAGCTTTGCTCTTGTTTCCCGCGTTAGAAATAAATAAATTTCATAACACCAGACCATGCTCGGCTGCGTGTGCCCCTGACTTCGAGTTGACCCATTCCTGAACAACAACGCCAATTACTTAATTTCCAAATCACTTTCAGCAAGTAGGTTGATGTACTTGCTCTTACTCACATGCTCGTAATGTTTGTATACAATACCTTCACAAACAATTGAATTTCGTCTTCTTTCCGCTGAATTATTGTTTATGACATATGTATCTTAGGGTGTACATTAATCAATGACACTCTATTATTCAATTTAGCAGCAATTTAGCAACGAAATGTTGATTCTTTAAATGATATGAAAGCAGTATGTGGGCCATTCTGGTTGGTGTCTTTTACTCGTTTTTCATTTCTTTCAATGCTATGTTCTTGAAGTATATAGTTCTAGGTGTCTCGAGACTTGTTGATCATTAATTTGATCAAGTAACATAATCAATATCAATGTCGGAATAAACTTAATGAAGCTCAACGCTGCATATACGTTTACACTTTCTCATCACAATCAAAATTGCTGAGGAAATCTACAAATGAAATTAACCGAGCTTAACGTTTTTAATATTAACATTCGTTTTTATTGGAAGAATGCGTGGTTGTGGCCCCATAATTCGGGGACTGGCGATACTTACATTTATGGTAATCTTGTGGCAGGTGCTATCAAAAGCTAAGAATTTAAGAATGTGCTGGCTGCTGGTTCCCCGGACACTAAAGAATGGCTAGTAATGAAAAAGCAGATGAACTGGCAATAAATGGGTCTTCACTTGAACTTAATCGGGCTGATACCACAATATTGACTCCCTCTTGTAATCTCAGACAGGCAATTGAAATCAAAATACTGACTGTGAAAGATGGTAGATGGAGCACACTCGATTCCTGTGTCATAACCAGGTTAATTTATTGGTCCAATCTATGACAAATATAATCTTACAAATGGTCAAACAATCGTTATTCTTTATTGTGGCTATTAGCACAGGACATAACAAGCTTAAATATTATACCTAGAAAATAAGAACCAATACAGGTGATCAGAACCATAATACAGGAGTCAGCAGAGGATGCGGTGCATGAGGACATTCCTCTGCCCGGCAATCTGTTACATAAGATGTAGAATTCTTTGAAGACACTTTTTCACAGACTCTCTGAAAAGTGTATAAAAGACATGCATAGATTTGTAACAGGCTCGGGATGGCGTGACAATCCGGTTTTATAGGTTTCCAAAGTGTGGGTGTCATAAAACCACAGGGGCATCGCAACGGATTTATACATTGACCTTAGTTTGGAGGGTACAGGATCCTTCTGTCTCGCCAGCCTAATACTAGAGGGAAGGCTTCTGTCTTCTTTTGCATCTTGCAGCTTTTTTAATTGCTGAAATACGAAGATAACTTGAAGTCTTGAATAACACCGAAGTATTTTGCGTCAAATGAAAGATATATTATGACGCCATCTAACTTCGAAGTGCATAACTCAGATATCTTTCTCCTCTTAGTTAACAGGACGAGGTCAATTTTCTTAGGATTACTCTTCTATTTTGGATCGGTCTATAATCAACTCTTTCGTCTACATAAACTAAACTTTTGAATCTCTTCCTTGAGAAGGTTCTTAAAGGAAAATGAAAAGGAAAACAGTAATAAACGTCGGAAAAGTGTAATAAACTTTGCATTTAAAGTGAAGTTTGATGCAATTTAGTCTTTTGAAATGTGAATCTGGGCTTAAATGAAAGAGTGTAACCATTTTCTTATTTTTTTTTTAGGTAGATCTAAGGCGTTTTTATTAAAATTGAAGCGGATTAAATAAGTGATTTCTATAGTGAAGTAGATATAAAGAATTTAAATTAAGAAGTAGGGAGTAGATTTAAATATTTATTTTCCAAAATTGAAGTAAATCTATTTCAATTGAAGTAAAGTGGTATCGTTGCTCATGTTTAATATTTTATAACGCTTCTTTGAAAATTTAGAGCAAATTCAGACATGTGGAAAAATGTCCGTTTCCATAGGAACGTCATTGAAACCAACCGTTCGTCGCCAACACCTCGCATATACAGGGTCCGCCAAATAACTTTTTTTTTTTTTTTAAATGCTATAAAAAAAAACTACTGAATATTTTGTCAAATTTCTTTTTTTTATTTGAAAGTACAATCCTTCCGGTTGATAATGGAAAATAATTTCATTCAAATGGCTGCCTCGGGTGACCATGCAGTAGCCTTCACGATCGGTCCAATTTTTAAGCACATTATCGATTGTGTGCAGCTGTATTTCACCAATGGCTTCACGAATATTGTCCTTTAAAGCGTCAATTGTCTCTGGCTTGTCGGCGTAACACTTATCTTTTACGGAACCCCACAAATAATAGTCCAACGGTGTCAAATCGTAGCTCCGAGGTGGCCAAACGACATCAGCTCTGCGGCTGCTAATACGATCTTCAAAAACAGGGCGCAAAACATCGAGTGTAGCTTCGGCTGTTGCCAATATCCTCCTCTTCAATTTTTGTGAGCAAAAATTCGTGCAACATGGCCCGATAACGATCGCCATTGACTGTAACGGCCACTCCTTGCTCATTTTCGAAGAAAAATGGCCCATTATGCCTCTGGACCAAATTCCACACCAAACAGTGTCTCGTTTTGGGTTTATCGTCTTTTTAATATATGCGTGCGGGTTTTCTGTGCCCCAAATGCGACAATTTTGCTTGTTTACAAACCCGCCAAGATGAAAATGAGCTTCATCTGAAATGATGATTTTTTTGGCAAATTCGGCATCTTCTCTAAGTCGATTTTCAAAGTAATGTCGCAATATTTCCCAGCGTTGTTCAAGCGTATACACAACCAAAAAAGTTAGATGGCGGACCGTTTATATAAACCACTGAATTAAATTTAGGTACGCAATTGCTTACTTTTAGGGGTAGGTAAATTGCATTCCTTCGAAAATAAGTTCTAGTCTAAGATGATGTATACATATTTGAATACGTTACTATGGCAATATGGTGGCGACAGATTGAATGTCAACAAAATGGTTTTATTAAATGATAATGTTCTTAACTTCATTTTACCATAGTCTTAATGGCGACATGTAGGCACGATTTTTTGTTTGTGCACGTCTCTGGTACAGAACCTTTCGAATGATATAAGTTTCATTCAAATCTTTTCATAATAAATACTAAAATAGTCTACGGAAAGTACGGATGTTCACGTATTAATATAATAACTAGCCGAATATAACGAAAACCCACAAACCAATCAGCAACCAATGCAATGTGTTACTTTGCTTTGTTACCAGTCGGAAAAGTACGTGAATAGACTTTGAGCTACTTTTAGCCACTTACATCTCTTACATCTAATCCATATCACAAATAGTTATGTAGTTTACCTTACCTTAACATATGAAACTTTCGGGGAGAAAATTCGACCACCACCGATTTTTTTTTCTATTTTCACAGATTTTATTTTTGAGTGCAATTGATTTTCAAGAAGGTTTGCCAATCTGTTTCTTGTGAACTTTGTGCATTTGACATAATTATCAGTTCTTGACGGTTGAAATTCTCTTAGCTGTTTCGAGCCAAGAGAGGAACCGCTCGTTACTAACTTTTTATTTTGGTAGATTTTTTTTTTCGATCAAAGCGGGATTCTTAAACTTTTTGAGTAAAAAAGTGAGATTCTTACTCAGAAAGCGGGACATAAAAAAAATATAAGTAGCAGTAGCTTTCAATTACCTATCTCTTTTATTTTTATTAAAATTATGTTTAAAATAAAGATAGACAGACATTGAAATTTTTATTAAATGATAATAAGCTATGTATTGTAATGTATTCAAAGCGGGACTGAGAGTGTTTGTAAATTTTTTTTATTTTCAAAAAATATATCTAGTCTCCTTTATATAATGAAAAGATTCACGGATTTTGTAAACACTACAGCACATTTTGCAGTTTTATTGTTAAATAAGCTGAACTAAGGCGCCTGCATGTAATATTGAAAATTTTAATGACTTAATTTGTAATTGGTGGCTGTGAAGTAATAAAATATATATGAGCTTTGCTACTAATACTATTTTTATTTTTATTTCGTTCGTTTGAACAACCTTAAATTGTTATGAAATAAATGGAAATGTTATAATGTTTTGGCATAATCAATCACGGGATCGTAAACACTACAGCACATAGCCTAAACGTACGTGTATTAAGCTTTGAATGTTAACGACTTGAATCCGCGCTTGGTCTATTACAAAAATGTTTTATTTCTGTTGAAAGGCCTTGCAAAATTGATCGACAAGCAGCTTAAGCTGCATATGCCAGCTCATTTAAGGGTTCAATACAGACAACAGGTCGATCAAAATCTTATCTTAAATGCATTTATTGAGCTCAAGGCAAGGCGCTTGACCAGACTTCTATACACTTGATTGTTTGTGGTGCCCCACCTCCAGCAAATTTAAGCATGTATTAACATCGAACCCGAACAATTGGAATATTAGAGACGGAGTAGAGTGTAGAGTGATTGTAGAGCATCAGAAATGTGCCGACTGTCAAAAGCTATGCAAGCGATATATTTACCACCGATTTGTATAACCTTTTGATCGGCTTCTGGCTTAGAGGAAACCTCTGCTATTATATATATGCTGTTGACGCCTACTTGCTTAGCATAGTTAGGTGTTGTTCCTGTAGGGTAGCTTTGTCAGTAAAACAAAATGAAATCTGATTTGAAAAACACCGAGTATTCGTTGTTAAATACTACTGATATAAATAGTTTAAATACATACTGTTAAAAATAACACACTTTATCAGTTGTAAGGAACCAAGTTTCTAGATAAATATCAACCAGTTGGTTAAATTCAACAGAGTTAGTTTGTTATTTATAACCGAGAAAAATTGATAATAGGTTATTTATAACCGAATTTCGTTAAACGAGTTGACTCGGCTATTTTTAATACATTAACTCTGTAGGAGCTATATTAACAGTATCCCTTGGTAGTTTTTAACCGAAAGTTGGTTGATTTTAAATAAGTGATTTTTTTGCGTGTACTCTATTAAACAATGCCAGGAATTTTGCCGAATATTAAATTTGTGGAACATACAGAGAACCTGTATTGCCCCAAATATTATTCCGCAGTGCTTTTCTTGACATTAAAAATCTGGGAATAGTCCCAGACTCGATAAATGGACACGTTTCGATCGTTTCCTAACTAATGGTTCAGCTGTTTGGTGGCCGAGTACACATGTCTTCGAAAGGCGTATGACTATGCGTTCAGCCGCATCTTTCGCATTTCTGCCGTCCACGTCTTTGGGGGCTCAGGAGCTTGGATTGATTAAGTGTGAAGATTAAAAATGATTGTTATCTAGTAAGGCCCAAAGAGCAGGTTTGAATACAAACGATAACGGACAAAGCCGGGCAAGTACAGCAGTGGCTTAAACTAGGAAGCTACTGAGTTCTTAGCGAATTTGCCAAACGAAGCTTCGAAGCTACTAAGTTCTGAGTGATAGGAGAAATGCCTAGTTCACGTCAAAGACTATCCAAACTAGACGGTCAGCTTTTTTTCACCTAGCCGATTTTCCGCTCAAAATTTTGAACGAAATCTTCTCTCGCGCGAGTAACGATAATAAAGTCAGTCAGTAATGGACACTCGAAAACCGCACTTGGTCTTTTTTTTAACTCGCGCTCTTTCCTGTCTGTGAACACGTGTTAATAATGGCCGCCTGGTGGCACTATTTCAATGACGAACATTTTTTAAATGTATTTATAACAATAAATGTAAATTAATGAATGATGAGTTTTTTTTTTAAATAGATTGGTGCCGAAGATGGATAGACAACCCTTACTTGTTCTCTACCCATATTCGGCACCAATCTATTTAAAATTGTTTATCCATCCCAGATTTCATTTTTTTTTTTAATTTTGTTGTTACGAATGGCGCAAATCGTTGCTTGCATGACATTTGATTTCAGATTCTAAACAATCAAATCAAACGCGATCCGTTAAAATGTTTCGGTGCATTGAGGTTGCGAAACAAAATATAATTGATCCGACTTTCAATTTCACCCGGAACATCCAAAGAATTCAAAAATTAAATATTTTAAATCATTTTTGTTGTATTGGAAGTGACCCTACCATTTTTTCATCCAGTAACATTTTTCAAATTGCGGTTCTTGATACATACTTCTATCCCCAATCTAGTCCCCTTAAAGTTTTGTTTTCACGACAAAAAGTAGCATAGTGTCCTTCCTTTTGCCAATACGAGTCCACCAAGCCCAAATTCTTGAAAGAGCTTCTCAATTAGCCGTTTGGACTCGGCATAAAATTGTAGATCCCTTCCATTCGTTCCAAAAATTAAAAACTCACACAAAACGAATGGTTGTGCGAAGCTAGGCCTTGGGTCCCAACGGACCTGTTGCGCAATTATTTATAGATTTATATTTATATTTATTTATATTTTATAGAATATACTGCAAGACACCACTTAACGTCGCATGTTTTGTTAACAACGAGTCGAAATTATTAAAATTTACTACCGAAATTCGGAGTCAGTGGCCTCAACGTTAAGAGCGCTAGGTCCAATTTATGGTCGTCATAATCGTCCTAGCAGATCAACAATTGAGCGTCTAGTGGAAAAATTTGAATCCACAAGCACAGTACAAAATGTTCCCGTGCCAAAGACAAAGAAGTGCCCGTAGTGTCGAGAATATTGCTGCCGCTGAGGCTTCAGTTGAAGAAAGCCTAATGCCGAATTCACAATGTCGCGTTGAACGCGTGCGTGCGTCGGTGCGCTTTGACACGCTTTATCGAAATTTTACGATTTAAAGTGCCAAAGCGCGCGAGCAACAATTTTGTAAAACGAAATGCTGCTTTGAAGTGAATGCGCGTTGAGAGAGAAGAGTATGACACATTAAAAGTTCGGTTTGTTTCTTGGCTAAAAAACACAAATTCAGAGCAGAATTAAAATTTCAAGTGTACTCCTTTTTTTCTTCTATCTGCAATTTTTATGCACGATTTGAAAAAGGATTCTCCAAAAAACAAGAAAATCATATTTAACAATAAATATATCAAATCAGAAAGCAATCATAATTGGTTAATATTTTTTCTACAAAAAAATCTAAAGAAATGAGTAGTTGCTCTCCAAGAAAAAATGTTATTAGTCATTTCCACACACTTAATTAATTAATTTGCATTGAAAGAACATCATTTAGCTCTTTAAAAGTTGTGTGTGATAAACATTAGTGGATCTGTGCCACTCCAAATATGAACGGCACATTCTATGTCTTCAAATCGAACAAGTCGAAATTCTCAAGTTGTCAAACGCGCGTGATAGTAGAAAGTAGGTCTACTCAGGCGTCGCGTTGAACTTTACGATATTTACGATCTAAAGTCGACTCAACGCCTGAAGCTGTATTTTGTGTGGCAGCATATGAACGCTTTGTTTCTACATAATCTGTCAACGCACGCGCGCGTCAACGCGACATTGTGAATTCGGCATAAATGTGTCTCTCACACGTCGTTCTCAAGCGTTGACCATCTCTGTGACGTCGTTGTGGCGAATTTTGCGAAAAGATCCTGGCCTACATCCTTACAAGATTAAATTGACGCAATATCTGAAGCCAAGTCAAGCCTATTGATGAACTTCGTACGAATATCGAACGTGAAATTGCAGCAGTATCGGCCGATTTATGCTTGAAAACCGTCGAAAATTGGGTTCAGCGTCTGGACTTCTGCAAGCGTGCCCGTGGTGGCCATACAAAAGAAATCGAGTTCCATACATAATGGCATCGAACGTACTTTCACAGGAATAAAGAATTTCATTGATATCCAAAACCGTTTTGTTTTATTTATTTTGTAGCGCTCTTATTGAAAAATCCTTTACTAAACCTAAGTTACCTATAATCATGGTGGTGAGCAGTCTCATCGATTGGTCACCATCAGCCGCCCACAAGGGTTCACCCCTGCCGCCGAGAGAACTATCGGAAGCCCTATTCATGTTGGTTAGCACGGCCCCTCCCAAGGACCCCATACTTTAAACCTAAACCTACTAACTTAATATCCAACTTAAAACTAAGCAGGATGCTACGTAAGTAGCGCACCGGCCCGGGAGAGCATATCCACCCTCACCTCTTCCTCAAGACACCACAATTCGGTGAATTACTTTAAAGTATCAGTTCCGAAATTGCGGGACTAAAACGGAGGAGCTCCTGAGCATTGGCGGCATACGCGTCGTGGATGAGCCGCTTATCCCTCGCGCCGCGGTGGCTGTGGTGCAATACCGGCACACCATCTTTTGTCTGGACTAACCCTTTCATGTCAACATGAAGAAATGCCTAGAGCGGGATAGAGCAAGACCGAAGCGTACTCTCGTGGTACATTTAATTGGGGCAGTAAGCTATTGAGATCAGGTTATTATCACTGGCCATCGCCCTTACGACGTGCCTCTGAATCACTTAAATAAAGAAATTGTCTATCCCTTGGAATGGGGTCTTGTTGGGATAGTATTTTATGTACTTAGGTTCAGGAGTTCGTAGCAACTCTAGACAGGCTCTGAGACATTGTCTCTCAAACACCCGAATCTTTTCCATATAGGACGGAGCTATATTGAACCACATGGGACAGCCAAAAGCGATGATATGCGAACATATAGCATCTATATGTTTGTCAAAATACAGATAATGGTCCAGCCAGATGCCAAGATACCTCACCACGTTTTTCACCGCCAATGGTTGCCCCTGCTGTCCAATAATTGTTAATTTTCTCCAGTTTTTTCTGGTATCCCCAGAGGCCCCAGCCAATGTTGTTCTGAACAGTATTGTTTCCGATTTTTGGAAATTGATTTTCAACTTCCAGTCATCGCAATACCTCTTAATTTGTTCGAAGTCACGTTGCAGAAGGATGTTAATGACCTCGATTTTTGGTCCTGATTTGTACGCCACTAAATCGTCTGCGTACGCTATAGCATGTCTGAGGGAACCCACGAGATCACTTGTGTAAATATTAAATAGGACCGGAGAATTCACTCCCTTTTCTATAAGCCGTTTTTAATTTCGAAGACCCTGCTCGAAGTCACGTTGCCAGCTTTGACAACGAACTTCTTTTCGTTTGAATTATTTTTTCTTTTCTTTTTTGAATGCCCAATCTGGTCAGCTTATAGAGGAGTCCCTCCAACCATACGGTAACGAAGGCCTTCTCAAAGTCGACCAGGCAGGCACCCGTGCATTGCTTCTTACTTTTATTCCACTGAGTGTCGGAAACCAGTTTCGACGCGGCATGAATAGTGCCATGCCCCGTTCTGGTTGTCCGGAAACACCAATTCTGTTTTGTGTGATTGAAACTTTATATCACTTCCAAATGCAACTATTGACCGGTAGGTTCCCGCCTCCAATCATCGATGTTGCTATAAAGTGTTTAGTACAGTGTTGAATGTTCGTTCAGTTGATAGTCGCTCTGAAGTTAGAGCATGCCTATATAACTCAGCCTATCCCTACTGTAGTAAGTAATTCAGTTAACTTTTCTGCAAAATCAAAAGAGACACGTTTTTAATATTTCACAACTTCATATCGCCGGTATTAACTTCAAGAATTAGCCTCAGACTTTTTATATGGATCCTCGGGCAAATACATATGTACTATCAATCATAAAATAACTATTGTTAACATTAGCGCTTATTTTAAATGAAAGGTGTTTATGACTTTGGTTCTTCTAGAAAAAAAAAAGACCTGAATTCCAGCTAGCAATAAAGATATTTTACGAACTGTTTTAGAATGTTGAAACGTAAAGAACACAATTCAGACATAAATATTTGTTCCTAAAATACACGGGTATTGTTGATGTATCTTGTTTTTTTATACACCCTCGTGTACACATTCATTAATGTAGCTTACAAGGTCGAAATTTTATTATTTAATCGCCTTGCTTTGTTCTGTGACACTGATTTGAAAATGTTCACACAATTTCCCTCGACTTAGTGTGGCGTTTTATGTTTAAATCAAATAGTGATGTGAATTTTTAAGGATTACAAAATACCATGGCCAAGGCAATCGACGACCCAGCTGATGATTAGATGCGCTCCGGCCAAACGCCGTTACGTCTGTTATAATGAATTATAAACTTGTCCATGAGTTTGAAAAAATTACTTTTCAATATGACAATCGTCGTTTGAATTCATCGCTGTAAATTGACAAATGTGGTTGCTTATAAGCAATAAGAGGTGTTATTTTGGTATTCAAAGAAAAATGCCATTTTATGAGATAAATGATCGGATGTTTATTTCATAATAAAGAGGAAGGTATGCCGTTAATAATGAAAAACAACATCAGCCAAATAGCCACGAGCACGCATACAGGACCATATCCTTTTCATGAAATTCTCCATAACCAAAACGCAAAGTGGCTGCCCTATGTCCTCGATAGCCTCACGAATTGTATCTTTGAGGTCTTGAATCAACGCTGGGCTGTTGGCGTAGACCTTATCTTTCACGTGGCCCCAAAGGAAGAAGTCGCAAGGTGTTAAATCACAAGATCTCGGTGGCCAATTGTGATCACGTCTTCGAGAGATAACACGGTCCGGAAACTTTTCCCGTAAAAGATCAATGCTTTCGTTGCTTGTGTGGCACGTAGCGCCGTCTTGTTGAAAGTAAACGTTGTCCAGATCAATACCATCCAACTCCGACTGTTAAATACGGTGTAATTACGTTTGTGGAATGCCCAATTCCAAAGAACGACGAGGAATTTTTACACCAATTTCTGTATTGTGGTCCGACAAGGTGCTTCACGACAACCAAAAAATGCTTTAGTTTTGCGAACTGTGACTGCAAGAGTTTCACCATTTTTTTAGTGAATTTTAATAATTTCAATGTGTTGTTGAAGCATAATTTCTACTTGTCAAATGTCAAAGAATAAAAGCTTCAAGAGTGACAGCTACCGAAATAGCGGGTCATTCACAATAACACCTCTTATTGGAAAACCCTTTACTTATAGTAGTATCCCTTCCCGGCGAACACCCTGTATATGATGATCGCAACTAAGTACTAAATACTTTCAAAACGACGGTCGTATATTGGTAATTACGGTTGTCAAAATTTTTTCGTAACACTTTTCTCCTTTGCTTCTAATAGAAAACAAGTCCCGGAAGTGATTGAAAGGAATTGATGACATGCGATAGCGGACCATCCAACCAGTCTCTGAGTTAATTTTTTTTTAAGGTTTGGTACCACTGTTATGTAAAAAATCGAGTTCTATTGAAAGTGTGGTGTGACCAGCGATACCAAGTCAGTGCTTTCAGCGTTAATTTACTTATATCCTAGACAAAAATGATAAAATCTAAATTACAGCTAACATTTGTCTTAATTCTAGCTTACTGGCTCCTAGCGAGCGCTCTAAACTTAAATATATCCTTAAAATGAATGCCTTTCGGCCTTAAATCTATCTATATTTAAATTTGTTTGTTTTTTAATTTCCAAAAAACTTTATAAAACTTGAATCCTTTATTTGTATTTTTTTTTCATTTAAAACTACTTAAAACTACCTAAGCTACTTAACTTACCTATAATCAGGGTGGTGAGCAATCTCATCCTTTTTTGCCTACTTTTACAGGTTTATTGAAGTTTTTATTTTTATTTATTTTTATTTTACTGTGAAATATGGCGATATGACTGAATATGAATAAACTTTTGTTGTTATTGTTTTTTTTACTTTTATTTTTATCTACTTTGGTCAAAATTAACGCCGACAATTTTAAAAACAGTGCTCAAACGATTAAATGACTTGGCAACGCTGGGTGTGCAATGTTATTTTTAATGGTGTTTACTAATGTCACGTTTGATTGGAAGAATTCGCTTTAGAATTCAATAAATTGGAAGAGAATTCCCATTTAAAAATTCTCATTATGAGTTCTCAAAGAACGATTACCATAAAACATTCAAAAATAAACCTGTAAGGCATCGCGAAAGCACTTCTAGCACTTCACAGAATGCGAAAAATAGTTTAAAATAAAAACCAACATCACGCATAGCTTCATGCGTCAATTTTAGCATATTTTTTTGCTTTAAGCTTTATGCACAAAAACGTGAACAATATCGTCCTTGCACAAGCATATTATCTTTATCACTTTATCTGCTCATTTGACGGTCATAAATAAATTGTTTTTCAATTTTTACTTCGCCCGAGAGCTGTGATCCCAGAAAATCCGCCGTAAAATTCTAGTGTAGGCCGCCAACGAAATGTGTATACACTATACGTGTTTTTATTTAATCTGCCGAAGCAAGAGTCACCTAAAATTGAAAACTAAAAATAGAACAATAATCGCTACCCGTGACATTGAGTAAAAATGAAAAAAAAAAGCATGCCCAAGCGTGATACTTTATGACGCTTAGAATCCGCAATTATGTGGCCAAAACACACATAAAGAGATGACACTTCTGCGGTGAAATATTGGCCTACGCCAACTGACAATGTTTTTGTTGTTTTCCCAATTTGTAGTAAAGCAATTTTGCACTAGGAAACTGTTGTGGATATAAATAAACAGTTATGCATTCATCGATAAATTTAAAGATAGAGCGCCAGTGTCAAGACTGAAATATCTTTGTTTCGAAGATTCTTCTTCTTCTCTTTTTTGGCAGATTTATTAAAGTTCACTAAACTTAGGTTAATTTGCGGTTGTAATTTTAAAGGAATTGACTGTTAATGCCAAAATTAAAATTTGATATTAACACAAAAGTGAACAACAACGTTTTATGTTCCACACCAAGTGCATGAAAACAATTTAAGAAAATAATTTATTTATAGGTATATGTGACGCTCTGCTTTTGTTTTCTTTTTATTGTACGTCATTTATGGCATATGAATTATTTTGACGGTTGTGTCATTGAGGAAATTTTGCTTTTGGCGAACAAAAAATCAATAATGGACACGTGGGATAGGAACACTCATCGACACGGTTTCGGAAGTACCCTCAAGTGGCATTGACCATGTAATTGAGTGGCGTGATGTGCTCATAGACAGGCCTCCGTCTCAGATTGGATATAGAGACATTATGTATTTTTACTTATAAATAAAAATGCCCCAGACCCTAACCTCGATTTGTGAAATCAACGATCGATCTCAGGCAATGCTGACCTTCTAATGAATGAATGAGTTCCATCGAACTCTTCGGAGGACAGGCACAAACAATATTATCGTCACTGAGAACGGATTACTTCCACAAAAAAGTAGTGGTGAAATAGTGATTTTCACAGATGGATCGGTAATGGATGACGGAGCGGGTGCCGGTATCTATTCAGAAGTGCTGGAACTAGCCCGTCACGTTAGCCCCGGGATGATTGCATTGCTGCATGCGTTGGACTACTTGCTTGAGAGTCAGGTGGAGGGAAGAAATATCCTTATAGCACTGGACATTCAGGCCGTGGTCAGACGCATGGAACAAGCAAACATTACAACATCATTGGCACTGGAATGTGTACTCAAGCTCAATAAGTGTTCATCTAAAAATGAAGTAACACTGACTTGGCCACGAGGACACATAGGGATTGAAGGGATCGAACTATGACTGGAGAAATCCTAGACAGCGGAACATATACTATGTCAATGTCCGGCGTTGGCTGGCAGAAGAATGAGGATCTTTGGACATCATTGGGTGGATACTCGGTCGATGAAACAGATCTCACATAAACAGATGCTAGCGTTAACACTAGGAATCGAACCTAAGGAAGAACTTTGGAGAAATCCAGAGAGTCTATCTGGGTAAGATTTATGGTGGTAGAGAGACGAAAAGAGACCCGTCAATAGTTGTTTGATTCGAATATCTGACGTAGTCTTTAGCATGGAGCTACACCAACTACACTCTGGCTTCGGAATTAAACCAAAAGTCGATTTTGGTGAATGAAAATAGTCAGTTTACTGCACTTTATCGTAAATGATTGTAGATATGCAAGGCTGATTTGGATCCAGTCTCTCTGAATTGTATTACTGGGTATTCCTCTACTTTACTTTGATTTGTTTTGCTCTGCCAAAAAGGTCATTTTTTTGTTTGCCGCTTTATTGTAATAAAAACTCGTGACTGCTATTCAAAAAATTGTCAAATTTTGCCAAGTCTTCGAAAAGTCTTGCCAAATTGCTGATTTTTTTACGACGAATTTTGATGTTTGATTTTGTTATTTATTTTGAAACAGGAAACATATATTTGTTATTCCCTTTTTTGTAAAAACAAAAAGAAGATAAAAGCTAGTTTGACAGTGTTAATATGATTTGAGAAAGGAATTGTGGTTTACTTTTTTTTATTGAGAAACGTTCCACATAAAAACTTTTTGACAGGTGAAACTCCAGCGACTGACAATATTTTAAAATCATTGCCCCAAATTTGTTAAGACAAGCAGACTATGACTTGCAAATGACAATGCCCTTGAATAGATTTGAACTTATATAATATTATATAATTTGAATAAAAAGTCTGCTTACAAATTCAGACGCTGCCGTTATGTAATACATCTGCCAGTTCTTGAATTATTCAAACTGATTTACTATAGAGTCCTATATTGTTGCATAAGCTAGTAGTTACAAACTATATATTAATTCTCGTTCTCTCGAATATACATAGTTACCAGTTTTTGCAATGCTAAGTGGGCCCAGATCTGCAGGGACTGTTGTACGTTTTATTAATACGATACGTGAATAATTGTACAGAAAGATAAATGACTGCGATGGTCGTACTTAGCTGACTTTGATAAATTTAACATAGTTGACATTAATTCAGAGCTGCGTCAAATGTTTCGCCTCAAGGGCCCAAATATCATGTAATTCTGTGTGTCCGTTTCGGCAACATATTGTGCTGACAGATTGAATACATAAATATGCTATTTTCCTCTGACCCTTTTTTGTTCGGTTAGCAGAAAAGTCAATCTTTTTTGGATCTCAGAACACTTTTCCCAATCTGAATCTATTTTCAGAGTTCCAAGCGATTTATAACTTGACAGCTGGTTGGTTAACAGTTTCATGACATTTTGAAACCGCTAGGAAACACCCATTGCGTTACACATACGTTTGTAAATTATTTTTATTTTTCTGTACAAATGTTTATAGATCAATTTGGACTTGCCTTTCGTTGCATTAATATTAAATTTAACAAGTCAATCGGAAAAACGGAAATAATAAACAAATGCTATACACATTCCAACCAATCACAACAACACGAACCAAAAAGAGCAATTCCAGTTTTCATGTTCGATTATATGCACAAATACTGAAATTTAAGAACAGAATCTGAGAAGCTCAATCATAGAATTTGGCACATTCAAAAATCCTAAGCCGAATAGATTGGGCTGAACTTATATGTTTCTTGAAGGAAGAAAAAAACGTAAAATTTTTGCTAGCAATTACTGCCCCGGACAATAAATTGTGTGCAAAAAGGGAATGAACAATTGTACCAAGCAATCTACTACAATTACCCACTTTTTGTCACAATTTTTCAGCAAAACCGTAGTACAAAACGAAACGGTGATAGAAATTGTTCGCGATTTCGCTATGTTACTTTTGGATTTTTCATTCCACAACAGCAGAGTAAGTTCTTATTGCATATATTTTGAAGTATATTTTGAAGGCCCTCCGAGAAAAAAGAGAAAAGGGTAGGTTTCTTTATAGTAGCACAATGGAGAAAGTGCTAAGAGAAACTTCAAAAACAAAAAAATAATAATAATATCATGAAATTCGAGGCTCGTCTTTGAATTGAAACCCATCAGAAGGCTAAGGACAGTCCACAATAGCCACTTCAAAAGATATCACCTATGTTTATATTGAAACATTAAACAAACTTCAAACAGAGACGAAAAGTAACCAAACAACCCATCACTTGTGTCAAGAATCCTCTAAATATTATCTATCCAACAACAAATCAAATGGACTAACATACGAGTACGGAATTCCTCAAAAAAAAAAAAACAAAAAAAAAACGAGCAAACAGCCAGCACTATACTCACAATTGTCGGAAGTCTATCGGTAAGTCAATTCGAATTGGCCCAGTCTAGAAAGTGGGATTTCGATTCCATTTCCCTTATTCGAAAGGAAAATAAACTGAATTCAATGTTTTTCAACATTTGCCTGCCAATGTATACATCGACATTTAAGTATATTTGCAGATGAGAGAGAACATCTGACGTTCAGCAGGCGATAGAGATTTGTCTAAATGAAACAATCCAACTGACCGAAATACTCTAGGGAAATAAATCAATTTGAATTTTAAAGATCCTACCTCCGCTGAAAAATTGCTGACGTGCCCAGCTAAATTGGATTCTCTTTTGAAATACGCTCTTACAGTTTATCATAGCATTAATATTTCGGATATTTATTCGAAAACAATAAAATCAAAAATTATAGTTAATGGCGCTTGCCTGGGGGCGAACTTATCTGGAGATAAATTTCGCAAATGCATTAAATATGTCGGCGGTTTGTTTATTTTCAATGGTTTGTTGAGTACAATATTGTTGGCATCTGTTTTAGGGTGCATTTAATGGCTTGCGTCTGAAATTTGTTAAAGTTGCCTTGTTCGCGAAATGGCAACATCAGTAATTAAAATTGTTATGGGTGTTCATAAAAGGAATTTAAATTTTATTTAAAATTGAAACAAGTCGACTCTGTAGAATGCTTCGAGCTGTGGGTTCCTTTTATCAGCGTCGAGCACAAAAGTTTGTCATAATTTCTTTACGTGTAACTCTAAACACGACTCTAAATCAAGTTTTAAGTTTTCTGAGTTCGGTCAACTCAAGTATTTGCACTTACAGACTTACACACATCTTGGAACCAGAAAGGTGGGACCGAATCAAAGTAATGTCGTCAATGCTCAAGGAGTGTTGCGCCCTGGACAACATCCACCTTAGTCACCACCAAAAACAAATATCCAACGTTTTGAGCTGATTTTATTTTCTAAAAGGGAAAATTTTCAATAAAAGGAATTCAAAAGGTAAAGAACTTACAAAGGTTTCAACGACAGGGGACACCAAATGGCAGCAACGGCAAAAATCAAGTGGTCTCAAAGAACTAAAAAAACGAATGATCAAAACGTCATTATCGCGCGAACCGAACGGAACCCTCTTATATATTTACTTTGCCACCGTTTGCAACAAGAGCAACAGTCGGAACGACAACGGGATCATACTCAAGTATGTGTGGAAATTGCGATAGGTAAAGAGACAGAAAAAGTCTCCACAATTTATGACAATGAATTACAAGTTGGTGCTGCCAAATAGTTAGCCTTTACAATAAAACTGTTGGCCTTTTTAGAGAGTGTAGCTATAAAAAATATCTTCTTAAAATAATTATTAGATTCGAAATTAATAATAAACGACTTAATCGGCTCGCTGACATTCCGGGGGCCGTCTTAAACTCCTAGTTTTTAGACTCTAAATCAAGCACAGCGAGCCTGCCCAAAGACCTCTTCGACTTTATAGAACCGTTTGATAGTCGCACATCAACTGTGCGAATTATTCCATCTGCACCCGGGTACACCTTTACGATTCTTCCCAACTGCCAAGCTGTGCGAATCTCATTGGGTTCAATGAGAATTACTACATCACCTACGTCTGCTGGCTTTGTCTCCTTATGCCACTTGGATCTTCTCGTTATCTCTGGCAAATACTCAGTATACCAGCGCCTGGTAAATTGTGCCATCAGATGTTGAGATCGCCGACTGTAAAGCTTGCTACACACGTCACTTTCGTAGAAAATTCCAGGGGCCGTAACTTCGCGTACTTCCTCGCCGAACAGCACAGAGTTTGGAGTTAGTGGCCTAGGATCCTCAGGGTCCACAGGGACATGGGTAAGTGGACGACAGTTAATTTGACCCTGTGCTTCAATGAGGGCATTACGAAGCACGTCTTCGCGTGGGACGACTCCTCTAAGAATGAAACCAACGCTTATCTTAATTGACTGGATGAGGCGTTCCCACGCTCCACCCATCCATGGAGAATAGGCAGGAATGAATCGCCAAAGAACTCCTTCGTACTTGGCTGCATGCTCACTTAAGGCTAGCTCCATCTCCTTGACATCTTTCTCCAGCAGGTTCTTTGTACCGACAAAGTTAAGACCATTGTCACTATACAAAAATCGTGTGACTACTCTATTTATAAGAAAACGTCGCAGTGCCATAGTGCATTGGTCCAAACTGAGGTCGTTCAGAAGCTCGATTTGCACTGCACGAAAGGTAAGACAGGTGAAAATCATCCCATATCTCTTCACCGTTCCTCTTCCAAATTTGACTTGCAGCGGTCCGAAACAGTCAACACCAACATGAGTGAAAGGTCTGGAATCGAAAGACAAACGTGCCACGGGAAGCTGACCCATCATTGGCATTATTGGCTTGGCTCTGAGACGTCTGCACATGTAGCACCTGGACTTAATCTTCAGAACAACGCTTCGGATGCTGATGATCCAAGCACGTTCACGTATCGCAGAGATAATGGATTCGGTTCCAATGTGAAGCTTCTGGTTGTGGTGATGCTGAACCAGGAGATCCACTAACTCATGGTTCTTGGGTAGAATGGCCGGATTACGAGAAGCATACGACGACGTTGCCATTTGAGCTCTCGAACTCATCCGAATTGTGCCTTCGTCGTCGAGAAAAGGTGACAAGCTTAGTATAGAACTCGAGCCGGCGACCGACTTCCCTGCACGTAATGTTTTAATTTCAACTGGGAATGCGTCGTGCTGAACCTTTCGGAATAACCAGTCTTCTGCTCGACGATATTCCTGAGGAGTGATGAAGTTTTCTTTATCAACGGTTTTTTTTACGAAGAATGTCCATGAAGCGAAGCAAGAATCCGATGACTCTGACCGAGGCAGACCACCTCGACTGAAACCTTGGTGACAGCTTGTTGAACGCAGCAAAACTAATCTTATCTTCACTCGTGTGAACCATGATGATATTTTCGGCGATGTCGATGGATTCCGAAATTTCGGATGACTTGCTCGGTGTAACGGGCCATTCAGCGAACGGAGATCTCAGAAATGCTGGGCCAGTGAACCATCTAACAGCTTGGTTTCCCATAGTTGAGTCGCTCCATCTAGTGCCATCATCTGCAACGTTGTCCGAGGTCTTAACATAGAACCACTCGCGGGGGGATGTCGAGTCCAATATTTCTCCGACTCTTACTGCAACAAAGGAAGGAAATTTAAATGTCGTAGAGTTGATCCATGAAAGCACGGTCTTGGAATCGGAAAGAAAGATAACTTCATCAATCCTTATGCTATGAGAGCATTTAATGTTGGATGCTAAACGTACGCCTAGGATGGCTGCTTGAAGCTCAAGTCTTGGAACAGATAACTTTTTCACTGGCGCAACTTTTGCCTTTGCCATTACCAGTGACACTTCGACTAGGCCACTATGTTCACCACGTAAATAGGCGACAGCAGCGAACGCCTTCTCCGAAGCATCCACAAATACGATAAGGCTTACCTTTGAATCATCTGGAGCCCATGACAGATATCGTCGCGGAATCATGAGATTCTCGATGTTATTTAGCTCTTTAACAAAAACCAACCACTGAGTTTTGATAGGCATGGATACAGGTTCGTCCCAATCAAATCCTTCCCGCCAAACTTCCTGCAGAACGATGCGACCACGGATGATATAGAGGGAGATAAGTCCTAAAGGATCAAAAACTCTCATAATGGTCCTTAGAATCTCTCGTTTCGACACCTTGAAGTCCGGCTGAAGCATTTCCTGAAACAGCTTATTGTCTGATAGCCTATATGTGAAGTGGTCCAACGTCGGATGCCAATACATGCCTAAGACCTTCGCGATGAAGCTCTCGCACTCATTCGGATCCACGCTTACAAGTTTGGTATTAACATGATGCTCCGGCATCTGCGAAAGGAACTCGCGGCTATTTGACTGAACACCCACGAGGCTAAAACTCATTGACCCACAGATCCGAATGGCGTCCCGAGTTACAGCAACCGCCTGCGCAACCGTATCATGACTGTTGAAGTAGTCATCGACGTAGGTTCGATTGACCAAACCGTCCACCGCTTCCGGGTATTCCTCTTTAAACCGGTTGGCGTGGTGATTTTTAACAAACTGAGCGCTTGCAGGAGAGCACCTGGGGCCGAACATCATGACCTCCATAATGTATATAGTAGGTTGTCTGGAACTGTCACCGTCTCTCCACAAAATACGCTGGCACTGCTGATCTTCCTCCTTAATCCGAATCTGGTGGAACATTTCTTTTACATCTGCGTTGACAGCAACCTTACGCTCCCGAAATTTAAAAAGCCCTGCATGAAGAGGAACGAGATTGTCTGGCCCTTTTAACAGACGGGTGTTCAGAGAGACGTTCTTAACCTTAGCCGCAACATCCGCTACATCTCTAGGTTTTGGAGGGGATTTATTTGGATTTTCGACAATAAACGTTGGGGCATACCAAACCCGAGGCCATTTGCGTTCCAAATCTGCCACAGTAGCGATCCTTGTATAACCCTTTGACAACAGCTCCACCATGTGGTTGTTCTTCCATTCTAACAGATGCGGCTTCTTCTTCAACGATCTCTCCAAGCTGATGAGACGATTCAACGCCATGGGGTAGCTGTCAGGAAGCTGGACGTTGTCAGAGTCCCACAACAGCCCAATTTCGTAACGGTTATCCGTTCGACTTAACGTCCGCTCCATTATGTCCATAGCCCGAACGACCTCTCTGCTGACTAAATCGCCTCTCGGAGCCATGACACCGAACTCCTCCGTAGAAAAATGGCGCTTGACGAGATCATGCAAATCGTCTTCCCCCTTAATCGCGTCGTGAAATGAAAGATGCATAGCGGGTCTGGATACTTGATGAAAACAAGATGCTCTGACAGTTGGTTGAGTTGATTGTCCAAAAACTATCCAACCTAGCAGGGTCTTAAGCGCACAAGGCTCCTCATCTTTCCCATGACGCTGACCACGCCCTAGTAAAAACTTTGCTTGATCGAGTCCCACTAAAATCTTCGGCTTAGCATTGATAAGATCTGAAAGGGGGAGCCCACGCAGATGTGGATAAAGCGCCTTTAAAGCGGCGACGTCAACCGACTGGCTGGGAAGGTCCAAACTCTTGACGGAGTATGCTCCTTTTAGGATATGACGCTTACGGCCGCTTACACTAGAAACAGTCAAGTTGGTTCGAGTTGCGTCTTCAACCCGAGAAACACCCTTGGTCCATTGAAGTCTCAGTTCCTCCGGTATACCATCCAGACCAAGCTCATCAAAAAGTTCCCTCTCAAACATGGTCAGACATGAACCATCATCGAGAAAAGCGAAAGTGTCCACGAAATTGCCGTTGTTTCCATGAACACGAATGGGTACGACCTTAAATAGGATAGGCAGCTTTGGCTCGACGTGAGAAGAGTTAAAATTAACTTGCGGTTCAAAGGGCTCAGCGGCGACGTTCAAAACATTTTCCTTGGAGAACGCCGAATGTAAAAGCTGATGATGACGTCCCGCACATCCACTTAGACCACAAGTCCTTGTCTTGGAACAAGTTCTCCAGTCGTGTTGCGTAATATCCAAGCAGGTAAAGCAAATTAATTTTTCTCGTGCGTACGCCAACCTCTTCTCTGCTGGGGACATTTTAAAACTCTCACATTGATCCAATATGTGTTGTTTACGGCCACACATACCACAAAAAACCCTATCCACTTGCGATGATGTCGGTTGGTGTGTCAGCACTCGATGGGTTGGCCGCGAAGAAGCTTGCGTCGTTTTCCCAGGTGCCGACTCTAAAGGTTTGACAAGTTCTGGAGGTAAATCTGTAACTTTCGCAGTGAGAAAGTCCGCAAAGTCCTGTAACGAAGCTCGCTGTAAGCCTACCTGCCTCTTCCGCCATTCCTGATACAGGCTAGCACCTAACTTACAGGAAAGATCAGTGAGCACATACCCGTTGGTAAGATCGTCATCCCTCTTCATTGACTTGAGGTCGGCTACAAATCCATTAACCCTTACGGCCCATAAATGCAGGTTGGGATCACATGTCGACTTCAACGGTGGGAGCTTGAGAAGGTCTGACGTTAACCCATGCACTAACACATCAGCGCGGCCGAAGATAGCTCGCAAGGAATCCATTATGGCGGCGTCGTCAGAGGAGTATTTCAGACGGTCACTAACCAACTGATAAGCCTCACCTTTTAATGCCTTGCGTAGACGAGCGACATTTTCTTTCCCGTTATAGTTGCCCTCGATGGTGGTCGATCTAAACACCTCCTCAAAATACGGCCATTCCCTCTTATTTATGCCAGAAAATATCGGTAGCTCCTGAACGTTACTTCGATTTAAACTGGTAAGCAAACTTGACATGTCTGCTTGCTGAATAGAGGAATCCTCGAAGCTGACCCGACGGCTGGGATTCGCGTTAACAGGAGTAGACTGATGTTGATGAGCAGGTTTACCAGCTGACCGGTTTTGCGCAGTATTTCCTAGCAAAACCTGATGATTGGCCTGGATCTTACGAATCAGTTCCAGTCTCTCATCAGAAAACGTAATAAGCGCTGTTGCAGTGCCAAGAAGTGTCGCAAGCCGGACACTCAGTTGATGGTTGGCTGCGAAACCTGCAGGCGATGGTGGCACTACTCGTGTGCCAAATTTGACCCAAGTCTCTATGACACAGCTACTCCTTGGTTCTGTGGTGAGAGTTCTTGTCAGGCGCCGGCTGAGGAGGCGCTAATGCCATTTGGTGTCCCCTGTCGTTGAAACCTTTGTAAGTTCTTTACCTTTTGAATTCCTTTTATTGAAAATTTTCCCTTTAAAATAAAATAATGTTGCGCCCTGGACAACATCCACCTTAGTCACCACCAAAAACAAATATCCAACGTTTTGAGCTGATTTTATTTTCTAAAAGGGAAAATTTTCAATAAAAGGAATTCAAAAGGTAAAGAACTTACAAAGGTTTCAACGACAGGGGACACCAAATGGCAGCAACGGCAAAAATCAAGTGGTCTCAAAGAACTAAAAAAACGAATTATCAAAACGTCATTATCGCGCGAACCGAACGGAACCCTCTTATATATTTACTTTGCCACCGTTTGCAACAAGAGCAACAGTCGGAACGACAACGGGATCATACTCAAGTATGTGTGGAAATTGCGATAGGTAAAGAGACAGAAAAAGTCTCCACAATTTATGACAATGAATTACAAGTTGGTGCTGCCAAATAGTTAGCCTTTACAATAAAACTGTTGGCCTTTTTAGAGAGTGTAGCTATAAAAAATATCTTCTTAAAATAATTATTAGATTCGAAATTAATAATAAACGACTTAATCGGCTCGCTGACAAGGAGGGTGCCAATTTGTCATGGAAGGCAGCCAGACAGAGTAGTTCCCAATCACATCCTTTTCGAGCTTAAGATAATACGGGAAGCCAAAAGTAGAGCTGACTACAGAACTTGATTCTTAGCAGCCGCAGACTTTATTTTAGCAATACCAAAATAAGAAATAAGCAACGACAGTTCCGTTTCAATGTCCTTTACGTGAGTACAGCATTTTAAACTTGATCTTTGTCTCTAAATATATACAGATATATAAACCTTCCAAAAAATTTAATGTTCCCTATCAAACCACGTGACACAGTTCATCCCGAAAACAGCGACGTATTGCGAGAATACCGCTTAGGACTGCTACACTGATTTTTTTAGAAGTTTGGTAACACTTTTTTTGGCATAGTTTATTTGACAGTTGACAGATGAGACGCATTCCAAAATCCACTGCTGCTTACCATTTTACATTTATAGTTGACAGTTGTGACAGTTCGAAGGGGAGACCAAACCGCAGTTGATTTTCAACGGCTGTCAATGCACATAAAATTGCTTCTCTTCATAAGTTTATCCGAAAAAGCAATGACTTTAAATTGAGCGACAACATCAAAAAGCAGATTGCTGGATTTGGTTTCAGAAGCTTGTTTTGGGACTCCGCTAAAGTCACGCCAGATATGTGCTTTATTGGCACGTGGACTTGGAATCATGGCACCTACTCTTTAAAAATATGATTTGGAGAGTGCAATATACAGAAACCTGAGAAAGCGAAGGCTAAAAATGATTTTTATTGGTGCCCTCAGCCGATCACTTCGTCCTGAGCTTTTGTTGAGAATTTTGAGGAGATTTGTGGGCAATTAGTTCATTTGACATTAAGACATGATAGTCACTAAGAATAACGGAACTTTATTCGACGAGACGGATATTATGCTCACCAGGTCGTTATTTATTTTCTATAACCTTGTTAATGATGTACACGTGAGCAAAAATAATAAATCAATCGTCTTCTGGCCGTAAACTAAGCCGGAAGTTTGGAAGTAAAAATTAAATGAATGAACGGTCGTTGCTTAGTTATAATGTTCTTATTTTTTTTGTTGGATCTATCTACCTACCATTTCGAAATCCATCAATAAAACGATTACTGTCTATGGCAGCGTGGCTTCTTATATTTGCTTCTGTCAGCAGAGATATACGAGTGTATCCAGTAAATCGAATAAAGAATTAATTACTTTGACTATTTTTAGAATTAATTGCCATATAATTTAGAGTTCAAAATGATATAATATTTATTTATTTATTTATTTGTGTATCCCACTGGTTCTTATGTCCACTAGTAGTTTGTTGGAAAATGATAATAATCTGAACAAAAATCAATTACATTTTTATTGATTTCTAATAAGAATATAAAGAGAGCTTCATAAGCCGCAAACAATATATTTTTCTGATAATAATAATAATTCTGGGGGGGATATTGTTTAGGCTGGGTTTTTCAAAATTATATTTTATTGTATCTCGTTATAATATCCTTTTTGGTAACCTTAAAATGAGTTTCCGCAGGAAAATAATATTAATAGGCATAGGCATATAGGTGAACGTAAAAAATGCTGAGTATAGTATTCTTAAGAATGAGGAACATAGCTTGGAGATTCTTCGTTTTGTTCACAACTAAATAATTCAAAATTGAGAATGACAATCCAGGATGAAATAAATGTGTGTGTCATCTTAAAATGCTGTTGAATAATGGATCGTTCCTCCAAAGCTAATATCATTGGAATAGATTCATTTACAAAACACGTCTTTCAAAACAAGCTAGTGCCAGTTTCATTAAGTAAAGATTTTGTTAAAGTTCCTTAAATATTTTTCAAGACTTAGGCACCAATCTAATCTGTAAATTTTGTAAAGAACAATTTCATCAAAGTTGCCTAAGGGATGTGTTTTTATTTACCGCACACTTAGTATTCGGAAAACCAAACCTACATGTCCGCGTTTCAAATTCGAAATACGTACTTTTAAGCCGTAGGCGCAGTCGCCTAGTGGTTCGTGTGTTGACCTACTTCAGCTAGAATAAGATAAATATAAGTTTTAAATTAGACTTAATCGTTTTTGTCTAGAATGTAAGTTAAAGAAATAATTGAATAAGAAAATCAATTTAAAATGTGTCGGACTACTAAGCGAAGGTCTCAGATTCCCGAATAAACCCAATCGTAAGGTCTTTTTTTTTCCACTGTGCCACCTCTTGTGAACGTCTGGCAAACATCCGAGAGTACAACTCGTCGCTTTCTCGCCAAAGGGACACAAGTCGAAATTTGTCATTTTCGAGTTAAGTATACAGAAATGACAACAAACAAATGTTTATTTTTTCTACCTAATTGGCTTAGTTCTACTTCTTGTAAAAAATGTCGTTTCGGTTTTCCACTAACAACGCCGCAATTTCTTGTACCTCAATGTCATTTTTTTAGCTGTGCGTCGAGAGTGGTTGTGTTTTTTTCGTCAAAATGGCGTATTGCGAAAAATGTCAAGCAACACAAAACTAACAAGGAACGATTTCCGTGCCATTTAGACATTTTTTACTGTATTATAATTTGATATCAGGCCAAAACGACACTTTTGCAACATAATAAGGAAATAAACATTTAAACAAATTTCGGATTTTCCGCAAAAGTCGTAAGTAAATCTATATACTATCTGAAAGAGGGAGAAAAATACTTCAATTGTATTTAAACGAACTTTGTACATTGTTTTCAATTAAAAAGAAAACAGTTTTTTAGTGTGACCCAAAACTTTAAACGAATCTCCTGAAAATCATACTGTCATGATGGGAACACTCACACAAAACGAATAGTTGCGAGACCTAGGCCTAGGGACTCTAAAGATCCGTTGCGCCAACTCTTTTATTTATTTTTAAATTGTACATGTTAAAAAAATAATGACAAAAGGTTGGTGTTGGTTTTTGGAAAAAAAAAAATAGCCAAATCTGGGGGTTATATCATTTTTAATGATCCAATTAAAGAGGACGAGGTTTACTATACATATACATTTGATGGATTGAAACAAGACTAGGAACTTATTGAGAATCGGCAAGTTATTTTAAATTCAAGGTCGTCTAAGAGATCTATTAAATTCGACCAGTACGGGTATACTTAAATGACTTCGGGTCTGCTAAAAGACAAGTAGAGTCATACATTTCTGGCACCAACGATCGACAAAATTTTAGACCATGGTGGATAATTTATTAGGTATGAAATTTCACCAATAGAGAAATTTTAAAAGGAATTACAGGAATCATGCAATAAAGACTTCAAACCATATCTAAACCGAAGTACTTGCAAGGTTTCAATGAAACGTTAAAATAAAGATTTATTCAATATTCCAGCTATATCGCCAGGCCCAATTATTTCGTCCTTAGATGTACAAAAGAGGCGAATAACAGCTATTGGCCAGAGCTTATTACTATATTTATAAAGTATAATATGTATTTGCGAAGCAAATGGAAGGAGCTACTAAATATTTTATGTCAAATCAGAAAGACTGAATTGAGATCCTGGAACGCTCGCTCGGTACAATAGTCCTGCACACCTGCCACACTGAGACACTAAACAACAGTGTTAGAAGAAGGAACAGAAGGTTAAAATATTAATTTTTCTATAATACAATACGGAGGACCATTATTTTTATTTAAAGATTTTTTATTACAGAGACATTCTTGCGAGTACTATTTCTCGCTGTGTTGTTTGTTTTATTCTTAAATGTTGGTGTACCTGTAAACTATAGCCAAGCCACACAGTCACGTTGCCAGACTAAAAAAAAAAAAACGATAAGCATTTTTTTACATTCGAATACATTTCCCGTCCTTGGAGATTTTGCTTTTTCATTCTATAAATGTAGGTACGCCCAAACCAGCGAAATATTTCATAAATATTTAAGTTAACAAAAAAGGGTTTATGAAATGCTTGCAGTTTCCCATATCGTAAATAACTATTGTCTCACAAGTTTCCCTGCAGAAAGGTGAGAGTTGTTTTTTTTTTTTGTATCATAAAACACAAATTTCAAGAAAATCTTGCAATAATGAAATGGAAATGGATTAATTAAAATTAATTTCAAAACTAATTATTTGCAAAAAGTTTTATTTTTTATCACAAAATATTACAGAAACGGTTTTCACCGAGTTTTTTGAATAAAAAGCTTTAAATTTGTGTGAAGTGACAATTTAATTTTGACAATCAAACATATTATATTTTCTGTGTGAGAGAGAGAGAGTTCTCAACCATTGAACGCTCTGCTGCTAATAATCGTAGGCGTTAAACTTTTGAGTTCATCATCTTCTAATGCAAAAATTAATAAATGTAACAGAATGACCACTTTCTGGATTATGCCAACGAACAGATCTTGTGAGACGCCATCTATGAGTATTTATGAAAAGTAGAATCTTTAGTTCTAACTGGACATTCTACTTTTCTTCTGGAATTCTGCGCTTAAGCCGCTGTCGTTTAGTTTCTCTAAGAATTCCAATCTATTGTGATGGATATCCGATTGTAGCAAATCCACCCCTCTATAAAATAATAAGTCGGTTGTCGACTCGAAAACAGAAGTTTTCCCATACATATTTCAGTTTTCAAAAGGAGTCGTTTAAATCTGTTTTCTACGAAAACACCACGAAAACGACTTCCAATCGTTGCGCTGTTGAAACAAACAAACCTTTTGCAATATTCAGCAAATTCAGCAGAATGACTGACCGAACAAATGTGACAACTCACAGCTAATGTGGTATTCGATTGGGCTTCTTCAGATTTGCCCTCAGATTTCAGATTTCGTGCGCCTAATCGAACATAACAACGTGCCCTTGCTCTTTTTCTGTTGACATTCGTGCGAATTGAATATGTGTAGTCTTCGACTTTCCATTCACTGCTTCAATTCTATATTAAAACATTCGAAGTTTCCGTCCCGATTGATTTCTAAATATTTGTACATGCAATGTCTTTCACGAAAATGTAAACAAACAAACTCCACCATTTGTCAAACTCAAATGCACTTGTTTTGGTAAATCTGAAGCAAATCTGAGAAAATATCTAGATTCGCAAAAGTGCTCTGAAATCTGAAAACGATTGCTCTTTTTGTACCAAACGAACATAAAAATTGCTCTGAGAGCAAACAAAGTGTTCTGAGAGCGCCCAATCGAATACCACATTAAAATCATTTTCCACAGTTAATTGATGGGATAATATTATTTTTAAATGCACTAAACAATAGACACATTATTGTCTATTTTATTTGTTAATTAATGTGATCGAAATTTGTAACCGAAATTCAACGACTAGTCACTAGTGGCTCACACCTGATTGAAACGCCAAAATAAAACTAGTTGGTGTGGTGTTGGGTGTGAATGCATCGACGAGTTTTCGGCGAAAACTCGGTTTTCAGCTCGCTGTGAAAAGCGTATAAGTCGCTATACTCAGTTGCGCCCATGCACATTCTACCCTAAACGTTTCCGGTACGTATTGTGCACCAAACACACTCAGTGGAATTTCCGCCATTAACAAAATTCATTCGTTCTTTATCCAAGCCTGGACTGGGACGAGACTACATCGGGTATTATTCATCCCTCTTGCCAGTATGTGGCATCTTTATTGCATGCAACAAGTATTTTGAGTGTTAGTGTTGGACCAGTGTCTCTGTCCAAGAGCGAGCACTGTGACCGCATCTACAGCATCTGCTAAAGCATAGCATCGAGCCATAACACCGCCCAGTAAAAGACTACCCTGACATGTCACTATCACTCTTTTATTTTAGAAATAAAACGCACCATATTATGGAAGCGGTGTTGTTGTTTTCGAGCCTCTGGGCGAAAATTTCCGATACCTAATGTAAAACATTTCATTAATATTTAATAAATACTTCATCGGCGTCTACACCAGCAAAAACAGAAATGTTTGAAATGTTTCTGAAGCTAATCGAGAACGTTTCATAAGTATTTAAATAAATCTTTCGCATACACCTTAATATGCCAAGAAAAACGAAATACTAGCAGCAATATATTGCTTATTTATTGCATATTTAAGCATAAAATTTTAAATTACTTCTTAAAAAACAATATCAAAAATAAAAACCAAGCAAATGGTAACAAACCCCTCAAGCCACTGAAGTGTCATGTCAATCGTCATCATATTGTGACGTCACGTTGCACAGAATGTTTGCAATATGGCTGGTGGCAATATGAAGTTTGTCATACTCAAACATTATCTGCCGTGTTTAGAAAGCAACTGTTGCCACAACTCAAAAATAAAATGTCTCTATGATCCGCATTGTTTTATTTTCGTGATATGATCCGTGATCGATTGCATGTGTGTACATTTTTCTTAAAAAACTCATGAAAGTTTGCTCAAATTGTTCCTATTTTCAAACAATCAAATAATTTCAAATAATTTTTATAAATATTTTAAGTAAATAATCCACGGCTATTTTTGAAAAAAAAAAAAAAAAAAAAAAAAAATACTATCCCCATGTAACGAATAATTTCAAACTCGACGAATAAAATTCTACGAACGCTTTGCCCGAAGTGAAGTGACAATGAGCGCACGCAATACTGAGTTCAAATATAGCTTGTATGCAATTAACGGTAAATCGCCCGAAGTTGGTTATTAAAAAATATACTGGCATAAGAGGAGATTACGGTGACTTCGGCAACTACTCGGTAAAGTTTTAGATACCGAATACATACGCCGAACCGACAAATCAGAGAAATAACGCTTATTATATTCCCCAAGTGCTGGAATATTTAGACACAACTAGATACGCTTTTTAGTGCTACATACAAAATAAAGCTGTGTATATTATTGTTAGTTCGAAATAAGGTTGCAGCTGATTTATATCCATAAGTTCCTTAGAAAAACCGGCAAATGTCAATAAGTTCGCAGCTTAAGCTGTAGTTTGTATTTTTCCGGGAACCCAATGCAGCTTTGTCCAACACACTGACCACCCACGTTCCACTACCGATCGAAAGATTTTGCTCACCTATTGTCATCTCTGTCCTCTGTGCAGTAAAAATGTGCGTGCTCTCTTTACGAATGAGCAATAACTCATTCGGAAACATTCCCAAGCGCCAACTGTCAGTGACATTGAAATTACACTTTGAGTGCCAAGTTTGTTATCTTGTCATATTATGACAATTATGTAACAATTTAATGTTTCCCTCAGGAATAAAGCAAATGCATGTCGTGTGACCAGCTTACATACCAGTTTAACCATAATGCTTGTCAAATATAGACACCAGTGGCACACACAGCTCAACGAGTGCGCGTGTCTGTTAGTGTTGGTAATTAGACTGCCCAAAACAGTGCAACACAAATTAATTGGAAATACATTGAAATTTGCAACTAAAATATCAAACCAAATGAAAGCACAAATCAATTTGATCTCATCAATATGCGTGATTCGTTCAAGCGACCCCTGCTCTCGTCACACTCTTGGCATCTGTCCAACACTTTACTACTATAATTAAATCGTCAGTGAGAAAATCATCATAATTCATGACCGAGCATGAGCGGCAAATTTGCCGCTTCTGTGAGCTCTGACTGGCATTGCGAATGCCTCGGCAAATCTACAAAATGTCAAATGTGCTGCTGCCATCTTGGAAAACACTTCAGTCCAATGGTCATAATTTCGATGCTCTTATACTGTTGTTCTAAGAAAATATAACAAACGTAAATATAATTACGTTTTGTATGTTAGTGCGCCAAATTGATACACAGCCCCGTACAAAAATCGGCTGATCAAGTTCAGCATCGACATCGGGCACACACATAAGCAAAATATGTCCTAAAGGTAGTTTGAGTTTTATTTTTAGTCGTTTGGTCAAATCTACGTGAAGGTAAGAGCTTTGCTGTGCCGCATTGAAGCGATGAGAAAATACAAATATTGAACAATAATTATTTTGGCACACTGTCCGTTGAACGTTGTTTTTGTTAATAAATTAGTACACATAGTCGTTTGCATAGGGGTGATTGGTGTTGTGTATATAATAGTCTGCAAACATTGTCAGATACCAAAGATAAGGCTGCTAAGACCCTAGATATATTGTTTTTTGGGGAATATAATTAATTAGGTATTTTACAACACGTGGTGGAGTGTAAGGCAGCCACAGGGGTTTACCTTATTTTCAGTAAGAATATCATAGGGGACCCCAGCTTTCAAAGAGGAATATGGTTGCCGAATATAGAACCTTAACTGCTTGTTGTATGTTTTAGAGGCCATTCTTCACAAATGTAGGGTGATTATTTATATTTCTTGATTAAAATCTTAAAATTGGCCCACTTAAATTCTGCACACAGGTTTGGTTTTGATAACGATGCAATACAGGGTGCCTGAAATACCTTTCGAGGTCCATTGTGGTGGACACCACAGAATGGCTACCTTTTTCCTCACAACTTTTTCGACATGGGAGTCAAACCAGCGCGAACGGACGAACAGAAACTTAAATGAACTACGACATTAGAATATGTGTCTCTGTAAAATATGGGTGCTATAAAACCGAGGAGGTATTCAAAAACTGAAGTATGCTAACAAACAGAACATTGCATAGACATATTTTACTGCAATCGGAAACATACTATGGACAGGATTAGATGTAATAAAAGTTGAATATTCATTACAGCTGTCATAAGCGTTAGCTTTTCAAAAAATATTTGACGGGACGTGACTTTTTTTTCCTTTAATTACTTTGCATGCAGTATACAAATTTTTAAAAAATATTTTCAAAGTTCGAGTTCAGTTGTTGGTGCTAATGGTGTTTTGGCTATAGAATTATCAGCTAAGTGATCAAAAATTAAAGCAATCAGACAACCTTAACCAAGAGCCACGTCTGCACCCCTATGAATTTGGCCACTTACTGAAAAACTTAGAATAAGTTTATAAATTTACCAATTTTAGGGGAAGTCTTAAGTCGTACTTATATAATTGGTTTATGGAATAAATACTGCACAAAAATTCCCGCTTATTTGGGAAGACCCCTCGTACGGTCAATGTATACCCATTTTGACTTATAACATATTTAGTGTGAAGATAAAAACGTATCATTTGTGGATGGACATGGTCCTTCGAGCAGTATTTTCCGAAGAGCTTGAGATAGATTTATACTGGCGTAAAAAACTCTATTGAAACGACATAATTTTCTGAACTTAACTTCTTAAGACAACCTCGAAAAGCGCTTTCGAAGAAAATGTCAAATATGTAAACAAACAACATAATTAACACAACCCATATGGGTACCTATCTAGTCTTGAAATTTTGAAGTTATTGCGGTTTCTGCTTTAATTCAAATTATGAAAAATCTATGAGTAGGTTTTAAGATTATCTGCAATAAGTTCCAGAGGAAAATAATTATTATAAACTATTACATAAGTGCGAATTGCGAACAAATCAATTTAATTGTATTTATGAATTGAAAATTGATTTTTGTTCTCCCACCAAAGCATTATATTTAATTAATCTTACATCTATAATCTAAAAAAAACTGTCCCTCAATTGATTTGAATAGATAAACTTACAATTACAGCAATTTTCCCGCGAATTGAAAATTCTTGCCGCGAACTGTCACACTTTGTTCACAATCCACATAAATCAGTCGCGATTCACAATCCCACGAATGAAAAATTTGTTCGAACTTAACCTTGAACAATGAAACTAAATCGCGGGTAACTAAGACTAAAAAAAAGTTTTCATCTGAATGAAGTGTCAAAAACTACGAATATTCGCTTTTTAGCAATTAGCTTTCATGTGAATAGTCTTTAAATTTGCATTTTCTAACTAATAAAAAGGAACAAAGGAACAAAAAATTGTATCAGGGTCCTCGAAAAAAGTGCCAAATGGCCGCACAACGGTCACGCTGTTGCCAGCTGTTCTCATCCGACATCCTTCTCGCTCAGTGATGCCAACTTCGGCTTTTTCATGCCTTTTAGGCATTATTTCATTAGCTAAGACTTAAAGGCTTTTTTTTCAAAAAGGCATCTTTTTTTATATCAAATATTTTTCTTATCTTTTTTTTTTTTGATTCAACATACTGACTTTTTATTTTTTTTAAACATTCTTAAAAAATCAAAAAGGATTTTATGTGTATCCACCTTCAAACTCTGCCCATTTTGCATTCTTTAAAAATAATTCCAGCTTCCACCGCAAGTGGATTGAAAATGGAAACAAATTTAAGAGCTGTTTGTTGTTTGTTTTTTGTTCGTTACTTTGCTTCGGCTGCGTTTTTTCATTTCAAGAGAGAGTTTGGTGTTAAATAAAGAAAGTAAGTAAATTATAAACTCATTTTATTATCTTGTCCTTAAATTAAGAACTGTATTCAACAGATTATCACTCTAAAATGGATGAAACAGAACAAATAACCATCGAAGATGATAAAAGTCATGAATTTTGTTCCTATTAAGAATTTCTTGCGTGATTTATTATTTAATTTTGTTTTTTTTTTTGGAAATAAAAATTGTATTTGTTTATTTTTTTATGTTTGAGTTTAATTTTTGATTTATTGTTCCAATTTACCTAAAAAATTAATATAAAGGGCTTTTCAATAAGAGCGCTACAAAAGTAGTAACAAAAACGTTTTTGGATATCAATGAAATTCTTTATTCCTGTGAAAGTATACGTTCGATGCCGTTATGTATGGAACTCGATTTCTTTTGCGTGGCCACCACGGGCACGCTTGCAGAAGTCCAGACGCTGAACCCAATTTTCGTCTAACGGCGTCAAATCGCACGACCGAGGCGGCCAAGCGACTGGACCATTTCGTGAGATAACACGTTCTCCAAATTTGGTTTCCAATAAATTGATTGTGACATTCGCTGTGTGGCTTGTGGTGCCGTCCTGTTGGAACCACATGTCCTCCAAGTTCATATCATCCAATTCGGTTATCATTGAACGGTAGCGATTCCCATTCACAGTAACGTCCCGGTCTTGATCATCACGGAAGAAGTACGGCCCAATGACGCCGCCGGCCCATAAACCACTACAAACCGTAATTTTGTCGGGATGCAATGATGACTCATGGAGTACGTGTGGATTGCTGCCTGACCAATACCGCATATTTTGTTTATTGACGAAGCCATTCAGCCAGAAATGAGCCTCATCGCTGAAGATGATTTTCCGATGAAAATCCGAATCATTTTCAAGTTGTTGCTACGCCCAATTCACGAACATACGACGCTTCTGGTGGTCAAGCGGCTTCAGTTCTTGCGTCAATTTAATCTTGTAATTAATGTAGGCCAATTTCTTTTCGCAAAATTCGCCACAACGACGTCACCGAGATGTCCAATGCTTGAGAACGACGTGTGAGAGACACATTTGGGCTTTCTTCAACTGAAGCCTCAGCGGCGGCAATATTCTCGACACTACGGGCACTTCTTTGTCTCATTGGCACGGGAACATTTTGTACTGTGCCTGTGGATTCAAATTTTTCCACTAGACGCTCAATTGGTGATCTGCTAGGACGATTATGACGACGAGCGGCAAGAAATTCGGCGTCGTTTGCTGTCCCTGTCGATCTACTTTTGTAGCGTCCCTGTTGGAAAACCCTTTCTTTGAGTACTTTGAGTACTAGCTGACCCGGCGAACTTCATTCTGCCCAACATCGTTAATATAATCAAAATAAAAATTGCTGATGCTGCTTCATTGAATTGCTTTATGGTAAATTTTTCGTTCTATTCTCTAGTACACGTACAAAGCGGCAAACCGACATGTGAACAAGCCACAAACATGGGAATACAAGATTGATGCAACAAACATACAGCGATTGTCCTTGCGATGCGCGACTTATTAACTGTCATATCGAACGCGAGACGCACGAGAAATTTAAGACGCTTAGATACGAATGTCAAATCGTATGGAATAAGCGCAATCCGCGGAATGAGAACATCTTCGTCTTTGAATTTTCCCCTCAAAATCATCGCTTGAATGACATTTGGTATGAGATTCTTCACTATCGAACGCGTTCCGTTACAAAAAATTTCGGTGCATTGAGGTTGCCTATCAAAATTATAACCAAGCCGACTTTCGATTTTAAATTGTGTGGCAAATTAACCAAATCCAATTGTACCGGAACGAAATCGAATGCAGTTGGTTAATCTCATTCTTCACAATGCAATTTTTCGATACATATCCAACCGCACGCAATAGCAAGTCCGTCCAATAAAATTGGGATGACGAAACGAAAAGAACACCTGCCATGCCATATTGCGCAATGACAAGTGGATCAACCTCGCCACCTGGCGTTTTTTCGAACCATCAACAAATGTCAAAATCGATGTGCAGAATCATCTGTTTTCGATCAAATACAGATAGCATGTACCTACGTGATGTTAGCCCGCACTTTTTCTAGAATGAAAAACGTGAAATGCAGTTCGATAGACATTCGTTTGTAGTTGTGTGTAGTGAACCATTAGAAACAAATTTCAGCCCGCACTTTTGGCTTTTTGAAATAAAAACAAGCCAGGTGTATTCGAAATCGTTTGTAGTTGTTTGTAGTGAAATTTTTTTTTTTTTTTCAGAAATATTTTATTTCGGAGATATGGACATTTGTGTTTGCACCTATTACTCCGAATTTCCAACAGAGGGAAATTAATTGAAACCACTGGTGCATAAAGCATATCCTAACTCAAGTAACTGCATTTAAAATTTAAGAGCTCACTCAAGTGTTACTCAATAAAACGCAATTAAAGTAAAAAATTGCATCCCCATAAAGTTGCATCCATATATGGACTTCCCAACAACAACAAAACAACGGCAAACACATTTTCGCAAACCATTCATCCGTGTCCATCGATATGAGTCACTATTTATCAATTAGCCACAACAACCAATCAATAAACCCCGATTTTATCCAAAAAAAAATGTCTACTCCTTCAAATAACATTAAAAACTGACCACTTTTAAACAATTTATAACAACAAAAACATTGCAAAATCGGTCCTCTTGGCTATCTAATACAATTCAAATTTTGTGAATTTATCACAAAGAAGAAGATTTAGATGCAAGTTAAGTAAACACTTCTTGGGCATATAAACTCATATCAATATTTCGGTTACTAAGCAACTCAAAATAGGTAAATCTATTTTTTTCTAATGCTTTCTATTAGATGTATCGAGTGGAAGAAAAAAGGTGACCACTTATCAATAGATAAGGATTTATTGAAAATTAAGAAACTGGTTGCAAACGTCCGTGCAGACCGATTTAAGGGACGGATATTTCAAATGCTGGACAACTACTAACGACAAAAAATAGTTGGTTGTTAGGAAGTATTTATGTTCTATCTAATAAAACTATAAATACCAAAATTGACCAAACCAAAAGAATTTATATGTAATTTAAGCAGGCGATATAAAACCGCGCTATCTCCGAAACGGTACATATCTAAGTAATGACATTTTCTATTTTCAATAGTTTTCCACCTCACCAATCTAATAAAAAACAAATTGTGTCCATAAGCCTAACGGTTTTTGATTTATATGGAATTTGCGAAATTGCAGCTTAAATTGCCCGCACTTTTTCTATACTGAAAAAATTGGTATGCAGTTCGATAAGCATTCGTTTGTAGTGAAATTTTTTTCGTTTGTAGTTCAACCGTTAGATAGTTAGAACCATTAGAAAAAAAATTTCGCAATCCCTTAAAACCGTGTTATCTGCAGAACCGCAATAAATAAAGTGATAAAATTTTCTATTTCCGAAAGTGTTTGACATTACTAATCGTACAAATTGTACCAATCGGCCGTCGGTTTTTGATTTATATGAAATTCAAGCAAAATGTTGGCGTCTAAATTCCGATCCCCATAACTCAAAAACTGTTAAACTACAAACGATGAAACTTTGCATATCTATTCTATGCACCCTTTGCTACTTGTGATATAAAGGAGAAGATAGTCCGCATTACTGGACACTTCTTATTCGCAATTTAAGTGGAACCTGAAATGGTCTAAATTTGTCCATTTTTAAGCGATCCGATATTTCCTTTATCCTTTATTTTCAATTCTTATCTTTGGGTAAAATGTAAAATTTAATATTGTTGGAAAAAAAGAATAATTGACCGTGCTGAGTTGATTATGATGAATAGACAGGTGGTCTTGAGAGATGAAGGATGACATTAACTATTTATGACCTTTTGCTGTAGTGTAATCTTGGAAATGAATGTTCACTCAAGAGTTTCCCTCCCACTTAAATTTCATTCGGATTAAATTTTGATGGTCCAGTCTGTACTCTTACTACACCTTGGCTGACGAAAACGAAAACCAGCCTATAGCATTTTTTTTAAACCCAGTTTACTTTATAAATCTAAAGATTAGAGCTTGTTCCAGTGACGGTTAATTTCTTCATCTGATAAATTGATACTTGCCCAAATATTTCGTATACCAATTGATACGAACTTCTGATGAGTTAATCAACATTTAAAATATATTTAAATTCATGCTAAACAACGGTTTCTGTATTTCAGCATAACACTTACCGAATGATATGCCTTGTAATCCTCTTTTCGGTTCAATTCAAAATACAAACGAATTTTTATCACACTCTCCTCCTTTTGCTGCACACAGTAAAGCAAAATAAAATAAAATATTCACTCTCTCTTTCCTTCGCGTGGATTTATTTATAAAATTTGTCGTAGACAAAAACCGATTGTGTCACACTGATTTGATGATACTTATATATTTTTTTTTTCTTGCTATCGCTGAATAAAACCAAAGAAAAAATGAAGAACTGCCCTCAAATCAGCTTACACTCTATAGATTGAATTAATAAAAACAAAAATGTATTCTTATCCATTTGACAGATAATCGTACTTAAACTATTTAAATTCGATTTTCGTGTGATCTTTTGATTCACTTTAATGCAAATTGTTTAAAGAAACAGAATCAAACATTTTCAAACGCACTTGAAATTTTTATTCGAAACACCGAGTAAATTGAAATCTTTTAAGATATCCGCTATACACTGCGATTGGCATTCGCTTTTTTCATTCGAAGCGCAAATTTCACCCTGAAGGCGCTCGGACTACGACTAGTTAAGTTAGCACAAAAGAAACGATCTCGGGGGATGTTAATTGGTTTTGGTTGCGACGATCATTGTATCCACTAGATGAATAACTCAAAGCTAGGGGAAGCAGGCAGAGATGAAGAAAAGTTTTGCGAATAAGCTATTGTTTTTTCGTGAGTCGTGAGAGATGTGGGAGAAAGCTCCTTTGTTTTGCTAAATGTCAGATCACTTCGCGTTCGCTGGTGCGGGTGTTTTTTTTGGCAGATGAGTAAATGTTTTGGTGCTTGATTAGGGTTGTTCGAGGAAAGCTTTGATGTTTTACGGCGGAATTGACTGATCTTGGGGTTGCCATAGTATCAGTTGAGAACTTTTATTTATCGTCTTTTGTTTTTTTTTTTAGAAATTTGTTAGAAATGTGTTCTACAGTGGAACTTTGCCAAATTTCGGAATATGAGCTACGATGCAGTAATTGATAGTAATAAGAAGTGGGTTGAAAATACACATCTTTATAAAACGGGTTTTAATCATACATGGAAGTAACTTATAGCAATACTTTGGTTTTAAAAAGATGACTGCGCGGACCGTTGAAGTATAATAAACAACAATAACGATAGGGAAAGGTGATATATGTATATTGTATATCATTCAAATTCAATTAACAGGAATGATTATTTCAATAGTTTCCTACAAAATTAAAGGCCGAAAGCGTCCGCGGTGGAAACCTGTCAAGCCCTCCACTGAAAGCAATATACCAAAATGAAAACACTAATCGGCGGCCATTAACAGCAGGCAAACATAGAGTTTGTTAAGAGTATTATTTTAAAGGTTGTAAAGATGCAAAAATTCTGTAAGCTATTACAAATAATGCAGAAATTAGGTAGAGGAAGTGGCGCTGGATTGGCCATACGTTGAGGAGACGAAACGACAACATCGCGAAGCAATCCTTCGAATGGAACCCTCAAGGTACACGGCGAGTTGGTAGACCAAGAACAACGTGGAAATCAACCGTATCAACGTGGCCACAGCTGAAGTATCTGGATGCAGATCGAGAAGGATGGAAGAAATTTGTCGACGCCCTATGCCCCACCCGGGGTTGAAGGATTCATATGTATATTACAATTAATAAAAATCCTCACTTTCTGCATTCAAATAGAAGATTCCAAGGTTTTAGTCCACCCCCATTTGGAAATTTTCAACGGCGAGTATTACATCAGGTTGCTCCTGTTTTCGACCACTATCTTGAACAATTGAAGCCGTTCCTCACAAATGGTGCAATCGTTGTTGCCTTGCCTTTAAATATCACCACAGAAAATGGTCCATTGACTTTTAAATCACAGTGTCCACTGTCCACCTGCCCATTTTTAAAGATAGTGTTGGGCTCTGAAGATCTATATGTAATATGTGGAAATGGTTTTTCCGACGACCTTTTTGGTCACAGGCGTTTCAGCAAAACTATAGATTAAAATTCTTCAGGGTTCTTAAGGTTGCATCGGTAGCTGATGTATAACTGTTGGTCTTTCCTCCAAATGTCACAACATTGCTTTATTAAAGCTAAGATTAGACTGTATGCCAATCACGCATATGAATGCCAACAGCCAAATGACCAGATTAGCTGTCAAAAGCCCAAAATGTCAGGATTATCAAAACTGTTTATTAGACTATATGTCCAAAATTACCAGTATGGTCATATTTGCCTTGATGGTCATTTAAGGCATTTTTGATTTATTACCAAATGTTGTTGTAGTAGGGTAATGCTGTAGAGAAAGACAAGGCAAAAAGTTGAAGTTGGAAATTTTCTGCTAGTGAAATAATAGGTACGAGAATTATTTTATCTTGTTTGTTTTTGGTGTTTCACTGCTCGAAATTGATTGTGTTCATTTTATTGTAGTAAAATTTAATAAAGAGAGCTGTTGCGCATTGGTTTTTACGGCGTGTTTGATTGACGAGATCGAACATCGCGGGACGACAGAATTAAAGTCCGCTTCAAGTAGACCACGTTGTGCTCGGTGAAGGAATGGGTGAGGAAAAGGGAAGATAATGGCCGTGTTCAAGAATCTAGTTATCTTAAGTCGACTAGATTGGTCTGGATAAGATGTAACGTGACGCAAAAATTAGATTGGTCGGAAACGTCACTTTTCCTACGTCATCCAAATTCCTTCACGAATTCCTTGAATAGATTCGTCGGGTATCCCTCGATAAACGTCAACTGAAATAGCTGGTCATATGACCGATTACAGCCAACCAAAACCGAGATAGATCTATTGAAACAGCTGTCAGACTTACTAGACTAGATACTTGAACGTCGCCTATGGATTTTGCGTGAAATTCATGCGCGAGTTACGGGATGAGGAACCCGCATTGTACAATAATTTCGTGAGAATGTCGCCGGAGCATTTCAGCTACCTTTGTAGGCTAGTGACGCCACTTGTAATAAAAAAGAAGAATTAAACCTAAACAGTTTATAAAGAAAAGACGCAATGAAATAATTTACACAAATGATAGATTGAATAATCCACAAAAAAGAGAACGAAAATGAAAATAAGTCACAATTCCACAAACTCAAACACCGATGACAGCAAAATAATTATTGTTTCTAGCCCAAAGGCGTGGTAGCTAGTGCTATTACCTATAAACAGTTTAATTTATTATTCTGCCAATAAAGCTTTAATAAAAACAATAATAATAATTCTTGTTCCATCAAATGCCATAAAGAAATTTCAATAAATTTCATTTGTGCATGCTTATTGTCCGATTACACTACCCATATGCTTTTTAGGAATTTTTATGTGTCAAAATCAGCCTGGTCATGCGACCATATTTTTATAGGAGAACTGTCAGAAATTGGCATTTTATGACCACTTGGTTAAAGTCTAATCTTACCTTAACAAAGGCACTGACACAGAAGTGACAAAATTTGACGGTAAGAAGGTGGATCGACTGTTTAAGCGTCGAATCATTAAACTCAGTAACGGTCACCATTTTATGAATCTGAAACTGACAGCAGTTGTGATGAAATATTTTGAAAAATATTTAAATCTAATTTGTTGCGTTCTAATCTAATATTGAGATCCCGTCGCGTCCGTTGGGACAAAGCAGTCGACTGACAGGTTGATAGAATATACAACAGCACCATCTTCATTTCTAAGCGGAAATATTCAACAATCAGTAGAACAAAGCACAAATTTACCGGTTTGTTTGACGTGGGCCCTAGTGCGCACTGGTTTAACCCTGGTGTGTTGCGCTGTCATTTTGCTTGCTGTCATTCACTTGTTTATCTTGATAAAGGTAGATACAAATAAATTTGGTATTCAAAAGAATTGAGTTCACTCATTTTTAACAATAAACAAAAAATAGTTTTATATCTTCACACTTCGTTCACCAAAAGATAAATATTTTTCAATGTCAAAACAGACGGACTTCAGGGATACATAGTTTGCGTCCGATATAGTAGCCGAGTTTTCAAGGCTCTGCAGGGTTTATAACAGGTGTTAAGATCAGCTGACACTTCTAGTGCTAGGCACGTCAAACAAACCATATATTTCATTGCTATACAACTACAAAATATAAATGAAATCAAATTAAAAGTCAGTTACAAATTAGCATTTGAAAGATTTGACAAGTTTCTGTCAGCAATAACCAACTAGAACAAAGAAATTTCTTGGGCTTATATTTGCAGGTTTTTTATGGAAGGGAAATGTTTTGTTCTCTCTTTTTGGCTCTCACCTATCCAACTTTTGCGTAAACGAACGAAGTTTGACTTAATTTGGCTAATGTGTTCGAATGCATTATCGTTAGGGAGCAGACCTAATATTGGTCAAAATCTCCTTCATACTTTTTATCTAGCAATTAATATTCGATATCAGTATTTTAGCAGCACAGCTGAGGTGGTAAAACACACAAATAGAAGTGAGAAATCATCATAATGTCAATAGTTGTCAACGCGGAAGTTCGGTTTCTTAGTTTAGTTATATCGTGTTCCATTGGGACCACCATTAATCTTTTTCAGATCTCGGATTTTACGCTGCTAATGGAACGCGCAACGAAATTGATCTGCTTTTATAAAAAAATGTATAAGTGCGTTATTTGGAAGCAATGTCAGTTCAAATTTAGTATTTTTGGTGATTCGTAGTCTTCAGATGACGAGGAAGACTATGAAGATAATAATTCCTCCAAAATGATATCCATGGCTATTTATGTGTTTCGTTATTTTGGTTTTCACGAAACTTTGCGCGTTTGGCTTGAAAGCAAACTTCTTAAAATTACGTAAAACAGCAGTGCAAAGCATTTTGGTACTGTGGCCGTATGTGTAGATTTGAAAAAAATATCGAGATCTGCAAAATCTGCTCCGAATCGAAAAAAAAAGATTGATTTTTTTGCCCAATGGAACATGAAAAGTGATTTAGATCAAAAAAAAGATTGATTTTTTGTCCCAATAGAGAACGACATAAGTTTGACAGCCGACTGACTTATGTCGTTTTTTGGCACAGAAAAAGTTCGTACTTACACCAACACCAAAACATTTGTTATTAATTACTTTTTAAGACGACAGGTCTGCGAAAAGTAGATAAAAATATACATTTCGCCGCTGCAATGGATATCAACATAAATAGAATTCAATTTTATAAACACAAATTACAATTTAAGAACAGCCAAATTTCAAACCACTCACCACCACAAATGCAAAGAAAGAAATATCTCGTTTTATTTTCCATTGGGCACAAAAAATCTGATATCTAAGAGCACAATCTGAAAATCCCAATGGAAAACGACATTGGGCGTGTTTTTTTGTCAGCAAAGCAAAGTAGAGTAGGATTTTAAGCACGCAGTTCCAGCAACTGCTGTGGGTTCTCGAAGTGTCAAGTAGAGCGTAGTTGTCTTAATTGCATGCTGAGAATCCTACTTTACTTTGCTGTGCTGAGACCGAAGCTCAAAAAAACGGGCCTATTAATGTATTTCAGTTTTTATTGTCCTAGACCCTAGACTGTTCACGTGAATAGTTTTTCATTTGACGTTTAGGTTAGCCGACAAATCTAGTCAAGAAAATCCTGCCGACATACTCAGTTGATATTTCCAAGTGTCAAAACTCAAAATAAACCGCAAGAATACAAAAAGAATTCAAATTGGCTGGTTAACGCGTTCGTATACCAAGTCCAATACAAAACAACAAATTAACAAATCTTAATACAAAAAGGGGCATAATAAAGAGAAATAACGTAAATACGTGTTTCTTTTTTTAATTGTGAGATTTTTCTCTTGACTTCTACGACATGACGTTTTCCATTTTTCTAGGCCAAAAATACACTAACGAATCTGCTGATTGATTTATCAACTCTCGGGGTATTGCCATATTAAAAAAAAAATCTCATAAATATCATACTATGTTATAAACGAAATTTCATTATAAAATCAAATGAAGAATCAGTTTTAGCAGTCGCTGGTACTTTGGGCCTGAAAAGGGAATTTTAAAGTAAATTCTTCTCCCGGAAAACTAAGAAGGATCTCTGTAGGGTTTTAATAACCCCAATCCTCTCCTCTATAGACACATAAACATTTTCAAAACCGGATAAGGAAATCCTTTACCTTTTCCAAAAAAAAACCATGACTAAAGATATTTGATCCCATTAGCGTCGACGGGTTCAGGAGAAGACTATTCAACGAAGAACTGTTATATATCAGCTACACAGCCATATTAACCTAGCCAAAAGGCCGTGTATTGATTGTAAATATAGAATATAGGAGTACATCACGATTGTGTACCTACCACAGAACGCTGTGAGCTCTAGGTATTTAGTGTCATGTGAAACTACCTATATACTAATTGCTTAATCGATTTACATTTCTTTTGCAGTGTAACTGTTGTAAGTGATGTTTAGATCGTAGTCGTTGAATTGCAGCGGTACATGTTGATTAAGCACTTACACGGAAAAAATTAATTGTTTTGTTTTCTTTTTACCATATCATTTATGATTAATATTTTTATCTACACTTCATGAATCACCATAATATTTGATTAGAAATTCCTTAAGCATTAGTTACAGAAAATTAAATGCAGACAGCCACCAGATCGTCACGTGTTGGAGACGTTTCGATATCATCTTTCATACGTTGTGAAACTGGTCAGTTTGGTCAGTTGTTTTTATGCATTTGGTTGCTGTTTAAGCGGAGGCTTAGGCACATTTATACTTTACGCCTTGAGTGTGGTATGTGCCTGAGCACACATGACCGACTCTTCTAGCAACACCTCGAGATTCTTGATGATAGGTGTAAGTGTCTCACTTAAACTGTTGGCAGTTAAAGTCTTCCAAAGGGTTCCAAAAGGAAGCGAGTGCCAAAGTTTGATTGTCCTGTATCCAAGTATCGTCTTGGTCATAGCCTTAGTCCTACCTTCTCACAAATGTTTTTGAGTTTCAGTTTGTTTTCCAGCACAATTTGATCGCCGGTTCTCGACGGGACCGAATGTACACAGAATCGAGTTGAATAGATTTATTTTGACAGTTCGCTAGACTTGGGGCAGTTGTTAAGGGTTTTCCAATTAGAGGTGTTTTTTGTGAATGACGGGCTATTTCGGTAGCTGTCACTTTTGAAGCTTTTATTCTTTGACATTTGACAAGTAGAAACTATGCTTCAACAACGCATTGAAATTATTAAAATTCACTACAAAAATGGTGAAAATCTTGCAGTCACAGTTCGCAAAACTAAAGCATTTTTTGGTCGTCGTGAAGCACCTTGTCGGACCACAATACAAAAATTGGTGGAAAAATTCGAGCTGTTGGGACAAGTTAGTGATGTGAAGAACAAAACGCGTGCACCTCGCTCAAGAATATTGCTGCTGTAGCCCAAAAGTTTGAAGAAAACCCAGGTTTGTCCATTCCTCGTCGTTCTTTGGAATTGGGCATTCCACAAACGTAATTACACCGTATTTAACAGTCGGAGTTGGATGGTATTGATCTGGACAACGTTTACTTTCAACAAGACGGCGCTACGGGCCACACAAGCAACGAGAGCATTGATCTTTTACGGGAAAAGTTTCCGGCCCGTGTTATTTCTCGAAGACGTGATCACAATTGGTCACCGAGATCTTGTGATTTAACACCGTCATAAGGAGTATACAATGGTTGCATTCCTAGACATAGAAGGCGCTTTCAACAACGTCAACTCATTTGCGATTGCTGGTGCACTGGCAGCTCTGAACGTGGATGCATCACTTGGCGAGCTGATTAATTTGATGCTCAATAGCCGAATTATCAAGTCAATCCTGGGTGAGATATCTACCAGAAGATCTGTCAGTTGGGGAACCCCACAAGGTGGCGTCCTATCTCCCCTTCTCTGGAATTTGGTGGTGAATGAACTGCTGATATGCCTGGAAGCGGGAGGTCATAATGCGATTGCCTATGCGGACGACGTTGCTATTGCTGTGTCAGGAAAGTACCTTAATACTTTAAAAGAACTCCTACAACACGCTCTCAATGGGCTTATAACATGGGCGAACAAATGTGGGTTGGGGGTAAACCCTCACAAAACTGAACTTGTCCTCTTTTCTAGGAAATACAAGATTCCACACATTGACCCTCCACATATTAATGGCACTAGATTGACATTCTCAAATGAAGCTAAATACTTGGGACTCATTTCTGATAGAAAGTTAACCTGGAAGCCTAACATCCAAGAAAGAGTTAAAAAAGCCACTGTGGCACTTTTCTCTTGCAAAAAGCCATAGGTAACAAATGGGACTTACAGCCTCGTATCACTCACTGTTTATACATCTCTGTCATAAGACCGATACTCACGTATGGCGTGGTTGTTTGGTGGACTGCTTTGGACAAAGCGATCAATCGTGATAAGCTAAGCAAAGTCCAAAGAACAGCTTGCTTGTGCATCGGCGGGGCTCTTCGCACTACCCCCTCTGCTGCACTTGACATCCTGTTTCATCTGGCACCCATTGACATCTTCAGTAGGCAACGGCAGCTTCCGCAGCCGTACGCCTTAAAGCCACTTCACAATGGACCAGCAAAACAACTGGCCATGCTGCTATCCTGAACGATCTTCAGTACCTCCCAGGAAACATCGACTACATCACACCAGAACTAAAGTTCGATAAAAACTTCCAGGTCTCCATTCCAACCAGATTATTCTGGGAGGAGGACGCATTCCTGGGTGATGAATCGATCCACTTCTTCACGGATGGTTCGAAAACTGAGGATGGTGTTGGTGGTGGTGTCTTTTCCGACCGACTAAATCTTAGTCTCTCCTTCCGTCTTCCTGATCACTGTAGCGTTTTTCAGGCGGAAATTATGGCGATAAAAGAAGTCTTATCTTGGCTGAAAGAGAACGTGATATCTGCTAAGGATATCCGTATATTCTCGGATAGTCAAACTGCTATTAAGTGCCTGGAATCAGTCTCTACAAATTCTATAACAGCCCAAGACTGTCGTTCGTCTCTCATAGAGATGGCGGAGCAGTTCAATATTCACCTCTGTTGGGTGCCGGGGCATAGGGACATCCCAGGTAACTGCAAGGCTGATGAACTCGCCAAACACGGAACCACACTACCTATACTTCCAGTTAAGGATTCGTTAGGTATTCCAATCGCTACTTGTAAACTCATAATAAAGCAGGATGCTATCAATAGAGCAAATCTTAGATGGACAACCGGCTCGACAAAACGGATTTGGCCAAAGCTGGATCTGAAACGTTCTAGATACTTGATATCCTTTGATAGGAAACATATCAGTGCTACAATAGGTGTCATCACATCAGGACATTGTCTCATAGGCAGGCATGCAACAAGGCTTGGCGTATTTGCAAACGATTTTTGCAGAAGCTGTCTTGACGAGGAGGAATAAGAAACTATTCTCCATCTCCTCTGTACTTGTCCGGCCCTCTCACAAAGACGTAAACTCCATCTGGGAGCGTTCTACTATAATGATCTGAACGATCTAAAAAGCACAGACATTCGGAATATCCTACGCTTCATCAGAAGCTCCAATTGGTTCAACGAGTAGGAAGAATTGCATTTTAGATTCATGTGGTATCACAATGGACCTTACAATGGTCTAACCTAACCTAACACCTTGCGACTTTTTCCTTTGGGGCCACGTGAAAGATAAGGTCTACGCCAATAGCCCAGCGTCGATTCAAGACCTCAAAGATAAAATTCGTGAGGCTATCAAGGACATAGGGCAGCCACTTTGCGATTTGGTTATGGAAAATTTCATGAAAAGGATATGGTCCTGTATGCGTGCTCGTGGTGGCCATTTGGCTGATGTTGTTTTTCATTATTAACGGCATACCTTCTTCTTTATTATGAAATAAACATCCGATCATTTGTCTCAAAAAATGACATTTTTCTTTGAATACCAAAATAATACCGCTTATTTCCTTAACAATCCACCAATCGCTTAGTGGTCCAACTGATAATCAGGAAGTCCTCTGAAACCACAGGCTTCGTCAGAGTTTTACCCTCCTAGATACAAATAAATGCCTCCTTAACTCATTTCTGACCAAAAGGTTTATTAAAAATTCAATATCAATATAAAAGAATTTTAAGATCAAAGATTTACAGGTTTGCCTTTCAATTGATGTTTCAGAGCCTGTCCCGTGGGTCCACGAATTTGTGGTTCAAGATTATTTGCATAAATATCGTAGGTCAATTCTTCCGATGCAATCTCTTTGTCTGATTTAGCCTTTTCTGTAGCCTCGTCGATTTCTTTTTTGATTTGATTTTCGATGGCCTAAGAAGGAAGCAATATTTGTAAACAATTTTCAATTTAAGAAACCGTACCTTAACGCCAAATAGCCCTTGGACATATTCCTATGTTACAGACCTGCTAGAAAGCAATTTATTTGAGTAGCCTACCTTGAAATCATCCTCACCCAACAGCCCGAGTTCGGTGCATTTATTCCTAAACTGCACAATGGGGTCCTGTTTCTCACGAACCGTTTGAATTTCTTCGCGACTGCGGTAACTGATACCAGGATCGGACATGGAGTGCCCAGAATAACGATAAGTGAACATCTCCATTACCAGTGGACCATGATGCGTCACATAGTCTATGGCAAATTCCGTAGCACTACGAACTGCCAGGACGTCCATGCCGTCAACCCAAATGCCGGGCAGAATATCTCCTCGCGTGTAGTAGTTAGTGTTGGATGCCGCACGCTCGGCAGCAGTACCCATACCTTAACAGAAGGCAGTTGAAACAATGCTACTCATATGAATCGTTTTCTTAGTCTACCATATCTATTGTTTTCACAGATGAAGATAGCTGGCAACTTCCAGAGGTAGGCGATATTGTAGGCCTCAAAAACTTGACCTTGATTGGCAGCACCATCGCCATACAATGTCAGACAGGCGCCCCCAGTTTCCTTGTATTTACTTGCGAAAGCAACACCAGTTCCCAATGGAACCTAGATTTTGTTCCTGAAGTTTCAACAGAAGAGTACCGCTCTTAACTTACCTGTGCCCCAACGATACCATTGCCGCCGTAGAAATTCGGCGCGTACATGTGCATGGAACCGCCCTTACCACGAGCGCAACCTGTCTCTCGTCCAGTTAATTCAGCTAGTACTCCATGCACAGACACGCCCATCAAATATGCCCAGCCATGAGCGCGATACGAGGTAATCATGCTATCGACATCCCGCATTGCTGCCTTCATGCCTGTCATGGGGACCGTTCGTTACTTGCATATGGGCAAAGATAAGAAATCCGATACCTACCGACGGCACAAGCCTCCTGGCCACTGTACAAGTGACAGAAACCACGAATGATCTTGTCTTTGTATAAATTTGCTGATGCGTTTTCGAGGCGGCGAATCGTTTGCATCTGTTCGTAGTACCTCGCCGCTTGATCCTTTGTAATGGTTACACTGGTTGATGGTCCACATTCGAGATTATGCAATTTATACGGCTGCAAATGAGAAAATGGTCAATAGGTGTTTGTCAGCGAACCAATTTATATTTTTTAGCTGTGGTTAGGAATTCTTGGAAGGTCGAGCTCTTTTGCAAAACGTCGTCTTTTTAATCAGAGCCAAGGCATATTTAGAAGTATGTACTGCCTCCGTTCTTAATAGTGAAAGCCTTTAGTTTCTAAAAGCTTTTGGACAACGAAGGTTCATATTATAATTCACGCATACGCCCTTACCTGAACTTCAACGGTCACTTCGGTGGCATAATTTTTGAATTTATTACCCACTTTTGACGTCTGGAAGAAACCGGAAAATGTGAAACTTTTTCTGCTTGACAATTTTGGACTTTTACTAACTTTATGCAAAGCTTGCAAAATAGTTGGTAGTTTATTTTTCATACAATACATTGTTATAATCCAAACCAAAAACGTTTCAGTTAAATTTGTTGATCTGTTTCAATTTTCAAACAATTTGGTGGTATGGTAGTTGTGGGTAGGTATCCTATCAGGTATGACAAGTGTGAGAGAAAATTTAGCATAAAATTTGAATTATAAATACTTTGAATGCTACTATGTTTATTTTTCTGTAAAACTTGTAAGTGTTTTAAATAGGGTCTAACCTAGCTAAATCGTAGGCTCAGTGGATTAGTGGTTAGTGTTTGTGCTACCAAGCGAGGGGTTGCAGGTTCGATTCCCGAAGAACCCCTAATTTCATCTAAGGGTGCATCACCTCCCTAGAACGTCTGACAAACAACCGAAACCCACGGACCTGTTGCCCCGATTATTGACTTATTTTATTAAAGTGAAATTTGGTTTCCATCGCCTCGAATTTTTTTGTCCATCTATTCCATGTGGCATTACAGCCGGCCGCGGAATGGGGATAAAGTGAAAGGCGCTCGGCAGAGCAATGGCGCTCATATCTCGCATCCAGCGTTACCAAGTCAGTGCTTTCAGCGTTAATTTTAGTGCCCAAAATTGCATTTCAGTGCCGACAAAGTAGATTTAGCGCTTGGGCGTTTTTTTAGTGCTTAAAAAAATATTCCAGTGCTTTTGTAACGCTGCCGCTGAACACCGCCTTTTCCCCTTCTATGCAGGCATATACCACAGGGGCTATTTAAAAAAGAAATTAAATGTAGGTTCCCACTATTTTTTAAGTTTTATTAAAGTTTTTATTTTTATTATTTTTGTAATTTACTGTGCAACCGCCATATGACTGAATATGAATGAACTTTTGTTGTTGTTTTTTTCACTTTTAACTTTTTTGTCTACTTCGGAGCTGTTTTTTTTTTTAAAAAAAAAAATAAGTTTTGGTGCTCAAGAGGTCAAAATTAACGCCGACAATTCTAAAAACAGTGCTCGAACCACAGAATGACTTGGCAACGCTGCTCGCATCAGGTGACCGTGGTAAATGTTTGATAAATTATTCATTAATGTGGTACCTATTCGATTGGGCGCTCTCAGAGCAATTTTTATGTTCGTTTGGCACAAAAAAAAAAGCAATCGTTTTCAGATTTGAGAGAACTTTTGCGAATCTAGATATTTTCTCAGATTTGCTTCAGATCTACCAATACAAGTGCATTTAAGTTTGACAACTGGTGGAGTTTGTTTACATTTGCGTGAATTTTTTCTACAGCAAAGAAAGGCATTGCATCGGATGAATCTATTTTTGTAAATTATTTATGTACAAATTTTTAGAAATCAATCGGGACGGAAATTTCGAATGTTTTAATAAAAAATTTAACCAGTGAGTACGCAATAAAAACAAAATGCGAGTCCCAAAGTGTCAAGTGTAGCGTAGTTGTTGTAATTGCGTGCTGAGAATCCTACTTTACTTTGCTTTGCTGAGATAAAAGCTCATAAACTTCAACTGAAAATTCACATGACCACTCTAGACCAATAAAAACTGAATTACCTACATCAAGTATTTAATGTCGTTTTCCATTGGGACAGACAAATTCAGACTCGGAGCAGTTTTTCTGTTCTCGAAATCAGCTGGCTGTCAGATTTCATGTTCCATTGGTCGCAACAAAAGGGAGATTCACACCTATTTACATTTGTCAAACTTTAAACTGAGTTATTTTACGTCTGTGAAAATAGAAAAAAAGTACATTTAGCCGCTACAATGGACATTAACATAAATTGAAAAGATTTTCATAAACACAAATTACAATATAAGAACAGCTGACTTTTAAAACACACACCACCACAAATGCAAAGAAAGAAAAATCTCGTTTTATGTTCCATTGGGGACGAAAAATCTGAAAACTGGGACAAAATCTAATGTGGTATTCATTTGGGCTTCTTCAGATTTGCTCTCAGATTTCAGATTTTGTGTGCCTAATCGAACATCAAACCGCTCTTGCACTTTTGTTGTCAAACTCAAATGCACTTGTATTGGTAAATCTGAAGAAAATCTGAGAAAATATCTGGATTCGCAAAAGTGCTCTGAAATTTGAAAAAGATTGTTTTTTTTTTGTACCAAACGAACATAAAAATTGCTCTGAGAGCAAAAAAAAGTGCTCTGAAGCGCCCAATCGAATATCACATAAAAATCCCAATGGAAAACGACATAAACTAGGAATCCGAACAAAATAAAAAAAGTGTACCTGGTGCTGAACGCACTCTTTGGTATGACTCCGACATACAGCGGCGGTGGCGTTTTGGGTGACTAATTAATTCGTGTTTACGAACGGTGCCCAACATTCCAGTTTCAACGCTTCCAGGCAGAAAAATTATTTTCAAAATAGTGCATTCTTAAAAGCAAAATACTAACAAAACCTCAAGCTAATATTAACAATACAGATTTTAAATTAACAAAACATCTGTGGCGGTGCTGCGAAAATGTAAATTATGTCATCCACGTGAATGTAACTGCTTTGCCCAAACCAAAATTCGCACAGAAATGCACGCCATCGCACCACGTCGCGTTTAATTTATGATTTTCTACGGTAGCAAGCTAAAGTGTGTTCATCCTGTCATTTTGACAACATCAATTCAGTCTGCTCTTCAAATTGTAAATTGCAAACGCATTTCTCTCACACCAAATGCGTAAAGAATTAATAAAATCTCTTAAAATTACACACAGTGGAATTAATATTAATAAAATTATTGTTAACAAGTTTCCCGTTGTTGGTTCATTAAAGAAAATAAGAAGATACATACATATTCGACTTCAGACCTTTTTTTAAGTGGGCTGTGCTCTTTTTTTTCTCCGCTGTGCTGTCAAACGAGAGTGACATGTTTCGAGTAGAATTAGAATTTTCAATTTAAATTTGCATTCAATTTTCGGTTATCAAAATAAAGAATGCAGTTCATGTAACATTAAAACAAGATTCGCTTCAACTTAATCAAACAAAAGAAATTTATGGTATTCACCACCCAGTGAGATAAAAGAGGTCGCAGAAAAAAAGTGACAGTTTTATTTGCCACAGAAAAAAAAGCTACGGGCAAGTGTAATCCGACGGGACAGTCGAATATTTATCTGTTGGCGACTGGCGTTACATTTTTTCTCTCGCTTTTGATTTGAAAAACTACAGCCAGTCGTTCGGTGTTTTTTGAGTTTGTGTGACATTGTGGGTGCATGCTGCTGAGACAAAAAGGAAATTCTTCGCTCTAAAATTAGGAGCTAAGAGTTGAATACATTCAAAACACCGTGGGCAAATAAATTAAATCAGCTAAACTGGAGAAACAAAACAGCAGGTCGAAGTTGATCCGTGATAAAATGGTTTTAGCGGAACGAAATTCGGAGATCGTACGAAATGGTCGTCGATCGAGGGGGCCTAGCCCCAATGGTCACGGAACGAATATTGTGGGCGCTGGTGGAACTCCTGAAACGAGTTCTGACGATGATAATTGTGAGTATTCTTCCAGACTGCTGGGATGTTCATTGAAATTCCATTTTATTTTTGTAGCTATTAAAAGGAATGGGAAATCAAAGACGAAACAAAGTGAATACGAAGGTGAGCCATTGTTTAGAGAAATTGTTGATTTAGAATACATATTCGTATGTGGAATACCTAAGTATCCTTTTTTTACCTAAACTGCGACTTGAGTCAAGGTGCTCGAATGAAGAATAATACTGATGGAAGAGACGAACAGAAGAAATTAAATAATACCTACACATCGTTTGAAAAAGATTTTAGATTTCTCTCGACATTTACACGACTGTGTAATTATGGTAAAAATTCATTAAAATCACCTAGCCATAGATATAATTCTAGTCCTTTTCACGAGAAAAAGTATTTTCCTTTGTATTTATTTTAATTTACACGAAATCAGTGGTTTGATTATTTGTTTAAATAAGTTTGAGGTTATGGTTGTGTTCATTTGTTAGGGTGTGACTAACCCATTGCCACTTTTATGTCAGTGCAGGCAAAACTGTACCTGGGAACATGCCTGTCGCAAGATTTTAAAAGATAATCTTCGAATTTAGAGCGTGTTGATAATTAGCAGCGGAAGGACAGGTTTTGATGCTAACTTTATCTACAGCACATTTATCCGAAATAATGTAGCTCACATGCGCGGGACTTTATCGGTCAGCGTTAATTCTCTATATTAAGCGGTAAGCATTTATTGCTGAGTAGTATTGTATTTGTTTTCGGGCACTAACAGCGCTCAAACAAAACATAAAAATAGAAATACTTTAAATTTGGAATCAATCGACTTTGATTCTTGTATGCGCATTCACATTTATGTCTGCAACGTGTAATACTAATGTTTTATTCATGAAGCCCGAACACAGACTTGTTTCGATCAATTCGATCAAAATTGTTTACCATAGATTGCTGAAAGGTGGTCATAGCTTGAGCCAACCTATGGCGCAGGAATTTTTTATAAATTGTGTGTGGATCGGCTGAAACCATTTTGAGATCGTGTTGCTAGATTTTTAATATCGAGCAAGCGAAAGCAGCGCCGGATAGGATTTAACTATTTGTAAAATAAATTAAGTGTGCATATGTATGTGGACCGTTTGGAGACCATTACCATGATCCTATGGTTTGTTGACAATTTACTCAGAGAATATGATTACGATACTAACAGTCAGGACAAACGATGAACATATACCTACTTCTCCAAGCGCGCGGTTGGTTACATAGAAAGATGTTGAAAAATTATTTTTACAAATAATACCAAAATGAAGAAGGCGAGGTTTAACTTTACCCTGCTAAGAAAACGTCTGTGCTGAGAGTATAGATGAAAACTGTCTGTCGAGTTTTGTCAAGTCTAAAGAAGAATACTGGGGAAGGAGAATGCTGCAAGTTGTCCTTACCGATCGTATTGAGACAAAATTTAGAGATGATTCCTTTCCACGATGTTCTTTTCAGCAAATGGTGCCCGTTCTTAAAGACGGAATACCATTTGTAACATGTGTCTCCCCAAAAATTAGATCAAGTACAGCCTAAACTTAAAGTTCAAAGTAAAGGCCCTTCGAACCCACATTGCACCCCGAGTATTTTACATCTGGCTAACTAATTCGATGTTCTTCAACTTGCTGACTGTTGAAATAACTTTGAAGTTATTGCTAAAAATATTGCAAAATAAAAGCGGTATAACTTTAAGCAGCGCAAATTGAAGGAACACCTTTGTGCACTACTAAGTGATGATCACAAGGGACCTTACAATGGTCTAAGTGTGTCAGCTAGCCGACAGCCACTTCAACCTAACCTAAGTGATGATGAAAAGGCATCAGGCGGGCTTTCATCATGGTCCAACCGCACCATTTTCTATAGTAGGATCGTCTTTAAAACTGTTTACTACCACAAAGGAGTCTCACAACAACGAAAAATGTTTCGTTCTGCACAATGGACTGCTTAACAACTATTTTAAAGTGCAGCAGGATGTGAACCAAGTCGCCATTCTTTAGCCAATCTTCTTTTAGCTCGCAATAAATGATTTAGATAAGTCTGTGAAGCCTGTCATCCAATCGAGGGCAACTAGATAATCACCGGTTTCTGCGAAAGCAAAGCTCGAAACCGTGCTTCTGTGAAAAAAAGACAAAAAAGTCTTACCAAAGATCAGTTTTGTTGGTCGGTCCTTGCTAAATAGCGTAACAAATAGTTGGTCGTTAATTGTATTCAAAAATAAATCGTGTCATTAAAAAGCTGTTAAATGTATAAAAATGAAAAGCCAAAACACAGCATAACAGCAACTTTACTTTTGCAAGACAGAAATTTAACTTATTCACTAAACCCGTTGAAGCCAACGTAGATTTGTTCCGATCAAAAGAAAAAGGATTCAATATTGGGCTCTGAAATTTGAAGAAAGCATTCGAGTTTTGTATATTATATATTCAAACTTCGTTAATTTTCAGTGTAAATGACCATTTTGCATATGCAGCAGCCATCGGCGACATTGTCATTATCGAAGAAGAAAGCCTTCCACCACTTAAATGGGGACTAGGTCGAGCGATTCAGCTGCATCCTGGCAAGGATGGTATCCTGCGGCGAAACTCTGCGCGCTATATCGAAAATTCGTCGACTACCTAGTGAATAAGCTAAGCGCCTTCAAGGGCGAGAAAATGTTGAGTCCAAGACGCGCCTTCAACAATCCAGCACATCCACGCATTGAATAGTTCTCAACGTGCTCAATGTCTTCATCTCCAACACATATGTTGTTTTAATCAGCCGCGTGCATTCTATTGACACCGAATAAAACATGTGTGGGGATTCCCAATCGATTATTTATATTTTAAAGCAATATCACGCAATGTTTGACTGTATAATTGGTTTCCAGCGAGAATATGGTTCATAATTAAAGAATTTCGCTGTGTAGTTTTACTTTCTTATAATGAGCTTCGGTCTATAGTAGAAGCGTGTAAGCTGGAGTTTTTGTTTTCAACTGTGGAATGTTATACTACACCAAACTTCGGCGATGTTGAAAAGATCGGGTTATTTTTTACACAGCATTAGCGGGGAAAAGTATTTATGCTCGTGCCTATCTGGCACAATTTGCGTAGATGAGCACATGGGTGGCATTAGAAGTTGTTTCTTAATTGATTAAATTTATGGATTATTTTCCTACCTTACTTTCATATCATTCTTGCGAATAATTTGCTTTACATTTTTATTGCTAGTTTATCAGACTCGTACCTCTTCTCTTCTTTGCATCAGGAAGTTACTTTTACTTATGTTATTTCTTCCCTTATTGTTCCTCTGGGTCGGTGTCAAATATTCCTCTGTGCAGATCTTTACATTTTATTAACGTTACATAGTATTTGCCATCTGAGGCGACTTTACATTTTTTTTTTTATGAGGTCGTTACTAAATCGGTTCCACTCTGGGGTTTAACAAAAGCGGAACGGAAAATCCCTCAGATAATCATGTGTTCAAAACGAGCAACGGGCTGTTTCTGCCTACTAGTTGAACCAGTTTGAGCTCGAGTTAACCGTAAGAGACTCCTTATGTCAGTGTTTTTAAAATCGTTTAGATCGTGATAGTAGGAAGGTCCAAATGGATTCTTTAACACTTTTTGGTTTGCTCGTCCATCCGCCCAGCCTTCTTGTATACTTGTCTATGAGGCAGTCTCCTGTAGTAACACAACTTTTAGCGCTGAATTGTAGATTAAACCTGTTATCTAGTTGAATAGAAATGCAGTTCAATGTTGAATGAGGACATCAATCTTACAATTTCCTGAAATGTCCCTATGCCCCGGGGCCAATGTCACTAATGATGATGAAACGAATACCACATTTTCCCTCAGCCTTCTGATGACTTCTTTTATTGCCAATATTTGCGCCTACAATACGCCACAGTGTTTTAGAAGACGGCGGGTGGAGAGACTCAGATTACTACTTAGTATACATCTTCAATTATATAACTTTTCCAATTTAAAGCTGCTGAAGGTGAACAACTGCCGTTTGCAGCTACGTATATGTAAAAGAAATTAGTAGCCCGAGTAGCTCCATCCATGCACAGGCATTATGTTCTTTTGACTTTGCTTTATAACCACTCCAGAAACGGTATTGCTCTAACAGCCAACATGTAACAGGGTTGCAGGCATTGATGCCAGATTGTAGGTAATTACCCATTTCGTGGGCATTTTGCCTTGCAAAATAACCTAAAAGGGCGAAAAAGGGCATTTTTAACTCTCAGAACGACTAAAAAGTGTATTTTGTTGTTTTTCAACGTCGGCAAAGGGTATTTGGGTATTTTTGATAATCGTCGTCGGCAATTCTGTCAGAAACGTATGGCCTCATTAATTCTCTATTACGTTTTTGCAAGAGAAAAGTGCGACACTAGCATTTTTAACTCATTATTGTATGTTAGGCTTCTAGACTTAAAGTTGCTAGATAGAAGTCCAATCCAAAACTATCTCATTAACTTGAGATGAACATGTTGGACTAGTTTATGTAAGGTATTGAGGTGCTTACCTAAGACGTCAATAACAAGATGGTTATCATGTTCATTGACCGCTGAGTTTTAGAGAAGAGAAACATATCTCCAGATTCAATACAAACTTACATTTACAGAAAAAATTCGAGTTGGACGTGATTATCAGGCAACATGTCCACCCCTTATACCAGAGCCGGAACGCAAGCCCGAAGTATTAAATGATCGTGCACTATTAGTGTGGTCGCCAACAAAGGAAATCCCTGACACAAAATGTAAGTCACAATTTACCTAGTCCAACAATTATTGTCATTTGGAAGCTAACTTGTAATTATTCATACAGTGGAAGAGTATATAACAGTAGCTAAAGACAAATATGGTTACAATGGAGAACAAGCACTGGGAATGCTTTTTTGGCATAAACACGACTTGGAACGTGCAGTCATGGATTTGGCAAATTTTACACCCTTTCCCGACGAATGGACCGTGGAGGATAAGGTTCTGTTTGAGCAAGCTTTCCAGTTTCATGGCAAAAGTTTTCATCGCATACGACAAATGGTAAGACATAGTCATCTTATCCCGCTTTGACATTACTCTCAGTTCTATATATTTCTCTTTGCATTGCAGTTGCCCGACAAATCAATCGCTAGTTTGGTTAAATACTACTACTCCTGGAAGAAGACACGCCACCGCCAAAGTGTGATGGATCGTCAAGAGAAGGCCAAGGCCAGCAAAGAAGGCTCCGACAATGGCAGTGACAATGGAAGTAACGAAGACTCTGATAACGAGGAAAAGGTAATTCTTTTAGTTAAACTAGTTAAAACTCACATTTCATCGAAATTATCATCCATTACCATCCCCTTCTAACTGAATAAAGGTTCTTCATCGTCACTTACTTATGCCTAGAAAATCGCAAACATCCGTAGAACAATATTACACTTATATTTAATTTATCCACCATTTGATCATACACTACATATTTTATTTGTTTATTTTTACTAAGCAACAGAGACTGTTTAATTTTTATTAAATATATTGTATACCTAGCAAATATTGTCAAAGAAAAAAAAAAAAAAAAAAATAGAAAAACAAAACAACATGTCATATTTGTTTGCGTTTTCGGGTCCATTTCATACATAAAAATGAGAAAAAAGTTGTAAATTTCTGATGTGCCGCCAATTGGCTTAAAGAAAGCCACGATCTCTGTGGTAGAGGATGAGAGAAACTCACTTCTGGACAGTACTGGAATAAAAGTAAATCACACAAGACTAATAACCTTTCCCAACCACGATGACGATGTTATAGGACGAACAGTTTTTTATATCCTTTTAGATGTGAACCTGGCGAACTAGAGAGCTTCTGAGAAATATATTTTAAATCACTAGGTTAGGAGCAGACATTTTTCAGATGTACGCTACATTTCACCCCCACCCATATAAATTATTGAACCAGATACGGCACTTGAACCACTTGATTTTCCAAGCAGTCCTGTCGAATATGTACGAAAATAAACTTCGTCCCCGCAGTAGTTTTCCGTTTGTTGTTTAAGCAGATTAGGCAACAGTTTGGTGTGCATGACTCCCTCTGTCAGGGTTTTAAGGGGAGTTTTTAAATATAGTGACCTAAAATATAAATATTAATTGCATTTCGGGTGCTTCAAAGCCGTTCGTAATAACAAGCAGCAATCTGAAAATCGTACGTAACCTGTTCTGCACTTCAAGAGCGGACTGCTTTTACTTCCAGCCACTAAGACAACGAGTTTAAGAGACACCATTTGTTAACTACACCACAATCTGCAGCCATTGTGACTTCCCCGCAACATTCAACAACTTGCGGGCAACCAAGCAAAAGCAATCTTGAAACTTTTGTCAATACAATGTCATATGCAGTTTTATTCAAGCCGCTGTCGGGCATGATGATAGTGGCAACCTGTTCATACAATCAACATACATTTCCTTGCCTGGCAGGTATATTCCATTTTGTAGTCATATTCGTACAGTAACACACATTAACGTACCATACAGAGAGCATTTTTTTACTAATATAACACAATATATATGAAAATCCGAAGAGTTCTCTACTAGTCAAGCCGGTAAAACAAATAATTCCTAGTTACCAATCTTACCCTCTTTCATTAAACAGTAAGGCGTTTACAAAGCAATGGAACTTCGTTCATCTCTTAATGATTTATCTTACTCCACTTATTGCTATTGAGATTGTTGGCATAAGCGGTTAACCGCAAGGTGTTAAAAGCATTTAACCAGAACTCAGCTTAATCAATACTTCATAAAACATTTCGATAAAAGTAAATAAACTTGCAATCAATTTGGAGCCCATTTATTAAACAAACATTCACAGCTTCCTCAACTTGCAAACGTTGATGCGGATTTCCATATGACATAGGCTGCCGTGTGCGTCTTCTGTGTCTGGATTTACCCAAAGTATATTAACATTTTCAGCGAAAAGTTAAGTTAGATGATTATATTCAATTTAAAGCTTTTGAAATACACGGACAATAAATAATATACTTATTATTGTTATCAAAGAGTTTTAAAGTGTGAGGCTGGCTCTTTCTTTATCCAGCTTATCTGGATAAGACAACCAAGACAACCCATGTGGTGTTTGCTAGAAAAGGCTGCAGTATAAGTGGGCTAAGCCCATATAACTAGATGATATTTAGTTGTCCTAAAAAGACTCCTGCTGCCGTTCTCCCGAGCCATGTGTGAATATGGGTATACCCTTTACATCAATAAATGGTGAGCGCCAGTCCTACGTGGCCGGTTTACAGACTTTAAGTATCTTGTTGGTCTAGGTCTATTTCCGACGTGCATTTAATTTACTACATACTTTGGAAACATTTATGCGTTACGGAGGATAGTTAACTAATTCCCACAAGACGGTGGCCTTTGTTGCACTTATTACAAGAAATCTTCCGTCGAGTAGCAAGTCTTGGGGCGATTCGTGTAAACTTCCCAAGTAGCTTTGGCTTCTTTCATCTGTTCACACAGTGAATTCATTGCGGATCTGATCACCAGTCCGTTGAACCCAGCAGCTTCATTCATAGCTGTATCGGGCAGAGATCGGCGAAGTTCACCAGTCGAAATGTTGCCAAACTTGGAAGCATCCTGTATGCACACACACTAGTGTTCTAACATCGTCTTATTTCGATCAGAATCTTATTGTTTCATTTGTCTAAATGCGCATACTGCCACACACTTGTTTATGCAAATCTTTGCTGTTGATATACACTGCTATCTTATGTTATTGGTGTCTATATTTTTTGATTAACATTTTTGTACAATTATCTTAAACATATTAAAAGATGTTTATTAATTTATACTGATGGTATGTTGTTTCGAATTTTTATTGTATATAATTATACTTGCTGTCATTACGTGGGTTTTATTTGCGTTCTCTTTTTCTTCCAATTCACAATACAGGATCAAGCATTGGCCTCCTCTTCTGGCTTACAAGATTCCAAATTGTGTAGTAGTAGTGGCGGTGGTGGTGGAGGCAGTGTTGGTGGTAATGGCGTTGGTCTTGTTGGCGACAACACTCTGAGCAAGAATAGCAAGCAATCAAGCAACACAGCGACAGCGACAGCGACAGCGAGCTCGACAAATAGTCCAACAGCTGGCATAGCTATTAGCAATGTTACTAGCACTGCTGCTGCTGTTACTGGTGGTACACAAAGAAGCCCTACGCCTACCTCTACTACTGCTGCTACTATGACAACCCCTTCTGCAAACAAACGCCAGCAGAGTCAACAACAAGCACAAACTCCGAACAGTAATCAGATAAATTCTTCAAACAATGAAGTAACAACAAGCAATACTACTAATAATAGCGTCAATTCTTCGTCTACCACCACAACTAGTGGCGGCTGTTGCTCGGGTTGTGGGGTAGCTTGTAACTTGTTAAATGGTACACCACACGGAAAACTGTGCAATAGTTGCCATCATCACTGGAGGTACCTAAAATACATTTTTTCAAATTAAACAATAGAATCGCTGAAAACGAAATTCTCTCTTCTCTCTCTCTCTCTATCTCTTTTCCTCTATGTCGTCATCGTCGTCGTCGTCGTCGTGTTGGGTACTTTTAGACGAACGGGTAATAAAAGGCCAACTACTGGTCCATACTTCGGCAAAAGGTACCGCGATCGTAATGCCGATCGCCATAAACGCAAACCACCGCGTGGCATGCACATAAACCATGACGATATTGTTGCGCTCGCTAGTTCAAACAATAATCAAGATCAATTGCTCGCGAATACCGAAAGGGAAATTGTCTCATTGCTAAGTCAAGTAAGAATACAATTCTTCTACTACTTTAATTAGTTTGTCCTTAGTGAGGGCGTGTAAATTCACAGTACATATTAAATCGTATCGAGTCATTGCTCTCGTCTTTCCTACAATCCACCAAAAAGTCCTTCTGTTGTATGTTCTTAATTTATGTGTAGAGGAGCAGGAAATCAAGGGCAATGATTTGGACTATATTTGTTTATTCTTTGTTTTTTTGTTTTTGTTTTTTGAGGAATTGCCCTCGTTTTCTTTAGATAATCTAACACTTATTGAATAAATAATGTTTTTGTCTTACACACTTACACAGTAAACGATTCGTAAAGAAAGACAATTTCGAAATATATGTTACGTCAGGGTATGGCCAAGTGTAAACACGTATTTTCTTCATTATTCTAGGTCCAACTAAACAAACAAAATATCTCGGCAATCAAACGGAAAAACTCAGACAGTTTGGAAGAGCTACGCCCCAATGAGTCTGCAAATCGTATCAACTCTCGTTGGACTAACGAGGAGCTTTTACTTGCAGTCAGCGCTGTGAAAAAATATGGAAAAGATTTTCAGGTAAGAATATGAGAATTACCAAGCTCGGCTTTGTTTTTATGTTTTGACGTTCTTCTCAAAAGTCAGAACTGCTTTTGGGAGCTCGTCTAACAACGATAACTTCTTTTTAATGTCTCAAACTTGTATTACGTCAATTTTGCATTGTTACATTTTTGTAACAATATTGTTAGGATTTCTTTTTTTTGTAACTTTAATTTGAATAATAATTTCCTGTAAAGACTATTGCTGATACCCTTGGAACAAAAACCGAAGCCCATGTCCGCACTTTCTACGTTAACTATCGTAGGCGCTATAACCTGGATCAGGTTTTGAAAGAGCACGAAGCTGAAAAAGAAGCCCAACTTAAAGAAGAACAAAAGAAGAAAGAACTCCTAAATGCCGAAAAACCCGGTACCGGTTCCAGTACCAACAACAATGATGATGCCAATTCAAATAAATCCCTTGACTCTCAAAAGGACCCTCTTACTACGGAGGTAAGATCATTTTAAAAACACATTTCCGTAAACAAATTCTAAACATGTATCTAACCCCATCTGCTTGTTCAGATCGATTTAGAAACTGATAATGCAGATCAACCGCCAGCTAAACGTTTAGCAACTGGTCTCCAGCAGGATTCTGCAAAAGTGGTCTAAACCGCCATACAAATCGAGTGAAAAGTTCCCTCCAATTTTCATTAATTTAGTATGCTAGTTATCAAATTATTACTAAAAACACAAAGCAAGTCTTTAGGTACCCCTCCTCCTCATATTTCTTTTGACATTGATAAGCATTTTAGTTAAATTACCATTTTTATGTTCCATTACGACCTAATATTAATTTATTTATCATTTAATTTGTATTGTAATGCTTGAATATATCTAATTGATGACATCAAAATAAAAAAAAAGAACAGATAACTTTTGCAGTGGATCTGCAAATAATTGTAACTTTAACGTGTAAACGTTTTTGATCATAGTTTGTTTTTTTCTACAGGACTTATTCGTAGGACTTTTGCACAAGTGCATTATATGATTTGTCTCGCAAATGGTTGAGGTCAGAAAGCAAAGCAAAAATTGGGCGTTTGTTGATTTTGTTTCTAGCAGGGGCAAGTCGTCTCATTTGTAAAAGATCAATGTACACATATTGAATTTCTTAGTTCCACAAATGTGTACAGAGACTTTTACCCCTTCTTTTGCTATTGTAATTAGCAATAAATTTGCCTTACTTAAGAAATATATTCAATGAACACCTCAATGGCGTGTTTACATTATTTCAATTTCACAGAAACGACGTTTAACATGCCTTTTTTATTTTTGCTTCAGCTCGTAGCCTAGTGAACATAATTTGGGAGTAAATACCGTGTGTATTTGCATATTCTTTGGAATGACAAATCAATCTTATGTTGACCCATTTCCAATCCAATACTGCTCATGTGTTTTTCTCGCTTTTAATAGGCCAGTCTATTAAAAACGAGAAACTCATCAAAATATTGCAGCTCGATGGTAAAACTTCTATGATAAAGCCTGCTAGAGAGTGTAAATAGTTTTAGTTTTAGTATATATCTTTTCTTTTACCATTACTAACACTTTTTTTCCAAACTACTGATACCTAATGAAACTTTAGGACATATTGATTTAAATCGTTAAGTCTAAAGAACAAAACGCAACTAAAGCGCTGATAAATAAACATCGAATTCCTAAAGTGAAATGCTTGTTTCTATATTGGCGACTGATGAATATTTTAAGGAAAACAAAATAGTTAATACTTTAGCAACAATTTATGAAGAAACAATCGGAAAAATTTAATTGAACATTATACTCGTGTAATTAATAATTGTGTATGTGAAATTTAATTTTATACCATAAAATACATTGATGTTCAAATTACCACATTTAATTGACTAACGTACGAAAAACATCACCAATATTTAAATTAAATTGTAATTTTTCCAAAGACGGAAAATCTGCTGTCGAGATTGGTGAATATATAATTATATTTGTATTCGTAGACAAGTGCTTAGGTGCATTCAAAAATTCAGTTTATTTAATTATAATTTCGCTCTATTTGTGTCTATTCATAAAATCATACTACGTAATAGCAAATTAAACATTTATTTTTATTTCTAACTATAAGATAAAACAACTAAATCATTAAGATATCAGAGCAACAATGCAAGTATGATGTATACCAAAATGCGAAAGAATACAAATGGTTAGCATAGGTACATATATAAGAGAGGTTTGTTGGGGTCACCCACGAAAACAATTACAATTTTTATTTTTCAAGAAAATGTAAAATATTATTTCGAATACCCGTATCGTAAATATATATTATATGTAAGTAAACTTAACAAAATATTCGTGTTTTATTTCCATTATTTACCTCCGAGAAAATGTATTTGACTTTAAAGTTGTGTCCGACAAGGATTATAAAGTGTGACTAGATAGCAATGATTACTTTTTCATTTGTTATTGCCGTTTTCCATTGGCTTCACTCGGGGATCCACTCATTCTGTAAGCCAATGGAACAAGAAAACTGCTTCTGATTGAATTCACAAAAGTATTGGCAAAAAATAATCAGCGGGTGAAATTCTCTTCTCCGAATCACCAAAGGACTATTGTTTTGCCAATGGAAAGCTTTCAGAAGTGATTGTTCGATTCCGGACTCTCGCGGATACTTCTTTTTGCCGAATGGAAAACGATATATGTTTCACCAGTTGCCAAAGTTACCAATGAAATCCGGCTATCGAAATATTCAGTAAGATTTGCCATTTCATCATGTATCGTTTCACGCTTGCCTTACGTGCGAAAATTATTAAAAAAACTAGCTGTAACCACCCGTGCTAAATTGGATTTCGGAACAGTTGATGGAAAAAAAGATTTAATAAATTTCCAGTCTTATAGGGGCACATTTTTATTTGATAATCGCTGGAAGGAAAAAAGATCAAAAGAAATTGCAGAGGTATAACGCGAGGGATCCTTCTGCAATAGTGAGGGACTTGAACCCGATCTAAAAAACCTCCCGAAGACTGAGTCAACTTGTGTTCTTCATGACATTGCACCTGGTCGTTGGACTAATCGGCAATAATTTAATATTCTTTGGACAATGAGAATGAAAGAAAATAAACTTCTACCTAATATTTAACTCATTTTCTTATTAATGTACCGCTTCTTTGTATACTATGTTAGCGGTTTTGTTTCTATCGGCTAAGATACTGATATTTGCTGCATTACTTACCCTGGAGCATGCTATTGCTACATATAACTGCCCGTACTTGAAGCAATTCTTCCTTAAATCGCTTTTCTTAAAGTTTGACCCAGTGACTTATTGATTGTCATGGCAAAACAAACATTAATAGGAAATTGAGTCCGTTTAAACTGAAATGGATAATTGCTAGGAATTATTGGCATTCTTGGTATAAACATCGTATCTCCTTTACCAACGCCTCAATAACATTTTTCTGCAACGAAATCACTCTCAATCTGGTTCCATTACAAAGCTTGGGAGGATTCAGATTGCGAAGCAACACAATGGGAACTCCAACTTTTAATTCAAATTTATGAGCAGGAAGGCCATGGGCTGTAATGCTGTTTCAAAACTCGACCGGATAATTTACTGCCTCATCTTGATTGCCAACAGCATTTATGGACAGGTACGACGTTGTATCACCAGGACTTTTCCCTAATATCATTGAGGCAAGAGACTTGTTCATTTGTGGGTGCTAAAATAGACCTTTCGCAAGCCAACCGTGTTCTTTTGTACTGAGGTGATGTACATCTTCATAAATACTTTCAATTAAAGTATTCAGATCTGCTTCAGCATGGCAAAGTGCAGCCTGTAACTCTACGTAATGGTTATCATTAATTTCAGGACGTTTACCTTCTCCGATATCTAAAAGAAGTTTGCAAAATTCAGAATCCCCCGATACTGCTCTAATATTCTGAGTCAAGTGCAGTGTTTTGAAGTAGCACTGAACGTTTGATAAATGCATTGATTTCATCAGAGCGCGTACCTCTCGTGACAACGGGTAATGTTTGTCTGAAATCACCGGAGAACAAAAATGTAACTCCACCGAAAAGTCTGCTATTATTTCGTATATCTTGCATTGTTCTATTAGCCGCCTCTATTGCTAATTTATTAGCCATAGTGCATTCGTCTCGGACTACAAATGTGCAGTCTAGTAAGACTCTAGCCCTGTGGCTACTGGGTTTTCCATGTGTTCTACTTTGATAGGTATTTGAACATTGAATGTGCAGTTTTGCCTCCGGGGAGTAATAGCGCAGCGAAGCCGGAGAATCCCACCGCTATTGGAATTTTTTTATCAGCACGAATCTTAGCTAAAAATAGATTAAATAAAAAGGTTTTGCCCGTACCTCCTGGAGCATCTAGAAAATACACACCACCAACGGTTGTGTTTACGTTCTCAATTACGAATTGATAAACTTTTCTCTGCTCATCGTTTAACTTTGGTTCATTTTGTTCGATTAAATACTCTGAAGTCGAGTTGAATAGTATTTTTTGCTCGATACAGTCCACCACGGATATAAGCAACACGCATATAAGAACACATCGCTTATAAGAAACGCATGTGAAAACACCGAGGTCTTTTCAATATAAGCACACGTAAAAAAGTGTTGATATAAGAAACACGCTTATAAGAAACACTCGGATATAAGAAACGAATTTTCATTCCCAAAATTAGCTTTTACATTGAAAATCTTCGAATATAAGAAACACAACTTTTTTGCTTTGTTGAACTGGATTTCACTTTGAATGCAAAAAACAGCTCAACTATGCATGTAAACGATTTACAGCGATGCGAACTTTTTTCTAAACACTTTCTGTATGTACATAAAAATAACACATAAATAACTTTTTCCTATATGTACTTATCCATTATTTTCATATAGTATAAGAAACTTTGTTTCTTTTATCAGTATTTTCATAAAAGAAACTTTGTTTCCTACAAAAGTTATTTTTATATAAGAAATTTTGTTTCTTATATCAGTAGTTTTCGTATAAGAAACGTTGTTTCTTATAAACGTTGTTTTCATATAAGAACAACTCGGATATAAGAAACAAATTTCGTGTTTTTCAGATGTTTCTTATATCCGTGGTGGACTGTATATTCTTTATTTAAATTACTTTCAGACCCATCGATTATTTGTGGAGATGGTAAACTCATACCAGTGACTGTCGTTTCTCAAATGCCCGTAGACATGCCCCTTGGTAAGTTTGGTGCTGAACACCGTTAACACAACTCGATTTATTTATTTCTCATTGCGCTTGAGTTGGCGAATAAGAGATATTTCTTACCACTGTATTAAATAATTCGCCTTCCTTCTTATTACCGTTATGTTAACAGGTATTCATTTTAAATGTAAAATCACTCTCTCTCGGTCCCGTATACATTTCACCCCCTATCTCTTTCAATCCCACGCCCCATACGACAAAATGCATGTCAGCAAAACAGAGTTGAACAAACCTTTCCTACATATTTTTTATGGGTTTCTTTTTTCTTAGCAAACCAAACAAAATACTGCCTCTGTCTGTCTCCTCTCCGTCACAGAAGTAAAATAAGGCTTAAAGAGATGTCATTAATTGCTCGTTTAGTGTGTTGGAATCAGAGTATATCCATTAATGAGTAGGGACACTCTCTCTACATATGCATTTGCTACCACCACATAGAAAAATGCAGAAAAAATCGTAGAATAAGTGGAAGCAGGTCGAAAGAATACTTTTTTCCTGTATACAACTGCTTGAGAAAAAAAGGGTACACAACACATTTTGTCTGTACCACTACATGCGGCTTGCTGCGTACGACAAACGATTGTGGTTTATACTCTGGTTTTTTCATAAAGCATTTTTAAAGGCGACCTGGAGTGAATGTCAGTACATATATTAGTATTCTCCCTCCACCATGCAGGTTGATCAGGGTAACCAGCTTTGCTTTCGTAGAATTGTTATAAAAAACAATTTTTTTAGTTTTTGCCATTGGTTATTGATTAAATGGTCTTTGTTATGGACATGAAAAAGAAATGTTTTATTCTATATCACGAAATTCAACCCTTTTGCTTTGCTACGACTTCGTTAATTACCATATTTTACGATTTTAAGTTTTATTGCCAGTACTTTTTAGGTAGAATATTTCACAGCAGATGGTCATACTAATTACTTAGGTTGGTTGTAGAGGGGATTGTTTACATTTTTTTCGCACGTATTTTTAAAGGCGACCTGGAGTTGGATTGTTATCAGTCGTTCATTACCATCAATTGACGAAGTAAAGGGTGTTCAGTGTCAGTGCGTGTGGCAAACAATTAAAAATAGTGAAAATTGAAAGTTGAAGTGCAAGTTTGCATAGTTTAAGAACTCTAAATAAAATAATGGGAAAACATTATGTTAAATGTTTGGCGTGTGGGCGAGAGCAGAAAGAAAATGTTGGTGTTAAATATTTCAAAATACCGGTTAATAGTGAGAGGTAAGCAATATAAGTTATATATCGAGCAAGAATGAATATAAATCTGTGTTGTATTTCTTATTTTGAGGGGAATATTTTTAACTTTTTGAAAAATGAATTTCATTACAATTGTTGCAAAAATCAAAATAAGGAATTACTTATCAAAGTTTACGTACGAGTACGGGTTTACTTTATTATAAAACAGTTCAATAAAAATAACAAAAAATGTACCAACAAACAAAAATATTTAAGTGTAGCACACATGTTATTATATATTAGATATAAAATGTGCAATAAGAAATATTACAAATTGATTTTGCTTTTTTTTTACGTCACACCCTGTACCACATTTTGAAATAGTTCGACTACTCTTCCATCCCTCTTTTACTAGAACACTTTTAGTGCCGTCTATTTCTCGAGTATGTGTACTGCAAATTGTAAACTGATAAGAAACACGTGGAGAGTATCCCTACTCATTAATGGATATACTCTGGTTGGAATTGAAAATGAAGTGCATATCCACTCACCCAGGTGAAAATCGTAGAAATGTTTAAAATGTTGCCTATTTATTGCAAAACCTTTTAAGTTATCGAGTTTATAGATATCCTAAGTTTTACCTGCAAATGTCCTCTATAAGGTGGTATTTACTATATTTAAATGCTCGCAGTATTTTCGAACGTAAAGCATTGCAAAGAAAAAAGCGAAACGAAAAAATAAATTACCCTTGTCCAATTTTTCCGGAATTTATAGAGATATAGAGTTGAAACAAAGGGTAGGCCTAGGTATCCGCTATAGGCCTGTGAAAAATGCACCAGAATATATTCAGCAGTTTCTAAGATTTTTGCATTTAAAGACATGCAGTCAAATGCAATCTTAGCGAACAGAACTACACCAATTTAATTTATAAGAAGATATATCGAAATTCCTGATCAGCTGTAAATACGTATCGTGATGTCCGTCCTCATCATGCAGGCAATTTGTCGAGCCGTGAAAAAGTTTGAGTGTGAGTAAACACTTTTGGACCTTAAGCCACCACCCACATAGAGATTTGTGCAAAATGAAGAAAACATACCTGACGTAGCAGAAGAAAATCCAGAAATGTCGATTTAGCGCTGATTAGCTGCATTGGGCATCACCGGAGAGGTAACCCGGCTTAATTTGCGGCTAGATTTGAGGCTACATCGGAGATTTTTGCCAAAAAATTATGTCGAAAGAGGCCCCTTTTGTAGCTCAACGGCAGGCTAAATTGCCGTCATCAAAAGTCATCAACCAAGCATCGATGCATCCACAAAAATTTACTGTTTGGCAAGGCGGCATCATGGGACCTTATTTCTTTCGAAGTTAGCAAGGAGACACCGTTACCGTCAATGGTCTCGGGTGGGGTTCAAAGATGTGAAGGAGACATTTGGCGAACGAGTCATCTCACGACGAGCGTTCCGCGATCATACAACTTGACAGCTTAACTATTTTCTCTGTGGCTACGTCAAGTCCTTAGTCTGCGCTTACAAGCAAACCACTTTCGACGAACTCGAGGCCAAGAGTCGATTCGCTATTAGTGGAATACAGCTGAATATATTGGACGTTGGATCGAGTCATCTAAAATTGGACCGTCTGATTGAAGCACTGCCAGCGAAGAAGAGACGGCCATCTAAACAATGTGCCTTCCCACACATAATGGCATGAACGTAGTTTCAAAATAAAACCAGAATGTGTCACCAAGACCAAAATTCACGACGTCTTGAAAAGGTATAAAACCGATTCGTGTCAAAGGAGAATTCGATACTAAGCGCCGCTCCGTTTTCATCGGTTTGAAATTGTCGACGGCAACCGAAAGATTATATTAGATTAAAAGACGGGAGAGCCTTCAAGGGCTCTGGCACTGCGGCTTCTTAGTGTAGCCTATTGTGGAATCCCAGGTAGGTTCCTAGAGCCATCTTTTCACTCCAGAGGCATGCAGTAAGACAAGGATCTTCTCTGGGTGTAGGTCAGCAAGGGTTGCTGGATCGACAATCTCATTCCCTAGAATGTTTTTCCTAAGACGACATAGAGCCGTACAAGCTATGAGTATGTGAAGAGAGGATTCATCACTCTCAAGACAGAGCCTGCAGATAGGATCCGGTGAGACGCCAATGCGGTGGAGGTGTTTTTTCACGTGACCATGGCCACTGACTATTTTTGTGCAGATTAATCAGGAAGAGTGATTTTCTGGTGCAGATCTGCCCAGCTGTATGTTGCCAAATCTCGTTCGATCCGATGCGAGATAGGTTCTTAATGTAGTTCCTGAAATGGTTTTTGCTGACTCCGCAGAAGGGTTAAGGTCCGATAAGTGGAGTGGTAGCTCCGATTTTAGCCATTGAGTCAGCTGATTCGTTACCCTCATATCCTCTGTGGGCTGGAATCTAATGGAGGATGACTAGGTTTTTCTTAGAAAGTTCCCGGATGGCTATAAATGTTTTTAGGATTGGTTTTGATTTTATGACAGATGAGTCAAGAGCTTTGAGAGCTGCAACCTGCAACCAAAAACAAACCGTGCCTAATCGAACCGGATAAGTGTGGAAGCTTGGAAAGGTTAAGGTAACCCAAACATTGAAGGATATAAACGTACATATAAAAGCGTGGATGTATTATTTCTACGAGCTGATGACTGCACCTTAACCTGACTGTCACCATATAGGGGAAGATGCTGTACCTTGGACCATTTGTACCTTGGTCCAGTGCCGATTTCCACTAAACTAACAAACATGTAAAAACTTGTTGTTCTATGGAATATTCCTGCACCTGCGACTCTTCAACTGAACGCGTTGCCAAGGAAAATTATAAAATGTGTTTCCATCAGTAGTTGAAATTATTTTTTTCTTGATTTTTGAGAATAATTTTATCCCGAATTCGTTTGCTCGATTTAATTTTTTTGATTAAGTAAGGTAAGTCTGTTTTCTTAGCTCTATGTCTCCTGGTTGTAAAGTTCGTTTGTTTAACGCACTTCGAGAAAATTTTGTTTGATCCGCTAAGGCAATGTTGCTGTACCTCGATCCGAGTGGTTGTACCTTGGGCCTGTTTAATTTCTTGAACTTCGCTCATGCAAATTGTTTGTATGTTTCAGAAATTAGCATACCAAGGAGCAAAAGTCGCATTGGACAAAGAGCTCGTAGAGCGTGCTGTAAAGTATGCCTTAGCTAGTGCCGAATCCATAAATACAACAGCCAAGATTTCGAAAACCAATGAAAACTTATGAAAAGACACAAACTATCGGGAAATGCGGAATTTGTGTATATAAACCGACTTAACTGTCGTCAGATTTTTTCAGCGGATGAAGAAGATATATTCTAACTGCTTCCAAATTACATAACGGGCTTTCGAAAAATGATTTGAAACATCTGGCATTTCAATTTGGGCAGGCAAATATCAAAAGCAAAGCTGGAGATGGGTGGCTAAGGTGGTTCCTAAGCAGGCACCCAAGTATCGTTCTGCGGAAGCCTGAAGAGACTAGCTTGTCAAGAGCCACGAGCTTCAATAAGTCAAATGTCGGAGCTTTTTTTTTCAAAACTATAAGGAATGTCTGGCTCGATTCAATTTTACACCGGAATGCATTTTTAACACTGATGAAACTGGTAATTCGATAGTCCATGTTCCGCCTAAAATATTAGCACACAAAGGTGAGAAGCAACTCGGCAGCGTTACATCGGGCGAGAGAGAACTTAACATCACAATGACTGCTGCAATTAATGCTGTTGGAAATCATGTGCCTCCAATGTCAATTTTTCCAAGAGTGCATTTTATGTGGTATTCGTTTGGGCGCTCTCAGAGCACTTTTTTTGCCCTCAAAGCAATTTTTTTGTTCGTTTGGTACCAAAAAAAGCAATCTTTTTCAGATTTCAGAGCACTTTTGCGAATCTAGATATTTTCTCAGATTTGCTTCAGATTTACCAATACAAGTGCATTTGAGTTTGACATTTGGTGGAGTTTGTTTACATTTGCGTGAATTTTGTCTACAGCAAAGAAAGGCATTGCATCGGGTGGATCTATTTTCGTAAATAATTTGTGTGCAAACATTTAGAAATCAATCGGGACGGAAATTTCGAATGTTTTAATACAAAATTTAACCAGTGAATCGAAAGCGCATAGAAAAGGGTCGAAGACTACACATATTACAGTCGCACGAATATCAACACAAAAAAAGAGCAAGAGCGTTTTTATGTTCGATTAGGCACACGAAATCTGAAATCTGAGGGCAAATCTGAAGAAGCCCAAACGAATACCACATTAGAGAGCACATGCTAAATGGAGCACAAGCAGGGACAATAGGAGGAAATAATCCCAGCGGCTGGTCGACGGAAGAACTGTTTGTATTTGTATTTGATGCACTTCATAGCGTTTGTTAAACCATCAAATGAAAAAAAAGTTCTCCCAATCATGGATAACCACGATATGCACATTTCAGTAGAAGTTATTACTCAGGCTAAAATTAATAACGTCATTTTATTGACACTTCCGCCGCACACTTCTCATAAACTGCAGCCATTATATAGAACAGTTTTCGGCGCCTACAAAACGTTTTACAATCAAGCTGCAAAAAAGTGGCTTAGCAATAAAGCCAATAACCTTGTATATGATGTTGCGTGTATATTGGGAAAAGCTTACCCGAGAGCTTTTTCAAACCAAAACATAACTAAAGGGTTCCAAGTCAGCGGTATTTGGCCATTAAATGAAAACATTTTTGGTGAAGATGAGTTTTTATCATCGTTTGACCATTTCCTGACCAAAATCATGCTAATATATTTTCTGAAGTGCCGAAATTTGCAGTTCATTCACCTGACAAAGATGCAGTTCCTTCAGCGTCTGCTGCTTCAGTCGGTGCCGCTAACGAGCCAGCCACATCAGGGGTAATATTATCGCCCAAAGATATTCGACCGTTTCCGAAGGCTCCTCCCCGCAAGGCAGCTCAAAGTGGTGGACCAAAATTGGGAAGAGCTAGGATTCTTACGGATACCCCTGAAAAGGAAGAAGTAGAGAACGCAGTGGCATCCAAAAAACCGAAGAAGATTGCCGCCAGAAAAATTAAAAAAAGAAAGTGCTAACAAGTTATATATCCTCTTCAGAAAATGAAAACATGTCACCACAAACTAAGAATCAACCACTTAGAGTTGCAAAGACGAAGGCAAGGCAAGTAATTGCGGAAGCCAAGGAAGTTACTATCGAGCCAGATGAAGATTTTGAGGCGGACAGTGATTCATTTATCAACATAACAAACATTCTCAATTTGGCAAAAAAAAAAAAAAAAACAATTATTGTTAGTTTTAGTTTTGTGTTCAAGTTTTTTCTTTCAATGAACTATGTTTTTTTTGTGTATTATTTTGAATAGAGTTAATTTGGTTATTAATTTTTCTTTTGTTAAAAAATAATTAAAAAATATCGGCTCACATGGTTGTACCTTGGTCCAACTGAGGTTGGCCTAGAAAACTTAAGTTTTATATCTGATGGCAAGCAACGAGTAAGTAGTTAATTCGCCAAATAAGGAACAAAACATCAATTAATGGTTCACAAAAACACACATTTTAAAACTTAGCTAAGCGAAAAAAACTAAAATTTTGTCCAAGGTACAGCACCTTCCCCTACATCAGATCCATTCTTCGATGGCATGTTAGTTTAGGTTAGTATTGTAGGGTTGTGACCGTCGCAAAAAGCAACCCTATCGGCCCATCGCCATTCAAGGGATCCATTACGGTTTAAACCTAAACGAATTCGCCCGAGACTCATAAATTTCCTGCAGAATGTATGAATGGTGTCAATTTTGTTAAGCCCTCACGGTACCCCCATGTATCCGCATTTGCTACCGCCCACCTGATGGTAGTGCTCAGAGAGTATCCCTATCGTTGAGATTGATTAACTCACCATACTTTTTCTGAATTTAAACAGGCCTTTGAAACGCTGTGTCCTTCTTGTTGTGACTATCTTGAAGGTTCTTTCAAAAACAATCCTTGAATGAAGTCACGACCATAGGTGGTCTTATACCCTTAAGCGTTGCATTCAATGGGAGCTCTGCTTCTTTCTTGACCTGAATGTTGGCATTCTCGTTATCCTCAATATCACAGTGCCCAGGTACCCAGTACATTTAATTTTTAATTTAATTTAATTTAATTTTGGTGGGGCAAAAAATGTCCCATTTATTTGGCTTAATACAAGCTAGAAAAAAAAAAAAAAAATACAATACAATACTTACAATACTAGAACTAAAAACTAAGACTTATAACTAGGAGTTAAAGCTAGGGTTTATGGAGAAGGAGGCTAAGTTTAATGGAGGAAGAGCTACGGTTGAAGTCAAAAATGGAAATGTTTGAGTTTACTTTCCGTAGCATACGGGAAATTGGTTCGTTGGAGCCGTAGGACGTGCGGTGGGTTGGCAGATAGAAGAGACGGGGGTGTCTTAAATTACGAGGGTTAGTATTTAAGAAGATGGAGTTGTAAAGAGACGGGCAATCGATAGAGCCTGAGAGGAGGCGATGAATGAAGAGAATGTCTGCAGCATCTCTCCGGTCCTCAAGGCTATTCAGGTTAATGAGTTTGAGGCGGTCATGATAGGGAGGCAGAATTAGGGGATCGTTCCAAGAAAGACCGTGGAGGGCAAATCGAAGAAAACCTCGTTGTATGCTTTCGATTCTGGCTACATGAACTTGCTGAAAGGGTGACCAAGCTTGGCTGGCGTATTCGAGGAGGGGCGGACGAAAGTGATGAAGAGAGATCTGGTTACGTAGGGATCAGAGAATTCCTTTGACCACCGTTTAATAAACCCAAGGGATGAATTGGCTTTACGAATTATCTCGTCAATATGCGAACGGAAATTAAGTTCCCGGTCGTACAATATGCCAAGGTCACGAAGAGACTGTACGATGGGTATAGGTTGATCATTAAGAAGGTAAAGACGGGGAGGCGACTTGTTGTACTTACGTGATAAGGTGATGGATTGGCATTTCGCAACATTTAGCTCTAGGCAGTTTTTGAGACACCAAATAGAAAAGGAATCTAGATCTTGTTGTAGCAAGCAGGGGTCTTGTGATGAAGATATTTGTTTATAAAATTTGGTGTCGTCGGCATAGAGAGAGATAGAGGAGTGTTTAATAACCCTTTCCAAATCGTTTATAGTTAAGATGAAGAGAAGAGGACCTAGATGACTGCCTTGTGGTACACCAGAGGTAGCCAGAAATGGGGCAGATAGGACGGACCTGAAGCGAACGCTATAGAAACGGTTTTCCAGATAAGAGGATATCCATTTCAGCAGTATTGGTTCAAAACCAAGGGCAGACAATTTGAAAAAGATTAATTTGTGGGATATCTTATCGAAAGCTTTACTAAAATCGGTTGCAACAACATCGACTTCTTTACCACTTTCTAAGGCCGATAGCGCAGAGGACGTGAATTCAACGAGGTTTGTGGTGGTTGATCTACCTTTTAGAAAGCCATGTTGGTTTTGAGAAATTAAAGACTTGCATTGAAAGCTTAAGGATTCGTACAAAATACTTTCCAGGAGTTTGGGTATATGTGAAAGTTTAGCTATCGGGCGATAATTAGTAACATCGCTCTTTAATCCCGTTTTATGAATTGGCGTTATGAAGGAGGACTTCCATATATGAGGAAAGTCGCCTTGTGATAGCGAGAGTTTAAAGAGGTGCGAAAGGGGGTAGGAGAGCACGAGGGAGCACTTCTTAAGAAAAATAGCGGGTATACCATCTGGGCCTGGTGAGTATTCATCATTAAGTTTTTGTAATTTATTTTCAATTACAGTAGGTTCGAAAGTTTGGGAGAGAAAGGGACCAATGGAGTAGTCAGGTAGGTAGTTGAAATAAAAGGGATCTGGAACAAAGGAGTTGTCGGCAATAGATTGTTTAAAAAAGGTGGCAAAAAAATTAGCAATGGTGTGTGGATCACTTGAAGATATATTTTCGTAAGAGAGGGATGGAGGGTAACCGTCAGATTTTTTCTTGTAGTTAACGAAGCGGAAAAAAGATTTAGGGTCGCTTATAAGGTTGACTTGCGCATTGTCAACATATCGTTGATAGAGGGAGTTATAGGCCTGAGTGAATTGAAGGTATGAGCCGAGATAGTTGGAATAGTCAGAAAAAGACTTGTTTCGAAGGAAAACTGACCATAATTTGTTTCTCTTGTTGCGTAATGATCGGAGTCTTCGATTGTACCATGGAGGGGATGTAGAGAAGGGTTTTGGCCGAGAAATAGGGACAAAAAGGGAGATAGAAGCAAATAATTCTCTGTAAAACAAGGAGATGGCATCATTTACAGGGAGATTGGCAAACTCAAATGAGACTTTGCTGAGGTGTTCATTTATTTTTCGGAAATTGGCTTTATGAAAATCATAACAAGGGAGGCCAGCGGGGGGTGTGGCCTGTAGTGGAGGGTCGTGAAAAAAAGAAAGAAGAAGCGGGGGGTGAAGGTTGTCAATAGTTGAAAGAAGAAGAGGGGGAGAGTGAGACAGAGGAGTTAAGTGGGTCAGTAGTGAAGATTAGGTCTGACTGCCTACCCATGTAATTAGAGATGCCGCTAACTTGGCATAGACTTGAGTCCGTTAGTCGATCAATGAAGAGACATTCTTTAGTTGAGTTGGGATTTGAAGCAGTGAAAAACGATTCATCATCAGATATGTAAATCCCAGTGTAGTTGAGGCAGGTTAAAATCGCCGAAAATAATGATGTCGTCAGAGGATTCAGATAACTCTATTACTTGATCGATCGCATTAACAGCAAGTTGGTAGGATTCAATAGGTTGAGCAGGCAGAATGTAGAAACACATTACGTATAGGGACTTGTGGGGGAGTGTTATTTTTATTGCAACAATCTGAAATGGTCCTGCGAGCATGATGCCCTTGAAGCATTACACAGCAATTACTGACCAGTAAGTGTTTTTGTAAAAAGATTTCGTTATATTGTAAAATTTCCATTGAAGAAATAAACTCCTCATAAATTCAGCTGTTTGAGCGTGCGCCTTTTATTGTCGCAATCGAGAACAGTTGTATTTCGTACTAAAAAGCCCAAGCTCGGTTTTCTCCGGGATGAATCGAAGTCTCACATTTCTAGCTTCGACTTAAAATTTTAGTTGTTCACAGTCGCTTTATTTTCCATATACATTTCGCAATTTTGAACTTCCGTAAATTTGAAGTCGCGACTAAAATTTGTTATTAGTCGACGACGCATTGTGTTTAGGAATGTTCCTTGAACAACGATCGCTACATCATCCGCGTAAGCAGTGACGCCGAATCCTGCGTAATTTAGTTCTTTTATGTGGTATTCGATTGGGCACTGTCAGAGCACATTTATGTTCGTTTGGTACGAAAAAAGGAATCTTTTTCAGATTTCTGAGCACTTTTGCGAATCTGGATTTTTTCCTCGTCTGCAAAAAATAATTGATGAAAAATCGCTAGTTCCAATTCATCAATTTGGGTTTAGAAACAAGCACTGTACAGTGTACAATTGATCAGGTGCATAGAATCACAGATAAAATCGAAAAAGCATTCGAAGAGAAAAATGTGTGCTCTACAATATTTCTTGATATAGCACAAGCTTTCGATAAAGTCTGGCATAAGGGACTGATCCATAAATTACAAAGGCAACTGCCGAAGCAGTATTCGACAATTCTGGAGTCATGTATAACAGATCGATTCTTCAGAATTAAACAAGAGACAGAGTACTCAACACTAAGAGCAATTAAAGCTGGTGTACCACAAGGTAGTGTCCTAGGCCCAGTGCTATACCTTCTGTTTACTAGCGATTTACCTAAAAATGAAGAAACTACTATAGCAACTTTTGCAGATGACACTGCTGTTCTTGCTGTTGGAGCAACCGTCGAAATAGCAACAAAAAAACTCCAAATGGCAATAAACGGTATTTCAGAATAGACTAAAAAGTGGCAGATTAGATTGAGTGACCTAAAATCAGTCCATATTTATTTTACATATAAAAACGTACGACACATTCCAGTATACATTAATAACAATGTAGTAGAATACCTGGGCATGACCCTAGACGCTAAACTGCATTGGAAAGCCCACGTAAAGAAAATAAGAGATGAGTTGAACATGCGATACAGTAAAATGTATTGGCTTATTGGGAGATACTCATCCCCGTCCAACTACAATAAATTACTGCCATACAAGCAAGTCTTGAAACCAATATGGACCTACGGGCTCCAATTGTAGGCATGCACATGCCAAACAAATTTACAAAAAATTCAAGTCTTCCAAAATAAAGTAGGTACTGAGGAACGTAGTTAATGCACCTTGGTACATACGCAACGCTGATCTACATAGAGATCTAAATATTGAAATGGTTGAAGATGAAGTTAAAAAAGTTGCCCAAAGGCACAGAAGAAGGTTTCTCAACCATGTTAACGTAGAACTTACAGAACTATTAAATACTGACAATGTAATCAGAATTTTGAGGCGGGTAAGACCCCTTGATCTATAAGAGTTATCCAAGGCCAAGAGATTAGGTAATCCGACAACCGGCGGATTCTTCTTCTGAATTTTTCAAATACTCCAGCGAACCCCCAAACAAAACAAAAAAAAAAAAAAGATTTGCTTCAGATTTACAAATCAGGAAGAGCGATTGAGTTTGACAACTGGTGGAGTTTGTTTAGGTCTCCGTGAATTTGTTCCACGTCAAAGAAAGGCATTGCATCGAGTGAATCGATTTTCGTAAATTATTTATGGATAAATTATTTAGAAATCAATATCGTCGGAAATTTCGAATACTTTAATATACCTACCTAAAATTTAACCAGTGAATTAAAAACGCATAGAAAAGTGTCGAAGGCTACTCATATATTCGAAACGCCCGAATATCAACAAAGAAAGAAACAAAGTTTCTTAAATAAAAAGAACTGATTTAAAGAGGTTTCTTATATGAAAAGAAAAATTCATAAGAAAAATTATTTTTTATCCATACAAAATATGCATATTTCTTATATGAGGCGGATTTTCTTTTCAATCGTAGATTTTTTGGACCATGGTTCGGTTCCTTATATCCGAATGTTACTGATAAGCGTGTGTCTTATATCAGATCTTTTTTATATGGCCATATGGAGAAAAGAAATAAATGTTTTCACTTGCGTTTCTTATAAACGATTTGTTCTTATATGAGTGTTTCTTACATCCGTGGTGGACTGTACCTACTGCTTTCATTCACATACATTAATCGGATAGGAGTGTTAAATCTAGTACAGTGCAGTGTATAATGAAACGCATCGTTTACTTAGTATACATTTTATTTGTTTTGTTTTGTATTTTCTTTTTTTTTTAAATCAATAACCTTTTTACAACACACAAAGGGTACACGTTCATGTTTGTTTTTCTTTTATTTTCTCATTGAGTTTTACGTAATTAATTATAATAGTTTATAATTTTAAATTTATATCTAAATAAGATAGAGTTCAAAGCTATTTTTCATAATATATGTATAATATGTGTATGTATAGAATAAAATCCGACAAAGTGCATTGCACTTCAAACAAATTCAAGCGAAATCATTCAGAACTATATTAGTGTGATGAAAAAAATATTTACAAAATTATTTATGTTAGACTAAATATTTTTCTGTATAAATAGATAAAAGTAACTATAATAAATAAAAAAAAAACAATAAATACAGTTAGTAAATAAACTAATTTACTTGTATGATAAAATCGTAGTTTACAAATTATCTTATAATTATCAGTGACTATCAACGTTGTTCACCCATTATTTCTATATTCCTTTTTATTTGTTTATAAATTTTGTAGAAGTTTTATAGTTAAAAATCATTTTTTTGTAGGATAACCTTTGATGTTTGCATTATGTGTTTGCCCATAATTACATATAAAAATTAAACTATTACCGCTAATAAGTGAATGAGCTAAAGTCTTCTGCAGCAAAATCAGTTGATATATTCAAGTTTAAATGGAATGTTATGCTTCTGCGGAAATAAACGAAACTTGCAGGAAAGGATAATAGATTTTATGAATATTCCGGCGAATTCACGAGATGGGTAGTGCCTCCTTGGAAAGCTCACGTAAGGGATGCTTTCTGAGCTAGTGTCGGAAAGTTGAATAAAACGCTTTAGGTACGATCTTTAATTAATGAGTATTCTATTAGATTGTGTCTCTTCGGTTTGTTTATGTACTATTACACATTCGGACAATTTAACTGTATTTACACCATCACGCAGGCGAGTATTTGCGCGAGACGGGACAGAGAGATCCGTTTATCCGCAGTCAATGCTAATCGTAAGAATCAGATCAAACTCCTAAATTTTCATGGATGTTGTACCCATAGGCCATAATTACAGATCACGTAAAACGGATGTAAACACAAGTTCCGGCCACCAACATTTCTGCAATTACTTGAAACATTTCGATTTCAGATTTTAAACATGTGAAATGAGAGTGCTAATTAATTTCAGTAAATTAAACCAACAATTCATCAATCAGTTATACGAAATAAATAAATATTTGTCTGTTCATCACTTCCGGGAGCCATATTGTTTTATAGGAACACGGTGTTTCGTTAGCCATCGCTATAGAAATATCAACATGCGGGGCTTTCCTATAATTCCTACCACGTAAACAAGATGGCCGATCTAAATTCGTGTCACGTTTTTTTTGCGTCTTATGTAATGCTGTCCCTTTCAGTCACACGGCTATTTAGTATTTAGCATCGCTTTAATTTTCCGTGTTGGAATATATGATGGTGTAAATGCAGGATTAAAAAACAGTTCGTAAAATTCAATAAAAAACAATTCATATTCGATAAACTCTTACTTATATGAACTTAATATTTTTCACATTGGTAGAGAAGTATTGTATTTCTCCATGTAAAGGGCTTAAACTTGCTAACCGCTTATCATAGAGATGTGCAGTTTTATATGTTGATAGAGAATAAAAATAAATAGACACCTATTTCGGGACATTTCGATTAACTCTACAGGGGCCCTCTTAGCGGACAACTCCTAAGGTTAGACGCTGATATGCGATATTCTTTTGTGGTCACAGGCGCACAAGTGAGAAGAAGCGGTCCTATCTTTCTTTACTATCGGAAGACACGTAAACGATTTCTCCAGAATTGCATGAACGATGAGGATGAAGATACTATTCTTCATATCCTATTTATCTGAAAGCTGTCTCAACTCGAAGCAGATAACACTGTAGATGATAGCGACTAAGTAACGTTGTGCATTATTTAATGAATAAATTTGTTCGTTCTGATATTGTTTAAAATTTAGCATTTAATAAAATTTAGATTATAGTTTGGAAATATGTTCACATTAGGTGTGTTCCTTTGCTTTTGTTGTAAGAATGATAAAGACTGTCAAAAAGACTTACAACGAGGAAGAATTTCGTCGCCACTTCCAAAAATAATCTTGAGGATTAAACTCAATTTTATTTTGCCGCCTATTGATACCATTTTAATACGCAGGAAATCAAAATAGAAATCATATAGAGAAAAATGTGTTGCTGCCGTAAAATTCTTTGCAAAGACCGCCTAGACATCACCTGGTGAAAGTTCCGGGGGTTTCAATGTTGACATTATTTGGAAATGCACAGAGCACTTGTTGTTAAAAACGCTGACCGAATCGTTAAATCGTTAAAGCAATGGGCAGATTTCGAACATGAAAGATATTCAAAAAGCATATAAACGCGTTCATTGCACATTTAAATATTCCGCAGCAATTGGTTTGCGGGAACGTTTCGGAAAAAATTTGGTGACAAAAGTAAGTGACATAACGCGGTACAATACAACCCAAGTCGACAAGGTGCGCTACCCGTTCATTTAAATAATGAACAGTTCTGTATTTAAAGATGATGTTCACTATGAATTTTGTATACAAAATTACAGAAATGTTCTCTAGTTTAGAAGTTGTTCATTATCTGTGCTGTATTTCATTGAAATTTAAAAAAACGATAACGTGAAAAAAAAAACTTAATGCATAATTCAAAATTGTCTTTTTCTATTGTTCTTTTTTGGAAATTCTAAAAACTAGTGTTTGACATGACTTGTATTGCACCCTAGTTGTGCCCTGAACAGACCACAGTTAATTTGTATGGGCAAGAACTCAGTGCTGAGTTTCGGTGTCATTTCGCTTGCTGCCAATCACTTGTTGAGAAATCTGACTGACAGACTTCAGGGCAACTTATTTTGCATTCGATATACTAGCCGAATTTTCAGGGTTGTGCAGGGTTTTTGATAGGCGTGGAAATTAGTTGACACTTCTCAGTACGCACTAGTGCTAGCCACGTCAAACTAACCTATTAAAACTGAGTGAAGGTATTGCCAATGGAAACAAAAAATTATTGAGGAATGCAATGCAAGTTATTTTCAATTTTATTAGCATTGGAAAACTTGAATAAATTCAATCTACCCTAGCATTTTTCAATATTAATAAGGGATATTAAAAATAATGTGCACTGACCCTTAATTTCAAAAAAAAAAAAAAAAACCGAAAGTCATTAGAAACAATTGGTCCTGTATTAAAAGCCAATGAGTTCAGTTAACAGCAAAATTCCAAAAAATATTATACCTAACAGCCTTTCTAGAGCTCAGTATTCAAGCTGTCGTTCATTACATCGTATTTCGAAATGAAAGCCACAAAAATTCAAACAATTCTTTATCAACCAATGAAATAATAATTTAATAAATTAATGCAATGGTAAAGTCCTATCTCTGGTTATAATCATACAATGCTATAATAAACCTTTGAATTAATACGGTTAGTAAATCATTAAGAAAGCAAACCAGAGTAGGAATTATTCGAAGAACTTAAAATAAGTTGAAATAAATGCGAAAATATACAGTTCTATGGTGACTTTCCTTTTTTCAGTGAAATCAATGCGAGCAAAAAGTTTGCTTTGCTATTCCGCTGATCATCTAGGCGGCGTTTCTCTATGTAACATTTTAAGCGCTATACATTCAACCATCAATGGAACGCAGACATTGTGACTGACGCATAGAGAAAATAACCTGCACCATAATATATCCTGATCCCATAGTTTGAATGTTAATGAGCCGATTAAATCGTATGCTGAATGATTTTAAACTTCCCTTGAATACAAACCGATGTTTCTGTTTTGTGTTATGTGTTTACTATATAGGTATCTTGATTCGGAATTACATGAGTTTCCCAAGTATATATCCTACCCATCAAACATGAACAAATTAAAGACAAATGAAATACATAAATAAATAAATAATATGAATATGTGCTACAGATTTTTAAAAGAAATCATCAAAGGTTCTGGATTATGTTTGGTATTGCAGCATTGGGGCCGATAAATTGGGGTGATGTGAACTGTTCATTCGTAGGGCGGATAAGCTTTTATTATACCATTCGTCTTCAGCCGACATACCTGGAAAAATAAACGGAAATTAAATTAGTTACTGTTCGGAACTAAGACACACATGTTCAAATATATTCGTCAAATAACTGTGATTAAGTCGGAAATAAGTTATAATATGGTGGTAAGAAGTGGAGATTGGCTATTTTATGCTTTAATGCCTAGATAAAAAATTAACCCAAGGGAGCTTAAATAGGCACGCGAAAAGTTTCCAAATGCGTACCCTACTCATTGTAATAATCATTTTTAGTGAACAGACTTGATTTTACGAAGTATGCCGAAATTGTTCCATCAACAAATTACCCATCGTGGCCTACATAATAATTAGGTGAAGATTAAAACTGATTTTTAGTATGGCCCATTTTCCTTACAATATTTAAGCACGAAGCTCAAAACAGGTATAGGAGGAAGGTGTCTTACAAGCTAGCAAACGACTGTCTTAATCAAAAAAAAAAAATTATTTTAAAACCATCCCCTCTATTTTATTTCTGAAGTTTATGCAGTGTATTTTTACCTCTTGCGGCTCACACGCTCAACAAATCTTAACAAATGAAAAGTCTGTGTGCTTATCTTTGCATTTTTACTTTCTCAAAATATTAACAATTGAAAAAGTTGAATTTTACTACATTTATTTTCCATATTATTCACTCTGAGTGCAAATTAGGTTAAGGTTAATTTTTACCCTACCATTTACTCCGCATTTTGTAAGCCCGATGATTTAAAAATAATAATTATTGTAATATTAATTGAACATCATGCATTAAACCCGCCGGATAAAGATCCATTCAACAGCTAAATTACCTACAAATTCTAAATTTCACATAAAATTACATTTATTTTCTGTTCTTGGTCACTTGGCAATGGATTCGATTTGCTGTGTCCTGAGTTTCATTTTTATTGTATTAATTATGAATCCTTTTGCAATCGATAAAATCGAAGATGAGGTTGATTAACATCTGCTGTTCCATAAATTCGTCTTCTGACGACGAAGCCATCAAAATTTCATCCACTTCACAAATGAAATCCATATTGTTTTAGCTTCTTGCTACATTTTACATCTTTAACTTGTTTCCTGAACGAACAAAAATGTCAATATCATGAAATTGAGTTTTAACCCGACTTAAAATACTTAAAAAGGTATCCGCAGTGCAGTTTAAATTCAATTGGATTAAACGCCGACATGCTTAAGAAAAACTGATTTTATATTCGGGTTAAATGAGTGAATATTATGGACTTGGAAATAAGTCCATAATGAGTGAAATTAAGTGAAATGACCTCATTATGTTGGATTTTAAAAATTAGGAATAGTACAAATAGTACTCAAAATTGGGAAGTGGTACTTGCGTACTCGGGAAAGTCAAATAGTATTGAAATCAGTACAATAATGAGCCTTTTTCCAACTGTGACACGTATTCAAGTTTCAAGGTAGGAAATCTAAGGCCCTTGTTAAAAAAGTAAAACGAAACCGTAAACATTTTCTTTTGGTTTTTTTTACCACTTCAACCAAATGGTTGAGCTCAATCTTGATCTTCAAATGTTGCTTATCAATTATAAAGATAGTTTATCAAAAAAAAAAAAAAATAAACAAATAATCTTTAAATTTTCTAGAAAAATAATTTATTCATTTTTCAGTACCTACGAAAAACTTTTTGCGATCTACTGCTCGGTCAATTCCACAACCAAAAACCAATCATTCCACTGAAATATTTCGTTTCTTTACTGTGCCATCTTCAGGAATATTTTTTCTGATGGAATCCAGTCAGTGGTGGTTGATTCGTTGTGGTTGTTTTCGTACGGAAAGATTTTTCCTGACAGATTTTTTTCAACTCATTTTTGACACTGCTCCAACTTTATTTTATTTTCAAAGTTTGCGGTGGAATTGTGGAATTGGGTAGGTGCGCGGGAGCAAATAATGCACATCAAGTCTCTTCGATTCTTTAAATATAGCGTATGATATGAATCAGGCATGTGTTTGGTTTTTTGGACAGGTGCAGCTACACCGTAGGTAGTCACTGATTATAGTATAGTATAAAAAATAAATGTTTTGTTAACGTCTTTAACTTGTATGAAGAAAGTGACGTGTTCCGGTTAGTAGAGCCTTTAATTGCATTGCAAAAGTTGGCATGGATTTTATACACGTCAACATGTACTAATTTCCTTTATCTCTGTCACCTTGTCATTGCATTTAACTCGGTGCTTTTTGTTCAATTTCGTACAGGGGGAAAACATCTTAAGCAGCGGAAATAGTGTTCAACACAATGATTAAGAAACTCGTTTCAACGTCTTAAGGAGCTCGAAGACGCTGCCGTTTGCCAAATTTTGTAATTTCCGTCACAAATTACCCAAAGCTGTTATAAAGACCTAATGTAATATTTCACAACGTTTTACGTAAAACTTACCCATTGAATCCTGTCGGACACCAACTGAACTCATATTTGTACCGTGTGTCATTGAAAAGGGTTGCGTCATACCGGGATATGATGTTGCGCCCATTTGAAATAGGTCCTAAATAATATAAGAAACATTTTTTTTTAGATACAAAAAAGAACAAAAATTATTTGAATTTTCCTATTTACCTGCGGGTATCGATTTATTGAGTTATGATGCGGATATGGTTGATATCCTCGCGATACGCTATATCCTTGAATATTTCTCATCATACCATTGCATGAAGGGATCACAGAAGGTGCTAATGCTTTTTGTAATTGTTTCTCTTGTTTTCGGTATTTTGCACGACGATTTTGAAACCAAACCTACAAAATTGAAGTACGAAAAGGGAAATATGTTAGTAAGATTTACATTTAAGGAAAAAGTGTAAGAATTTTTTTTTTTAAATGATTGCCTAATTTGCCTAAGCAGAGCTCGGTGGCTTTAAAGGCTTAGCTATAATTTATTTAAAAACATACCGAAATATTGTTGGTTTTTTTTTTATAAATGTTGTTTTACTAAAAAGTAACAACAAGGCTTTTCCATAATCGTATAGCTACCCCCTGGCAAGTGCACATAAAAAGTGTTGCAGTTGCTGACAAGAGTAAGAGCCAGATAAGGCTGGCAGTGGGAAAAGTAGTTGACACTTGGATAGACACCCTCAAAGTGCAGAGTCCGAACCTGTACTTTCAATTATTACTAATTGTGAAGTTTATGTGAGTTAAAAATTTTCTTGAATAGGGTACATTTGATCTATTGCAACTTCTTAACCATTACGATTAAATTTTAACTAAATCCTGATCCATGTTGATATCTACCTTTGACTAATTTTCAAGGGATGATTGTTCAAACTTGAAATCCACAGACAAATTTTACAATTTTATTTTCCTATAAGTCTAGGCAGTTCGTTAATGTATATATTACTGCGGTACTTTAAGTAGGTACCCTAAATCGATTGACAAGTTGTTAGTCGTTTGTCAAATTAAATTTTCAACAAGAAAATAATTGATCCTACCAAAAACATTTTCATCAGACTTGCACTGTCAAAAAGTTATCAGATTTCATGTAGAGCCAAGCTTCTAATGTCGTTTCCATTGGTTTCACTCAGGGATCCACACATTCTGTAATCCAAAGGAACAAGAAAACTGCTTCTGATTGAATCCACAAAAGTATTGGCGAAATGCCAAAGAAAATAATCAGCGGGCACTGTCAGCTAACATGTATAAAAAACATAAATTACAACTGTGTTAGTGCTTCTCGAGTGGATTCTGACTTTAAATCGAGAAACGAAATTCTGTCCTCAGAGTCACCAGAAGATTATTTTTTGTGCCAATGGAAAACTACATAACTCTACACGCCCTCTACACGCCTAACTTCAAAAACTCTACACCTTAGTCAAAATAATATGCAATTAAAACTTTATATGATTATATAATAAGTCCGCCAATTACAATATATCCCGAGAATTTTGTTTATGTGGTATTATCCAAACCCAATGGTTAAAAAAAAAACAAAAAAAAAAAAAACCACGAACTGCCCTTGCGTTCGCTTGGCTCGTCTATTCAAAGTTTTACATTTGTTGAGTTTGCGCAACTTTACGTGATTGGTTTCCGAGCTTTAATCATCACGGAAAGCTTGGGATGCCAGTTCTGGAAAATTAGCGGGACAATTTTTGCATTTGAAGTGAAAAAAACGTTTTTATTTTAGGTTACCTTTTTAATGTTGTAATAAATAATATTTGTTTTAAGTAAAAGTCTTTTAATAATAATAAATATTTTATATGAAGATTATATAATAATATAATATTTTACCAGTCTTTGTATTGGCAAAGCCATTTTTATATAAAAACCTAAACAAAAATTAATCCCACAAAAGGAACAGTGGATACTGTCGATTCATATCACGAAACTAACAAGTTATAACTAACGAGGAACTATCTCACTTAATATTATATTACTTCTAATTTATATTATCGGCCTTTGTTTTTTATATAAAAAAGATGCAATTCTACGAAAGCCAAACTCTAAATTTCAGTACTTATCGGATGAAGTTATTTTCGAAACTATTTAATTTTTTCCAAAGTCAGTTTAAATTACCTGCAACTCATTGAACAATTTTGCAAGGAGCCCTGATTCCAATACTTCTATAGAAAGCTGATTTCGCTCATCTCTCCATGAGTTCTGCATGAAACAGAATATCCTTTCAGAGCTTGCATTAGAAACAGGCAATGAAAATACAAAATTGACAAGTGCCTCCACCCAGTGCTCCCAGACTTTGAAGGCTGTTGTCCCCGTTTTTTGGAAAAGCTTTAGTTTTCCCATAAATTTGCAAAAAAAACTTTTTCTCTCCCAAGTGAAATTTGCTCTTGTCATAAGAAAAACTTAAAAACTGAACTGTTTTCATTAACAAGCTTAAAATAAGCATATTACATAAAAACAAACATATCAGACAATAATTTAGCTTTCCGCCTCAACCTTTTTGAAAAAAAACTGACCCAATTTTTTTACCACTGAACTATGATCATCAGATTAAGGCGCACTTCACACTTTGTAAGTTAGGATTATAGCTAACTAGGGCTAGCGCTATAATTTCTATGTATATTATTAATTGTTATTTATTTAATAATGAAGTAATAATCGGGCGATAAGTTGAAAGGCGTGACATTTTACGGGACAAATTTTCATTGCGGGACATTTTGCGGGACACTTTTCAACTGAGCATCTGGCAACCATACGGAAAGGTATTTGGTTCGAGTTAACTATTTTTCTACAAAATCTGACAGTTCTTTTACAAGGTGGTCCATTTTTGCTGGTCACGCACTTTACTAGGCTCTCGCACGCTTTTAAGTGAATGTACAAATATTAATAAGTAGCTAATGGGTCAGGCATTTACAATTTGTGACATTTTTATTCTGTTTACAAACTAAACAAACTAAAACAAACCGAAAGTTGGTCAACTTTGCTCAACTCCTCAAAATAGTAGAAGTAATAACAAATCAACCTTGCGGTTTTATGTCATAATATATTTGAAACTGCAAGAAGGCTAACTTCTAAATTTCAGCGGAGTTGAGGATTAAAGTAAAAGGAATAGAAGCAATTTTCAACTTGCCGTCTAGCTCTCAGTTTCAAGTCAACTCCGAAGTTGACCAATAAAGTCAACAAGTCAAAGATAGGCAACTTGAACGCAATAGTGAATCAAACGACCTTGATTTATTGTGTTGTGATGGGCAACCGTGTTAAATTTTAAACGTAATTTTTTGGAAATAACAATTTTTGAAAAAAGACCAAAATAGGAAAAAATTGTGCAGGCTCTCGAAAAAAGTGCCCAATTTCAACTTTAGTCGCACAATGTTAACGCTAACCGCGAGAATACAAAAACAATTCAAGGCAACGCGTTCGAATACCTAGTCCAGGCAAACTTAGTTGACGTTTTACATAAACTATTTATCCGAACGTTCAACATCTATGGTATTTTACTCATACGAAATGTCAAAATTTATGCTTTTGCTACGTTTCGTATGAATAAACACTGATTTGAGCTAACACAATCTTCTGACATGTTCGAAAAGCAGAGCCACTTACCTTTTACTCAGATCGGTGAGAATAAAATGTAGCAATTGCTGCGAAAAGTCTGTTATTTAGCTGAAGAAGAAATGAAACATCAACCAGCTATTTGGCAAATAAAAATCCTATTTCTAGTTGCAATTGGAGCTATTCATATTTCTGATTTTTTTTTTTTTTTTTTCAATTTCAATTTCTACAATAGTAGTTAAACTACTTAGAATCTAAAGGAAAATTATAGTTTACTGGTCAGGTTTGACAGCAACTGCAAGGCAAGTACGCGTACAACGAAATAAATGCTATGTTCGAATTTTCTAACTCACTTTAGCAAAGAAGTTAGGTTTTCATTCATACCGATTCAAAGCAATTGCTAGCAACGTTGACATTTTGGAATCGGCCTTCAAGTCAGATTTGACTGGAAAAAAAACAGTCAAAAAACTTAAATCCAGTCAAAAAAACAGTCAACGAAATGCAATCAAAAATTCCAGTTAAAACTACTTGAGATATCTAAAAAAAAAGTTATTGGCTTGATAACTATCAAAACATTTATGAATGGAGTTCGACTTCGTTCATATGTCAACCACGGGAACCCAGTTTCGATCGAAATGTTGCTGTCAGATGAGAGTAAAAAAAACAAGTGACATAAGCAGTTTATAATAAAGTGCAAAACAAAAACGGCCTTACTAATATTTAATCCCTTTTAACCTTCAAACTAAATATTACTAGGTCGCAATACGTAAGTTAAGATACATATATCTGACAAATGTCACCATTGAGAGTTAGTAAGATCTAGCCTGGACACTGGACATGATTATAACGTGGTATTCGATTGGGCTTCTTCAGATTTGCCCTCAGATTTCAGATCTCGTGTGCCTAATCGAACATAAAAACGCTCTTGCTCTTTTTTGTGTTGATATTCGTGCGACATGAATATTTGTAGTCTTCGACACTTTTCTATGCGCTTTCCATTCACTGGTTAAATTTTATATTAAAACATTCGAAATTTCCGTCCCGATTGATTTCTAAATCACATAAATAATTTACAAAAATAGATTCACCCGATAGAACGCCTTTCATTGCCGTAGAAAAATTTCACGAAAATGTAAACAAACTCCACCAGATGTCAAACTCAAATGCACTTGTATTGGTAAATCTGAAGCAAATCTGAGAAAATATCTAGATTTGCAAAAGTGCTCTGAAATCTGAAAAAGATTGCTTTTCTTTGTACCAAACGAACATAAAAATTGCACTGAGAGCAAAAAAAGTGCTCTGAGAGCTCCCAATCGAATACAACATAAGAAAAAATCAAGATTCGCAAAAGTGCCCTGAAATCGGAAAAAGTTTGCCTTTTTTCGTACCAATCGAACATAACCTAGAGGAAAAAATAAGTGTTCAATGGAATACCACATTGGTATCGCGCAAAAAGAGAAAACATTGATGAATTGAAATTTAGTTGCGAGCTGGTGGCTTCGCCATTTTCGTGGCTGTCAAATAAGGCCTTATAAGTTTTGCTGTATCATTTAAAGTCGTTAGTCCAGTCCCGTCACTTAAACAACTTGACACGGTTGCTGATTCCATTTAGTTTAAATAATATATTTTTGACCTTTCAAATAGATTATATAGTCGTCATTCCTTAATAGCTGTCAAAATCAAACTGCACGGTCCAGTAAAAGATATATTCTTTATCAACGCGTTCATTTCTGCCCTGATTAAGGCCAATGTTGTTGTTTTAAAGGGGAAAAAATGTTCTTTAATAACCGAAAACCTTTCTACTACCACAACTTTTATTTTTATTTTCAAACCTAGATAAATGTTTGTTTCTTTTTAAAGAGGGTAATCTATGAAAAATGCAACTAAAAGACTCTCCTAACTAAAGCTAAGTAAAGTAGAATCTTCAGCACGCAATTATACCAACTGTACTTTGTTTGACACTTCTTAATTGTTCAGTCAGTATTCTCAAGTACAAGTGCATGAATTCTCCACGGTGGCGCTGATAAAAGAGAGAGCTGGTTAAAGGGTAGTGATGCGAACAAGCGTGCTCACCTAGCCTCTCACTGGACTATCAGCTCTATATGCCCTATCTCCAAAAAATACGATCCTATGTCGTGCAAGAATTATCGAGGCATATCCCTGGTTGATGTTGCATACAAGATCCTATCCAACGTACTGTGTGAATGTCTCAAACGTTCTGCAACACACTAATCGGCACGTACCAGTGTGGCTTCCGGCTCGGTAGATCGACTATAGACCAAAAAGACCAATGAATTTCAAGTCGAGACTCACCACTTATTCATCGACTTCAAAGCCGCATTTGATAGCATTCATCGTAAGGAGCTTTTTGTGCGGCGTTGGCCGAATTCGGGATCCCGGCAGCTACATCGCGTGACGCTGGAAAACACGCGCTGCAACGTGCAATTTGGAAGTAGTTCCTCTGAACTATTGCAAACATGCACCGGATATCGGCAAGGAGATGCATTACATTTACATTTGTTTTTATTAAACTTTTGGTATATACAATTTGACTTAAGGCTAGGTAACAAATGGTGGTGAATATTAAATATTTAAATGCGTTGGCTCAACAATAGGGGCCCAACGGTATACAATAGTGTTTTTTTTTTTTTCTTGAGTCTATTTTATATAAACTGTGTCTGTCTTCTCGGATTCATACTCGCAGTATGCATCGTTGTCTGGTTTGACCTCAGGGTGTTCAAGTCCGGGTGTTGATGAAGGAGATGCATGGAGATCATGTGACTTCTTTAATCTCGTGTTAGAGCAGAAAGTGCGCAGGGCAGGTGTCAACGCGGAAGGCACTATCTACAGGCCCGTCCATCTACTGGGGGATGCAGACGATATTGACAGCATCGGTCGCTCCCAGCGTTCCGTGATAGAGGCTTTTACGGCGATTGAAGAACAGGCGAAATTTGTTGGCCTTGTAGTAAATGAGGACAAGACTAAGTAAAGGGTCCGCCATCTAACGTTTTTTTTCAACTAGTGCTTATTTCGCGAATGGTAACACTTAGCGCATGTCTGATTCGACAGATAATTAGTTTTATCCTTCCGCTGAACGAATATGGTTGTTTATACGCTTGAACAACGCTGGGAAATATTGCGACATTACTTTGAAAATCATGGTAATGTTGCAGAATGTGTGCGAAAATTGCGTACGGAATTTGGAAGAAGAGAAGCACCGTCAGCTCCGTATGTTCGTTATCTTGTGAAAAAAGTGAAAGAAACTGGCATCCTCATCGATAAACCAAAGCGTGAAAAGCCAAAAACAGTGCGTACACTCGAGAAAATTGCTGCTGTGGCAGTCAACATCAATTCACCGTCGTTCTCAACAATTGAACATTTCGGAGACATCCTTGAGACGAATTTTGCATAAAGACCTTGGTATGACGCCATACAAAGTCCAATTGGTTCAGAAGTTGAAGCCAAATGACCATCCAATGCGTTTTCGCTTCGCTAAGTGGGCCTGCGATCGACTTAGAGAAGAGGCCGATTTTGACAAAAAAATCATCTTTTCAGATGAAGCTCATTTTCATCTTGGCGGGTATGTAAACAAGCAAAATTGTCGCATTTGGGGCATTAAGGAGTTTATCTAACTCGGAGTAAACATGAACTCCACAAATGACATCCTGTAGCGGAGATCCGGCGAAGAATTACTCTAGGAAACCGCTGCTACTTCGGTTTGGCAAAACAATTGGGTTCAAAACTCCTAACTCGTAAGACAAAATGTATGCTCAACAGAACCCTTATCCTGCCAATTCTGCTTCTGCTGGCGCCGAGTGCTGGATGATAAGCAGATGTACCAAGATGTGGATGAAGTCCAAAAGGCCAACATACATCGACGACATTGGCTCGGCCACATCGATCGAATGAAAAATAGTGCTCCAGCTAAGGGATCTTCGAATCCCCGCTGCCAGGTTCGAGACCACACGGAAGACCGAACCTCCGTTTCAAAGATCAAGCCATCGCGGATGCCAGAGCACTTGGTCTGGATAACTGGAAGCAGCGTGCCCGGGATCGCAGAGGATGGAAGGCTACAGTGTCCCAGGCAGAGACTCTCCAAGGGTCGGGAGACCGCTAACTAAAGTAAGCAGAAGGAGAGAGCCCCCACACGTTCCATGAAGAATCAGCTTAAAAACAACTAGTCTGCCTTATCCTATGGCTACCCAGAGGATATCTGCAATTACAAAGGTGATACTTTGTACTGTAGTAACTGTCGAGAATATTATCAGCACGTACAAGAGCGAAAAAGGTTTCCACATACAATAAGAACCTGATCTGTTAAGTCGTTTGATCAAGACCTTTGATAAACATGTATTTCCAAGTAAAGCGAACAGTCCAGGCAGACCAATTAAAATGTGAAAAAGACAAGTCACAATTTAGTTTTTAGTATAACTCTTCGTCTTGTAAATTATATCGATACCACAAGCAAGTATACATATACCTAACGTAGTAAAAATCACCCCATATAAACAAATCCTCTCCAAATTCCACGCTCGTTTACCATAGTGATAGTATCTTTGAGTATTTTTTCATTAAAGACATTCTTTCCCTTAGACATCTTAAATCAGTAATTGTACGTTCGTTCTATTCCCCCATTGAAATTCCTTGGCACTGGTAATAGCGATGTATCTACTGTTTTAGAAATGTACAGGTATATACAATATACATACGTTTTGCCATTTTTCCCTTTCTACGTTTTATAGCGGGTTTTCACTTTACAGCGTTTTCCTATTTAGCTTAGCCTATTATCTTTTAAAAGGCTGGGATTATTCCCTGGCAGAAACGTCTTAAGGAGGATGGAAAGGAATTCCTTTTAGCCACCCAACGCAATACAACACACTCCCCCCTTGGTGTATACGATGTAAGTTTGCCTTCTATAAGCTGAAGGACAAAAATGGCGAAATGGAATTTCAAAATAAGAAACGACGAATGTTCGAATGAAGTTGCAGGGAAGATGAAGACGTTGAGCAGGAAAAAAATTGTTGAAAAAAAAAACGAATCTAACATAAAAGTCTTCATGAAGATATAGGATTTTTTTTCTCCTCTAACAGAGACTAAGGGATGCGGTAGCATTCGATTCCCCCTAGAGAAGCGAAGCCAAATGGAAGAGGAAAAAAATTCCAGCTTTCTTAATACGGTGGCGATAGTGGGTGGTGTCGTAGTGCGAGCATGAGGGTGACTCTGCTCCCTTATTTATATCGTCGTTATTATCCTTGTACTATAGTATGGCGTATGGCGGTGGTTGGTAGATAACGATAGAAAACATCATCGGGCAGGGGGGTTGGTTTGCGTTCTTCACCCAGTTGGATTGGTTGGTTGGCTGACTATCGTGCCGCCAGGATATCAGGGGGAAGAGACGGTTAAAGTATTCTGATGAAACTTGGATGGAGATAACTTTGGGCAAAGGCAACGTTGATAATTCTGACAACGACGACGACGACGACTACGACAACGACAACGACGACGATGATGATGAAGATGATGATGACTCTGGTGATATTGCGATGGGGTTTTTCGTCTAGATTATAGAGTGAGGCTGATGATGGTGGGGTGTGTACTATGAAAGATTGTGGGCGGAGTAACTCAATTAAGGATCCATTTGATGGCATATACACATTTTCTTTTTACAAGAAAACTTTTTCGACTGCTTATTTTTATTTTTCCTCTTTCCAAATACGTTTCTTACGTTGGGTTTGGATCATATCTTCTAAGAGCAAAATAAGAAATGTGGGAATTTATTAAACAAAAAAAAAAAAAAAAAAAAAAAAATTAGGTAGGTACTGATATACTATGTATATATTTCTCTTCGTTGCGTTGGTAAACTGTGTGTCCTTAAAATTGTTGTTGCATTTTTTAATGGACTTTTTTTCTGTAAGACGGTTTGTATTGAAGGATATTATTGTCGTCAGCAAGATGTAGGATTTCTTAGAAGGAATTCGAAGCACAACTCATGATTAAGTCAGTGAATAATAATTGATTGCATGAGATCAAGTTCTCTTTATCATACAGCAAAAGAAGTTCCTTGGTATTGTTAACCCTCTAATTTATCAAAGGAACTTGGCAATTTATTTAAACGTGTAAGTGTTCATACCTATCTATACATGTCAAAAAAGACCTAAAGATGAGTAATCCATTGAAATTATCCCTTAACTGTGGACCTAACTTCGGACATGTGAAATTCGGCGAAGGCATCGATGCTAGATATATTTTTTTCCTGCCCTTTAAATAGCTACAATAAACAGACGAATACAAACTTTACTTTTTGGTATAATAATAAATCAATTTAACTCTTAAATATACAGTTTTAAACGAAACATTCTTAGATCCCCAACTCGAAATCTTCGTGCCGCTAATCTCCTCTTTTTTCTGAATCCGTCATTTTCTTAACCTATCCATGTTATGTCAAATAGAAACCGCGTTATGTCAGAAGACTGTCAACCAGATGCCAAACGTGGTGGAATGTGCCAGAGTTCGGAAATACAATATTTGAATATTACTGAATGCTATGGGTCAGTTATTATGTATTGCTTAGTGGCGATTAATTTGATTCGATTAATTAATAAAACTACGCATAGCAGATGTTTCACATGTTTGAAACATGTTAGGACAAAACATTGTCACGTATTTTCCACTTTTCGATATCTTAACATCGACTTTACTTGCTCACATTTTTAATAATGTTTTTTTACTCCTAAAATAAATAATTATAATTTACCTGACGTAATGAATAATTTCAAGTTCAACGGATAGAATTCTTTAAACACTGCCAGCAACTTTGCCCTCAGTACAGTGATACTTTGAGGGATTTATCCCTTTTGGAGGGATTTTCTGCAAACTTTAATATGTCCGAGGGACATTTTATTAAAGGAATTTTCTTTCATAGTTACATTCAGAGACAATACTGAGACCTCCAACTGTGGCCGATTTTCCGTTAATTGCCTACAAGCTATATATTGATGGGGCGACAAATGCTAAGTGCTTAAGTATTGTTACATAGAAATTCGTGTTGACAAATGTCAGGCAACTTGAAAAATGCCGGCTCACCAACAAACTCGCACCTGGAATATGCCACTTCCGCTGTCGGCAAAGTTGCTTCCAGCGTTCGTAGAATTTTATCCGTTAAATTTGAAACTATTCGTAACGTGTGGATAGTATTGTTTTTAGGAATAAGTGTAGGTACCTACTTTTGCTTAAAATATTTATGAAATATCAACAATGTAGGGAGAAAGCGGGAGACTTGATCCACTCTCAATAATTTACGTAAATTCCATTGAAATCCAACAAGTGTACGTGTATGCGATGCACAAAGTGACGCGTTAATTGCACACAAAAAGAATTCTTAATCATCCGTTGTCTTTGGTTGGTGGAAGGGAAAAGGTGTTTTCCAATGCAACAAGTGAACAAAAATGTTTTTTTTCTTTTTTCTCTATGAAATTTATCTGTAACGGGGTAAGTAAATGAATTTGATGTTACCTCATAATATTGATATGCTACATTGTAAATAAAGGGTGTTTTTTTTTTTTTTTTTTTAGATGTATAGAACTTTGAAATGGAATAAAACAAAGATGATTTTTTTTAAACTGACATGAAATTTACTTTATTCGAAACATATCTTCTGGCATTACCCATAATTTAAATATTAATTTAAATTCTGACCGCCTCGGCTGGCTCGGACGTAGTCTTATCTAGAGGTCCAATTTTCGATGACTTTTTCCAACAGTTGTGGCCGTGTATCGGCGATAACGCGGCGAATGTTGTCTTCCAAGTGGTCAATCATTTCGGGCTTATCGGCGTAGACTAGCGACTTCACTTATCCCACAGAAAACAGTCAAGCGGCGTTAAATCGCACAATCTTGGAGGCCAATTCATGGGTCCGCAACGTGAAACTATGCGGTTACCGCAAACGTTTCCTTCAATAAATCAATTGTGGCGCCGTCTTGTTGAAACCACAGCTCCTGCACAATATGGTTGTTGAATTGATGAACGAAAAAGTCAGTAATCATGGCTCTATAGCGGTCACCATTGACTGTAACGTTCTAGCCAGCATCGTTTTTAAAGAATGCTCTACAGCAGCAATGACTTCTTCTGTACGCACTGTACGACGTCTCTGTGGATGCGTATTATCATTTAGAGTAAACGTGGTGTGAAAACGTTCCATAGTTAATCGAATTAATTGCTCTGATGGACAATTATGTCGACCGTAAAATGGACATAGTGCCCGATGCCAATTTCGAACAGAACCATGATTTTCAAAATAAATTTGCACAATTTGGAAGCGTTGTTCAGGCGTCAGTCTATTCACGTTGAAATGCCAAACCAAACTAAAAATAAATAACTTGACAGCTGACAAAATGGTCGCCAGTTAAAATAGTGCTGCCAACTTCAGATTCTACACCTATAAAAAAACACCCTTTATAAGCATAAAACCATTCTGGCTTGTGTTTAACAAAAGTGATAAATATAAATTTGTTGAAAAATGTGAGCGGGAGACTTGAGACAGTTTCTGAAGGGAGAGTTGATCAGTGCTTAATGATGTATAGTATGTAGTTTGATGCCTAATTCATATGGTTATTTTTAATTAAATTAAGTTATTTATTTATTTTTGTTAGGTTTCTGAATTTCAGTTTTTGTTTGCCTTTTTTACCTTCTCCATGCTAAGAAACTGAAGTTACTACTTTGTTTTTATTCGAGCCAAATTTATTTATTTTTCCTGACGTTTTGAATAGCTTACGTCTTTTGACCAAGTACGCCTGCTTGAGGTTCTTTTTTAGTTATTTCTCATACTACAATGAAAAGATACATAAATTAAAATAAAATGCTACCTCTTGGGTAACATAACATAGCTTCTGATCTTGGACGTTCGGGTATCCTGTCATCTTGCCCGATATGAGCAAAAATGTTAAACAGATTATTGGCACCAACATTTTCTTATGAGGTAAAAATGTCGCATAGTAATTAATAAATATACAAATAACTGTACCCACAAAACACTTATCAGAAATTGTACAAATTCACACACAAAACTCTTGATTTCGTAAGCACGTTGTTAACTAGCTTTTACTAACATCGTAAAACTGCATGTCCAGACGTATTTGACAGAACTTTTGCACTTATGGTTAAAGAGTTATTGCAAGTATGTCATCTTAAGCATAATTTTTTTTTTTTTTTCAAACCACAAGAACAATAAAAATTATTTGTTTTATTGTTTTGCTAGAATTTGAGTACCTATGTTCAAGTTTCCTGGTGCGGCGGGATACTTGAGCCGAAAATCTGTTTTGAAACATTTGGCATTTGTCCAAAATTTCCTCCGTTAATTATAAGTTTATGAGACTTCTCTTAAAATAGATAAATGTAGCTTTAAAAAAAAACATTTAACAGGTGGCTGTGATGGATAAACAAATTTTTATGAACGATCTAACATCTTACTTCACATTTTGAGCAATTTTTCTTCGGTTATTTAAGAAATATTTAAACAAATTATGTTTATTATTGGCCTTTTAAAAATATATTATGATTAACCAATAGCATTCATTAAGGTTAAATGTTGTATTCCCGAGCTCTGTCACATTCCAATACTGTTGGCAGCATTTTTTTTGTTTTTTTTTTTCATGTTTTTGCATGTCAAACGGATTCTAGTTGACATTACCTACACCGATAGGAAAACAGAATGACGGAATTGGAAAAAAAGTTGAGTGGCCAGCGGCAAGAGGATTGCGATTTCGGGTCTCAGTATGATTTGTAATAAAAGTTATTGTGGCAGATGTGGATTACCCGGTAGATGTCACTACTGTGGCTAATTTAGGGTTGAATTCCATTGGTCATGTTGGGTTTACAGTATAGTGTCTGAGAATCGTTATTATAGGTGTATGAAACTTGTAACCATCAGAGACAATACTAAGACCAGCAACTCGCAATAATCTTGCCGCTGGCCCCCGTGATCATTGAAGTGCCCAAAAAATATGTTGATTTCTGAAAGGAGGAGCTGTGTTTCCACTTTTGTCTAAACAAAAAACCTTAACAATAAACAAACGATATGGAAAAATAATGAGTAAGCTCTCCCATACAAGAACATTCTTTAAAACATCTATTCCTATTGACATTTATAATAGGTTTAGTCTTGAAATTTGCTAAATGGACGTGTTTTGCCTGTTGGAAACATTACACACAGTGTGACAGTAATGGAAAAAGAAATGTGGGCGTTACTTAATACGAAATGAAAGGCACGGGTAAAGTCCGGCAGGTTATGCTAATTATATCTATAATTATGAGTAGAACAGAACGTCCATAATATTTGAGCTTTTGCACACAATCGGATCGCTGTCTCTCATTTCGTTCAACGTGCCAAACACAGAGCCAAAACTGACAACATAAAATCAATAAGATTGCCTTATTGCACTATTTTACCAATTGCGACGCGACTGTCAAAGCTGCTACTGATGATTGTTGTCAGTCTGTCAATCTCACATTATACCGAGAGGTGGAACAGTTATATTCCTATGGTATTCACGGCGAAGTCCCTCGCTCGCACTAGTCCACCACACTTACTTTTGAGTTCACAAATATTATGTGGACTATGTCACATAAAAGTTTCAATTTTAACTAAGTAAGCTCTGATTGATTCAATTTTCGTTTTTCTTCTTTTGTCTTGTCAATGAATAAGCAATTGCCGATGACAAGATCAAAGAGCCCTAAAAGTTGCTCTATATATCACTTATCGCACTCGACGCATATCAGTCCATCTCTAAAGATGAATATCTATACTTTGATACAGTTCCCATTTTTAAGTACCTTTTTCTTTTCCTCACTTCATGTTCATAATCCGTAATAGCAGAGAAAACATATTTTCGCACAAATGTTCAAATAATTCTTCAAAAGCCGGTCATCCCCTGTAATTTGGCCGCCAATTGAGCCCAATACATTTGATACTCCACCCCTTTCCATCTGTCACTATACGAAATGTGAAAATGTGACGATTCAATAAGGCGTGTAGTGCATTTGAAACCATACACCACTTTCACCACCACTGTCATCATTGTGATAAAACTCTGAATTAATTATGACCGCGGGGCAAGTGAATCAAAACACAGGGGGAGACTTTTGTGTGGCTTTGAGCATTTTGTGAATTTGATGCTCTTAATAGCACTCCAGTCACCCAAGAGTATGGGCTCACCAGATTGGAATAATCTCTTTGTAAATAGCCGATTAAGTCTGCGTGTAAAAATCGCGTATTACTCGTACTTACTTGTATTCGGGCCTCATTTAGTTTCGTTGTGCGTGCTAATTCTTCTCTACAATAAATATCTGGATAATGTGATTTGGCAAAGGCGGCCTCTAGTTCAGCTAATTGTTCCTGTAAAAAGAGAAAGCTTAGTTGAATAAACTGGACCAGTAAGAACAAAATACTTTAAGGAATGTTCACTTTATATAAAGGTATACATTGGTTGGATATTTCAAGGAAATCGATATTTTTCTCGGGTATACGACTATACGTGTACGTATCCAATCTCATATGGAGTGCACTTTCGACCTTTCGAACAAAGTAAAGAGAAACAAACGCAAAATATAAAAAGGTAATAGAAAATGTAAATACTTTATCAGGCATTCATTGGCATTCACTTTGCTTGCCTGTTGTCATAATGAGAGGACAGAGTAATAAATGCAAAAATAGAAACGTGACCGTGTCCAGGCAATGTTTAGATCCTTACAAACTCGGAGTGCAGCAGTAAAGGAGATGGATCAAAACGGCAAACAATTTAAGACTTTGTGTACTTGTATAGCTTATTTTGTCAAGTAGGTATAAGGCTTACCGTAGAGTTGACTAACTTTGACCGGGGGGTAACTTCTTTGAAAGAAATTCTACAAACTCTTTAAATCGTTTCAGCCGACATCACATAACAGATAGTATTGTAGGTATTTTGTATTTCTACAGTTCTATTCTTCCAAAGATGGCGGAAAGAATGTTAAAGAGTTCGAACTTCGAAGGCAATATCAATGGGGACAGTCGAACGTCTTACTTAGTTTAGTAAGTCTGACAGCTGTCTGACTAGATCGATCTCTGCTTTGATTGGTTGGAATGTGTCATATGAGCAGCTGTTTCAGTTGGTTTATGAAAGGCGTGGCCGACGAATCTAGTCAAGAACTTCGTGACTGAGTACTATGTGGCCAATTCGGATACGTGGATGACTTCGTATGAAAAGTGACGTTCCCGACCAATCTAGTTCACGTTACATCTTATCCAGACCAATCTAGTCGACTTAAGATAATTTGATTCTTGAATGCGGCCAATACCTTTCAAACAAGATTTGTGGGAAGTGTTTTTTGACCCCGTTTTGGTGTCACTAAACTTTATGGTTTTTGTGAATATATTTACACTCTTTTTAATATACAAAAAATATATTTTAAAGTACCTACCTAGGTATTAAATTTCTTTTTATATATTCAATAAGATCTAGATTTGATCGGCGGTTGTGAAACATTGGCTGGGTGGTCAAAGTTAGACACATGTCATTTCAAACATTGACTAATCTTATTTTCGCCTTTTTACACAGTAACGTAGAGTTGACTAACTTTGACCGGGGGATAACCTTGGCCGAAATTCTACAAACACTGATTCATTTGTATTTTAAACGTGCGGTCAATGTTAGACTTAAGGTAGTGAAACTTTGACCACCCGGTTTTTCTAAGGTTTTTGCCCTAAAATATGACTAAAAAATAAAAATTTATATCTTAAAATATGTTATTAAAGACAGCCCCTAGTACTGAGAACATAAGTGTAGTTACGCAGAATATACACAACATTTAAAGGAAAAAGGCATCAAAATTGTGGAAACATCATGAATCTGACGATAAAATATTCTAAACACACTAATTGTTCATAAAAAAGAGATTTGCGGTTTAGTAAAAAAGTTCTAGTTCCAAGAAATAATCATTATAATATTAACTAACTGCGATTTTTATAGTGAAAGTTAATTTAATGTGAATTTCTTTCCGAATCATAGAAATTTTACTTTTAGAAGAAAGATTTTTACATCCTGTAATGTACCTATGGATTACATAGTTAAAATAAGAGAAGTCCTTATAATATTCTTTTTAATGTAATATAAATTGGTAGGTACTAAATTCACCACACAATGCCCACAGTTTTCTTAACACGCCCCAATAACGGCTAATTATTTGAATTATTTGAATATTTTCCAATGTCACCACTGAATGAGCTGTCAGTCATCTGTCAGGTTGCGATGTGCAAGTCTATGTGTGCGTCTAATTTACCTTAACATGGCACACATACTTTCGCACATAGAAATACGGAAACAGCTTGTAGGCAAACTCTCTAAAGTGGGCGGAGCTGACGGTCTATTTAATACCTAGTTCATGACAGTTTTCGACAAGTACTCGATACCTTGAAGGTATCGTTTCATCCCTACTTAAAGCTTGTATAAATTCATATGTGTTGTGTTTGTCGTTCAAATAAAAAAAAAAATATGTTTTCTATAGTTAGGTATCTGCTAGTAATAAAGTTGAAATCAAAGTCTGAGCAAACTTCTTAGTTTAAACTTCTCTGTTTATTAACGTCATATTCCAACACTTCTAATATTCTTTAACAACTGTCTATTCCGAATGAATTTAATAGCCGCGTTTCAATAATCGCAACAGTACCAGCGGTATGGCATTTTAAATTTTCAAATCTGGAATCTGTATTCTGTAATTCTGTGGAAAATTTAAGTAGCAAACTTTTTAACCCAGCTGGGCCATAAATATAATAATTTAAATTAAAAAAAGTGTAGATATACTCGTAACTTCGGAACGCAGAAATATTTCTCATTTTATTTTTTTTTCTTCTCCAGATAAGACTACGAATTCAGAATTTATATCGAACCCTGCTTAATGTATAAGAAGTGGTCATGGTGAAAAAATTTGAGTGCTTCGAAAACCAATAATGTTGGTTACCTAATTGATAGTATTGTTCATTATTAACATTGTAAAAAGTAGCAGAATACAAAATACAGTTGCAAATTAAAATCCGTAATTGTTTCAAAATATAGCTGTAGCTTTGTCCAGTAGAAACAGGGTTCTTATTATATCTTTATTTAAGTTGAGATTGAAATTTATTTACGGCTGCATATGAAATTTTCTGTGGTTTTCACGGAAGCTAATTAAAATACACAACTTGTCACTCTCAATTCTCTATCTCTCCTCATTTTGTACATATTTAATAAAATATTAATGACAGGACTAGGTCAAAACTGTTAAATATATAAATTAACAAAAATGCAAGGAATCTCTTCTGACGACTTTGATTTTTGCTATGTACGTAGAACTCATTTTTGTATAAATAGCTTCATGAGATGACGAATTTATAGCCAGTGTAACCAGGCACCACTGGCTACTCATTTCGCCATAAGTTTCCTATACAGTTAATGGTGGAATTGACGACACCAAAAAAAAAAACTGTTCCTTAAGCTGTCCTCCCTACAGTAAGACAGTCAGACGTAGGGACTGGTAGGGCTGATTTGGCCAAAATAATTCCTTAACCAAATTAATGCTAATTGGATTAAAAAAGATGGCAAAAGTTTATGAACCTGTGTAAATGTCGTCCTATGCCTTCTTCTCGCCGGTGTCGGGCAGGATGCTGTTGTGGGGGTATGGCCTGTATGCTGACTTAATGACGAGACTCCACTTCCGGGTGATGTAACACCACCGGATACGGATGAAAGTCCACTATTTGGTTCGGGTTTTAGTTTTTTGAAAGCACCTTCTGCTGCAACGAAATATACAAAATATAAAAATGTTATGGCATATATGCTGTTTGAATATATCGGGGATTGTGTTATTTAATTTTAAATTTCAATAATTAATAAACTTTGAAAAATGGTGAAAAATTCTTTTTCGAATGTAAGGATCTTGCATGACTCTTGGACAGCGGGCTATGTATTCCGGTGTGAGTAACTCACTTCACCCTTACCTTGTTTTGGTCCCAATATTAAATTAGCTTTTCATGGTCGACTTTCATAATAAAAAAGTGGACTCGATACTTGAATCAATGCAGCAGTTACTAGGTTTGTGAGTTTGCTGCTCGTTGGAATGTATTGGTTGCTGGGTGATGTTCGAATATGGACAGTGCGTTCACCCAAATACTGAAGATTGGAAACCAAATTGTGTTGACTCTTCTATCATCGTTTAGCGAAATTGATAAACAGCTGGAGTAAGAAGGCCTAACCACAAACAATACCATTCACTACTAGAGGAACATCATAAATTTTTACATATAAGTATTGGGACTTTGAAAGTATTTTAATCTGATTACGAAGTGTTGGAATAAATCTCATTTAATAAATTATAAATCCATTTAGGTATAAAATGTATAGAGGGAATAAAACGCATATGTGTTGTATTGGCTTTGTAAGGCATCGTGTGCAGCCTAATCCTGAGACCCAATTTATACTATTTATATTTCAGTATTTTTTTGTTCTGCAGATCCAATAATGCCAAGAGTAAAAACGATGATTCAAATGTCAAAAACAGAAAATATCGCGTTTGTTGAATAAATACGAAAGAACCGATGACGGCAAATAAATTCCATTGGCATATTGCATCAAGTTAAAAACAAAACATTTTTCTTTAAAGTTTAAAATAAGTACATTTTTAATTAAAAAGTTTAGACGACCTTTTCTGACTATTTCTCTCAACCTACAAATCGAAGCCGACACGCTTGATGTTTTTCGTCTCTGACTACTTATATTTTTATTTTTTTTCTTGTGCAAATCCTTATACAAAGTCCTATGTCGCCCTGGTTGCTGGTTCAGAACAAACAGCCAAACAACTATGAATATTGGGCTCAATCCAACCATTTCAATACTTCAAACTTCACATTCACTGTCGAAACATTATTCAAAAATCAAAGCCACCTTAAATGATGTCACAAACTCAATTTATTTAAAGAGTCCGTTTAACTCAATTTTCCATTGTGTTTCTCCATAGTAATAAATCTGTCATTTTATGCAGCAAATTATTGAAAAGGCATACATTTTCCATAGGTTATGTTGAAATAAAGTTTGAAAACTAATATAGATATTGTATTTTGCTTAAACAAAGTCTTTGAATGTTATAACAAGTATGAATCTAACAATCAACGTGGGAGTTCTATTAAACTAAATAAATTTATATTTTTTGAACGAGCTTAGTGTTAGCTCCCAAACAAAATACCATCCAAAGTTTAGCTGAGCTTAGGCGAATCTCTTTAGCCGAGTGGTATATACAGCTCGAGCTAAATAATAACTTATTATTTGTTAAAATCAATAACTATGGACCGCAAGTGCAAGTAAAACAACGCGACCAACTCAATGCACACAAGAACCAATAAAATTCGTATTTAATGTTCGATTTGGCAGCAGAAGTCTGAAGTCTCAGATCAAAATCTGAATTGGCAAATCGAATACACCATAAGATTCGTGAACATCTGAGACCATCAAGAAAAATGTTAATTTGAATGAAATGTGAAAATGCACGAATATTTGCTTGCTTAGAGTTTCCAATTCGCTCTCATATGAAAGACTTTACTGAACCTAAGAACTCTCCCAATTTAGTGACATTCTAGCAGAAATAAAAAAAATTCAGCTGCGAGGCTGCATTCTAGAGCCAAATCGCAAAGTAAAACTTAAAAAAAAATATTAACAGAAATTTCGAAAAACGGATTCGAATAATAACAAGAACCAACACCAGAACTGTCAAACGCGTTATTTCTTGCTTATAACACTTTTTAGTCAACTTAAAATAAATCAAAATAAACGAAAGAACTTTAAAATGTTAACTGAGTGAATATTGTGTAAACTGTTTGGTCTTAAAAGCTAATGGTTTAGTTTCATTATTTTAGCGATTTAAAGCGTTAAGTTCACACAAAGTGTGATCCGGCCTTACACGGTTGAGGACTTAAGCGATTTTACTGACGTTAGAATCAAATTCGAGTCAAATTATTTGTGAGTTTGGCTCGGATTCAAACTGAGAAATGTTAGCTGAATTCGTTTCACCATTGCCTTTAATTCTATAAAAGTGTTCTGCTTTAACAGCACTGTGAATATAAATAGAACATTTATAATGCACTCTCCACCGCTTTTATATAGGAATAGGAGTTAATTTCACTGTCAATAATGAATGATCTCTCTTTTTAACTTATCCGTCACTTTGAAGTAAAAAAGAAAACAAAAACTACTCCGCAAAACAAATATTTGTATTATAACTTTAACAGTAATATTAATACTTTTGGCGTCACCCATACTTAAACTTGATAATATTGTTGCAGCACATCAATAAGACTAAAAGGCTTATACTTTGGGTCTTTAAAAAAAAATACGAGTACGAATGTGAAAGGAGGAGTACGGCAACAAAATCGAACACGAAAACAATGCAGTGTCAATTAAAAAGCTCGTTCGTAAAAGGAAAAAACATCAAAATCGTGGGAATGACAATAATCCGACAAAGAAAAACCATTAAAACTACATTTCAATATCAACGCAAAAATGTCCATAAAAAGGAGATTTGCTTCTAACAAAAATTTCTAGAACCAACAAAATAATCATTATAAAGTTAACAAACTCCAATTTTTATGCAGACGTTGATTTAATGTGATTTTCTTTCCGCAGAATACGAATTTTACATTTAAAAGTAAGATTTTTTCATAAAAAGAATCGAAAGGATTTGATTTCGTTGAAAAGGAAAAAATTACTACGCTTCGTGGGAAAAATAAAGAGAGAGTGCTAAGAGCTACTGTGTATTTAACAGACTATGAAAAATTAATTTGTGAAAATAAAATAAGATATTTTTGTTCCTACAATTACTATGTCTACTTTTTGTTTGTTGTTTTTGGCGAAAAATCATTTCGCTGGGAATGTCCACAGAAAAACAGCAATGAATTTAAAGAGAAGAATCAATTACGAATGTTAAGATTTGAAATATAGTTTTTTAGCTATAATCTTTTCTTGAAGATTCCGTTTTATAGCGGAAAAGAAAAAAAAAGGATCATTAGTAATCAGACATTTTCTTAAAAACCCAACTGAACATTTTTTGATAGACATTTTATGAATTAAAATAATGTCATTTCATGTATATTTACAGATTATTAGTAAAATCATAGTTGGCGCAACAGGTCCGTAGGGACCCAAGGCCTAGCTTCTCACAGCCATTCGTTTTGTGTGAGTTTCATTTTTGGAACGAATGGAAGGGACAATTTTACGCCGATTCCAAATGGCTAATTGAGAAGCTCCAAAGAAAGTTATAGATTATTAGTAATGCGTAAAGCTAAATAAAGATACCACCGTGAGTGTAGAAAGTAAGTATCCAAAGTTTTGTTGCAAAATGATGACTGCACATTTATTATTGTTTGTTCCCACAATTTATTCTAGGAAACTGATTTTTGTTTGTAATTTTTCTAACACTTTTTTAAACGACAGTAGAGTTTGTTAGTTTTGTTTAATGCTGTTGCTAATTGTTTAACAAAATTTTTCGCAATCAATAAAATGATATCTATGTAGGCATTCAAAATTCATTGTAAAATGACTTAAGAAAATATTCCATTTCTTTATATGGTACAATTTAAACAATTCACTTCAATTACATAATTAGCTTCACTTGATACCAAAAAATAAGAAAATCGAACAACTAGGTACTTCTATACAAATGTAGTGAATAATTTCAACCTGGAACTAAGAAAAACTATTATTTGCAACACAATCCCACACTCTGTATTGAAATGAGAATCCACTTCCGGTCACCTGTCATCCGGTTTAAACCGGAAGTGTAGGCTTCTTTGCGTGAGCCCGGTTTGATTAACATGGGCACGAATACATGAATTCAAACTGGGTTTCATTCAAGGTCTAATTCTGCTTGTAGGCAATTGTCTTTTATGGCTGAAGCTGTCAGTCTATTTAGTAATTAGTTTATGTCTTATGTCGACTAGATTGGTCTGAACTGGATATAGGTACCTTCCCTGTACGCAAAAACTAGATTGGTCAATTTTTCTACGTCAGACACATATACGAACCTGCTAGTTATTTATTTTTTTATTTGCATTTTCTTTATTTATACATTTAAGGATCTATTTATCTTTACTTTTCTTGAAATTAAAAGATTCCCATCTCGATATTGCAGATTTGTCATTTTAAAAGGAAAGTACCCTAACAATCAACAAGTTAATTGACATTTACGAAAATTGGGTGAAATCCGACAGTAGGTCAAATTCAAAGAAATAGACATGTTCAAACAATCGCTCGTCTTTTGTCTCATATCTCATATCTAATCCTAAAGGCAAAAACTAATTGTGAACGTAGAGTTTAATACGTCAAATGAAAAACCGAATTGTCAAGGCGGACTCACTCCGTTAAAAAATTCTTGGCTAAATTTATCGATTACTTCTCATTAAACTTTAACTAAAACATCTGTTCACATTATCAATATTGCCCTGACATAAACCCGTGTTTTGAATGTGTCCAATTTGCTGGTGTTTGTTTTTTATGATAAATAATTTTCTTTTATTTTGTGGCTTTAGCATAGGGGGGAAGGAATTTGACTCAAAAGGCCGAATGCGCTATAATGGAACGGAAATAGAATTTTCAAACCTCGGTAAGCTATATTTTATTGGAGTTACCCAGCTACTTCTTTTAAGAACTTACAACGTCATAAAGACTATCAGGGGGTTGTAACTTGTATTTACATAACAATTTACAATCGACCAGATGAAAATTAAGTGTAGAAATAAACACAAGCACTGTCACTATTACTTCAGTGCAGCGTTGCCGTTTGGCAACCGTTTATAACTATTTTAAATTAAATTCGGTTTAAGTTTAATAACAACATTTAAGTTTACAAAGTCTTACATGTAAGATCAGAAGTTTCTTAAATCGTGTTTAAACTGTTTCACTTTTTATTTCTAATGGTAGTTCATTAAATAATTTCAATCCACGATATTTGATCATGTTTTTGGTTCTACAATCTCGATACAATAATTGATGTCTAAAATCAGAATTCGAACGTAAGTTGTACGGTATTTTTGTTAAAAATAAATGTCTAAAATGTCTGTTCTCTCTTTTTTTTATTTACTATATTAGTACCTTATGTGAATCCCCTTTTTTCGGCTCGGGCCTCTTTTTAGTCGACTTTTTAAAAATTTTCAGCGGCAACGCTGCTTCAGTGTCACCTTCAGATTCTTGGCAGCCCAAAAAATAGGAATATTTTATTTTGGCAAAGAACGAGTAACCCCCGCATGCAGTCACGTTTTTTTTCTTCTTCATATGAAAACAAGTTGTAAAGGTAACTTAAAGAAGTGTAGGTACATATTAACATAACTGCACAAAGGTACAATTTAAAACTTCTAAGGTCGTGGGTCGAGCATTATTACATTGTAGCTTTGGTTTTGCTTTGTCAGAATCATCAGCAATGTGAGTTGAGGTGAACTTTCATAGTAAATTTCTTATACATGCTTGCATTTCGTAGAAACTGAATTTGATTTTCGAGTGCAAATTGTTTTCCATTCTTCGGATTACGTTCACCGATATTTTCATTCTGTATGTTAATTTTGAGAGACAAATTCTTGCGACAGCAACCAGTGACGGTGAGAATGAGCTCAAAATAAACAGACTAATGGCGTTTTTCACGAAAGTTCTAGGGTATTATCCCCAAAGATCAGAATGGCCCTTTTCCAATAAAATTCGTTAGAGGACCTTTGCAGCAGTAGCTACTAGTTAGTGAGGAGACAGTAAAGCGTGTGATGGATTTGTTTTCTTTTGTTTGCTGATACTTTATGTTTATAAACAAAATGAATTATTTTCGAAAGAAAGAATCGATTTACACTGTAAATTTCAATTTGCTTTCGTGTATTCGGATCCCAATATACACACAGAGGGATACTATTTAGTTTCCAGGCCAGATTTTATGAACGCAAAATGTCGTTATTTTCCATATAAACTCACTCATTGTGACATACAAAATATTTAGTGTGAGGGTTAAAAAAGATTAGTAGTAAGGTCCTCTCTCTAAAACAGCACAGCAACAGCATGGGGGTGTTGATTCTTTGATGAAAAGGACAGTTATTGAGGATGTTCAAGATTATAGTTTAGTAAGTCTGACTGATGGCGGTGACTGATTGGTAGGTTTATGGAGGGGTAGCCAACGAATCTAGGTATAGTGCAGAATTTCATGACTGAGTAGTACTAAGTGACGTTACAGACCAATATACCAATATAATTTTTGAGTTCAGGATACATATAATCCAGATAAATCTAGTTGGCTTAAGATAAGTAGATTGTGACCAATTTCTTTCAAACAAAAAAGTAAAAAAGCTTAGCATTTTTGAAATCCGACCATGTGTGTTTTTCGTTCATATCGAAACGCTTACATCACCCAAGAGGTTCAAAAAAAAAAGGAAAAATTCAAACGCAATTTAACAGCCCGATTCTGCCGCTCTGATCCCTCACAAGTCACAACTCACAAGCTCTTGTGAGGTGTGTTGTGATTCGATAACTTTTTCCGAATTCTACAATAATCCTCATAACAAAACTCACAAAAAATTCACTCACCATGGTTACTTTCAAATTGGCACAACATTTTCCATAAAAGTCCAAATTCGTACACGAAGTTAGGAAAAATATATAAAACTAGCGGACTCCAGTCTGCTTTGCTAGGCGTTAACATTGTAATGTATTATTTTGCTTCGTTGAATCGAAGAGCTTCGACAAATGTTAATTGATGCAAAACGTCTTTCATCACAATGAATTTCACAGTTATCGGACATTTGCCAAGCTTCACAGCGAATTTTCCACCTTTACATGAAAACATGCCATAAAATGCAAAATTTCGTCAAAAAAAAGTAGTTATAATTTTTTCGGATTTTTCTGGAATTTTCGGAGTTTTCCACTCCGTAACAATTGCGCTCAAAATTCCTTGCACAAAACAATTTGGGAATTTTAAAATTTCGCGACTTTTTCGTTTGGTTTTCAAAAAATGTTCTTTAGTAAAAACCTTCTACTGTTAATTACGATCAACTGAAAAGTAATTTTAGCCAAATCGGCCCAGCCGTTCTCAATTGATGAATTACTATACATTTTTCACACCATTTTTATAATATAGAGATAAATACATAACATTTTTTGGAGAAAAATTTGCGAAATAGGAACACAGAAATGTTTTAGTTTTCTTATACAAATATGAATTTTTCTCGAAATCATCAAACCATCATGCAATAATGATTGCACTTGTGAGCCGTTATGATTGGTTTTACATTTTGCATTCAATTGTTTTGGTGAGCCTCACAATCAATTTCACCTCACCTTGTGAGGTATAAGTGAGGTTTGCCAGAATCGGGCTGTAGATTTTTATTTTCATTACCTATTTATTAGGACAGTCAGTTGTCAGATATCTGTATATCTTATTATACCAGTCGGTTATTATTCCATACATAACCAAATCATATCTAATTTATGTTTCAATTTTAAATTAAGAGCGGAATGGAGTTTGTTTACCTACTGTTCAACAATATTTAAACAAAACCTGGTCATTTAAAATTGCTTTGTTTTCTTAGAAGTTTTTTGACATTTAAACAAAAAAAAAATCCCTGTCTGTGAAAGGAAGGACTTAGCTAAATGCAAACATTAGAACTTGCTTAACAAATTAAGAGATTATTGGTCAGAATTAAAGAAAAATTCAGAGAATCTCCATGACGATTTTTTTTTTGTTGCAGCTGTCGGTTTTAAGAATATAGCAAAATTTTAACATAGCGTGAAAATTGATCTTCCTTCAAATGTTCCAACACAGTCAACCTCGAAGCTTAAAAGAGTTTTATTTCCGATTCGCTTTATTTTTTTCCTTTGGTATTTCGAGGACTTCTCTTTAATTTCTCTAGGTACTCCTACTCATTAAAAAATCTCATCCTTGCAACACAAAATCACAACAATCTGTCCAAATTTAGCTTGCGAAAATATGCCGAACCATTAAATGGGAGCGCTTTATTTTGACAGAGACATGAAGTAGTACATTCTGAAATACAAATTAGATTTTTAAACTAGAGCTGCGTACCAAGCGGCTAAAGGGATTCGCTTATTAGTTCAGCTAAATTTTTGTGAGAATATTGTGTGGGAGCTTAAGTTTAGCTCGAGTAGGAACGAATTGCTCACTCGCGGACTTGTGAATCGCGACTTTGATTTGGGGGTTGTGAATAAAGTCTGACAGTTCGAATCAAGAATTTTTCAATTTGCGAATTTTTGGTGTATCTATCTATTTGAAATCACTTTGTTTTGGATAAAAGTTTGTCTAAAAAAATACTTAAGCTGATTTGTTAGCAGTTTGTTTATTCGCAATTAGATTTCATGGGTAGTTAGGTATTGTTAGCAATCGAAGGAGAGTTGCGTTTGTGTTGTTACCGAAGACGGTTCGTTTGAATTAATTTCTTAATGTTGCTTGCTTCGAGAGTTTTATTTCGGAGTTACGAGGAAGGAGAAGTGGTACATTAACTTCGCTAACAGTATGTTGATTTGACTTGTCGACTAGAGCAACTTGAATTGTCAACTCGGGTACGGGTTCATAAGTGGTTTGATATTAACTGAGAGAGCAATTGTTGTTGTTTTTTAAGTTTTTTTGCAGCAGCTTAACTCACTCCTTGTGGCTCACAATTGATACTCAAAGGTCAAATAACATCACCATAATAAGCGGAAACTGTATCGTTGAAAACATGGCTAAAAGCATGGGCATACAAATGACTTCTGCAGTAGTTGTAGAGACGAAGAGGAAATAGAATCTGTGAAACATTTCCTGGGTCGCTGCCTATAGGTATCCAAGAACGATTGGACAATCATCGTTTTTTGTTGCTTCACGTTACTAATTTCACTGCCAAATACTATCATGAAAACGATTCGATTGAACGATGGCTATTTTTCAATCGTTTCATCGATTTTGGTGCATTTTTTTAATTTCAATTAGGTCTGAGAGAAGTAGAAATATATTTAAAGGAAAACACACTTATGTTTTCTTTGGAGGGGACTCGCTATTATCCAAGTAGTAAAAGAATGCATTTCTTGAAAAAAATGGTTATATATCATTTTTTTTGAATATCAAATGAATTTAATTTATTTGTTTTATAACTGCGTATAGTTAAAATGCAATTGCATTCATTGATTTCTTTTTATAGCTCGACCCTAGAACAAGAATTCTATTTACTATCAATGAAAACTAAGAAAAATAAATAAATTCAAGAAACAGAAAAACAATGGATGCGTTCGGATTCCAAGTCTGACAGCTGACTGACCAGGGGCCTATAACACAATACAACAAGTGCTTGTTAAACAAACAATTTTCGCACGATATTTCTAGCAACCATTAGTTCATAGCATAACACTATAAATGTGTTGTGATAGAGAACCGTGTTATATTTTAAACGAATGTATTTGGAAATAAATTTTTTTGGAAAATTTTGCGAAGGGCCATTTCCAAGTGAAAAGTTACTAAATAGCAAACAAATTTGCAACAAGTTCTCGAAAAAAGTGCCAAATTTCGATTTTAGTCGCACGACGGGGGATACCGCGAGAAAACAAAAACAATACCTAATCCCGACAAATAAAGTTGACTTTTTACATAAACTAGGTATCCGAACGCAGTGGCGGACTAAGAGGCAGTGACACCCGGGGCGGTAAAGCAAGCTTACACCCCTTGAAAAATTTAAGAAAAAAACACGAACAAATATTTTATTTAAAGGTGCTTACGAGCTTTTATTGTACTGAATGTTTCGATTATATCATTAAAATCTATATTTTTTGTGTGCTCCGTTTCGATTGAAAGTATAGCCAAATTAGTCAACCTATTTTGGCTCATCGTTGATCTTAGATAAGTCTTTATTAATTTTAATTTGGAAAAGCTTCGTTCACACGATGCCACTGAGACGCAAATTGTTAAATAAATTCTCATCGCCAATGACAGACTCGGTAAAGAGTTTGAAAAATCCCACTTAACAATGAAGCTTAAAAATTCAAAGGCTGTCCAAATTTCTGCATCTTTTAAATTTATCTTTGAAGCTACCATGTGACGCCGAATTCGCTGGATTTCCAATATGATACTGTTGTCTGTAAGTTCTGTAAATGTCGAGGTAAGCATTGGAACCACAGCCCGCAGTTCTTCTTCCGTTCCATACAGCAATATTTTCGGTTGAAGAGCTGAGAAAACTGACGCAATATCTTCCATGGCCTTAGATCGATGCACAAGTTCAGTATAAAATGTATCCTGACATTCTAACATGGCTCTTCGTGTTTCCTCTTCCAACGTCAAACCAGCATCTTGAGCCTTTTTCCTTGCGACGCTTGGTAAATGCTTGGTTGTTGCTCTTGGGCGATAAATATTTTATTTCCATATTACTTATATTAAGAGAATAGGCCAGTAACGAAATTCATGCGCACATATATATAGGTAGGTATTTGGGTAACAAATTTATTGTTTTATTTGTGTTTTTATTTTTTGTAGTGTGCAAAGTTATTTTTCTGTTACTGATGGGACCCCCTATTAGTCTGCCACCCGGGGCGGACCGCCCCCACCGCCCCCCCCTTAGTCCGCCACTGTCCGAACGTACCCAATTTCCATAACTTTTTCGATTTTTTATGTGTCAGAGTTTGTTTGCAGTCATGTTCAAACTGTTTAAAGTGAAAACGGTATAAATGATTCGATTGAACGAAGCGACGATGATAATGAAGCAAATTAAAAACGATGTGGTTTTTTTCAATCGTTTCGACGACGATCGTTTCATAAATTACGCGATTAGAGCCCTGCTTTAACTTTCAAATCGAAATGACAACTAGAGTTTTCAGTGGGCCTTACTAGTAATCATTTTCAACCTTCACAACACTTTCTAGGTCACAAAATGTAATTTTGTATGGAAAATTTCGCCTTGTGAGCTCGAAAAATTTAGCCTGGATACTGAAAATGATTATTAGTGTCGCGGAATGGTCTGTATAAGATTTAAACTCACTTTTCTCAAGTGCACAAGGTCAAAAATCATTTTGACACAAATTCATGTCAAAATGTTTTTTGCAAACTATCTAATCGTACCTAACCACTTAACCACTGTTCGTTTTAATTTTAGATTTAAGAATTTTGTAACCCCATTTAAAATCTCTTTGTACTATAAAAGACCAAGTCTTATTGTGCTTTTTACAGATTATTAAATAAATTGAATAGTGATAGTGATAGAACCTGTACAGTCCGTTCCAAGTCACTTGAAATCAATTTACATGAAGAAAAATACAGGTTTCCCAATTTGGTTTTAAATGGACTATTAAAGCTTGCAGCGGAAGAAGCCATTAATAATATGTCAAAAAGATAGAACAGAAAATCAATAGCAACATCAAATGGCGTGTTTTATTTACCATCAATCTCTGCAAAGCAAAGTAAAGTAGGATATCCAGCACGCATTGCAACAACTACAACCTACTTGACACTTCCGAGATTCTCACTTGGCCCAACTAATAATAATAATAATCACATTGGTCTATTTTCATCAAATTTAGCCTGGAACTAAAAATAATTTATGAGTGCTGCACACTGAATATTCATCGCAAGAAGAAGTGACTTTTGATAGCAGCAGTTAATAGCCGTAATTTATTATTAGCATGATCTTATCCGAATCAGATCACGAAAATAAAACATTACGGATCATACAAAAAAAAATATTTTTGAGGTGTGGCAACAGTTGTTTTCAAAACACGACGGATAATGTATGAGTATGACAAACTTCATATATTGCCACCAGCCATATTGCAAATGTCTGTTCAATGTGACGTGACAATGACAATATGATGTCATATGCAACAAATAAACAATATTTTTATACTCGTATGTTTCGGTTTTTCTTGGCAGGTGTATCCAAGGTGCGTTCGGTTTCTCAACCATGGTTATTCCCGTTGTGACCGCACCATAGCTCTCTCTCTGCTATGAAATGAAATCGTCACTTCATACATAAATTGAAAGCTATTACTTCACAAAAATCGGCGAAAGCCATATTTTGTGATAGAAAAGAATTGTGTTTCCCAATAACTAGTTTTGAAAATAAATTAAATCTGTGCAGCCTGCTGGTTTCCCTTTTCCATTATTCCAAGTTTCTGCAGGGAAACTTGTGAAACAAATTATTTACGAACTGCGAAACATTTCATATAAATTCTTTATGAAATCTTTATGAAATTTTTCGCTGGTCTGGGAAAACCTTTATAGAAAAAGCAAAATCTCGAAGGACGGGAAATTTATCTACTCGATGTAAAAAAATGCTTTTTGATTTTTTTGTGTTATGAAGGGTGTTGAATAATGTAGTCTGGCAGCGTGACTGTGTGGCTTGGCTATCGTTTACAGGCACACCAACATTGAAGAATGAAACAAGCCACCTAGTGGGAAATAGTAGAATACATTTTCAGATCATGATTCGTGATCTAGATGAATAGCAGGATCATGTGCTGTTGTTGTAACTGTAAGTGCATGTAAATCGATGATCTCTATGGATCATGACATAGATATTAAAAACGGCTAATGTTTGAATCCTTCTGGTGCTGTGTGCGTGAACTTTCTATTAAACTGCATGCAGCCATTCACTTTCAGCGAGAGGCGGCTAATTGAACATTAAATCAAACCAACAAACACAACAAAGTGACTGGAACTCTTCTGTTGATGCGCACTTGTCCAATTTCTTTGCTCTGACTTTGCTCAAATGTGTTTTCAATAAACCACGCCTAATAAAGCATAACATCATATGCACGTGCACTATTCACCTAAATAGCACATAAATGCCATAAAAACTGATCCACCTACAAATAATTTAAGTCAGAAACTAACCCAAAACATGCAAACGCTCCCAACGCCAAGGCAACCCAATTCAGGAATCAAAATGTCCGCATTCAATTAGGAAAAATTTGCCAGTCGGATCAGGTTTAATGCTGCTGACCCCAAAATACTGAATAATTACCTAACCTTAAAAAAAAGCCTATTTACCACCAAGGACACTTGACTCTACCTTTCCCATGAAAAGGTGCACGACTTCTTCCGCCATGTCATCATATTCCACGGCGTTTGTCACTCGTAGCATGAATATGCAATGTTGGGATAATTTATGCAAATTTCACACTAATCCAAGGACAGCACTGATGCTGAAATTGCGTATATAAAAAAGGAACTAGCGGTCCGCAGAAGCTCGCCTCACACATCAACCATCGGCAGACGACACCTTTACCAAACCCGATTAACAAATTAAGTTTCACCGTTTTCCCTGACAATTTCAAATGCAAATTCACCCAGAAACTGGTATCCGCATCCGCAATTGACGCCAAGTAAATTCATAGAAATTCCAACGAGCTAGCATCTGTTACTTGGGGTATATTTACGACATTAATGAATCGCCTCAGTTAGTGAAAGGACTTAAGAGGTTAAGCTGTGGCGCGTGCGACTCCCTTCTAATCCTCACAGATTTTCGACAATTACCTTCTCACGCGAGCAACTATACATACGAGACGAGTGCAACTATGAATAGGTCTCGTTTGACCGCAATTTGTATTGACACTTATTTCACTGACAAAGCAGCGCGCATAAAGAACGGAGAAAGGAGTGTCTGAAAAAAGGATTACTATGACCTTTTTGTGGCACTTACCGGACAATGAGTGGTCGGACAATCGAGTCGGGGGTGTGTGTGCCGGCGTATGATGATGTGACGACGAATCCATACCAGGTGTTGGCAGACCCGTATACAATGAGCTAAAGTCTTCCGGTGTGCTACTGCATTTTCTCTGGTTGACAGATGACGATTTATCCAGTGATGCTATCGACGAACGGGTGTCCTGCACAGATGACGCCAGGCCCAGCAGTCGGTTCTCGTGCGACGATGCAATGCCCATCAGACGGTTGTCCTGGAACGACATGAACTTGGTGTCCTGGCCACCGTGCTGAAGGTTGCCGTGCGATATGGCGTGGTCCTCCAAGAGACCCTGCTGCAGGCCCAATAGGCCGCCCACCAAATTAGGTCTCAGCTCGTCCATCAGCTTGCCCTGGCCACAAGTACCGGCGGAGAAATTCAACTGTCGGCTAAAAATCGCCGGAAAGATGTTAAACTGCTGCGAATCGGCGCTCGACTGGGGGCTCAAGCCCAGATTTGTAGTCCCAATGCCAATGGGCGTATTGGATGGATGATGGGTTGTTGTATTGGCTGTGCTGCCCGATGTCGGACCGTTGCCGACTACCAGTGAGGAACCACCGCCGCCGGTTCCGCCGTTCGGGGTACTTCCGGGCGTACCACTGCCGCCGCCGGAACTCGCACTGTTGTTGTGCAGCGAAGTGGCCGACGCGTGCTGCTGCTGTTGCTGTTGCTGTTGCTGTTGGATCGCAGCAGCGGCGGCGGCAATGGTATGGTGCTGCTGATGCTGCTGTTGCTGTTGCTGCTGCTGCTGCTGCTGGAGATGATGATGGCTAGAAGCGTTGCCGACGACGCCACCACCGTTACCAGGGCCGCCGGCACAACTGTGTTGTTTGAAATCCAATTTGTGGCCGTAGAATCTTGAATCGATGTACGTTTTGAAAATTTCAATTGTAATGCCGTACGAGGAACCTGTATGGTGTTTGAACCTTTCACAAACTAGATGTCGCCTGCACGCGTGAGTTTACTTCTGTCTGTTGCTTATATTATTAGTTTTAGGTATTCCTTTTGAAAACAGATTAGTCTTTCGGTTGCAAGCTGTCCAAATCGGTTCAAATCAACTATCCAATTTCGATGGTTGAACTTGTTAAAGAAAACCCAATCACAATAGAGAGCCAAACACTCAGACAACTTGTCTAATTGATTTAGAGAGAGCACACACAAAACGGAAAAGAACCAACTCGACTGCGGGGCCAAAAAACCCTCATCAACACATTAACACAAATGCAAACAAGGTCACACTTTTCCAGAAGTGGGATCAATGTCGACACTGGAATAACTTAATTAATTATATAATTTCAATAAATTAAAAACGCAACACAAGACACTCTGGTTAAGCAGCAGAAGTATGCACACGCCCGGCTGTTGCAAGGGGGAACACGGAACGTGCGGAGTAACTAAACTGAAAGGCCTTGAGTCCTTGCTGTCTAATAGTATCGACTAAATATTTACAAAATCTTTCGCAATTTGATTTCCTTGTCTCTTGGTAATCTTATAATGCATATATATACAATTTCGTTTGTTATTATAGGTAACTCTTTTTATTTGGTACATAGATACGCCACGGATATAGAGGTAAAAAGGACAAGGCAACACAAAACACACAAAATCGTTTTTAAAAGCAACCCCGTCGTGTGGTGCAAATCGTTTGTCGTCGTCGTCGAAAATTCGTACGTATTCGCGGCCGATCAAACTTAAAATGATATACTATTCCATTCAGCATACAAAATTATAACCAAATTAAGGATCATGTGCAAAACGGGGTATATCCTGGTTGCCTTGCTCTGTGGATTGCCCACCACCATCAACCACTATTGATATGATGGGAGTAATAACGATGAAGGTGGACGGGTGTTCCACTGTGTGTGTGTATGAAGGGATGCACAGCACAGGCAGGATGATTTTGCTTCCATCATCAGCAGCCAGCATCATCGCACGGCCAAAACAGTGCAGACTTATCTGTTGAGCACTAGCTTTACTATTCGCACTCAGGCGAAGGGTCATATTCCCCAGCTTGTTGCGAGTTCTATTCCTTTTGGTCCAATAAGGTGAGCGTAATACCGCACAAAGAGGACTGACAACACCACCCCTATAGGGATGTTGAAAGCAAAGGACGAGGAAAAGCCCGGCACGGCTTTCAGATGAGACTGAACGGAACGACAGAGGTTGATTGGAATTTCGATTTTGAAAACTGCCATATTGGAGTAGACAGTAGAGCGACTCAGTATGATACGAAAGAGTTTACATAGAGGTTATGCTTGATAAAGAACGTGGAGCTCCAAGAATTATCAATCAAAAAATCCATTATTCGAATAATACCTACCAAGTACAGGTTGATAATTTTTAACAGTAAGGCTCGGTAAACCAACAACAGTGGCGCTACAAAATCTAAGTCTTTCAGAATTCCACATTTGGGACTGTGAAACTTTAAGCTGCAATTACATGTTACGAGCAGGTTTTAGCCCCTTTTAAAATCATGAAGATATGCGGTACCAATTGCTTATGATTACTTGCAATGCACTACGCAATGCCCATACCTACTTCGAATTCAAAATTGGCCATTGTGACCTACATTATCCGTGAAACATTAAATTACTGTTCCATTCTGAATAACTTAAATTTTTAAAGTCGAACCTAACATTGTTTGATTAATACGGGACAATGACTTTCAGTGTCCAGATTATATTTTTTCCTTTGCGAAATTTTTCATATAAAATTGTCCATTGTGACCCACAAAATATTTAATGTGAAGCGATGGTTAGAAAAAGGTTATGAGTAAGGCGTAAATTATAGTTTCGACTTTAAACCTACGGTAGGTAGCTCACAATGGGAAATATGCATAGAAAATATATATAGTACATAGTTCACAATAGCTACTAAAGTTTGAACTGAGGATGGTTAAGTACGGTGCTTGTAGGCTCAGTTTATTTACACTGCACCTTTCCCGCAAGAAAAAAACCTTTAAGCAAGATTTCCATTTTTAAAAATACAATCTAATTTTTATTTTTTATTTTGTAAAGCTGTCAAAAGTGGAATGCTGTGGGAATAAATAGATACCAAAGATATACTATCCTAAATATAATCTATGTTCCAATTGTTTGAGTTTTTTGTCTTACTTAAAGGACAGAACGGAAGAAGTATGAAATTAATACTACTTCAGTACCTAGCACAAAGGTATTGAATATGGGTATCCATCAAGGGTCTGTTCTTGTTCCAATTTTGTTCCTTGTCCTTACAAACTCTTTGTTCATTCTGACACTAGCAGAGGAAACGTTAATGCATTGGCAGATGATCTTACATATGGTTAAGCTAACCCTCCGAGTTAGGCGGCTCACTTAAATCTTGATGTTGACTTTTTGATAATCTGGTTTCACTTAATTGGTACATTTGAGTTTAAGACTGCAAGGACTTCCTGATTTTGAAATCTGTACTTCCCCAAAATTGCATACCTAGACACAATAAAAACGATTCTTTAGTGGTATAAGCTTGTCTTATCAGAATACTATTTCCACTATAGAGCAATATCAACGTTTCTCTTAAGAAATTTTGTTAGTTAATTCATCGTGGCTCCTAATCCAAAAGTTAAATTTCCATAGCAGAAGCGTATTGAAGTGAACCCTAGAATATGAAAAAATGAGCGCGCTGGAAGGTAATTTCGGTTAACATTAGAATTTTTAGACAGAAGATCACTTACCTATTAAAATGAGCAAGATTTTCGGGTACAAAACGGAGCAGCATTTATTTCATGGTTGCCACTGGACTGGAAAGTCAGGGAATTTCCAAAACAGTCAGGGAAAATTCACGGCGCAGGGACATAAGTCCACGAGACATAAGTTAAAAATATGATTGTGGAATTATGTCCCTCCAAAGTGAACTATAAGTCTACAATTAATTTTTCAAAGATAGGACATAATCAATAAAAAATCCAAACCATACTCTTCGGAATTTTTTCACAAAGTAACCATAAAAATATCATGTCCCACTTCAGAGAGACATAAGTCCATAATGGATAAATGTCTCGTTTGATATGTATACCTGCGCCAAAATTCACTCTGCATTTTTTTTTTTTTTATAATATTAAAAAACATTATTTATGTCGACCTATGAAGTCTACCCACACGTTTATGCAAAAAATTGTAAAAATGTAAAAGAATTTACGAGCTTGAGCCCTCATCGTAGAATTATTTTTATACCTATATGCTATAACCCAACATTTATTAATTGTGTTTTGTTTCAAACAAAATAAATAAACTTTATGTATATTTGCAAACTTTGGTCAGGGAAAACTTCAAAACTGGTCAGGGAAAGTCAGGGGAATTTCTTTCTAAAAATAGTGGCAACCATTATTTTGTTGAGTTCAAGACTTGAAACTTCTCTTCTAAAATAATGTTTTTCTTTTCCAAACCTGCTGGCTTAAAAGGTCTCAGTCTGCATTTGTTGGGATTTCTGTATGACTGGATTGAGCCACATCTGTTTCATATGCGAAGGATTCGATCAGTCTGTGATCCGAGTAGGAGTCTTTTTTTTACCACATTAAGAGTGACGGAATTTTTGAAGAGCGTTATATCGAAAACCTCCTGCTTATTCCAAACTACAAATGTTGGCTCGTCACCTCAATTAGCTGGATACTAAAAGAATGTTTAAATAATAAATTCAAAAACTTACTCACCTCGAGTATTGATGTCCCCACTGCGCCATTGTATTATAACAGCAGCTTCCATCCTTCCCTGCTCCCCTTTATGGACCGTCCAAGGCGTGGGTTAGTCAAACAAGTGCAGTCCTTCTGCTCTGTACGGCTGATAAAATCAGTTTTGTAAGTCCCCTCCGTTCAAGCCGTACTAGCGACTGTCTGTCATAAACAACACTCACATATTAAAAATAGTAAAAAGAAATGAAATGTGCTTGTGCTACGACAAAATGTTTTTTTTTTTTTTTTTGTTAAATGTGCGGATTTATGCGGATTTATGTCGCTTTCAATTGGCATTTTCAGAATTTGCTCTCAGATTTCTGATTTTTCGTGCTCAATGGAACATAAAACGAGATTTCCCTTTCTTTTCATTTGTGGTGTTGTGTGTTTTAAGAGTCAGCTGTTCCTTAATTTTAATTTATGATTCTAAAAATCCACTCAATTTATGCTGATATCCATTGCAGCGGCCAAATTTAAATTTTTCTCTATTTTTCACAGACTTGTCTTCTAAAAGCGTAATTAATAACACACTTTAAAATTTGACAAATGTTTTGGCGTAAGTGTAAGTAGGTGTGAATCTCGCTCAGATATCGAGGTTCCCAAAATTGCTCTGACTCTCATTTGCGGCCAATGGAACTGGAAATCTGACAGCCAGCTAATTTCGAGAGCAGAAAAACTGCTCTGAATGTGAAAAAAGTGCCTTTTCGGTCCCAATGGAAAACGACATTGGGCAAGTTTAAGAAATATATCCGACCGGATGGCAATTCTAATGTGTAACCGATTTCCATTCATACTGTACCATTAAACTGACAGTTAAAAAATATATTACTCTCTCTTGCTCGTTCGCACCAAAACAGCAACTTCTTAGTCTACTTCCCCTCAGACAAAAAAAAAGTCCTTCCGCCTAACATCCTTCCAACCAATCAAATCCATATGTCACAAACTCTCAATGCGCCTGTACAGTCAGCATGCGAAAATAATAGAAAAAGACGACATGTAAGGAATGGAAAACAATATAAACCATACTAAGTGGGAGGGATGAAAATAATCATTTTTTGTTTGTCCCTTTTGCACCATCTCCTCTTCATTGGTTTTATTTCTTTTGTACCAACCATCATTTTGTGTTGTTTTTTTGTCATTTTTTTTTGGATTTATGTGCCATTTTGAAATGTTATTCATTTCTGTATTTCCATTGATGAAAAACGAGAAATAGGACAAAAAGCGACTCACGAAAAGACACATGACGCAAAAAAGGACAATCATTTTTAATTTTTCCTTTTCTCGTTATTCGGATACTGAACTGAACTGAGGACCGGCTATTTTTCTTCTCATTTTTTTTTTTTTATTATTTCGTTCATTTAAATTGTCGTTGTATTATTCAACCATTGTAAGAGCGGGACTTTATTTTTTATCTATATAATGGATCATGGATGTATATATATATATCAGCACATGCTGATGAAATCGCAAAAATATGTAGGTAGGTACGCGGTGTATTTTTCGTGCTTGTGACATCCACCAAAACTCAGCTCTATCCTTCCGATTGTATACATTTGAACAAAACGAATGGGAAAATGCCTTTAAACTTTGGCATCCTTTTAATAAAATAAAGGAAGCGGGCCCCCCGCCAGTAGATACACAGAGTTTGTACGGTATATGCAGCAATTCGTGGCTCTGAAGGCGAGTCTCTATGTATGGTATAGGTACGTACACCATACCCGCTAGCTAGCGTGGAGGTCTTTAAGCCAGCTATACCCGTCCGTCGGTTTGGCCAAACGTTAGATATAGATGGGAATTTTGTCTTGTTCTTCGTTTTATTTTTTTCTGTATAGAAGTACCCCCAACTCGCGAGCATACAGACACGGATACAAAACTCATTTCCTTTCGTCGGTTACACTACACGCGCACATCAAGGCGCAAACAGAATGGGGCATCTCCGCAATGTATCAAGAATGCACGCTTGTACCTATAGCTGTGAGTTGGTATATCTAGATTGCGGCTACGTGGATGCGGGGCGGTCTGTCTTACGCTTTTTGTAAATTCAATGTCCTGGGGACATCATTTTCATTTGCCCTAATCCTGAGGTGCTTATAGATCACTCCATTTTTTGCGTATCTCTCCAATACAAATTTTTCCAATTATAATTGTTATAGCTGTTCATATCTACGATGGATACCGAACGAACTAAAGTGGTGAGAGGTTAATCGCCAACGAAACAGTGTTACGAGGGTAGATTAAAGCAGAAGTCCGATAGAAGAGGTAATGGTTGTATATAATGAGTTCATGGTCCTGGTCTTAATTACGTTTTGAATGAGAGGTTTGTATATAGCAATTGTGGAATTGATGACAGTAAATTTAAACAAGAGCGCATTTTTAACCTAAAATAGTGACAGACGTGAAACAGTTCTCAAGACAAGTTCGGGTATAGAACTTCAAATTTAAATCAGGTGTTGAATCATAACATCCTTCAAATGCAAAGTAAAATACAATCCACTCCCTCTTGTTGCCCGTTCTTGGTCCAGTTAAGTTCAACATATACAATTGGCAGTGGGACAAATTGTCCCTGCTTGAGTATACAAATACTTCCGGCAAAGCATAGGTATAAATATAAATAATAATTTTACACATTTAATAGTCCTATACTGTGGAATTTAATTACTGGAAGGCAGAGTACCATCATAAGGTACTCTGGTCTATAAAATCAGGCGCCAATTTAATTCTCTGGATATAGTTTCAACAAAATCCATCTCCAAAGCTATAAACAATCTAAATCCTTTTCGTGCTGTGCTGCAAGCTCTTACCACTCTTTAAAAGGCGCCAATTTGCATTGAAATGCAAACATCATGCACCTGATTGATCAAATTTGTATCTGACCTCTGCAAAACTGCGAACTTTAAGGTAAACTAGACTCCACGTAAATAGCATAGGTTGAAGTTGTCGAGGGCAGTTGAAAAGTTCGTTCAATAAAAAATATCTAACACAGCTTCAAAGTCCTCCAGATAATTGAAACCAAAGACTTGGTTAGAATAGCATAAGCACGAGTTTACTGTAGCTTCGGAAACATTTAATTTTGAAGAGGGCTTCACAAATTTTTTTAAAGAAAGTTATTCCACAGTATGATTGATAGCCACTTTTTCAGTAGAACATTTCTGTCTTACATGTGGACGTAAGTCAAGGTTGTGTGACAAGGCAAACCCAAATATTTAAATTGCTGAACTATACCTCTATTGGTTCCCTATCTTAAGTCCAATTTTCACGAGGGCTCCTTCGAGATGTTGATTCAAAAACCATAGTTTCAGACTTTGATGTATTAACTTGCAAGTCCCACAAGTCACAGTAGCGCTTCTGTTTGTTGATCATAAGTTGCAGTGTCACAGGACCTTTACTGCCAGATCTCCAAACTGTATACCGCCCACCTGCAGAAATTCACATAAAAGAATTGGACTTAGAATGCATCCTTTGGAACACCCGTTTCAGTACATACTACTAAAACAATTTGACGATGCGCTTCCATTACAAAGTGTTAGAAAGAAACTGTTGATAAAGTCTTAAAAACTTCATAGACAAACTTAAAACTGATAATTTGCAAAGCAGTGAATTTATACTGACTTCTTGATGTGTTGAGAAGCCGGGATGAAAACTAGCCTGAAAGATACCTAATCGGTTGTTTCGTTGTTCGCTTCCACCCAATAAACTAACCCGTGGTATAAAATCTTAGCAAAATTGTTCCTCAACCAACTGAGAATAGAGATCCCTCTATAATTTTCGGAGTGACTCCTTGAATCACACTTACGAATGCACATATGCACTGAATATTGGGTGCAGCACAGCTTCCACGTCAAAGAATGTTCGAAAAGTCAATATCGTCCTTCGCTTAATTTTTTCAAAAAAAAAAAAAAAAGAATAGACTTAGTTGCACCAGAATGTCAGAAAAAATAGATTTACTATTACCGCAATCAAATTGTAAGAGCCACGGAACGGTTTATGATCTGATTAAACAAAATAAAAGTTAAATTATAATCGCAAATTAATTTTAAATTCTGAATACAATCACGTCTACCACAGAATTCGTCGTATTCGGTAATTTTCTACGAACCCCGAAAAAACTATCATAGAATCCGTTCCCCTACAACGAAATTCGTCGCAAACATTTTCCCCTGCGACGGATTCTATGATAGTTCTCCGATGAGATGAAGCGTACCTTATCGCATTGCGTGGAACCGCGTTATACCACTTACTTTTGACAGCTGTACGGCACATTTTTTCCGAAGCTCTCCGACAACTAATTGCTGCCGAATATTTTAAGAGTGGGAGCCGCAGCTATGAACTCAGAGCCCATGTAAACATATGCTTACATGGATTAGTGCAAAGAAATTCGAATAGCCGAGCACATCCTCGCCCATCAAGATCACAATTGTGACTACAGAGATTGCAAAGTGAGAATTCGCTCAACGTTCACAAAATAAAAATAATAACAAATTCGCTGCACAAAAAATCAAAACAAATCAAAACAAAAACAACGAAAAGAACAAGCTGGCGTCCTAGGGCGATGGGCTAGCTGTATTGTGCTGCAAACTCTGTCTGTATAGACTGAAACCGATAGTGTGTGCGATATCCAGTTTTCTACGAACTAAGTACAAATCAAAATAATAATATGTAACCAAAATCCATTATTTCATTCATTGGCTAAGGATTTTGGCTCCTTATACAAAATCGGTTTGTGTTTGTTTCCTGCTATTGCTTTGTTTGCTGGTCTGGGATGGGTTACAGTTAAACTTAGAATCTGTGCGAAACGCCTTCCGAACCTAGCCTAGGATGATACACTATTCATATGTATGTATTAATTATTGTCCTTTTACAAAATTCTATACCAAGAGGCTGCAAAATCTTCCTAATCGCTAATATAGGGGGACCTTTTCTTAAATTTGAACAAACTGAATTTTGTATCAATTTGTAAGTGTTCGTTGCTTTTTCGGCCTTTGTAAACCGTCGGCTGGATGCTATCTTGTTCTGAAGGCCATTTTTACGAATTAGAGTTAGGAATGCAGTCTTCATAATTTTGGGACGCTTTTTCGTTTGGCGCATTTTGGTGCATTTTGTTCTATCTCTTTTAGTTTTCAAGTTACAGAGAACTGTTTTGTTCAATAAGAGACTTTTGCCATGGCATTTTATTCGATATAACATAATCAACTTTATGTTTCCTCTATTTTTGTGTTTTTTTTTTTTCTATGTTGTTCAATATTGAGTTTTTTCTGTTCAATATCCACCAAAAATTTTACGAACTTGTTGTGACTCCATACAACTTTGTTCAATATCCAAAATGACTTTCTTGTTGATTTATAACTAATTCAAAATAAAACAAAAACAATTTCTGTGACTTGTTTTATAAACCAAATTGTCAAAAAAATTTCAATCTCAACCTTAAACATCGATTTCCCAACATTTTCGAAAATGGACATTGAAGAATATAGCATCCAGCCGACGAAATCGAAGTGTATGGCTCTTATTATTCTGTACTACTAAGGGGATACCTAATAACTAGGGTTCGGATTTTTATGCACTAAAGATCTCAAAATATGCGCTTAAAATTGCAAAATATGCATTTAAAATATGCACTTAAAATTAGTTAAACTTAATTTCGGTTCAATTTAAAAACACATTCTTTTCAGTCTATAAGAATACGTTCAATTTTTTATTTTTATTATTTAATAAAATAATAACTTAAAACGAGATCAACATTTAATAAAAAAAAAAAAAATTCAGTAAACGTAAATATAAACATATTCCTTTTTTAGTAAAAATAAATACTTCAAAATAAATTCCTTAAGTCCTTAATTTATTTGCATAGATCATGAATTTTTCTTTAAATTTTCGAATTCAAAACGTTGGCGATTCGGTCTTAAGAATGCCTTATACAACGAAAAAGATCTCTCGACGTCAACTGAAATTAGTGGGGCATTTTCAAGATTGTGCAATGAACAAGAGAAAAAGATAATAGTTTCAAGCTTCGTTTGCACTGACATAAAGAGGATATATTTTTACTGTCTAGTTAAATTTTTGAACAATATGCTCAGAAAATATGAACTAATATTATAAAAAATATGCAAAATATGCAAATATATAGTAAAATATGTACAACAAATTGCAAAATATGCAAAAATATGCACTAACGGTTAAATACCATTTTAAAGGAAATTTCTTGATACGTATACATGCATCCTTGCATCCAATGTGTTCATAAAAAAACATGCATTTGCATGGAAATCCGATCCCTACTAATAACACTACAAAATTTGAATGATATGCAGGTGATCTACACATTTCTGGGAACTAAAAACGATATGTTACTATACGTGTACCATAATCTCAACTATGAACTTTTCTTATGCTAATTATTGCAGTCTAATTCAAATCATGCTAATGCTAAGCACGCTAAGCACTTTTATTACCTGTCAATCCCTTTAACAAATTGTACTTAACATATACATTGTTTGTTTGAATACACTTTGTATATTTTTCTCTCTTAACTATACCACTTGGTACGGCAGATAAATAACTAATAAAAGCAGATCGAGCTTCTCTTAATTACTTCTTAACTCGTATTTAAAAACATCACTTCCAATTAATTTTGTACCGGTTTTTTGATGAGTCTAGTGTCGAGCGAAAAGAAACAGAATCCGGAAGTGTTGGTACTACTTTTAAGCTTGTATACTTTTTAACCAGACTGCTTACAGGAATGAGGTGCATTTTTTTCGACACCTGAAAGTCATACTCAGCAACTCCACCAGCTCAAACAGGGCAGTTTTTCTAAAGCAGAATTTTACTTATGGACTATGCTTTTTAATTAGGTGTTCGATACTTGCATTTGCCCTATGAATTCTCGGTTCTTACACTAACATTTCTCAGAATGTATTTAAATTTTACTAAACATAAAAAATCACGGGGCCCAAGAGCTGAAATAGCAAAACTATATGTAATATGAAGCTCCTCTTTAGTTTGGTAAAAATAGTTGTCAGTTTGCAAATGCATGTTTTTTTATGAATTGTTTCATAATTGTTGTCCATCAGCTAGGGACAGGGTATTTGGATTTCACAAATGGCCCTATCACCTTTCAAACTATCTGGGTGGCACCGAGAAAAATATTTTTTTTTTTCTATTACTAAAAAGTCCACACCGTTCAACGAAAATACCAGTTTTTTATTGCAATCTTTTCATTTTGTATACGCTATAGTGTACCCTATAACATAGTGTGTGTTGAGAATGCACTAGAAATGATTTAATTACATAATTTTAATTATTTTATTTATTTTTTATAGGCCAAATGCATGTGTTTTTCTTGTTGACACTTTGGGGATCTATTGCTATTTTTTTTAATTATCTGAACTCCGTAGCAGTAGTATCTAAACAGTAAGCACCTTATTTTTAACTAAAAACACAAACATTGTACGTATGCCCTTCCAAGGAAATATAAAACAATAATATTTGAAACTGGGTTTATACTTCTAAAAACAAAGCAAACAAATTCAAATACATACATGTACAAAAAAAAAAAAAAAATCATCCCCCATTTCCCACCCACTCTCATATCAATAATTCTTAGAGAAAAATCGAATAACGTCATGTCGGATATTTTGTGAACTAAATATCTAATTTTTATTCATTGAACAGCCATACAAATATGCAAAACCCATTCTCTTTTTTAAAGAGAAAAAATAGCTCCTTGTTCCTCCACAAGGGTTGTTTACTTTTAATCATATGAAACTGCAGTTTTTAGATGGTAAACAAAAAAAAAAAAAAAATGTGCGTCTATTTACTGGCTATTGAAAGCCGTTTACTCCGATCGATTATCTCTTAACCACTGCAAGCCCCATCGGGGCGCAGAAACGTCTACTCTCAGCCACCCAGCCTTAATGTTAAATGAACGCTTTTGTTTATTTTGTTCCGAAACGGATACTTCGATCGCAATTTGAGTTCAGATCAGATTTGACTTTCGTATCGGAATTTTTTCCGACCAGATACCTCGATAGGGGTGATAGTCTTTGGCCAAATTTTGCTGGGCATTTTGCATTTCAAAATAAACTAAAAAAAAAAAAAATGTAAAAAAACTGAATCTGAAGAAAAACCATTCGAATTCAATTAACGTTGAAGATAGTTTTTGTTTTTTAAATTTATTTATTTTTTTGTATAATTATTTCTTTCTGTACCTAGTGGCAAAGCTGCCAAAGAGACGCAGGATGTCTGAGATGAGCACAAGTCTAAAGAATAGTTGATAAATACGTTACATAACAAAGGTAGCATGTATACTGCGGTCCGCGTCTTGTAGCTGCGTTGTTAGTTACAGCCGCTATGTAATTTTCAACCTCGATCCACAACGAGCAAGCCAAACTATAATAAAAATCCGCCTCCTGATGTCTGCTGAAAGTTATTGGCTCTCTGCCCCTCTGTCAATATTTCTCTGTGTTCATATGCCCTTCACATCTCATCCCGATGCCAGCTTGATTTTAAATGTCAAATTTGTTATAATTTTAATTTAAAGAAATGATTAATGTCCTCTTTATTTTTTTTTGTATGACCGTGCGAGTACAAATGAAAGTATCCTGAGTCCCACACCTCTATAAATGTTTTTATCTGCGAAATATATATATAGGTACATACGCTCCATTAGCGTTAGAAGTGAAAAAATAACTCTTGGGGCAGTATATGGTATACCAAACATTTATACATACGTTAGTATGTACCTATAGTGCCTGCGTCTACACCTACTAAAAGGGTACTTTGAGCTGATATAATACAAAAAAAAAAAATAATTCCAAATGAGTAATTGAGGAGGGAGCGCTTTGAAGATCTCCTTTTAAAAATTGAAAAGAAGCTTTTAGTGGTATTAGTGGTAAATAATGAAAAGTTAAAAAGCCACATGAATGACAGTTTTTTTTTTTTTATTTTGCTTGCTTCTTTTTCACCGTACACAAGGACATTTCAAAGAGACCGAATGACTATGATATATCCTCATCTTTGAACAGGAACGTGTAGGGATAAAAACAGAATGTGGTTGTGTGTGTGTAGTAGAGCGTATCACCACCAGTCTATAGAGTGCTACGTATATTTTAGCGAAGGTTGTTAGCTGATATGTTTTTAAAAGAGGTAATGACTGTTAATTGGAAAACAGAATCCTCTTTACCACCGACCAGTGTTAAATTTTAAATATTGATTGAAAGGAAAAAATGAAAAGCACATCTCTGGCTCTTTATTTAAATTTTAAATCAAAGCTCTGTGTTAAATTTAGTTGAGTGGATGATTTAAAAATATGTCACGAAGCACGGATAGACACACTGTCCAGTTTGGAGAAGGCAACAAATCAACGAAAACAGACGTACTCACCTAAATATCCGAATGGATAAAAAAAGAAGTGTATTTAACAAATTCTCTGATTTATTTGAGGACTCAAGCTTAGTACGCTGCTCGAGCTAAATTTTCGCTCTCATACAAAATTTTCTCCAAAATTTAGCTCATCTAAGTTTAAGCGAACCCATTTACGAGTACGCAGGTCGAGCTAAATAATCAAACTTTTGTTTCAGAATGTACTTCATGTATCTGTCAAAATTGTGCGTGCCCATTTAATAGAGCGGCACATTTTCTCAAGCTAAATTTTGACAGATCGTTGTTTTCTTATGTTCTGTTGCGTTTTTGGGTTGCGGAGAACGGTAGAAGTAACCAAGGATGAGTTTTTTTTTTAATAAATAAATACCTAGACGAGGAGTACCTAGGTTCGGAAATGGTTTAAATTAATGAGAGTTGAATTTTTGAAGTAAGTTATTTTCAAAGAACAGCTCTTTTTTGTCACATTTATCCACAGCGCTCTCTATGTCAAAATTTAGCTATGTTTGTAGAGAAAAGTTGGAGACCAGATAAAATTTAGCTTAGCTCAAGCAGCGTACTAAGCTTCATACTCCAAAGAGTCCGAATAATGTAATACAATACTTATGTCACTTCATTCTTCTACATAAATATGTATGTGTTTTTTTTTTTTTAAAGTGATTACTTCTTTAGGCGCATTGGGCGCTTTTGAGATGGGAAGAAACAAATAAACTCGCGACATTGTAACTGACACCGCTGTTCTCTTTATATAAATAAGAAAAGGAGAAACACAAAGAAAAAGACATATTTATAAATCATAAGCTAAGTATTAAATAGACCGCCAACTCACGTGCACCTACCCGATTCCCCCCGCAAATTTTGAAAAGAAAATTCTATCTTAAATTTCGTATGCGTGAATACGTGTGAAACAAAAATAAAAAAGAATTCTAAATGGAGGGGGTACAATGAAATAATGACTCTGAGCAGTCTTCCTACATCGTGGTATTTCTACCTTTCTGTAGAAATGTTAATGTCTGTAAAACCTTCCGTGCGAAAGAGAAATAAAGCATAAAAATTGTAGAAATATTAGGAATCGGACGAAAAAACCTTCGAACTACATTGCAACACACTAAATTTCCATAAAAAAGGGATTTAACTTTCAGTAAAAATGTCTAGTACCAAGAAATAATCATTATAATGTTAACAAACTGCAATGTTTATACTGAAGGTTAATTTAATGTGAATTTCTATCCGAATAATACTAATTTTACTTTTAGAAGAAACATTTTTTTCCTAAACAAATCGAACGAAATTTGAGTTCGGTGAAAAGGGAAAAATGTCTACGCTTCGTGGGAAAAATAAAGAGAAGAGTGCGAGGCACAGTGACTGACAGTAGGGTATTTGGTAAGTTTCTATCAGCTGATGGGTGCGTTCCAACAGTTTACATTTTTTGTTTTATTTCACCACGAAAACATTTATTTTACAAAAAGGTTAATAACTAATGTAATCAAAACGGAGAAATATTCATTCCTAGGAATAAAATAATACATTGTTTTTGTTTTTGGTGAAAAATGATTTCGCCGGCGAATGTCGACAGAAAAAAGGCAACGAATTCAAATGGAAGAATTGATAAGGAATATTGAAATTTAAGGTATGTTGGGGTTCAGGGGAGAGATATGAACGGGTCAGGGAAAACTCCTTCTTCTAGATACTCTTGCATTGCTGCTATGAAGATGTCCGGTCTCTTTTGCCGTCTTAACCGCCTTATTTGGTATGCCTTCGGGTCCGGAACCTTTATTGATGCCTATCTGAGTTATTTTCTTAAAATTCGTGACTAATGTTTATTTTAAACTTTTTCAAGTAGAATTAATGAAGTTTTTTGTTTTTAATCAAAAAGAGCCCACAGAAAGAAAAGCCTTAAGACGAAACGATAATCAAAAAGGTCCCAAGACAAAATATAGCGGGTCCAAAAATGACATATGCTCAGGCAGCATCAATAAACAATCAGCAGAAAAAAAAGGTAAAACGCAAAGAAGAGCCAAACACTGGAATGGAAAACCTCATGAGACAAATCCTAAACAGGATTGGTTCCATGGAAACTCAAATAAAACGATATTAGATAGAATATCTTTGATAGATAGACAGAACATCAACAAAAGAGCTGTTACCAAAAGAGACATGATGAACAAATTAAAAATTCTTGAATGGAATGCTAACGGTAGCGAGAGTCGCAAGGACGAGATGCTAGCATCAGATAGATATATGTCTCATTTTAGAGACGCACAATAATTTTAAAATTCTTTTCCGCATATTTCACAAAAGATTAATCTTCAATCAGATCATTCCCCTATACTTTTAACACTTGGCGATAAAATAATAATAGAAGACCAAAGCCCAAAACTAGTTAATAGACTGACTGATTGGAATTATTTCCGACAGAAGTTGGAAGAAAGTATCCAACTATCGTCAGCTATTCAGCTATTCAAACAAAACTCTTATCCTTGCGAAATATGTGAAATTATTACTGAAAAGAGGAAAGAAAGAAAACGCTGGTAATAGAAAAGGGCGCCAAGCGACAAGACCCCACTTAAAAACTTAAATTATAAGCTCAGAAAATCTGTAAGAGAATTCAATCAAGACTCTTTGAAAACTTAACTCACAAGTCTTACAAATGATGCTAGTACCGTCTACTCGCTCTGGAAGTCAACAAAGAAAACGAACAGGCCAATAGATCACATTCCGCCAGTAAAAACACAGAGAAGTCATCTGGGCGAAAAACAGCCAAGAGAAATCGAACACATTTGCTGAGTATCTTGGAGGCGTATTCAAACCTTATGAAGATAAAGGTTATCAAGGATTCGAAGTAAGGTGCGAAGACGATAGACCTATTTGGTCGGTAACAGATAAAGAACTTGCCAAAGTAATTAAAGAAAGCCCCAGGGTTTGATTTGATTAAAGCAGAAATTTTGAAATAGTTTCCACGTAAATTTAAAAAAAAAACTAGCGCAGATTATAAACGCTGCATTTAAATTAAGATATATGCCAAGCAAGTGGAAAGTCGCGGATGTAAAAATGGTTCCAAAATCAGGTAAACCACCTAACGAAGTTACCTCATATCGCCCAATATCTAATCTACCAATGTTGTCCATTATATTCGAAAAAGTGCTGGTAAAATTTCTATAAAAAATAATAGATGAAAAATCGCTAGTCCCAATTCACCAATTTGGATTTAGAAATAAGCACTTGAAGAGAAAAATGTGTGCTCTACAGTTTTTCTTGATATAGCACAAGCTTTCGATAAAGTCTGGCACAAAAGACTGATACATAAATTACAAAACAAATTTACAAAAAATGCAGGTTTTCCAAAATAAAGTAGTAAGGAATATAGTTAATGCACCTAGGTTCATACGCAATGCCGTTCTGCAAGAGATCTAAATGTTGAAATGGTTGAAGTTGAGGTTAAGAATGTTTCTCGGAAGAATAGGCTTCCCAACCACGTAAACATAGAAATAACTGAACTTTTAAATAATGATAATGTAATCAGGAGATTGAGACGGATAAAACCTATTGATCTAGCTAGGGCTAAGAAATCAGGTATTGTTTTAAAACAAAACAAGTTTAGAAATCCGACAAACGGCGGATTTATTTGTTAAATTTATAAAATAAATTGCTGTTTAGTCGTACGACTAGGTGCAATCTTATTTGAGATGGCGAATGTCAGTTCCCGGGAGTTAAAGTGCATCACATGCAGAAGCATCCCTCGCGTTCTAGATCTGCAATGTCTTTCGAGGTTTTTTTACTTCCAGCGAATTCCCAACACAAAACACAAAAAAAATCTTGAATTTATGCATTTGATTGGATTATGAAAAGGCTGTTTTGTTTTTTGTAAAAAAAAAATGTTTTTTTCCTTTTTTTATATAAAGGGTTAGCCATCTAACTTTTTTTTTTCAACTAGTGCTTATTTCGCGAATGGTAACACTTAGCTCTTGTCTGATTTGACAGATAATTAGTTTTATACTTCCGCTGAACGAATATGGTTGTAAATATATATGCTTGAACAACGCTGGGAAATATTGCGACATTACTTTGAAAATCATGGTAATGTTGCAGAATGTGTGCAAAAACTGCGTACGGATTTTGGAAGAAGAGAAGCACCGTCAGCTCCGTATGTTCGTTTTCTTGTGAAAAAAGTAAAAGAAACTGGCATCCTCATCGATAAACCAAAGCGTGAAAAGCCAAAAACAGTGCGTACACATTGAAAGAGGCATAATTGGGCCATTTTTCTTCGAAAATGAGCAAGGAGTGGCGATCGTTATCGGGCCATGTTGAACGAATTTTTGTTCACAAAAATTGAAGAGGAGGATATTGGTAATATTTGGTTTCAACAGGACGGCACTACGTGCCACACAGCCGAAGCTACACTTGATGTTTTGCGCCCTGTTTTTGAAGATCGCATTATCAGCCGCAGAGCTGATGTCGTTTGGCCACCTCGGAGCTGCGATTTGACACCGTTGGACTATTATTTGTGGGGTGCCGTAAAAAATAAGTGTTACGCCGACAAGCCAGAGACAATTGACGCTTTAAAGGACAATATTCGTGAAGCCATTGGTGAAATACAGCTGCACATAATCGATAATGTGCTTAAAAAGTGGACCGATCGTGTAGGCTACTGCATGGCCAGCCGAGGCAGCCATTTGAATGAAATTATTTTCCATTATTAACCGGAAAAAAAGAAATTTGAGAAAATATTCAGTAGTTTTTTTTATAGCATTTTCAAAAAAAAAAAAAAAAAATTATTTGGCGGGTCCTGTATATGATCTTTTGAATCAGTGGTATTGAAATACTAACTTTGCCCCTGCTTTTTAGATAAGGGAAATATAGTTAAAAGTTTGAGATGGAGCAAAGTAACCCCGTCCCTTGGACAACTTTGTCCCATTTTTCAACCACAAAAAAAGAGTATTTTAATTATTAATTGAACAGTTTTTATCATAAATGTATTATCTCCAATCTTATTAATGAAACGGGATGGACAAAAAAAAAATAGATCAAAATTATTTGTCTACCATTTTTAAGAGGTTTCTAAAAACGGAGTAACCCCATGTTACGGTACTGAAAAAGATTGAAATTTTCAATACAAAAATCGACACACATACGTCGACGCTGTTAATGTTACAGGAAGACTGAGGAAAAGGCCTTGTCTTTCCACTAAACCACCAATCGCAGCGTAACAGTAATTACCTCGAACCTCCTGGGAAGATGCCTTAGAGTATTCGAAATTGTACCGAGTCGCTTGTCGAAGGAATTATGAACCAACTATGGCTTTTTCATGCCTTTTAGCTAAGGCTTGTTATTTCCAAAAAGGCATCTTTTGTTTATTTATTTATTTTATTTTTTTTTTTTGACATACTGACTTTTTATTTTTTTAAACATTATTAAAAAATCTTGGCCAAAAAGCAATTTTGCATGTTAACTCGGTCTTAAAGAATGTGTTTCCATTTTCAAACCCTGCCCATTTTGCAAACACTTTATCTACCTATCTTTCTTTAAAAAAAGTTCCAGCTTCCAAGTAAGTGGAATGAAATTGGAACCATTTTGAAAGCTGTTTGTTGTTTGTTTTATTTTAGGCATTATTTTATGGGAAAAAGCATCTTTTTTTTTTTTTTTTCAAGTTAGGCATTTTTTTGTCAAAATTGCTTGGCAATACACTTTTAATATTAGCTAATTTTTGGGTATGTAAGTTAAATTTATGAGGTACGTAAAAATATATTAATGAGCAAATAGTATTCAGGGCTTTCGGCAATTCCGAGGTGAAAATATTCCCCCCGACCATCTTTCGTTCCCTGGAAAATATTCTTCCTATCGCGAATTCATTTCCCCCATTGACAGATGTCAATTGTGATTTATAATTTATTCATTTGTCAATTATTAAGCTCATATTTGCGAATATTTTGCAAATAATTGTTTGAAACCAATTAATTCCGATAATTTGAATAATTGTAAGGGCGCGAATTGGACTTATTTGTATTTTAGTAAAGAAAGTGTTCGATTCGGTAACATAGAAAACATATAAGAAGCTTACAAAATGCACAGCGCAGCCTTTAGATTGCTGGCCGATGAACAAATGAAACAAGAAAAAATTAGTAAAAACTGAACAGAAGAACTTTAAGAGATAAAACCAATCCGTTAGAGTTAATACAGGCGTTGTTAGTAGAAATTAAATAGCGTTGCAATATATTTATTACATATTCGTTCTTTATTAAATTTCACCAGTTCTACAGGGTCATTAAACCAATGTCTAAGTAACTGCTGGATTTTCTCTCAGACAACCTCTCAACAATCAAAAACCCATTCACCACTCCTGCCCTCGTCAAGCTGAGATCATTGGAGGTCCAGTACTGTTCAGCTCTTTTTCTAGAAGATTCAAAAACTTAACATCCTCGTTGCTCCTATTCGTACTGAAACCGTTAGCAATGTCGCGATTATCATCGAATAAATTTACCATCATCTCCAATCATTGTTTTTGAGCTACACCTATTATTCTATTTTAGTACATTTTGAAAAAAGCACTTCAAACAAAATACTTGAATTGTTGCTCTCTGTTGATTGAAGTATACAAATCCTATGCCATTTTTTTTTCTCGCTTCACATAAACCAAATTAAAAGAAGGAAGAAAGCAAACGACTTCAAACTCCCACCGAAACTGCCTACGTTTTGAATTTCCACCTACAAATTTACGAAGGAAATATTCCGTGGGGAATTTTTTTTCACGATACCAATTTATTCCGGGGCAAGGTATTTCAAATACCGAATCTGAAGAAAAACCATTCGAGTTCAATAAAAAGAGAAGAACAATTTTGTTAATGTTTGTTCTTTATATACGTACTTAATTATGTGTATTTTCGTGGGAAATATCGTGGGTTTTTTTTTAAATGGCATGGGCAAGTCAGTCCGAAAAGTCTGGTATCACTGGCATGAACAGCTACAATTTCAGTAGCACCAAAAGAAGTTCGCTCTTTCCCTCAGTCGTGAACAATACAGCGGGATAGCTACAATTTTCGAACTCCTTATAAATGGGCTTGTTTTTTTCGCCATTTCGTCATTTTTCGTGTGCGTGTGCCCCCTTTGATTTACATGGGCACAAATACATGAATTCAAACTGAGCTACATTTAAGGGCAAATTTAGCTTGTAGGCAGTCTCTCTTTTTTTGTCTGAAGCTGTCAGTCTATTTAATACATAGTTTATGGTGCAGTCTTTCTTCGCATCGAGAGGAGCTACAAATTCATCGGCTTTCTCATTCTTCTCTATGTCTATATTGCCGGGAACCCAGGCGAGAGTGATTTCAAATCAATGACATGCTCTGACCATCAGTGTCTCCCTGCAGTCCACAACAGGCCCTGACGTAGACTTCTTAGATCACTTCGAATGGCAAATTAATACCTACTTGAAGTCAGCCCGCACTTTTTCTAAAATTAAAAACGTGAAATGCAGTTCGATAGACTTTATTTTGTAGTTTTTTGCAGCGATTTTTTTTTTCGTTTGTAGTTCAACCGTTAGAAAGTTAGATTATAGAAAAAGTATGGCTAACTTCACAAAAAAATTTAAGCTGCAATTTCGCTTAGATTCCATATAAAACAAAAACCATTAGGCTTATGAACACAATTAGATTCTATTAGATTGGTGAGGTGGAAAACTATTGAAAATAGAAAATTTCATCACTTAGATTTGTACCGTTTCGGAGATAACGCGGTTTTATATCGCCTGCTTAAATTACATATAATTTTTTTTTAGTTTGGTCAATTTTGGTATTTATTAGATAGAACATAAATGCTTCCTAACAACCAACTAGTTTTTGTCGTTTGTAGTTGTCCAGCATTTGAAATACCCGTCCCTTAAATCGGTCCGTGCGTAAACGTCCGTGCGTTTGCAACCACTTTCTTAAATTTTCAATAAATCCTTATCTATTGATAAGAGGTCACTTTTTTTTCTTCCACTCGATACATGTAATAGAAAGCATTAGAAAAAAATAGATTTACCTATTTTGAGTTGCTTAGTAACCGAAATATTGACCGAAGAAGTGTTTGCTTAACTTGTATCTAAATCTTCTTCTTTGTGATAAAATCACAAAATTTTAATTGTAGTTGATAGCCAGGAGGACAGATTTTGCAATAATTATGTTTTTGTTATTATAAATTGTTTAAAAGTGTTCAGTTTTTTATGTTATTCGAAGGAGTAGAAACATTTCTTGGATAAAATCGAGGTTTATTGATTGGTTGTTGTTGCTAATCGACAAATAGCGACTCATATCGATGGGCAGGGATGAATGGTTCGCGAGAATGTGTTTGCCGTTGTTTTGATGTTGTTGGGAAGTCCATATATGGATGCAACTCTGGGGGGATGCATTTTTTGACTTTAATTGGGTTTTATTAAGTAACGCTTGAGTTAATACGAACATTTTAAATGCAGTTATTCAAGTTAGGACATGCATTATGCACCAGTGATTTCAAATAATTTCTCTCTGCTGGAAATTCGGAGTTATTAATAGGTGCAAACTCAAATGTCCCTATATCTCCGCAATAAGACATTTATGAGGAAAAAGAATGTCACTACAAACAACTACAAACGATTTCGAATGCGACTACTTTTTTTTCTTATGCTTCTAACTTTCTAACGGTTGAACTACAAACGAAAAAAAAATTACTACAAACGAATGTCTATCGAACTGCACTTCACGTTTTTCATTCTAGAAAAAAGTGCAGGCTAACTTCACGTAGGCCAAATTAATCCCTAAATAAATGGTACAATAGGATTTTTCCAGTTCATTACCCAAGCCATAAACATACTTTCAGTTTTTCATCTATCTTTCAATAGAAAAATAATGATAGGACTTAAATTACATGGCTACATAACATCCACCAATTATTCTCAGAGTACAAGTACATCCAGGGATACCTTTACCTTATTAATAATTTTGCTTTCAATAAATGAGATTGCGTATGGTCTCTAACCACACATGTGTATATAGAGTATATATCTAACAAATAGGAAACCTGCCGCCGCAACAACAACATCAGCTAATAATGTCCTTTTTAATAGGTTCGCCTCTAACAAGCATACGAGTGTCTACATTTCGATACAGGCATGCCATACAATAATCGTATATATTCATGTGAAGTCCAGTGTTAGCATCAACATGATGAAAATATATCCTCAAAATGGATTTTTGAGCGGGATACGTTGAATAAGCACATTGTGTAACACAGACAGAATTTTAGATCCTAAAACAGCAACAGGAATATACTCGTGCACTTGTGTGTATAGCTTCTGTGCCAAAGCCGACAAACAAAGTTATATCATGCAGTCATAGAATAGCCAGATGTGTATTTCTATATATGTAGTCCTTGTATTAGAAATTTCAGGTACGTATATCTAACACATTCGTCTACATAGTTAACCATGATGTGAAATTTAAAAGCCTTGCAAGCCAATTACAGTCTTGGAAAGCAACTGATATAACTCTCGTGGATACCCTATATGTTTGACAAAAAAAAAAGCATTTTGTTTGTAATACTGTTACAACCTTTAACGTTGACTTTGGGAATGATGACCTTTTTCTTTAACTCCCCAATTTACGAAGCATCCGGAAGTACTGATAAATATTTTGTTTTCTTATACTGGATGTACATTTGAGAACTTATAAAATGAACAATGTAGGAACTATTAGAAAAATTTAGCTGATATCAGAAGAAATAAAGGAAAGGTTCCGTACTTCTTTGGAGTTGGAAATTGCGAAGATTTTTTTGCAGATGAGGTAAACTACATGAATGTAAGCGTAAGAGTAGAGAACACGCTTTAAGAACGACCGACAGGATGTTTGTGCCATAAAATAAGTATTAAATAGACCGTCAGCTCCCGCGCACCTCTTAAATTTCGCATCCGTGAATACGTGTGAAGCAGTTAATAAATAAAAAAATCCTAAAACGTGGAATTTCTACCTTTTTCTACAAATGATGATGCCCGAAAAACCTTCCGTACAAAACAGAAATAAAGCATCAAAATTGTGGAAATATTAGGAAACTGACGAATAACCCTTCGAACTACACTGCAACAGACTAAATGTCCATAAAAAAAGGGATTTAACTTTTACTAAAAATTTCTAGTATGTACCATGAAATAATCATTATAATTTTAACAAACTTAGATTTTTATACTGAAGGTTAATTTAATGTGAATCTTTTTCCGAATAATACAAATTTCTCTTTTAAAAGAAAGATTTTTTCATAAACAATTCGAGGGAATTTGCATTCATTAAAAAGGGAAAAATGCTCACGTTTCGTGCGCAAAATAAAAAGACTGAAAGTAGGGTATTTAGTTGGTAATCTAAGTTCAATTCAATTTAATTGCTTAATACAAACGTATAAAAAAACAACAATCAGGTAAACTACAGACTAAACACAAAATACAAATATTGAAGGTTAAAATCGCAAACATGAAACATAAGTGCATAATGATTTATTAAATATAAAAATTCATTAGTTAAAGGAAAATTGTGAAGCGCATTTTTAAGAGTTGCTTTGGTGCAATGTAGGTAAAATAAGCTGGGCAACATATTTGCTTTGCAAAGCATTCTTTTTAAAGGCCCGTGTTGGCCATAGTCAGTATGATGATGGGGACGGCAGAAAAATGGAATTGATCGTAAACGACGAGATCTGATACAGTAGATGTGGGGAACATAATATCAGCGATATCAGCGATGGTACTAAATTCAGCACACGACCCGATTATGGCCAATTATTTGAATTATTTGAATTTTATCCAATGTCACCACAGAACGAGCTGTCAGTCATCTGTCAGGTTGCTTGAGACCCATGGCCAGGCTTCGGATTCTAAATGTACTCCTATCGGAGTAGATCTACTTCGCTTTTCGCGGCATTTCTTAAATCTACTTCGTCACTCCCCTTGGGCAACAAACTACTTTGATTTTTTGTATAATGATGATTAATTATAATTATTATGTGCGAAGATTTACTTTTGAAATATGCTTAAAATTCGCTTCACGCTACCCAACAAAAGTTTGTCTTTCTCTCGTGTCAGACTTAGTCAAGTTTTTCCTATCCTTATCCGAGCATAAAAATACTGTCGAAGAATTCATGTTTAAGAATAAAACAGAGTACATGTTAACCTTATAGGTATTTTACCCCACAATAGTGCAGCGGCTGAAAGAAAATTCTCGAAAATTAATTCAGTGAAAAACATATTCCGAAATAGATTATAAATGTAAAAACAGTTAAAAATCTAATGTTCTAAAGATTTTTATTTGAACATCGGAGCACCGGAACACCACCGCTTAATTAATTTGTAAGGCAATATAAATTTGTTGATGGTAAATTTATTTTAAGTACATAGTTTTCATCCTTTATATATCATAACAATTACTTCCGGTACATCCCTTCCAGTGCAACGATTCTTGCCATAGCTTTTATCGTGTTCTTAGGAGTTGTATGTTTCAATGAAATGACAAATGGAAATTTCCACGAAAATCAACCACATTTGATTTCAAAATGGACCTTCGAAGTTCATTCAAAATGGCTGCTAGTTGGGAAAAATTGTTTGTAAAACTATTAGGTACCTATAGTAGTTTATCTTACTCATGAATGACAGCAGATTTTTGAGATTGGCCGGGTGCAACAGTTTCCTGATATGGCCTCCACTTTACTCTCAGTTAACAATATGGCCCAAATACTCCACATCCGGCTTCATAAAATTACACTTGCAAATGTTTAGACCATTCTTCGACAAACGTTCAAAACCGCATCTAAATTTTGCAAGTGCTCTTGAATATTATTTTCCTGTAACCAATGCGTCATCTAGGTATACAGCACAATGAATATCAGATAAAATTGCTTCCAATGTACGCTGAAATACTGCTGTTGCACTGGCGATACCAAATGGTAGACATTGGTATATTGATAAAGTACTTATGGTGTGTTCACCACTGCCAATTTGTTCAATTCCTCCTCTAACTCTATCGTCAAATATGCATCTGACATATCCAGCTTACTAAAGAACTGACCCTTTGCTAGCTTGTGAAATAATTTTTCGGCCGGCAGATTGGGTTTTGATCGAATTTCAGCTGTGTACTGATCGTTATCTTAAAATCTCCGCAGACTCAACCTGATATGCTTCCAAATACCTTCATCTGTGCTATTCTCAAGTTGTTAACGTTGAAACACTTTAACCTCTTGTTAACAACCTCTCTTTATTGAATGACAGCTTACAACTAACTCTAAAGCTAAAACTAAAGAGAGAAACCACCACACTAGGTTTGACGACTTAGATGTTCATGTGAGCATGTTTAAGTGTTTACTGATGATCATAATAAGCCAAATATACATCATCTCATTAACATAACAATTCATTAAAACTTATATGTTGATTTAAGAGAATAATGAGATAAGAATATAATTCATAGTTGGTACTGCAATATATAATTCAAATTAATTCATAAAAATTCAAGGTTTATAGAAATTTGGTTTTTTACCCATCCGACCCGATCTCGTGATGTACTCTGCAGGCTGAGGCAATAAATCTGGAGCGACATGGTTTGCATTGTTAAACGTCGATGGGGCATCTTTCATATTATCATTTTCTGTATTTGATTCAATTTCAGAGTTATTAAATTTTTGCGAGGCAGATGGAGTTCTCTCGCCTATAGTGTCATGTATTAGAATACATGGAGTGTACATAGACTTCCGTAAATGAAAAGTGTTTCGACAAATTGTACGATTGTTTTCATTTTGTACCCAGTATGACCTTGGCAACTCATGTTTTGAAACTACTCTTGCAGGCTTCCACTTTCCATTGTGTCCATACACTATATTTTCTCCTTGCTTTAGTTCCATTTCGCGACGTGGTAAAGATGGGTTATTATATTTGAACAGTTTTTCCTGACGTTGTTCTAATATTGCTTGCAAACAGATCTTGGTTTTTTATAGGAATCCCTGTCCACAACTCTCGGCTCATAAGCATTTCTGCTGGATACCCAATGCCGCATTGATTTTGCGGTATGGACGGCCCTCTCGGCCAGACCATTCGACTGTAGACATCGGGGACTACTAAATATGAAATCGAAATTAGATTTTTCTGCAAAACTTCTAAGTTCATAAGAATTAAAGGGTTGGTTATCAGAAACAATTTTTTGAGGAATTCCATGTATTGAAAAGATTTTGTTTTAAATTTGTATTATACATGCGGTCTTTTTACCTGCAATTATGATAAAGTTCTATCCATTTTGAATAACAATCGATTGCAACCAGATATGATTTTCCTTCAACGTCAAGACAATCCATTTCCAATTTCTGAAACGGTATTAGGTAGTGGATGTGGAATTAATAAATGCTTTTTATTTTCTGGTCTGTCTTTATAAAGCTCTAGGATTGTAAAACCACATCCTTTATTGTCTCCTCTTCGAATAGGAGGAGTGTGTAAACAAGATCCTTTAAGGGTATTTCCAAATCTACTAAAGAATCTTTTAAAAAATTCCTTGATAATGAGTCAGCTATGTATAAAAACTTGCCTGGGACATATTTAATTTCTAAATCATGTTTTGAGAGTTTTTATTTCATTCGCCGCAAACGAGTAGAGCTAATTTCACCCACATCCTTCCTCAATATAGCCACCAAAGGTTTGTGATCAGAGTGTACAGTAAAACGGTATCCATAATTAATATAATTGTTGAACTTCTGACAAGCATACACAACAGCCAACAGCTCCTTTTCGATCTCGGCATATCTCGTTTCAGTATCAGTTAAGCTTTTAGATGCATAGGCCACTGGCTTACCATCTTGTTAAAGACACCATCCCAAACCGTTCTGAGACGCGTCAGTTTGAATTAAAATTTCCTTGATTGGGCTAAAAACATTAAAAACATTAAGAGTTGAATGTTCGGCAAGGATATCTTTTAAGTCTTTAAAAACTTGAGCATGAGTTGATGTCCATTGAAACTCTGGCCACAATTCCCGAAGTGGGGCATTTATATTTGAAAAATTTGGTGTAAAAGCACGAAGATAATTGAACATACCCATAATAAGTTCAAGTTGTTTTCTATCCTGTGGCTCTTTAAGTTTGCTTATAGCTTCAACTCGACTTGGATCGGGACTAATCGTATCGCCAGTGAAAATGTGGCCAAGATATTTCACTTCAGTTACACAGATCTTTACTTTATTAAACTTTATCCTAAAACATTTATGCCTCGCGCTATATTAATTACTCGACTTATATTTTCATCATGTTCTTCCTTTGTTCTACCCCCTACTATAACATCATCTATATAAACGAATGTGCCGGGTAAATTACCAAAAATGTTTGAGTTTAGTTTTTAAAATTTCTCTGGAGCCGTCTTGATACCAAATGTTAGCACGTTGTATTCAAACGAACCAAATGGAGTGCTAAAAACTGTGAATTCTTTTGATTCGGAACATAATTCAAGTTGCCAGAACCCCTCCTTCAAATCAAAAACTGAAAAATATTTAAATGCCCTCATCTCATTACATTACATCTTTTAGATACACGTTGAGTGCACTGCGATCAAGGCAATTACTTTGTTTTCAACCTTAATATTTTCGTACCAACTCTTACAACCTTGTCGAATCCGATCAATTGAACTAAAACAGCCACCCAAATCATGATCATCATCAATGACCACCTCTACCGAATCAATATACGTCTCGTTACAATCGCTTCCTCCACCACAACGCATATTGTTAATATTTATATTATTATGATATCGGTCACACTTATCATACACATTGTTTGTAGTTTTGTTTGCGGAACCATGTTTTTGTTCTCCGCTAGCGTGTTTGTCTCTTTTCTTTATTACATGCATAGGTGCTCTAGAATGAAACTTGTTTATTAATATTATTGAATTGATTATAACAATTCTGCTGTTGTCCTTTCTGCTTGGAAATTGCTGCAATTGATGGTCGTTCAGCCTGCATTTGTTGCGCCTGCATGCTTGCTTGCTCAGCTACACGGCAAAGTTCTTTGGCTTTAGCAAGATCTAGACCATAAGTCTTCAACAACTGCAACCGTATTTTGTGCTCTACAATGCCCATTACTATTCGGTCCCTTATTATCGATTACAGTTTTCTGCTAATTTCACGATGTCCGATAGAAATTGCTCTAATGGTTCTGCTTCTGTCTGACTTCGCCAGAAAAATAGATAGTAAAAGAAAACAAAATTAATTTTGTATGGATTCGTTTTACGTATGGCTATAACCTTATACTTCGGAGTAAGACTGATCTTTTTGAATGCGGCATTTAAAAAAATTATAGCGTGATATACAGACATATACTTCGCACTTGAAATAACTGGATAGCTTTTCAGTTAATCCCACATATGGTTCCAGCGTGAGATTAGAAGCTCCATACAATTTTCTTAAGAGCTTCAGCTCCAAGCCACGACAATAAATGAGATTTTTTTATTTTCGCATGAAACACCATTAGGCCGTTTAGTGTTGCTGCAATTGCTGTTCGTATAAATCCCAAGAGCACTTCTCATTAAAAGGAATAAAATGGTGGGATATGGGGAGACTTGTAAACACAAGGAACACCTTAGGAAACTGGGTATATCTGAAGAAGGTCTCTGCAGATTCTGCGATGAGTCCAGTGAAATCCCAGAACACTTGTTGGGATCTTGTGGGGCACTGACCCACAAAAGATTGAAATACTTTGGCAAGTACCAACTATCTGATGAGGAAATACTGTCACTGGAGCCAGCTCTCATCCTTAGATTCTTAAAGGAAACAGGACTGGAGAGAGTGCTATAGGAAAGATTTCCTCCGCCAAGGAGAAAGAAGAGTCCAAGAACCTCTAAAATGGTTCCGAAAGGAATCATACTGTGAGGGAACTCTTATGAGGGAACATACCTCTCTGAGGCGTAAGCAGGGGGTGCAACAGACCAAAGGTCGCAGTACAATAACCCCTTTCACACAATAACAATGGTGAGCGGTTTCTGTGCCTTGATTTTGTGCGGCTTTTTTCCGCAATGTCGCTAGGGAACGTTCCGAATTCGATTTGAATTTGTAATGTCGTTTTCCATTGGTCTCACTGCCAAAAAATAATCTACGGCAGCTATCAACTATGAAATATATAAACTACACTTGTGTAAGTGCTTCTTGAGTGGATTCTGGCTTCAAATCCAGAAGCGAAATTCTCTCCTCAGAATCACCAGAAGAGTATTTTTTTGTGCCAATGGAACGGTTTCAGAAGTGATTTTTTCGATTCCGGACTCTACCGGATGCTTTTTTTGCCCAAACGACATAAGTGAGCCGCGCGCTGTGACCAGCGTGACCGTTGTGCGACAATTTGGTACTTTTTTCGACGACCCTGATGCAATTTGTTGCTACTTTTTCCGTTTTTTTTTTAGGTTGAAAAGGCACTTCGCAAATTTTACAAAAACTGTGATTTCTAAATGTATAACTTTAAAATGTAACGCGGCTGTCTATCAGAACACTATTTTGTGTTAAGAGAGCCAATACTTGTTGAATATTGTGCGAAAATTCATAAATTGCAGAGTAGCCTAACAAATTACACGTTTTTCTTTCACCGCTCTTTTTTAGTTGCTCTTTTTCAGAATTTTGCAACAATCTCCTTGAGTGTTAGAGAAAGGCTATACATTTTAGTTTTAATTTTACAAAACAATAAAGACTGAAAATATTTCACTCTCACACAAAGCAAAAGAACGAAATCACATTAGAATTAGATGTCCTTAAGATTGTTCTTCGGCTGAGCTAGACTACTACGCAACAGTAGATGCAATTCGTCAAATGACAAATTTTTAAATGCAAACCATTTATCCATGATTTTCATTTCATTTTTAAATTACAAATATTAATCAAATATTGGTTGGAAATTATATATCAACTCATTTTTATATCTTCTTTTTAAGATCTCGTTCAATTAAGTTTTACAAAGTCCCAAAAAAGGGGACGGTGAAAGAAAAAAGTGCCTTTATCTGACGCTACTCTGCAAATTTAGAATTTTATCACAATATTAGACAAGTATTGACTATGATGTGATGGGAAGCCGCGTTATATTTTAGACATATTTATTTTGAAAACTTTTTAAAGGACTATTCACATGAGTGCGAATTACCATTTGAATTGCGAACAAATGAGTTTACTTGTATTTATGAATTGAAAATTGAATTTTTTTTTTGTCCCACAAAAGCATTATATATAATTAATCTAACATCTAATCTGAAAAAACCGCATCTCAATTGATTTCAATAGCTAAATTTAAATTTACAGCAATTTTCCCGTAAACAGGCACACTTCACATAAATCCATCGCTATCCAAAAAAAACCATACGAATGAAAAATTCGTATTCTGACTCAACCTTGAACAATGAAACTGATTCGCGGGTATCCGCAAATAGCTCGCATGTGAATCTCATGTGAAGTCCTTAAATGTGCCTTTTCCAGCTAATAAAAATAAACAAAGGTACAAAAAATTGCATCAGGGTCCTCGAAAAAAGTAACAACTTGTCGCACAACGGTCACGCTGTTGTCAGTTGTTCTCAGCCGACATCCTTCTCGCTACCTTAATAGGTTGCGTATGGGAAAGCTCGCCTGCAATTTCTAGGAACTTGCCCCCTTTAGAGGAGGAGATATTGGCAGTTGTCAGGTCTCAATATCACTCACACATTTACAGAATCCGCATATACGTGAATCCTTTCCGCAACCGCCATTTCGGAAAAAAACAAACAAAATCAAGGCACAGATCTTTGGACACTTGACTCATTTTTACTGCTCATTCGCTTAAATAAATTTTCTAAAAATGCATTTTGGTTAGTTACCAGCAAGCAAATTGCATTCGCGAGACCCTCACTCATAGTTGATAGTAAAATTAATCACTCAAATTAATTATGTAATGCATGCAAATTTAAAACTACCCAATTTCTTAAATATATAATTCGGACCGTACCTAATTCTCGTTGCCATTTTGTTACGTTCTATAAACGGCTAAGAAACAACACAACTTTTCGTTATAGAAAAGAATTAAAAAATTTAATAATTCAGTTTGGGTATAACATAACATATAGCGTTTTATATAAAATTAAAATTAGTTAAGAGTTAGGACTGCCGATAAGGAGAGCTGGTGACGAACTGGTTTGTAAGGGAGTTGCATGCAGGTACATAGAGTGGTTTGTATGCACATTGTAGATTTTGCATGATGGTTTAGTGTTTGTTTGTGTATGGTTAATACGCCTCACAAAGACAGAATATTTTCCAGCTGTTATCGCAGCTATAGTTCTTATCAACAAACGTCGTCTATTTCCAATGCGACTTTCGCTGTCATGTCGTACAGTTTAAATGTAGGTATCCAATGAAACTGACAGAGAGGAGAAAATTGACACCCACACACAATATTTGTTTTTCTTTCTTCTATGACACCAAATAAATCACAACATTTGTTACAGATAATTCACTACTCTAATGGATTTCGGGCAATAACATGTCGAACGGTTGCAATGTCTTTTCATTCTTCATGTGCATGTGCTAATGCACTAATCCCCTTTCAATTACAGTAATTTTTTGAATATATGCTTTGTCCTATATTTCGAGGTGTCAAATTATCACCCAACTAGCCCATATGGCCGTGAATATTCCTTGCCCTACACCGATGTCACTGTATTGTAATAGGGGTTGATGAATATAAGTATGTATGTTGACAAGCAGGATTTTTGTTTCTCTTTTCCATGTAAGGGTTATGATGTAGAGTAGGCAGTGTTTTTCAATCTTTTCAGAATAACGACCCCTTGAGCAGATAAAACAACTTATTGCGCATTTCACTGTTGTGCCTCAAGCTTATCAAGCTGTTTAAGCTAAAATGTAACTCCCATACAAAATTCTCTTTAAAATTTAGCTGAGCTAAATTTAAGCGAATCCCTTTAACCAAGTGGTACGCAGCTCGAGCTAAATAATCAAAATTTTGTTTCAGAATGTATACTTCATGTACCTGTCAAAATTTAGCATGCCCATTTAATGGATCGGCACATTTTCTCAAGCTAAATTTTACAGATCGTTGTGTTTTTGTGTTGCGAAAAGTAAGCAAGGATGACCAGAAACAGTTTTCTGTGACATTTATCCACAACGTACTCTAAGTCAAAATGTATCTATAGGATTCTAGCCGATGTTGGGAGAGAAGAGTTGGAGATCAGCTTAAATCACTTTTGCCCTAGTGAAAATTTGGGTTTAACTTGCATGGCATTAACCTGTTTTGGAACAACTTCCCAAGGTAGCTGCATGAATTCTGCTGTCAAAAATATTTTTCATGTAGAGAAAATTAAACAAAAAACCTGATATGTGAATGGATGATCATTTTTTGGCACCTAAGATGGATAAAGAACAAGTAAAGCTATTTAAAAAACCATACACAGCATTTATTCCTTATACATTTATTTTTATAAATTCATTGGCAGTTTATTTGCTATTTAAAAATTTCCCCCCGGCAACCATCAACAACATCTATTCAAAGTTCACAGGCAGGAAAAATAGAGAGAGGCTGGCATTCAAAATTTGCGGGGAAAATAGGGTAGATGCACGGAAGTTGATCCCCTAGTTTGGATCCTCTTTGCAGGCGACTCGGTAGGATCTTCGAATACTCTAAGGCTGTTTTCCTGGAAGGTTGGTTGTAATTACTGTTACGCTGCGATTGATGGTTTGGTGGACAGACAAGGACTTTTTCTCAGTCTTCCTAAAAAAAACCAATAACAGTGTCGCTTCTTTTGTTTAATTTTGTATTTCTATAGTAAAAACAAAATTAAATCGTATTCTTAAAAAAATACATAAAAATAATAATTAAGAAACTAGAGTTCAAATTAAAAAAAAAAAAATATTTCACATCTATGCTTTACCTTTTTTATTGTTTGCAGAATTTTGAACCATCCAGAACTTAGACCACAACCCCAATATTTTATAAAAGTATCAATTTATTAATATGTGAACATAGAAAGTTCCCGTTCACTTTCTTAAGTATTTATTATATAATGAGTAGAATGAATGTGCCATAGATGTGGACAGATAAAAATCGTGCGTAAAAACTGATAAAATTAAGTTACAAATTTCCCATACAAAACGCTTATCAGTTAATTGAAAGCATTTGAGTTATGTATTCAAATATTGTATGTTAGAACCTATTTGTGATGGAGCGCCTGATTTACCCAAAGAGGAATGGAATTTACATAACCTTCCATAGGTAAATCCGGAAGGTACACTGTACCGTACCTATACCGTATACAAAATGCAAGGACTGCAATAAAAAACTGGTATTTTTGTTGAACGGTGTGGACTTTTTAATCATAATTTTTTTGGTGCCATCCAGATAGTTTGGTAGGTGATAGGGCCATTTGTGAAATTAAAAATACCCTTCATCAGCTAGCGACAACAATTATGAAACAAACTCGCAACTATTTTTACCAAATTTAAGGGTAACTTCATATTACACACAATTTTGATATTTCAGTATTTGGGCCCTGTGATTTTGTATATTTGTTAAAATTGAAAGGGGTGAAACATTCTGAGGAATGTAAATGTAAAATCCGAGAATTCATAGGGTAAATGCAAGTATCGAACACCTTACTAAAAACAAAGTCCATAAGTGAATTTCTGCCTTAGAAAAAATGCCGTTTGATTATTCTTGTTTCTTGAATCTTGAAGAATATTTATGTGAGTTAAAGTTTTTAAAAAGAGTATAGAAATAATTAAGAGAAGCTCTGTTGTTATTTATCTGCCGTACTAAGTGGTATAGATAAGAGAGGAATATATATAAAGTATCCTTCAAACTACATAATATATGTTATATGTACATGTTGAATACAATTTGTTAAAGATATTGACACGTAATATAAGTGCTAAGCGTGCTAAGCATTAGAAGGACTTAAATTAGGCTTCAATTATTAGTATAAGAATAAAGTTCATAGTTGATATTATAATGCAAGTTCCAAGAAATGTGCAGATCACCCACATGTCATTAAAATTTTGTAGTGTTATTAGGTATCCCGTTAGTAGTACAGAATACTAAAACCCATACACTTCGATTTACTCAGAAATACCGAAAAAGAAACGTGCAGTTATAAATTGATGCAAATTTAAGAAATGTCCCCTAATAACTATAAGCGGCAAGGAAGATTGTGCAACCCCTTGGTGTAGAATTTTGTAAAAGGAAAACAAAATAAATACATCCATGAATAGTGTATCATCCTAGGCTAGGTTCGGAAGGCGTTTCGCACAGATTCTAAGTTAAACTTTTTGTTTTGATTTTTTGTGGCGCGAATTTTTATATTATTTTTATTTAGTGAACGTTGAGCGAGTTCTTACTTTGCAGTCTCTGTAGTCACAGTTGTGATTTTGATAGTGGAGGATGTGCTCGGCTATATGCGATTTTGTTTGCAATAATAAATGTAAACATGTTTACATGAACTCGGAGTTCATAGCTGAGGGACATCCAATCTTAATTTTTTTATTTTTTTTTGTTATTGAAGGTGAAAATCTCGAAAGACACAATGGGATTAGAAACCCAGAGTAGTGTGGGACTCTAACCGCACTAAAAACACTTCCTTAATCATGACCAATCCAAGAAAGATCTACAAATGATTTTAGTTTCAATGTTCAGTTGCGTTTGAGAAGGTATTACAATTTGAATACGGGCTCTCATTATTTAGATTATAAGGTCGTGAGGTTTAATTCTTCTTAATCTACGAATATTGTATCGTATATTCAAGGCGTCTTCTATTTCAGGATTAATACGCGTACTTTTTAAGATCAATCTGCAAATCACGATGCATGTCATTATTTTTTTAATATATCATGGGGTATTAACTATTCCCCTCAGGACTTTGTTTTGGAATGTCTGTATTATTTTTACATTTGTTTTCTCTGTACAACACCATATTTGGATACCATATGTCTTAACAGGCTTCGGTATCTGGTTATATAATAAAATTTTATTCCCAATGGACATTTCCGAATTATGTCCTAGCAACCAATAAAGTTTTCTATATCTAATATTTAGCTCTTTTACTTTCTTTTTCACATGTTTCTTCCATTTGAGTTAAGCATCTAGATTCATACCCAGATATGAGGAACTATTTGGTTATTAATAACCACGGGAAGATTTGTTATTTTTTTATTAGTAAAATTGATACGGGTGGACTTTGACTCGTTAAGTTTAATTTGCCATCGTTGCGCCCAATCACATATCTCATTAACTGCATTTTGCAGCTTTTCTGTTGCTTTAGCCGTGCATCTATCAGTTGATAGAAGAGCAGTGTCGTCTGCGAATGTAGCTGTCGTCGTATAAGTCGTATTTGGTATATCACTAGTATACAGTAAGTACAAAACACTTCCCTGTGGAACTCCTGCTTGTAGTTCTTTAAGTTCAGCATATGCTGAACCATAGCGAGCTCTTAAGAATCTCTTTGAAATATAAGATTTAAGTATCTCATAGTACTGTCTAGGTAGATCCTTATGAAGTTTATACTCTAAGCCCTTATGCCAGACTTTATCAAAAGCCTGTGCAACGTCTAAGAATAATGTAGAACAAATTTGTTTCTCTTCTGGTTATTTTTCTTAATATTAGTTATACGATGAACTTGGTCTATTGTCGAGTGCTTATTTCTAAACCCGTATTGTTTCTTTTTCTATGTTGTTTCTTTTTGCGACTTGGAATGCTAGTGATCGAATGTCTCCGCGAGTTAAGCCCCAAAAGCGTGATTCCATTTCCCGGATGTATCTTACCAGCTCCAATTCCATTTCCTGGCTAAAAATAGGCTTACGTCCCAAAGGCGTGGGTAAAATATCGCTAATGGATTTATCACTACGAGCTGATCTTTGCGAATGGAACTCCAAATGTCTTCGATGCCAAAAGTATACCCATTTTTCCTTCTCGGACTGCTAGAATAGCCATTCTCATTTCTTCCGCATCCCATTTACGTATCTCCCCTTTTTTTTGCATGATCTGAAATGAATTGTAAACATATTTTTACTAATTAATAATTTGGTGGGTAATGTGATATAGTATATCACTTTACCCAATTTTAACTATATCACATTAGCCGCATTTGGCTTTTGCAACAATCGAGAGATTTTTTTAAATATATACTTCATCGAATTAAAAACTCACCCAATATACTGTCAGCTCTCTTCACACACAAACAAAATTTATCGCTTCAGTTTCTAATTCTGCTAAAATTTTTGCTGAAATACCACAAAAAGCTCACACACAAAAAAATGTTGTCTGTACACCTGAGACAATATCGATGCACTGACATACAACACAATGAGCGCGAGCGCGCCAAAAGCTGCAGCACGTGTTCTTCTCCATTGCCGTCATGTTGTTTTTTGTTTTTTTCGGAAAATAAGCTACTATATCACATTTCCCGACCATATTACAATACCCGAAGTTACTCTACCTTGTTTAGGTATAACTATAATTTGTGCTATCTTCCAGTGATGTGGAACATATCTTAGCTTAAAACAAGCATTAATTAAAAGCTTAAGTTTAACCAATGCTATGAAGGGTAGTTCTTTCAGGATTTGAGCAGTTATTAGATCATAACCTGGTGATTTTCTATTAGAGAGCTTGTGGATACATGTGCTAATCTCTTTTAGCAAAACGTAAGCGATTACGTCTTCATCTATTCTATCAAGGAATTCAAGACGTTCGTTTGTCACACTATAGGTGGAAAAGGTTTAGGTTAGGTTTGGTTTATGGGTGGGTACGGCAAAAGCGAGTCCTGCCGCAACCCACTTAGGTCCATGTGGACCCATTGTGATGCCCTTATTGGGGGGTTAGCCGATGTTGTTGGCGTTAGCGTTGTTCCCTCTCGGTTACTCGACCTTGTCCAGCCATCCTGATGTGTTTATGAACCTGTAAAGATTAGATAAAGAGACATCTGAAAGTTCATGTATGTCATGGAAGTAATATCTTCCAAGTGTTCTATTCCTCAAGTGATAGAGACTAGGGCATTGATAGAGGAAGTGAGGTGCGTCCTCGTGTACCTCCTCGTCTCCGCAACCCCTGCATACATCGTCATTCTTGAGTTTCATTTTCATAGTGTGGTATCTTCGGAAGTTGTGACCCGTTAGGGCCCATACCAGTTAATACATAGACGTTCTATCAAACTGGAAAAGGATATCTTGTCATTTGCCATTTTCTGCGAGCTCTTCTCTTTTCTAATATAAGCTCCCTAATATCTGTGGGATATTTAACCGATGCTTGTTTGTGTTGTTGACAAGTTGGTGTACTATCTTCTGCTGCCTGTTGTATATCGGCAATGAATTGTTCGACTTCGATGTCAATATGCCTTGTTGTGACCAGTGGAGATCTAAGGTTAATAAATCGTTCGAGTTATTCTTTAAATTTACACCAGTTCGTTCTTTTATTGGTCTTTCATTGTTTGTTTGTTTTATTGCCATGCCATTGACGGGTGTATGATCGGATGACAAATCATCACTGTTTTCCACTTTTAGTTCATTTCTATTGATTCCTTTCGTTATGTAGAAGTCAATAAGGTCCGGTATTTTCGCTGGGTCTCACTCCCACTCTTAATGCGATTACTGAATAAATTAACAACATTCAACAAAACTGTCAAAAAAAGGGTAAAAAACGAAAAACAAATTTTAAAATACCAAAAAAAAAATTTCTTCAAATCGACTTAAAACCGACTTTAATAAATTCTTACATCAATGCGATCACTGAATAAATTAACAACATTCAGCAAAACTATCAAAAAATGGGTAGAAAACGAAAAACAAATGTTAAAATAACAAAAAAAAATTTTTCTTCAAATCGACTTAAAACGCACTTTAATAAATTCTTACATCAATGCGATCACTGAATAAATTAACAACATTCAGCAAAACTATCAAAAAATGGGTAAAAAACGAAAAACAAATGTTAAAATAACAAAAAAATTGTTTTCTTCAAATCGAATTAAAACCCACTTTAATAAATTCTTACATTAATGCGATTACTGAATAAATTAACAACATTCAACAAAACTATCAAAAAATGGGTAAAAAACGAAAAACAAATGTTAAAATAACAAAAAAATTGTTTTCTTCAAATCGAATTAAAACCCACTTTAATAAATTCTTACATTAATGCGATTACTGAATAAATTAACAACATTCAACAAAACTATCAAAAAATGGGTAGAAAACGAAAAACAAATGTTAAAATAACAAAAAAAATTTTTTCTTCAAATCGACTTAAAACGCACTTTAATAAATTCTTACATCAATGCGATCACTGAATAAATTAACAACATTCAGCAAAACTATCAAAAAATGGGTAGAAAACGAAAAACAAATGTTAAAATGACAAAAAAAAATTTTTCTTCAAATCGACTTAAAACCCACTTTAATAAATTCTTACATCAATGCGATTACTGAATAAATTAACAACATTCAACAAAACTATCAAAAAATGGTTAAAAAACGAAAAACAAATGTTAAAATAACAAAAAAATTGTTTTCTTCAAATCGAATTAAAACCCACTTTAATAAATTCTTACATTAATGCGATTACTGAATAAATTAACAACATTCAACAAAACTATCAAAAAATGGGTAGAAAACGAAAAACAAATGTTAAAATAACAAAAAAAATTGTTTCTTCAAATCGACTTAAAACGCACTTTAATAAATTCTTACATCAATGCGATCACTGAATAAATTAACAACATTCAGCAAAACTATCAAAAAATGGGTAGAAAACGAAAAACAAATGTTAAAATAACAAAAAAAAATTTTTCTTCAAATCGACTTAAAACCCACTTTAATAAATTCTTACATTAATGCGATTACTGAATAAATTAACAACATTCAACAAAACTGTCAAAAAAAGGGTAAAAAACGAAAAACAAATTTTAAAATACCAAAAAAAAAATTTCTTCAAATCGACTTAAAACCGACTTTAATAAATTCTTTCATCAATGCGATCACTGAATAAATTAACAACATTCAGCAAAACTATCAAAAAATGGGTAGAAAACGAAAAACAAATGTTAAAATAACAAAAAAAAATTTTTCTTCAAATCGACTTAAAACCCACTTTAATAAATTCTTACATTAATGCGATTACTGAATAAATTAACAACATTCAACAAAACTATCAAAAAATGGGTAAAAAACGAAAAACAAATGTTAAAATAACAAAAAAATTGTTTTCTTCAAATCGAATTAAAACCCACTTTAATAAATTCTTACATTAATGCGATTACTGAATAAATTAACAACATTCAACAAAACTATCAAAAAATGGGTAGAAAACGAAAAACAAATGTTAAAATAACAAAAAAAATTTTTTCTTCAAATCGACTTAAAACGCACTTTAATAAATTCTTACATTAATGCGATTACTGAATAAATTAACAACATTCAACAAAACTATCAAAAAATGGGTATAAAACGAAAAACAAACGTTAAAGTAACAAAAAAAAAATTTCTTCAAATCGACTTAAAACCCACTTTAATAAATTCTTACATTAATGCGATTACTGAATAAATTAACAACATTCAACAAAACTATCAAAAAATGGGTAAAAAACAAAAACAAATGTTAAAATAAAAAAAAAACAATTTCTTCAAATCGACTTAAAACCCACTTTAATAAATTCTTACACTAATGCGACTACTGATTAATTAACAACATTCAACAAAACTATCAAAAAATGGGTAAAAAACGAAAAACAAATGTTAAAATAAAAAAAAAAAATTTCTTCAAATCGACTTAAAACCCACTTTAATAAATTCTTACGTTAATGCGATTACTGAATAAATTAACAACATTCAACAAAACTATAAAAAAATGGGTAAAAAACGAAAAACAAACGTTAAAGTAACAAAAAAAATTTTCTTCAAATCGACTTAAAACCCACTTTAATAAATTCTTACATTAATGCGATTACTGAATAAATTAACAACATTCAACAAAACTATCAAAAAATGGGTAAAAAATTAAAAACAAATGTTAAAATAACAAAAAAAAATTTTTCTTCAAATCGACTTAAAACCCACTTTAATAAATTCTTACGTTAATGCGATTACCGATTAAATTAACAACATTCAACAAAACTATCAAAAAATGGATAAAAAACCAAAAACAAACGTTAAAGTAACAAAATAAAATTTTTCTTCAAATCGACTTAAAACCCACTTTAATAAATTCCTACGTTAATGCGATTACTGAATAAATTAACAACATTCAACAAAACTATCAAAAAATGGGTAAAAAACGAAAAACAAATGTTAAAATAAAAAAAAAAAAAAAATTTTCTTCAAATCGACTTAAAACCCACTTTAATAAATTCTTACATTAATGCGATTACTGAATAAATTAACAACATTCAACAAAACTATCAAAAAATGGGTAAAAAACGAAAAACAAATGTTAAAATAAAAAAAATAATTTTTCTTCAAACCGACTTAAAACCCACTTTAATAAATTCTTACACTAATGCAATTACTGAATAAATTAACAACATTCAACAAAACTATCAAAAAATGGGTAAAAAACGAAAAACAAATGTTAAAATAAAAAAAAAAAATTTTCTTCAAATCGACTTAAAACCCACTTTAATAAATTCTTACGTTAATGCGATTACTGAATAAATTAACAACATTCAACAAAACTATCAAAAAATGGGTAAAAAACGAAAAACAAACGTTAAAGTAACAAAAAAAATTTTCTTCAAATCGACTTAAAACCCACTTTAATAAATTCTTACATTAATGCAATTACTGAATAAATTAACAACATTCAACAAAACTATCAAAAAATGGGTAAAAAATGAAAAACAAATGTTAAAATAACAAAAAAAAATGTTTTCTTCAAATCGACTTAAAACCCACTTTAATAAATTCTTACATTAATGCGATTACTGAATAAATTAAAAACATTCAACAAAACTATCGAAAAATGGGTAAAAAATTAAAAACAAATGTTAAAATAACAAAAAAATTTCTTTCTTCAAATCGACTTAAGCCCCACTTTAATAAATTCTTGCGTTAATGCGATTACTGAGTAAATTAACAACATTCAACAAAACTATAAAAAAATGGGTAAAAAACCAAAAACAAATGTTAAAATAACAAAAAAAAATTTTTTCTTCAAATCGACTTAAAACCCACTTTAATAAATTCTTACATTAATGCGATTACTGAATAAATTAACAACATTCAACAAAACTATCAAAAAATGGGTAGAAAACGAAAAACAAATGTTAAAATAACAAAAAAAATTTTTTTCTTCAAATCGACTTAAAACCCACTTTAATAAATTCTTACGTTAATGCGATTACTGAATAAATTAACAACATTCAACAAAATAATCAAAAAATGGGTAAAAAACCAAAAACAAATGTTAAAATAACAAAAAATTTTTTTTCTTCAATTCGACTTAAAACCCATTTTAATAAATTCTTACATTAATGCGATTACTGAATAAATTAAAAACATTCAACAAAATAATCAAAAAATGGGTAAAAAACGAAAAACAAATTTTAAAATAACAAAAAAAATTTTTTCTTCAAATCGACTTAAGACCCACTTTAATAAATTCTTACATTAATGCGATTACTGAATAAATTAACAACATTCAACACAATAATCAAAAAATGGGTAAAAAACGAAAAACAAATGTTAAAATAACAAACAATTTTTTTTCTTCAAATCGACTTAAAACCCACTTTAATAAATTCTTACATTAATGCGATTACTGAATAAATTAACAACATTCAACAAAACTATCAAAAAATGGGTAAAAAACGAAAACCAAATGTTAAAATAACAAACAAATTTTTTTCTTCAAATCGACTTAAAACCCACTTTAATAAATTCTTACATTAATGCGATTACTGAATAAATTAACAACATTCAACAAAACTATCAAAAAATGGGTAAAAAACGAAAAACAAATGTTAAAATAACAAAAAATTTTTTTTCTTCAAATCGACTTAAAACCCACTTTAATAAATTCTTACGTTAATGCGATTACTGAATATATTAACAACATTCAACAAAACTATAAAAAAATGGGTAAAAAACGAAAAACAAATGTTAAAATAACAAACAAATTTTTTTCTTCAAATCGACTTAAAACCCACTTTAATAAATTCTTACATTAATGCGATTACTGAATAAATTAACAACATTCAACAAAACTATCAAAAAATGGGTAAAAAACGAAAAACAAATGTTAAAATAACAAACAAATTTTTTTCTTCACATCGACTTAAAACCCACTTTAATAAATTCTTACATTAATGCGATTACTGAATAAATTAACAACATTCAACAAAATAATCAAAAAATGGGTAAAAAACGAAAAACAAATTTTAAAATAACAAAAAAATTTTTTTCTTCAAATCGACTTAAAACCCACTTTAATAAATTCTTACGTTAATGCGATTACTGAATAAATTAACAACATTCAACAAAATAATCAAAAAATGGGTAAAAAACCAAAAACAAATGTTAAAATAACAAAAAATTTTTTTTCTTCAATTCGACTTAAAACCCATTTTAATAAATTCTTACATTAATGCGATTACTGAATAAATTAAAAACATTCAACAAAATAATCAAAAAATGGGTAAAAAACGAAAAACAAATTTTAAAATAACAAAAAAAATTTTTTCTTCAAATCGACTTAAAACCCACTTTAATAAATTCTTACATTAATGCGATTACTGAATAAATTAACAACATTCAACAAAACTATCAAAAAATGGGTAAAAAACGAAAAACAAACGTTAAAGTAACAAAAAAAAATTTTCTTCAAATCGACTTAAAACCCACTTTAATAAATTCTTACATTAATGCGATTACTGAATAAATTAACAACATTCAACAAAACTATCAAAAAATGGGTAAAAAACGAAAAACAAATGTTAAAATAACAAAAAAAATTTTTTCTTCAAATCGATTTAAAACCCACTTTAATAAATTTTTACATTAATGCGATTACTGAATAAATTAACAACATTCAACAAAACTATCAAAAAATGGGTAAAAAATGAAAAACAGATGTTAAAATAACAAAAAAAAATTTTTCTTCAAATCGACTTAAAACCCACTTTAATAAATTCTTAGTAACAAAAAATGGGTAAAAAATGAAAAACAAATGTTAAAATAACAAAAAAAATGTTTTCTTCAAATCGACTTAAAACCCACTTTAATAAATTCTTACATTAATGCGATTACTGAATAAATTAACAACATTCAACAAAACTATCAAAAAATTTGTAAAAAATGAAAAACAAATGTTAAAATAACAAAAAAAATGTTTTCTTCAAATCGACTTAAAACCCACTTTAATAAATTCTTACGTTAATGCGATTACTGAATAAATTAATAACATTCAACAAAACTATAAAAAATGGGTAAAAAACGAAAAACAAACGTTAAAGTAACAAAAAAAATTTTTCTTCAAATTGACTTAAAACCCACTTTAATAAATTCTTACATTAATGCGATTACTGAATAAATTAACAACATTCCACAAAACTATCAAAAAATTGGTAAAAAACGAAAAACAAACGTTAAAGTAACAAAAAAAAAAAATTTCTTCAAATCGACTTCAAACCCACTTTAATAAATTCTTACATTAATGCGATTACTGAATAAATTAACAACATTCAACAAAACTATAAAAAATGGGTAAAAAACGAAAAACAAACGTTAAAGCAACAAAAAAAAATTTTCTTCAAATTGACTTAAAACCCACTTTAATAAATTCTTACATTAATGCGATTACTGAATAAATTAACAACATTCCACAAAACTATCAAAAAATTGGTAAAAAACGAAAAACAAACGTTAAAGTAACAAAAAAAAAAAAATTTCTTCAAATCGACTTCAAACCCACTTTAATAAATTCTTACATTAATGCGATTACTGAATAAATTAACAACATTCCACAAAACTATCAAAAAATTGGTAAAAAACGAAAAACAAACGTTAAAGTAACAAAAAAAAAAAATTTCTTCAAATCGACTTCAAACCCACTTTAATAAATTCTTACGTTAATGCGATTACTGAATAAATTAACAACATTCAACAAAACTATCAAAAAATGGGTAAAAAATGAAAAACAGATGTTAAAATAACAAAAAAAAATTTTTCTTCAAATCGACTTAAAACCCACTTTAATAAATTCTTACATTAATGCGACTACTGAATAAATTAACAAAATTCAACAAAATAATCAAAAAATGGGTAAAAAACGAAAAACAAATTTTAAAATAACAAAACAAATTTTTTCTTCAAATCGACTTAAAACCCACTTTAATAAATTCTTACATTAATGCGATTACTGAATAAATTAACAACATTCAACAAAACTATCAAAAAATTTGTAAAAAATGAAAAACAAATGTTAAAATAACAAAAAAAATGTTTTCTTCAAATCGACTTAAAACCCACTTTAATAAATTCTTACGTTAATGCGATTACTGAATAAATTAACAAACATTCAACAAAACTATAAAAAATGGGTAAAAAACGAAAAACAAACGTTAAAGTAACAAAAAAAATTTTTCTTCAAATTGACTTAAAACCCACTTTAATAAATTCTTACATTAATGCGATTACTGAATAAATTAACAACATTCCACAAAACTATCAAAAAATTGGTAAAAAACGAAAAACAAACGTTAAAGTAACAAAAAAAAAAAATTTCTTCAAATCGACTTCAAACCCACTTTAATAAATTCTTACATTAATGCGATTACTGAATAAATTAACAACATTCCACAAAACTATCAAAAAATGGGTAAAAAATGAAAAACAAATGTTAAAATAACAAAAAAAAATGTTTTCTTCAAATCGACTTAAAACCCACTTTAATAAATTCTTACATTAATGCGATTACTGAATAAATTAAAAACATTCAACAAAACTATCGAAAAATGGGTAAAAAATTAAAAACAAATGTTAAAATAACAAAAAATTTTCTTTCTTCAAATCGACTTAAGCCCCACTTTAATAAATTCTTGCGTTAATGCGATTACTGAGTAAATTAACAACATTCAACAAAACTATAAAAAAATGGGTAAAAAACCAAAAACAAATGTTAAAATAACAAAAAAAAAATTTTTCTTCAAATCGACTTAAAACCCACTTTAATAAATTCTTACATTAATGCGATTACTGAATAAATTAACAACATTCAACAAAACTATCAAAAAATGGGTAGAAAACGAAAAACAAATGTTAAAATAACAAAAAAAAATTTTTCTTCAAATCGACTTAAAACCCACTTTAATAAATTCTTACATTAATGCGATTACTGAATAAATTAACAACATTCAACAAAACTATCAAAAAATTGGTAAAAAACGAAAAACAAACGTTAAAGTAACAAAAAAAAAAAATTTCTTCAAATCGACTTCAAACCCACTTTAATAAATTCTTACATTAATGCGATTACTGAATAAATTAACAACATTCAACAAAACTATCAAAAAATTTGTAAAAAATGAAAAACAAATGTTAAAATAACAAAAAAAATGTTTTCTTCAAATCGACTTAAAACCCACTTTAATAAATTCTTACGTTAATGCGATTACTGAATAAATTAACAACATTCAACAAAACTATAAAAAATGGGTAAAAAACGAAAAACAAACGTTAAAGTAACAAAAAAAATTTTTCTTCAAATTGACTTAAAACCCACTTTAATAAATTCTTACATTAATGCGATTACTGAATAAATTAACAACATTCAACAAAACTATCAAAAAATTTGTAAAAAATGAAAAACAAATGTTAAAATAACAAAAAAAATGTTTTCTTCAAATCGACTTAAAACCCACTTTAATAAATTCTTACGTTAATGCGATTACTGAATAAATTAACAACATTCAACAAAACTATAAAAAATGGGTAAAAAACGAAAAACAAACGTTAAAGTAACAAAAAAAATTTTTCTTCAAATTGACTTAAAACCCACTTTAATAAATTCTTACATTAATGCGATTACTGAATAAATTAACAACATTCCACAAAACTATCAAAAAATTGGTAAAAAACGAAAAACAAACGTTAAAGTAACAAAAAAAAAAAATTTCTTCAAATCGACTTCAAACCCACTTTAATAAATTCTTACATTAATGCGATTACTGAATAAATTAACAACATTCAACAAAACTATAAAAAATGGGTAAAAAACGAAAAACAAACGTTAAAGTAACAAAAAAAATTTTTCTTCAAATTGACTTAAAACCCACTTTAATAAATTCTTACATTAATGCGATTACTGAATAAATTAACAACATTCCACAAAACTATCAAAAAATTGGTAAAAAACGAAAAACAAACGTTAAAGTAACAAAAAAAAAAAATTTCTTCAAATCGACTTCAAACCCACTTTAATAAATTCTTACATTAATGCGATTACTGAATAAATTAACAACATTCAACAAAACTATCAAAAAATGGGTAAAAAACGAAAAACAAACGTTAAAGTAACAAAAAAAATTTTTCTTCAAATTGACTTAAAACCCACTTTAATAAATTCTTACATTAATGCGATTACTGAATAAATTAACAACATTCCACAAAACTATCAAAAAATTGGTAAAAAACGAAAAACAAACGTTAAAGTAACAAAAAAAATGTTTTTCTTCAAATCGACTTAAAACCCACTTTAATAAATTCTTACGTTAATGCGATTACTGAATAAATTAACAACATTCAACAAAACTATCAAAAAATGGGTAAAAAACGAAAAACAAATGTTAAAATAACAAAAAAAAATTTTTTCTTCAAATCGACTTAAAACCCACTTTAATAAATTCTTACATTAATGCGATTACTGAATAAATTAACAACATTCAACAAAACTATCAAAAAATTGGTACAAAAGGAAAAACAAATGTTAAAATAAAAAAAAAAAATTTCTTCAAATCGACTTAAAACCCACTTTAATAAATTCTTACACTAATGCGATTACTGAATAAATTAACAACATTCAACAAAACTATCAAAAAATGGGTAAAAAACGAAAAACAAACGTTAAAGTAACAAAAAAAAAATGTTTTTCAAATCGACTTAAAACCCACTTTAATAAATTCTTACATTAATGCGATTACTGAATAAATTAACAACATTCAACAAAACTATTAAAAAATGGGTAAAAAACGAAAAAGTAATGTTAAAATAACAAAAAAATTTTTTCCTCAAATCGACTTAAAACCCACTTTAATAAATTCTTACATTAATGCGATTACTGAATAAATTAACAACATTCAACAAAACTATCAAAAAATGGGTAAAAAATGAAAAACAAATGTTAAAATAACAAAAATTTTTTTTTCTTCAAATCGACTTAAAACCCACTTTAATAAATTCTTACATTAATGCGATTACTGAATAAATTAACAACATTCAACAAAACTATCAAAAAATGGGTAAAAAACGAAAAAGTAATGTTAAAATAACAAAAAAAAAATGTTTTTCAAATCGACTTAAAACCCACTTTAATAAATTCTTACATTAATGCGATTACTGAATAAATTAACAACATTCAACAAAACTATCAAAAAATGGGTAAAAAATGAAAAACAAATATTAAAATAACAAAAAAATTTTTTTCTTCAAATCGACTTAAAACCCACTTTAATAAATTCTTACGTTAATGCGATTACTGAATAAATTAACAACAATCAACAAAACTATCAAAAAATGGGGAAAAAACGAAAAACAAATGTTAAAATAACAAAAAAAAATAATTTTTTCAAATCGACTTAAGACCCACTTTAATAAATTCTTACATTAATGCGATTACTGAATAAATTAACAACATTCAACAAAACTATCAAAAAATGGGTAAAAAACGAAAAACAAATGTTAAAATAACAAAAAAAAAATTTTCTTCAAATCGACTTAAAACCCACTTTAATAAATTCTTACATTAATGCGATTACTGAATAAATTAACAACATTCAACAAAACTAGCAAAAAATGGGTAAAAAACGAAAAACAAACGATAAAGTACCAAAAAAAAATTTTTCTTCAAATCGACTTAAAACCCACTTTAATAAATTCTTACATTAATGCGATTACTGAATAAATTAACAACAATCAACAAAACTATCAAAAAATGGGTAAAAAACGAAAAACAAAAAAAAATTTTTCTTCAAATCGACTTAAAACCCACTTTAATAAATTCTTACATTAATGCGATTACTGAATAAATTAACAACATTCAACAAAACTATCAAAAAATGGGTAAAAAACGAAAAACAAATGTTAAAATAACAAAAAAAAATTTTTCTTCAAATCGACTTAAAACCCACTTTAATAAATTCTTACATTAATGCGATTACTGAATAAATTAACAACATTCAACAAAACTATCAAAAAATGGGTAAAAAACGAAAAACAAATGTTAAAATAACAAAAAAAATTTTTTTATTCAAATCGACTTAAAACCCACTTTAATAAATTCTTACATTAATGCGATTACTGAATAAAGTAACAACATTCAACAAAACTATCAAAAAATGGGTAAAAAACGAAAAACAAACGTTAAAGTAACAAAAAAAATTTTTCTTCAAATCGACTTAAAACCCACTTTAATAAATTCTGACATTAATGCGATTACTGAATAAATTAACAACATTCAACAAAACTATCAAAAAATGGGTAAAAAACGAAAAACAAACGTTAAAGTAACAAAAAAAAATTTTTCTTCAAATCAACTTACATTAATGCGATTACTGAATAAATTAACAACATTCAACAAAACTATCAAAAAATGGGTAAAAAACCTAAAACAAATGTTAAAATAACAAAAAAAAATGTTTTCTTCAAATCGACTTAAAACCCACTTTAATAAATTCTTACATTAATGCGATTACTGAATAAATTAACAACATTCAACAAAACTATCAAAAAATGGGTAAAAAACGAAAAAGTAATGTTAAAATAACAAAAAAATTTTTTCCTCAAATCGACTTAAAACCCACTTTAATAAATTCTTACATTAATGCGATTACTGAATAAATTAACAACATTCAACAAAACTATCAAAAAATGGGTAAAAAACGAAAAACAAACGTTAAAGTAACCAAAAAAAATTTTCTTCAAATCGACTTAAAACCCACTTTAATAAATTCTTACATTAATGCGATTACTGAATAAATTAACAACATTCAACAAAACTATCAAAAAATGGGTAAAAAACGAAAAACAAACGTTAAAGTAACCAAAAAAAATTTTCTTCAAATCGACTTAAAACCCACTTTAATAAATTCTTACATTAATGCGATTACTGAATAAATTAACAACATTCAACAAAACTATCAAAAAATGGGTAAAAAACGAAAAACAAATGTTAAAATAACAAAAAAAAATTTTTCTTCAAATCGACTTAAAACCCACTTTAATAAATTCTTACATTAATGCGATTACTGAATAAATTAACAACATTCAACAAAACTATCAAAAAATGGGTAAAAAACGAAAAACAAATGTTAAAATAACAAAAAAAAAATTTTCTTCAAATCGACTTAAAACCCACTTTAATAAATTCTTACATTAATGCGATTACTGAATAAATTAACAACATTCAACAAAACTATCAAAAAATGGGTAAAAAACGAAAAACAAACGTTAAAGTAACCAAAAAAAATTTTCTTCAAATCGACTTAAAACCCACTTTAATAAATTCTTACATTAATGCGATTACTGAATAAATTAACAACATTCAACAAAACTATTAAAAAATGGGTAAAAAACGAAAAAGTAATGTTAAAATAACAAAAAAATTTTTTCCTCAAATCGACTTAAAACCCACTTTAATAAATTCTTACATTAATGCGATTACTGAATAAATTAACAACATTCAACAAAACTATCAAAAAATGGGTAAAAAATGAAAAACAAATGTTAAAATAACAAAAAAAATTTTTTCTTCAAATCGACTTAAAACCCACTTTAATAAATTCTTACATTAATGCGATTACTGAATAAATTAACAACATTCAACAAAACTATCAAAAAATGGGTAAAAAACGAAAAAGTAATGTTAAAATAACAAAAAAAATTTTTTCTTCAAATCGACTTAAAACCCACTTTAATAAATTCTTACATTAATGCGATTACTGAATAAATTAACAACATTCAACAAAACTATCAAAAAATGGGTAAAAAACGAAAAAGTAATGTTAAAATAACAAAAAAAATTTTTTCTTCAAATCGACTTAAAACCCACTTTAATAAATTCTTACGTTAATGCGATTACTGAATAAATTAACAACAATCAACAAAACTATCAAAAAATGGGGAAAAAACGAAAAACAAATGTTAAAATAACAAAAAAAAATAATTTTTTCAAATCGACTTAAAACCCACTTTAATAAATTCTTACATTAATGCGATTACTGAATAAATTGACAACATTCAACAAAACTATCAAAAAATGGGTAAAAAACCAAAAACAAATGTTAAAATAACAAAAAAAAATTTTTCTTCAAATCGACTTAAAACCCACTTTAATAAATTCTTACATTAATGCGATTACTGAATAAATTAACAACATTCAACAAAACTATCAAAAAATGGGTAAAAAACCTAAAACAAATGTTAAAATAACAAAAAAAAATGTTTTCTTCAAATCGACTTAAAACCCACTTTAATAAATTCTTACATTAATGCGATTACTGAATAAATTAACAACATTCAACAAAACTATCAAAAAATTGGTAAAAAATGAAAAACAAATGTTAAAATAAAAAAAAAATTTTTCTTCAAATCGACTTAAAACCCACTTTAATAAATTCTTACACTAATGCGATTACTGAATAAATTAACAACATTCAACAAAACTATCAAAAAATGGGTAAAAAACGAGAAACAAATGTTAAAATAAAAAAAAAAAATTTTTCTTCAAATCGACTTAAAACCCACTTTAATAAATTATTACGTTAATGCGATTACTGAATAAATTAACAACATTCAACAAAACTATCAAAAAATGGGTAAAAAACGAAAAACAAACGTTAAAGTAACAAAAAAAAATTTTTCTTCAAATCAACTTAAAACCCACTTTAATAAATTCTTACATTAATGCGATTACTGAATAAACTAACAACATTCAACAAAACTATCAAAAAATGGGTAAAAAACGAAAAACAAATGTTAAAATAACAAAAAAAAATTTTTCTTCAAATCGACTTAAAACCCACTTTAATAAATTCTTACATTAATGCGATTACTGAATAAATTAACAACATTCAACAAAACTATCAAAAAATGGGTAAAAAACGAAAAACAAACGTTAAAGTAACAAAAAAAAATTTTTCTTCAAATCGACTTAAAACCCACTTTAATAAATTCTTACATTAATGCGATTACTGAATAAATTGACAACATTCAACAAAACTATCAAAAAATGGGTAAAAAACCAAAAACAAATGTTAAAATAACAAAAAAAAATTTTTCTTCAAATCGACTTAAAACCCACTTTAATAAATTCTTACATTAATGCGATTACTGAATAAATTAACAACATTCAACAAAACTATCAAAAAATGGGTAAAAAACCTAAAACAAATGTTAAAATAACAAAAAAAAATTTTTCTTCAAATCGACTTAAAACCCACTTTAATAAATTCTTACATTAATGCGATTACTGAATAAATTAACAACATTCAACAAAACTATCAAAAAATGGGTAAAAAACGAAAAACAAACGTTAAAGTAACAAAAAAAAAATTTTCTTCAAATCGACTTAAAACCCACTTTAATAAATTCTTACATTAATGCGATTACTGAATAAATTGACAACATTCAACAAAACTATCAAAAAATGGGTAAAAAACCAAAAACAAATGTTAAAATAACAAAAAAAATTTTTTCTTCAAATCGACTTAAAACCCAATTTAATAAATTCTTACATTAATGCGATTACTGAATAAATTAACAACATTCAACAAAACTATCAAAAAATGGGTAAAAAACCTAAAACAAATGTTAAAATAACAAAAAAAAATTTTTCTTCAAATCGACTTAAAACCCACTTTAATAAATTCTTACATTAATGCGATTACTGAATAAATTAACAACATTCAACAAAACTATCAAAAAATTGGTAAAAAAGGAAAAACAAATGTTAAAATAAAAAAAAAAAAATTTTTCTTCAAATCGACTTAAAACCTACTTTAATAAATTCTTACACTAATGCGATTACTGAATAAATTAACAACATTCAACAAAACTATCAAAAAATGGGTAAAAAACGAGAAACAAATGTTAAAATAAAAAAAAAAAATTTTTCTTCAAATCGACTTAAAACCCACTTTAATAAATTATTACGTTAATGCGATTACTGAATAAATTAACAACATTCAACAAAACTATCAAAAAATGGGTAAAAAACGAAAAACAAACGTTAAAGTAACAAAAAAAAATTTTTCTTCAAATCGACTTAAAACCCACTTTAATAAATTCTTACATTAATGCGATTACTGAATAAATTAACAACATTCAACAAAACTATCAAAAAATGGGTAAAAAATGAAAAACAAATGTTAAAATAACAAAAAAAAATTTTTTCTTCAAATCGACTTAAAACCCACTTTAATAAATTCTTACATTAATGCGATTACTGAATAAATTGACAACATTCAACAAAACTATCAAAAATTGGGTAAAAAACCTAAAACAAATGTTAAAATAACAAAAAAAAATGTTTTCTTCAAATCGACTTAAAACCCACTTTAATAAATTCTTACATTAATGCGATTACTGAATAAATTAACAACATTCAACAAAACTATCAAAAAATTGGTAAAAAAGGAAAAACAAATGTTAAAATAAAAAAAAAAATTTTTTCTTCAAATCGACTTAAAACCCACTTTAATAAATTCTTACATTAATGCGATTACTGAATAAATTGACAACATTCAACAAAACTATCAAAAAATGGGTAAAAAACCTAAAACAAATGTTAAAATAAAAAAAAAAAATGTTTTCTTCAAATCGACTTAAAACCCACTTTAATAAATTCTTACATTAATGCGATTACTGAATAAAGTAACAACATTCAACAAAACTATCAAAAAATGGGTAAAAAACGAAAAACAAACGTTAAAGTAACAAAAAAAAATTTTTCTTCAAATCGACTTAAAACCCACTTTAATAAATTCTTACATTAATGCGATTACTGAATAAATTAACAACATTCAACAAAACTATCAAAAAATGGGTAAAAAATGAAAAACAAATGTTAAAATAACAAAAAAAATTTTTTCTTCAAATCGACTTAAAACCCACTTTAATAAATTCTTACATTAATGCGATTACTGAATAAATTGACAACATTCAACAAAACTATCAAAAAATGGGTAAAAAACCTAAAACAAATGTTAAAATAACAAAAAAAAATGTTTTCTTCAAATCGACTTAAGACCCACTTTAATAAATTCTTACATTAATGCGATTACTGAATAAATTAACAACATTCAACAAAACTATCAAAAAATTGGTAAAAAAGGAAAAACAAATGTTAAAATAAAAAAAAATAATTTTTCTTCAAATCGACTTAAAACCCACTTTAATAAATTCTTACATTAATGCGATTACTGAATAAATTGACAACATTCAACAAAACTATCAAAAAATGGGTAAAAAACCTAAAACAAATGTTAAAATAACAAAAAAAAATGTTTTCTTCAAATCGACCTAAAACCCACTTTAATAAATTCTTACATTAATGCGATTACTGAATAAATTAACAACATTCAACAAAACTATCAAAAAATTGGTAAATTAACAACATTCAACAAAACTATCAAAAAATTGGTAAAAAAGGAAAAACAAATGTTAAAATAAAAAAAAATAATTTTTCTTCAAATCGACTTAAAACCCACTTTAATAAATTCTTACATTAATGCGATTACTGAATAAATTGACAACATTCAACAAAACTATCAAAAAATGGGTAAAAAACCTAAAACAAATGTTAAAATAACAAAAAAAAATGTTTTCTTCAAATCGACTTAAAACCCACTTTAATAAATTCTTACATTAATGCGATTACTGAATAAAGTAACAACATTCAACAAAACTATCAAAAAATGGGTAAAAAAACGAAAAACAAACGTTAAAGTAACAAAAAAAAATTTTTCTTCAAATCGACTTAAAACCCACTTTAATAAATTCTGACATTAATGCGATTACTGAATAAACTAACAACATTCAACAAAACTATCAAAAAATGGGTAAAAAACGAAAAACAAACGTTAAAGTAACAAAAAAAAATTTTTCTTCAAATCGACTTAAAACCCACTTTAATAAATTCTTACATTAATGCGATTACTTAATAAATTAACAACATTCAACAAAACTATCAAAAAATGGGTAAAAAATGAAAAACAAATGTTAAAATAACAAAAAAAATTTTTTCTTCATTCGACTTAAAACCCACTTTAATAAATTCTTACATTAATGCGATTACTGAATAAATTGACAACATTCAACAAAACTATCAAAAAATGGGTAAAAAACCAAAAACAAATGTTAAACTAACAAAAAAAAATTTTTCTTCAAATCGACTTAAAACCCACTTTAATAAATTCTTACATTAATGCGATTACTGAATAAATTAACAACATTCAACAAAACTATCAAAAAATGGGTAAAAAACCTAAAACAAATGTTAAAATAACAAAAAAAAATGTTTTCTTCAAATCGACTTAAAACCCACTTTAATAAATTCTTACATTAATGCGATTACTGAATAAATTAACAACATTCAACAAAACTATCAAAAAATTGGTAAAAAAGGAAAAACAAATGTTAAAATAAAAAAAAAAAATTTTTCTTCAAATCGACTTAAAACCCACTTTAATAAATTCTTACACTAATGCGATTACTGAATAAATTAACAACATTCAACAAAACTATCAAAAAATGGGTAAAAAACGAGAAACAAATGTTAAAATAAAAAAAAAATTTTTTTTCTTCAAATCGACTTAAAACCCAAAAATGCGATTACTGAATAAATTAACAACATTCAACAAAACTATCAAAAAATGGGTAAAAAACGAAAAACAAACGTTAAAGTAACAAAAAAAAATTTTTCTTCAAATCGGCTTAAAACCCACTTTAATAAATTCTTACATTAATGCGATTACTGAATAAATTGACAACATTCAACAAAACTATCAAAAAATGGGTAAAAAACCTAAAACAAATGTTAAAATAACAAAAAAAAATGTTTTCTTCAAATCGACTTAAAACCCACTTTAATAAATTCTTACATTAATGCGATTACTGAATAAATTAACAACATTCAACAAAACTATCAAAAAATTGGTAAAAAAGGAAAAACATAGTTAAAATAAAAAAAAAATTTTTTTCTTCAAATCGACTTAAAACCCACTTTAATAAATTCTTACATTAATGCGATTACTGAATAAATTGACAACATTCAACAAAACTATCAAAAAATGGGTAAAAAACCTAAAACAAATGTTAAAATAACAAAAAAAAAATGTTTTCTTCAAATCGACTTAAGACCCACTTTAATAAATTCTTACATTAATGCGATTACTGAATAAATTAACAACATTCAACAAAACTATCAAAAAATTGGTAAAAAAGGAAAAACAAATGTTAAAATAAAAAAAAAAATTTTTTCTTCAAATCGACTTAAAACCCACTTTAATAAATTCTTACATTAATGCGATTACTGAATAAATTGACAACATTCAACAAAACTATCAAAAAATGGGTAAAAAACCTAAAACAAATGTTAAAATAACAAAAAAAAATGTTTTCTTCAAATCGACTTAAAACCCACTTTAATAAATTCTTACATTAATGCGATTACTGAATAAAGTAACAACATTCAACAAAACTATCAAAAAATGGGTAAAAAACGAAAAACAAACGTTAAAGTAACAAAAAAAAATTTTTCTTCAAATCGACTTAAAACCCACTTTAATAAATTCTTACATTAATGCGATTACTGAATAAATTAACAACATTCAACAAAACTATCAAAAAATGGGTAAAAAATGAAAAACAAATGTTAAAATAACAAAAAAATTTTTTTCTTCAAATCGACTTAAAACCCACTTTAATAAATTCTTACATTAATGCGATTACTGAATAAATTGACAACATTCAACAAAACTATCAAAAAATGGGTAAAAAACCTAAAACAAATGTTAAAATAACAAAAAAAAATGTTTTCTTCAAATCGACTTAAAACCCACTTTAATAAATTCTTACATTAATGCGATTACTGAATAAATTAACAACATTCAACAAAACTATCAAAAAATTGGTAAAAAAGGAAAAACAAATGTTAAAATAAAAAAAAAATAATTTTTCTTCAAATCGACTTAAAACCCACTTTAATAAATTCTTACATTAATGCGATTACTGAATAAATTGACAACATTCAACAAAACTATCAAAAAATGGGTAAAAAACCTAAAACAAATGTTAAAATAACAAAAAAAAATGTTTTCTTCAAATCGACCTAAAACCCACTTTAATAAATTCTTACATTAATGCGATTACTGAATAAATTAACAACATTCAACAAAACTATCAAAAAATGGGTAAAAAACCTAAAACAAATGTTAAAATAACAAAAAAAAATGTTTTCTTCAAATCGACTTAAAACCCACTTTAATAAATTCTGACATTAATGCGATTACTGAATAAATTAACAACATTCAACAAAACTATCAAAAAATTGGTAAAAAAGGAAAAACAAATGTTAAAATAAAAAAAAAAAAAATTTTCTTCAAATCGACTTAAAACCCACTTTAATAAATTCTTACACTAATGCGATTACTGAATAAATTAACAACATTCAACAAAACTATCAAAAAATGGGTAAAAAACGAGAAACAAATGTTAAAATAAAAAAAAAAAATTTTTTCTTCAAATCGACTTAAAACCCACTTTAATAAATTCTTACACTAATGCGATTACTGAATAAATTAACAACATTCAACAAAACTATCAAAAAATGGGTAAAAAACGAAAAACAAATGTTAAAATAACAAAAAAAAATTTTTCTTCAAATCGACTTAAAACCCACTTTAATAAATTCTTACATTAATGCGATTACTGAATAAATTAACAACATTCAACAAAACTATCAAAAAATGGGTAAAAAACGAAAAACAAACGTTAAAGTAACAAAAAAAAATTTTTCTTCAAATCGACTTAAAACCCACTTTAATAAATTCTGACATTAATGCGATTACTGAATAAATTAACAACATTCAACAAAACTATCAAAAAATGGGTAAAAAACGAAAAACAAATGTTAAAGTAACAAAAAAAAATTTTTCTTCAAATCGACTTAAAACCCACTTTAATAAATTCTTACATTAATGCGATTACTTAATAAATTAACAACATTCAACAAAACTATCAAAAAATGGGTAAAAAATGAAAAACAAATGTTAAAATAACAAAAAAAATTTTTTCTTCAAATCGACTTAAAACCCACTTTAATAAATTCTTACATTAATGCGATTACTGAATAAATTGACAACATTCAACAAAACTATCAAAAAATGGGTAAAAAACCAAAAACAAATGTTAAACTAACAAAAAAAAATTTTTCTTCAAATCGACTTAAAACCCACTTTAATAAATTCTTACATTAATGCGATTACTGAATAAATTAACAACATTCAACAAAACTATCAAAAAATGGGTAAAAAACCTAAAACAAATGTTAAAATAACAAAAAAAAATGTTTTCTTCAAATCGACTTAAAACCCACTTTAATAAATTCTTACATTAATGCGATTACTGAATAAATTAACAACATTCAACAAAACTATCAAAAAATTGGTAAAAAAGGAAAAACAAATGTTAAAATAAAAAAAAAAAAATTTTTCTTCAAATCGACTTAAAACCCACTTTAATAAATTCTTACACTAATGCGATTACTGAATAAATTAACAACATTCAACAAAACTATCAAAAAATGGGTAAAAAACGAGAAACAAATGTTAAAATAAAAAAAAAAAATTTTTTCTTCAAATCGACTTAAAACCCACTTTAATAAATTATTACGTTAATGCGATTACTGAATAAATTAACAACATTCAACAAAACTATCAAAAAATGGGTAAAAAACCTAAAACAAATGTTAAAATAACAAAAAAAAATGTTTTCTTCAAATCGACTTAAAACCCACTTTAATAAATTCTTACATTAATGCGATTACTGAATAAATTAACAACATTCAACAAAACTATCAAAAAATTGGTAAAAAAGGAAAAACAAATGTTAAAATAAAAAAAAATAATTTTTCTTCAAATCGACTTAAAACCCACTTTAATAAATTCTTACATTAATGCGATTACTGAATAAATTGACAACATTCAACAAAACTATCAAAAAATGGGTAAAAAACCTAAAACAAATGTTAAAATAACAAAAAAAAATGTTTTCTTCAAATCGACCTAAAACCCACTTTAATAAATTCTTACATTAATGCGATTACTGAATAAATTAACAACATTCAACAAAACTATCAAAAAATGGGTAAAAAAGGAAAAACAAATGTTAAAATAAAAAAAAATAATTTTTCTTCAAATCGACTTAAAACCCACTTTAATAAATTCTTACATTAATGCGATTACTGAATAAATTGACAGCATTCAACAAAACTATCAAAAAATTGGTAAAAAAGGAAAAACAAATGTTAAAATAAAAAAAAATAATTTTTCTTCAAATCGACTTAAAACCCACTTTAATAAATTCTTACATTAATGCGATTACTGAATAAATTGACAACATTCAACAAAACTATCAAAAAATGGGTAAAAAACCTAAAACAAATGTTAAAATAACAAAAAAAAATGTTTTCTTCAAATCGACCTAAAACCCACTTTAATAAATTCTTACATTAATGCGATTACTGAATAAATTAACAACATTCAACAAAACTATCAAAAAATTGGTAAAAAAGGAAAAACAAATGTTAAAATAAAAAAAAATAATTTTTCTTCAAATCGACTTAAAACCCACTTTAATAAATTCTTACATTAATGCGATTACTGAATAAATTGACGGCATTCAACAAAAATATCAAAAAATGGGTAAAAAACCTAAAACAAATGTTAAAGTAACAAAAAAAAATTTTTCTTCAAATCGACTTACAACCCACTTTAATAAATTCTTACATTAATGCGATTACTGAATAAATTAACAACATTCAACAAAACTATCAAAAAATGGGTAAAAAACGAAAAACAAACGTTAAAGTAACAAAAAAAAATTTTTCTTCAAATCGACTTAAAACCCACTTTAATAAATTCTTACATTAATGCGATTACTGAATAAATTAACAACATTCAACAAAACTATCAAAAAATGGGTAAAAAATGAAAAACAAATGTTAAGAGAACAAAAAAATTTTTTTCTTCAAATCGACTTAAAACCCACTTTAATAAATTCTTACATTAATGCGATTACTGAATAAATTGACAACATTCAACAAAACTATCAAAAAATGGGTAAAAAACCTAAAACAAATGTTAAAATAACAAAAAAAAATGTTTTCTTCAAATCGACTTAAAACCCACTTTAATAAATTCTTACTTTAATGCGATTACTGAATAAATTAACAACATTCAACAAAACTATCAAAAAATTGGTAAAAAAGGAAAAACAAATGTTAAAATAAAAAAAAATAATTTTTCTTCAAATCGACTTAAAACCCACTTTAATAAATTCTTACATTAATGCGATTACTGAATAAAGTAACAACAATCAACAAAACTATCAAAAAATGGGTAAAAAACGAAAAACAAACGTTAAAGTAACAAAAAAAAATTTTTCTTCAAATCGACTTAAAACCCACTTTAATAAATTCTGACATTAATGCGATTACTGAATAAATTAACAACATTCAACAAAACTATCAAAAAATGGATAAAAAAAGAAAAACAAACGTTAAAGTAACAAAAAAAAATTTTTCTTCAAATCTACTTAAAACCCACTTTAATAAATTCTTACATTAATGCGATTACTGAATAAATTAACAACATTCAACAAAACTATCAAAAAATGTGTAAAAAATGAAAAACAAATGTTAAAATAACAAAATGTTACTTAAAACCCACTTTAATAAATTCTTACATTAATGCGATTACTGAATAAATTGACAACATTCAACAAAACTATCAAAAAATGGGTAAAAAACCTAAAACAAATGTTAAAATAACAAAAAAAAAATGTTTTCTTCAAATCGACTTAAATCCCACTTTAATAAATTCTTACATTAATGCGATTACTGAATAAATTGACAGCATTCAACAAAACTATCAAAAAATTGGTAAAAAAGGAAAAACAAATGTTAAAATAAAAAAAAATAATTTTTCTTCAAATCGACTTAAAACCCACTTTAATAAATTCTTACATTAATGCGATTACTGAATAAATTGACAACATTCAACAAAACTATCAAAAAATGGGTAAAAAACCTAAAACAAATGTTAAAATAACAAAAAAAAATGTTTTCTTCAAATCGACCTAAAACCCACTTTAATAAATTCTTACATTAATGCGATTACTGAATAAATTAACAACATTCAACAAAACTATCAAAAAATTGGTAAAAAAGGAAAAACAAATGTTAAAATAAAAAAAAAAATTTTTCTTCAAATCGACTTAAAACCCACTTTAATAAATTCTTACATTAATGCGATTACTGAATAAATTGACGGCATTCAACAAAAATATCAAAAAATGGGTAAAAAACCTAAAACAAATGTTAAAGTAACAAAAAAAAATTTTTCTTCAAATCGACTTAAAACCCACTTTAATAAATTCTTACATTAATGCGATTACTGAATAAATTAACAACATTCAACAAAACTATCAAAAAATGGGTAAAAAATGAAAAACAAATGTTAAAAGAACAAAAAAATTTTTTTCTTCAAATCGACTTAAAACCCACTTTAATAAATTCTTACATTAATGCGATTACTGAATAAATTAACAACATTCAACAAAACTATCAAAAAATGGGTAAAAAACGAAAAACAAATGTTAAAATAACAAAAAAAAAATTTTCTTCAAATCGACTTAAAACCCACTTTAATAAATTCTTACATTAATGCGATTACTGAATAAATTAACAACATTCAACAAAACTATCAAAAAATGGGTAAAAAAAGAAAAACAAACGATAAAGTAACAAAAAAAAATTTTTCTTCAAATCGACTTAAAACCCACTGAATAAATTGACAACATTCAACAAAACTATCAAAAAATGGGTAAAAAACCTAAAACAAATGTTAAAATAACAAAAAAAAAATGTTTTCTTCAAATCGACTTAAAACCCACTTTAATAAATTCTTACATTAATGCGATTACTGAATAAATTAACAACATTCAACAAAACTATCAAAAAATTGGTAAAAAAGGAAAAACAAATGTTAAAATAAAAAAAAATAATTTTTCTTCAAATCGACTTAAAACCCACTTTAATAAATTCTTACATTAATGCGATTACTGAATAAATTGACAACATTCAACAAAACTATCAAAAAATGGGTAAAAAACCTAAAACAAATGTTAAAATAACAAAAAAAAATGTTTTCTTCAAATCGACCTAAAACCCACTTTAATAAATTCTTACATTAATGCGATTACTGAATAAATTAACAACATTCAACAAAACTATCAAAAAATTGGTAAAAAAGGAAAAACAAATGTTAAAATAAAAAAAAATTTTTTTTCTTCAAATCGACTTAAAACCCACTTTAATAAATTCTTACATTAATGCGATTACTGAATAAATTGACAGCATTCAACAAAAATATCAAAAAATGGGTAAAAAACCTAAAACAAATGTTAAAGTAACAAAAAAAAAATTTTCTTCAAATCGACTTAAAACCCACTTTAATAAATTCTTACATTAATGCGATTACTGAATAAATTAACAACATTCAACAAAACTATCAAAAAATGGGTAAAAAACGAAAAACAAACGTTAAAGTAACAAAAAAAAAATTTTTCTTCAAATCGACTTAAAACCCACTTTAATAAATTCTTACATTAATGCGATTACTGAATAAATTAACAACATTCAACAAAACTATCAAAAAATGGGTAAAAAATGAAAAACAAATGTTAAAAGAACAAAAAAATTTTTTTCTTCAAATCGACTTAAAACCCACTTTAATAAATTCTTACATTAATGCGATTACTGAATAAATTAACAACATTCAACAAAACTATCAAAAAATGGGTAAAAAACGAAAAACAAACGATAAAGTAACAAAAAAAAATTTTTCATCAAATCGACTTAAAACCCACTTTAATAAATTCTACATTAATGCGATTACTGAATAAATTAACAACATTCAACAAAACTATCAAAAAATGGGTAAAAAACGAAAAACAAATGTTAAAATAACAACAAAATTTTTTTCTTCAAATCGACTTAAAACCCACTTTAATAAATTCTTACATTAATGCGATTACTGAATAAAGTAACAACATTCAACAAAACTATCAAAAAATGGGTAAAAAACGAAAAACAAACGTTAAAGTAACAAAAAAAAATTTTTCTTCAAATCGACTTAAAACCCACTTTAATAAATTCTGACATTAATGCGATTACTGAATAAATTAACAACATTCAACAAAACTATCAAAAAATGGGTAAAAAACGAAAAACAAACGTTAAAGTAACAAAAAAAAATTTTTCTTCAAATCGACTTAAAACCCACTTTAATAAATTCTTACATTAATGCGATTACTGAATAAATTAACAACATTCAACAAAACTATCAAAAAATGGGTAAAAAATGAAAAACAAATGTTAAAATAACAAAAAAATTTTTTTCTTCAAATCAACTTAAAACCCACTTTAATAAATTCTTACATTAATGCGATTACTGAATAAATTGACAACATTCAACAAAACTATCAAAAAATGGGTAAAAAACCAAAAACAAATGTTAAAATAACAAAAAAAAATTTTTCTTCAAATCGACTTAAAACCCACTTTAATAAATTCTTACATTAATGCGATTACTGAATAAATTAACAACATTCAACAAAACTATCAAAAAATGGGTAAAAAACCTAAAACAAATGTTAAAATAACAAAAAAAAATGTTTTCTTCAAATCGACTTAAAACCCACTTTAATAAATTCTTACATTAATGCGATTACTGAATAAATTAACAACATTCAACAAAACTATCAAAAAATTGGTAAAATAGGAAAAACAAATGTTAAAATAAAAAAAAATAATTTTTCTTCAAATCGACTTAAAACCCACTTTAATAAATTCTTACATTAATGCGATTACTGAATAAATTAACAACATTCAACAAAACTATCAAAAAATGGGTAAAAAACCTAAAACAAATGGCAAAATAACAAAAAAAAATGTTTTCTTCAAATCGACTTAAAACCCACTTTAATAAATTCTTACATTAATGCGATTACTGAATAAATTAACAACATTCAACAAAACTATCAAAAAATGGGTAAAAAACGAAAAACAAATGTTAAAATAACAAAAAAATTTTTTTCTTCAAATCGACTTAAAACCCACTTTAATAAATTCTTACATTAATGCGATTACTGAATAAAGTAACAACATTCAACAAAACTATCAAAAAATGGGTAAAAAACGAAAAACAAACGTTAAAGTAACAAAAAAAAATTTTTCTTCAAATCGACTTAAAACCCACTTTAATAAATTCTGACATTAATGCGATTACTGAATAAATTAACAACATTCAACAAAACTATCAAAAAATGGGTAAAAAATGAAAAACAAATGTTAAAATAACAAAAAAAATGTTTTCTTCAAATCGACTTAAAACCCACTTTAATAAATTCTTACGTTAATGCGATTACTGAATAAATTAACAACATTCAACAAAACTATAAAAAATGGGTAAAAAACGAAAAACAAACGTTAAAGTAACAAAAAAAATTTTTCTTCAAATTGACTTAAAACCCACTTTAATAAATTCTTACATTAATGCGATTACTGAATAAATTAACAACATTCCACAAAACTATCAAAAAATTGGTAAAAAACGAAAAACAAACGTTAAAGTAACAAAAAAAAAAAATTTCTTCAAATCGACTTCAAACCCACTTTAATAAATTCTTACGTTAATGCGATTACTGAATAAATTAACAACATTCAACAAAACTATCAAAAAATGGGTAAAAAAGAAAAACAAATGTTAAAATAACAAACAATTTTCTTTCTTCAAATCGACTTAAAACCCACTTTACTAAATTCTGACGTTAATGCGATTACTGAATAAATTAACAACATTCAACAAAACTATCAAAAAATGGGTAAAAAACGAAAAACAAATGTTAAAATAAAAAAAAAATTTTTTTCTTCAAATCGACTTAAAACGCACTTTAATAAATTCTTACGTTAATGCGATTACTGAATAAATTAACAACATTCAACAAAACTATCAAAAAATGGGTAAAAAACTAAAAACATACGTTAAAGTAACAAAAAAAAAATGTTTCTTCAAATCGACTTAAAACCCACTTTAATAAATTCTTACGTTAATGCGATTACTGAATAAATTAACAACATTCAACAAAACTATCAAAAAATGGGTAAAAAACGAAAAACAGATGTTAAAATAACAAAAAAAAAAATTTTCTTCAAATCGACTTAAAACCCACTTTAATAAATTCTTACATTAATGCGACTACTGAATAAATTAACAAAATTCAACAAAATAATCAAAAAATGGGTAAAAAACGAAAAACAAATTTTAAAATAACAAAACAAATTTTTTCTTCAAATCGACTTAAAACCCACTTTAATAAATTCTTAGTAACAAAAAATGGGTAAAAAATGAAAAACAAATGTTAAAATAACAAAAAAAAATGTTTTCTTCAAATCGACTTAAAACCCACTTTAATAAATTCTTACATTAATGCGATTACTGAATAAATTAACAACATTCAACAAAACTATCAAAAAATGGGTAAAAATGAAAAACAAATGTTAAAATAACAAAAAATTTTTTTTTTCAAATCGACTTAAAACCCACTTTAATAAATTCTTACGTTAATGCGATTACTGAATAAATTAACAACATTCAACAAAACTATCAAAAAATGGGTAAAAAACGAAAAACAAACGTTAAAGTAACAAAAAATAAATAAAAAATTCTTACATTAATGGGATTACTGAATAAATTAACAACATTCAACAAAACTATCAAAAAATGGGTAAAAAACCTAAAACAAATGTTAAAATAACAAAAAAAAATTTTTTCTTCAAATCGACTTAAAACTCACTTTAATAAATTCTTACGTTAATGCGATTACTGAATAAATTAACAACATTCAACAAAACTATCAAAAAATGGGTAAAAAACGAAAAACAAACGTTAAAGTAACCAAAAAAAAATTTCTTCAAATCGACTTAAAACCCACTTTAATAAATTCTTACATTAATGCGATTACTGAATAAATTAACAACATTCAACAAAACTATTAAAAAATGGGTAAAAAACGAAAAAGTAATGTTAAAATAACAAAAAAATTTTTTCCTCAAATCGACTTAAAACCCACTTTAATAAATTCTTACATTAATGCGATTACTGAATAAATTAACAACATTCAACAAAACTATCAAAAAATGGGTAAAAAATGAAAAACAAATGTTAAAATAACAAAAAAAATTTTTTCTTCAAATCGACTTAAAACCCACTTTAATAAATTCTTACATTAATGCGATTACTGAATAAATTAACAACATTCAACAAAACTATCAAAAAATGGGTAAAAAACGAAAAAGTAATGTTAAAATAACAAAAAAAATTTTTTCTTCAAATCGACTTAAAACCCACTTTAATAAATTCTTACATTAATGCGATTACTGAATAAATTAACAACATTCAACAAAACTATCAAAAAATGGGTAAAAAATGAAAAAAAAATTTTTTTCTTCAAATCGACTTAAAACCCACTTTAATAAATTCTTACGTTAATGCGATTACTGAATAAATTAACAACAATCAACAAAACTATCAAAAAATGGGGAAAAAACGAAAAACAAATGTTAAAATAACAAAAAAAAATAATTTTTTCAAATCGACTTAAAACCCACTTTAATAAATTCTTACATTAATGCGATTACTGAATAAATTAACAACATTCAACAAAACTATCAAAAAATGGGTAAAAAACGAAAAACAAATGTTAAAATAACAAAAAAAAAATTTTCTTCAAATCGACTTGAAACCCACTTTAATAAATTCTTACATTAATGCGATTACTGAATAAATTAACAACATTCAACAAAACTATCAAAAAATGGGTAAAAAACGAAAAACAAATGTTAAAGTAACAAAAAAATTTTTTCTTCAAATCGACTTTAAACCCACTTTAATAAATTCTGACATTAATGCGATTACTGAATAAATTAACAACATTCAACAAAACTATCAAAAAATGGGTAAAAAACGAAAAACAAACGTTAAAGTAACAAAAAAAAATTTTTCTTCAAATCGACTTAAAACCCACTTTAATAAATTCTTACATTAATGCGACTACTGAATAAATTAACAAAATTCAACAAAATAATCAAAAAATGGGTAAAAAACGAAAAACAAATTTTAAAATAACAAAACAAATTTTTTCTTCAAATCGACTTAAAACCCACTTTAATAAATTCTTAGTAACAAAAAATGGGTAAAAAATGAAAAACAAATGTTAAAATAACAAAAAAAAATGTTTTCTTCAAATCGACTTAAAACCCACTTTAATAAATTCTTACATTAATGCGATTACTGAATAAATTAACAACATTCAACAAAACTATCAAAAAATGGGTAAAAATGAAAAACAAATGTTAAAATAACAAAAAATTTTTTTTTTCAAATCGACTTAAAACCCACTTTAATAAATTCTTACGTTAATGCGATTACTGAATAAATTAACAACATTCAACAAAACTATCAAAAAATGGGTAAAAAACGAAAAACAAACGTTAAAGTAACAAAAAATAAATAAAAAATTCTTTCATTAATGGGATTACTGAATAAATTAACAACATTCAACAAAACTATCAAAAAATGGGTAAAAAACCTAAAACAAATGTTAAAATAACAAAAAAAAATTTTTTCTTCAAATCGACTTAAAACTCACTTTAATAAATTCTTACGTTAATGCGATTACTGAATAAATTAACAACATTCAACAAAACTATCAAAAAATGGGTAAAAAACGAAAAACAAACGTTAAAGTAACCAAAAAAAATTTTCTTCAAATCGACTTAAAACCCACTTTAATAAATTCTTACATTAATGCGATTACTGAATAAATTAACAACATTCAACAAAACTATTAAAAAATGGGTAAAAAACGAAAAAGTAATGTTAAAATAACAAAAAAATTTTTTCCTCAAATCGACTTAAAACCCACTTTAATAAATTCTTACATTAATGCGATTACTGAATAAATTAACAACATTCAACAAAACTATCAAAAAATGGGTAAAAAATGAAAAACAAATGTTAAAATAACAAAAAAAAATTTTTCTTCAAATCGACTTAAAACCCACTTTAATAAATTCTTACATTAATGCGATTACTGAATAAATTAACAACATTCAACAAAACTATCAAAAAATGGGTAAAAAACGAAAAAGTAATGTTAAAATAACAAAAAAAATTTTTTCTTCAAATCGACTTAAAACCCACTTTAATAAATTCTTACATTAATGCGATTACTGAATAAATTAACAACATTCAACAAAACTATCAAAAAATGGGTAAAAAATGAAAAAAAAATTTTTTTCTTCAAATCGACTTAAAACCCACTTTAATAAATTCTTACGTTAATGCGATTACTGAATAAATTAACAACAATCAACAAAACTATCAAAAAATGGGGAAAAAACGAAAAACAAATGTTAAAATAACAAAAAAAAATAATTTTTTCAAATCGACTTAAAACCCACTTTAATAAATTCTTACATTAATGCGATTACTGAATAAATTAACAACATTCAACAAAACTATCAAAAAATGGGTAAAAAACGAAAAACAAATGTTAAAATAACAAAAAAAAAATTTTCTTCAAATCGACTTGAAACCCACTTTAATAAATTCTTACATTAATGCGATTACTGAATAAATTAACAACATTCAACAAAACTAGCAAAAAATGGGTAAAAAACGAAAAACAAACGATAAAGTAACAAAAAAAAATTTTTCTTCAAATCGACTTAAAACCCACTTTAATAAATTCTTACATTAATGCGATTACTGAATAAATTAACAACAATCAACAAAACTATCAAAAAATGGGTAAAAAACGAAAAACAAATGTTAAAATAACAAAAAAAAATTTTTCTTCAAATCGACTTAAAACCCACTTTAATAAATTCTTACATTAATGCGATTACTGAATAAATTAACAACATTCAACAAAACTATCAAAAAATGGGTAAAAAACGAAAAACAAACGATAAAGTAACAAAAAAAAATTTTTCTTCAAATCGACTTAAAACCCACTTTAATAAATTCTTACATTAATGCGATTACTGAATAAATTAACAACATTCAACAAAACTATCAAAAAATGGGTAAAAAACGAAAAACAAATGTTAAAATAACAAAAAAATTTTTTTTATTCAAATCGACTTAAAACCCACTTTAATAAATTCTTACATTAATGCGATTACTGAATAAAGTAACAACATTCAACAAAACTATCAAAAAATGGGTAAAAAACGAAAAACAAACGTTAAAGTAACAAAAAAAAATTTTTCTTCAAATCGACTTAAAACCCACTTTAATAAATTCTGACATTAATGCGATTACTGAATAAATTAACAACATTCAACAAAACTATCAAAAAATGGGTAAAAAACGAAAAACAAACGTTAAAGTAACAAAAAAAAATTTTTCTTCAAATCGACTTAAAACCCACTTTAATAAATTCTTACATTAATGCGATTACTGAATAAATTAACAACATTCAACAAAACTATCAAAAAATGAGTAAAAAATGAAAAACAAATGTTAAAATAACAAAAAAAAATTTTTCTTCAAATCGACTTAAAACCCACTTTAATAAATTCTTACGTTAATGCGATTACTGAATAAATTAACAACATTCAACAAAACTATCAAAAAATGGGTAAAAAACGAAAAACAAACGTTAAATTAACAAAAAAAAATTTTTCTTCAAATCGACTTAAAACCCACTTTAATAAATTCTTAAATTAATGCGATTACTGAATAAATTAACAACATTCAACAAAACTATCAAAAAATGGGTAAAAAACGAAAAACAAATGTTAAAGTAACAAAAAAAAATTTTTCTTCAAATCGACTTTAAACCCACTTTAATAAATTCTGACATTAATGCGATTACTGAATAAATTAACAACATTCAACAAAACTATCAAAAAATGGGTAAAAAACGAAAAACAAACGTTAAAGTAACAAAAAAAAATTTTTCTTCAAATCGACTTAAAACCCACTTTAATAAATTCTTACATTAATGCGACTACTGAATAAATTAACAAAATTCAACAAAATAATCAAAAAATGGGTAAAAAACGAAAAACAAATTTTAAAATAACAAAACAAATTTTTTCTTCAAATCGACTTAAAACCCACTTTAATAAATTCTTAGTAACAAAAAATGGGTAAAAAATGAAAAACAAATGTTAAAATAACAAAAAAAAATGTTTTCTTCAAATCGACTTAAAACCCACTTTAATAAATTCTTACATTAATGCGATTACTGAATAAATTAACAACATTCAACAAAACTATCAAAAAATGGGTAAAAATGAAAAACAAATGTTAAAATAACAAAAAATTTTTTTTTTCAAATCGACTTAAAACCCACTTTAATAAATTCTTACGTTAATGCGATTACTGAATAAATTAACAACATTCAACAAAACTATCAAAAAATGGGTAAAAAACGAAAAACAAACGTTAAAGTAACAAAAAAAAAATAAAAAATTCTTACATTAATGGGATTACTGAATAAATTAACAACATTCAACAAAACTATCAAAAAATGGGTAAAAAACCTAAAACAAATGTTAAAATAACAAAAAAAAATTTTTTCTTCAAATCGACTTAAAACTCACTTTAATAAATTCTTACGTTAATGCGATTACTGAATAAATTAACAACATTCAACAAAACTATCAAAAAATGGGTAAAAAACGAAAAACAAACGTTAAAGTAACCAAAAAAAATTTTCTTCAAATCGACTTAAAACCCACTTTAATAAATTCTTACATTAATGCGATTACTGAATAAATTAACAACATTCAACAAAACTATTAAAAAATGGGTAAAAAACGAAAAAGTAATGTTAAAATAACAAAAAAATTTTTTCCTCAAATCGACTTAAAACCCACTTTAATAAATTCTTACATTAATGCGATTACTGAATAAATTAACAACATTCAACAAAACTATCAAAAAATGGGTAAAAAATGAAAAACAAATGTTAAAATAACAAAAAAAATTTTTTCTTCAAATCGACTTAAAACCCACTTTAATAAATTCTTACATTAATGCGATTACTGAATAAATTAACAACATTCAACAAAACTATCAAAAAATGGGTAAAAAACGAAAAAGTAATGTTAAAATAACAAAAAAAATTTTTTCTTCAAATCGACTTAAAACCCACTTTAATAAATTCTTACGTTAATGCGATTACTGAATAAATTAACAACAATCAACAAAACTATCAAAAAATGGGGAAAAAACGAAAAACAAATGTTAAAATAACAAAAAAAAATAATTTTTTCAAATCGACTTAAAACCCACTTTAATAAATTCTTACATTAATGCGATTACTGAATAAATTAACAACATTCAACAAAACTATCAAAAAATGGGTAAAAAACGAAAAACAAATGTTAAAATAACAAAAAAAAAATTTTCTTCAAATCGACTTGAAACCCACTTTAATAAATTCTTACATTAATGCGATTACTGAATAAATTAACAACATTCAACAAAACTAGCAAAAAATGGGTAAAAAACGAAAAACAAACGATAAAGTAACAAAAAAAAATTTTTCTTCAAATCGACTTAAAACCCACTTTAATAAATTCTTACATTAATGCGATTACTGAATAAATTAACAACAATCAACAAAACTATCAAAAAATGGGTAAAAAACGAAAAACAAATGTTAAAATAACAAAAAAAAATTTTTCTTCAAATCGACTTAAAACCCACTTTAATAAATTCTTACATTAATGCGATTACTGAATAAATTAACAACATTCAACAAAACTATCAAAAAATGGGTAAAAAACCTAAAACAAATGTTAAAATAACAAAAAAAAATGTTTTCTTCAAATCGACTTAAAACCCACTTTAATAAATTCTTACATTAATGCGATTACTGAATAAATTAACAACATTCAACAAAACTATCAAAAAATGGGTAAAAAACGAAAAACAAACGATAAAGTAACAAAAAAAAATTTTTCTTCAAATCGACTTAAAACCCACTTTAATAAATTCTTACATTAATGCGATTACTGAATAAATTAACAACATTCAACAAAACTATCAAAAAATGGGTAAAAAACGAAAAACAAATGTTAAAATAACAAAAAAATTTTTTTTATTCAAATCGACTTAAAACCCACTTTAATAAATTCTTACATTAATGCGATTACTGAATAAAGTAACAACATTCAACAAAACTATCAAAAAATGGGTAAAAAACGAAAAACAAACGTTAAAGTAACAAAAAAAAATTTTTCTTCAAATCGACTTAAAACCCACTTTAATAAATTCTGACATTAATGCGATTACTGAATAAATTAACAACATTCAACAAAACTATCAAAAAATGGGTAAAAAACGAAAAACAAACGTTAAAGTAACAAAAAAAATTTTTTCTTCAAATCGACTTAAAACCCACTTTAATAAATTCTTACATTAATGCGATTACTGAATAAATTAACAACATTCAACAAAACTATCAAAAAATGAGTAAAAAATGAAAAACAAATGTTAAAATAACAAAAAAATTTTTTTCTTCAAATCGACTTAAAACCCACTTTAATAAATTCTTACATTAATGCGATTACTGAATAAATTGACAACATTCAACAAAACTATCAAAAAATGGGTAAAAAACCAAAAACAAATGTTAAAATAACAAAAAAAAATTTTTCTTCAAATCGACTTAAAACCCACTTTAATAAATTCTTACATTAATGCGATTACTGAATAAATTAACAACATTCAACAAAACTATCAAAAAATGTGTAAAAAATGAAAAACAAATGTTAAAATAACAAAAAAATTTTTTTCTTCAAATCGACTTAAAACCCACTTTAATAAATTCTTACATTAATGCGATTACTGAATAAATTGACAACATTCAACAAAACTATCAAAAAATGGGTAAAAAACCAAAAACAAATGTTAAAATAACAAAAAAAAATTTTTCTTCAAATCGACTTAAAACCCACTTTAATAAATTCTTACATTAATGCGATTACTGAATAAATTAACAACATTCAACAAAACTATCAAAAAATGTGTAAAAAAGGAAAAACAAATGTTAAAATAAAAAAAAAAAAATTTTCTTCAAATCGACTTAAAACCCACTTTAATAAATTCTTACACTAATGCGATTACTGAATAAATTAACAACATTCAACAAAACTATCAAAAAATGGGTAAAAAACGAAAAACAAACGTTAAAGTAACAAAAAAAAATGTTTTCTTCAAATCGACTTAAAACCCACTTTAATAAATTCTTACACTAATGCGATTACTGAATAAATTAACAACATTCAACAAAACTATCAAAAAATGGGTAAAAAACGAGAAACAAATGTTAAAATAAAAAAAAAAAATTTTTTCTTCAAATCGACTTAAAACCCACTTTAATAAATTATTACGTTAATGCGATTACTGAATAAATTAACAACATTCAACAAAACTATCAAAAAATGGGTAAAAAACGAAAAACAAACGTTAAAGTAACAAAAAAAAATTTTTCTTCAAATCGACTTAAAACCCACTTTAATAAATTCTTACATTAATGCGATTACTGAATAAATTAACAACATTCAACAAAACTATCAAAAAATGGGTAAAAAATGAAAAACAAATGTTAAAATAACAAAAAAAATTTTTTCTTCAAATCGACTTAAAACCCACTTTAATAAATTCTGACATTAATGCGATTACTGAATAAATTAACAACATTCAACAAAACTATCAAAAAATGGGTAAAAAACGAGAAACAAATGTTAAAATAAAAAAAAAAATTTTTTTCTTCAAATCGACTTAAAACCCACTTTAATAAATTATTACGTTAATGCGATTACTGAATAAATTAACAACATTCAACAAAACTATCAAAAAATGGGTAAAAAACGAAAAACAAACGTTAAAGTAACAAAAAAAAATTTTTCTTCAAATCGACTTAAAACCCACTTTAATAAATTCTTACATTAATGCGATTACTGAATAAATTAACAACATTCAACAAAACTATCAAAAAATGGGTAAAAAACGAAAAACAAACGTTAAAGTAACAAAAAAAAATTTTTCTTCAAATCGACTTAAAACCCACTTTAATAAATTCTTACATTAATGCGATTACTGAATAAATTAACAACATTCAACAAAACTATCAAAAAATGGGTAAAAAATGAAAAACAAACGTTAAAGTAACAAAAAAAAATTTTTCTTCAAATCGACTTAAAACCCACTTTAATAAATTCTGACATTAATGCGATTACTGAATAAATTAACAACATTCAACAAAACTATCAAAAAATGGGTAAAAAACGAGAAACAAATGTTAAAATAAAAAAAAAAATTTTTTTCTTCAAATCGACTTAAAACCCACTTTAATAAATTATTACGTTAATGCGATTACTGAATAAATTAACAACATTCAACAAAACTATCAAAAAATGGGTAAAAAACGAAAAACAAACGTTAAAGTAACAAAAAAAAATTTTTCTTCAAATCGACTTAAAACCCACTTTAATAAATTCTTACATTAATGCGATTACTGAATAAATTAACAACATTCAACAAAACTATCAAAAAATGGGTAAAAAATGAAAAACAAATGTTAAAATAACAAAAAAAAATTTTTCTTCAAATCGACTTAAAACCCACTTTAATAAATTCTTACATTAATGCGATTACTGAATAAATTAACAACATTCAACAAAACTATCAAAAAATGGGTAAAAAACGAAAAACAAACGTTAAAGTAACAAAAAAAAATTTTTCTTCAAATCAACTTAAAACCCACTTTAATAAATTCTTACATTAATGCGATTACTGAATAAATTAACAACATTCAACAAAACTATCAAAAAATGGGTAAAAAACGAAAAACAAATGTTAAAATAACAAAAAAAATTTTTTCTTCAAATCGACTTAAAACCCACTTTAATAAATTCTTACATTAATGCGATTACTGAATAAATTAACAACATTCAACAAAACTATCAAAAAATGGGTAAAAAACGAAAAACAAACGTTAAAGTAACAAAAAAAAATTTTTCTTCAAATCGACTTAAAACCCACTTTAATAAATTCTGACATTAATGCGATTACTGAATAAATTAACAACATTCAACAAAACTATCAAAAAATGGGTAAAAAACCTAAAACAAATGTTAAAATAACAAAAAAAAAATTTTCTTCAAATCGACTTAAAACCCACTTTAATAAATTCTTACATTAATGCGATTACTGAATAAATTAACAACATTCAACAAAACTATCAAAAAATGGGTAAAAAACGAAAAACAAACGATAAAGTAACAAAAAAAAATTTTTCTTCAAATCGACTTAAAACCCACTTTAATAAATTCTTACATTAATGCGATTACTGAATAAATTAACAACATTCAACAAAACTATCAAAAAATGGGTAAAAAACGAAAAACAAATGTTAAAATAACAACAAAATTTTTTTCTTCAAATCGACTTAAAACCCACTTTAATAAATTCTTACATTAATGCGATTACTGAATAAAGTAACAACATTCAACAAAACTATCAAAAAATGGGTAAAAAACGAAAAACAAACGTTAAAGTAACAAAAAAAAATTTTTCTTCAAATCGACTTAAAACCCACTTTAATAAATTCTTACATTAATGCGATTACTGAATAAATTAACAACATTCAACAAAACTATCAAAAATAGGGTAAAAAACGAAAAACAAATGTTAAAATAACAAAAAAAATTTTTTCTTCAAATCGACTTAAAACCCACTTTAATAAATTCTTACATTAATGCGATTACTGAATAAATTAACAACATTCAACAAAACTATCAAAAAATGGGTAAAAAACGAAAAACAAACGTTAAAGTAACAAAAAAAAATTTTTCTTCAAATCGACTTAAAACCCACTTTAATAAATTCTTACATTAATGCGATTACTGAATAAATTAACAACATTCAACAAAACTATCAAAAAATGGGTAAAAAACCTAAAACAAATGTTAAAATAACAAAAAAAAATGTTTTCTTCAAATCGACTTAAAACCCACTTTAATAAATTCTTACACTAATGCGATTACTGAATAAATTAACAACATTCAACAAAACTATCAAAAAATGGGTAAAAAACCTAAAACAAATGTTAAAATAACAAAAAAAAATGTTTTCTTCAAATCGACTTAAAACCCACTTTAATAAATTCTTACACTAATGCGATTACTGAATAAATTAACAACATTCAACAAAACTATCCAAAAATGGGTAAAAAACGAGAAAGAAATGTTAAAATAAAAAAAAAAAATTTTTCTTCAAATCGACTTAAAACCCACTTTAATAAATTATTACGTTAATGCGATTACTGAATAAATTAACAACATTCAACAAAACTATCAAAAAATGGGTAAAAAACGAAAAACAAACGTTAAAGTAACAAAAAAAAATTTTTCTTCAAATCGACTTAAAACCCACTTTAATAAATTCTTACATTAATGCGATTACTGAATAAATTAACAACATTCAACAAAACTATCAAAAAATGTGTAAAAAATGAAAAACAAATGTTAAAATAACAAAAAAATTTTTTTCTTCAAATCGACTTAAAACCCACTTTAATAAATTCTTACATTAATGCGATTACTGAATAAATTGACAACATTCAACAAAACTATCAAAAAATGGGTAAAAAACCAAAAACAAATGTTAAAATAACAAAAAAAAATTTTTCTTCAAATCGACTTAAAACCCACTTTAATAAATTCTTACATTAATGCGATTACTGAATAAATTAACAACATTCAACAAAACTATCAAAAAATGGGTAAAAAACCTAAAACAAATGTTAAAATAACAAAAAAAAATGTTTTCTTCAAATCGACTTACAACCCACTTTAATAAATTCTTACATTAATGCGATTACTGAATAAATTAACAACATTCAACAAAACTATCAAAAAATTGGTAAAAAAGGAAAAACAAATGTTAAAATAAAAAAAAAAATTTTTCTTCAAATCGACTTAAAACCCACTTTAATAAATTCTTACACTAATGCGATTACTGAATAAATTAACAACATTCAACAAAACTATCAAAAAATGGGTAAAAAACGAAAAACAAACGTTAAAGTAACAAAAAAAAATGTTTTCTTCAAATCGACTTAAAACCCACTTTAATAAATTCTTACACTAATGCGATTACTGAATAAACTAACAACATTCAACAAAACTATCAAAAAATGGGTAAAAAACGAGAAACAAATGTTAAAATAAAAAAAAAAAAATTTTTCTTCAAATCGACTTAAAACCCACTTTAATAAATTATTACGTTAATGCGATTACTGAATAAATTAACAACATTCAACAAAACTATCAAAAAATGGGTAAAAAACGAAAAACAAACGTTAAAGTAACAAAAAAAAATTTTTCTTCAAATCGACTTAAAACCCACTTTAATAAATTCTTACATTAATGCGATTACTGAATAAATTAACAACATTCAACAAAACTATCAAAAAATGGGTAAAAAATGAAAAACAAATGTTAAAATAACAAAAAAAATTCTTTCTTCAAATCGACTTAAAACCCACTTTAATAAATTCTGACATTAATGCGATTACTGAATAAATTAACAACATTCAACAAAACTATCAAAAAATGGGTAAAAAACGAGAAACAAATGTTAAAATAAAAAAAAAAATTTTTTTCTTCAAATCGACTTAAAACCCACTTTAATAAATTATTACGTTAATGCGATTACTGAATAAATTAACAACATTCAACAAAACTATCAAAAAATGGGTAAAAAACGAAAAACAAACGTTAAAGTAACAAAAAAAAGAATTTTTCTTCAAATCGACTTAAAACCCACTTTAATAAATTCTTACATTAATGCGATTACTGAATAAATTAACAACATTCAACAAAACTATCAAAAAATGGGTAAAAAATGAAAAACAAATGTTAAAATAACAAAAAAAATTTTTTCTTCAAATCGACTTAAAACCCACTTTAATAAATTCTGACATTAATGCGATTACTGAATAAATTAACAACATTCAACAAAACTATCAAAAAATGGGTAAAAAACCTAAAACAAACGTTAAAGTAACAAAAAAAAATTTTTCTTCAAATCAACTTAAAACCCACTTTAATAAATTCTTACATTAATGCGATTACTGAATAAATTAACAACATTCAACAAAACTATCAAAAAATGGGTAAAAAACGAAAAACAAATGTTAAAATAACAAAAAAAAATTTTTCTTCAAATCGACTTAAAACCCACTTTAATAAATTCTTACATTAATGCGATTACTGAATAAATTAACAACATTCAACAAAACTATCAAAAAATGGGTAAAAAACGAAAAACAAACGTTAAAGTAACAAAAAAAAATTTTTCTTCAAATCGACTTAAAACCCACTTTAATAAATTCTGACATTAATGCGATTACTGAATAAATTAACAACATTCAACAAAACTATCAAAAAATGGGTAAAAAACCTAAAACAAATGTTAAAATAACAAAAAAAAAATTTTCTTCAAATCGACTTAAAACCCACTTTAATAAATTCTTACATTAATGCGATTACTGAATAAATTAACAACATTCAACAAAACTATCAAAAAATGGGTAAAAAACGAAAAACAAACGATAAAGTTACAAAAAAAATTTTTCTTCAAATCGACTTAAAACCCACTTTAATAAATTCTTACATTAATGCGATTACTGAATAAATTAACAACATTCAACAAAACTATCAAAAAATGGGTAAAAAACGAAAAACAAATGTTAAAATAACAACAAAATTTTTTTCTTCAAATCGACTTAAAACCCACTTTAATAAATTCTTACATTAATGCGATTACTGAATAAAGTAACAACATTCAACAAAACTATCAAAAAATGGGTAAAAAACGAAAAACAAACGTTAAAGTAACAAAAAAAATTTTTTCTTCAAATCGACTTAAAACCCACTTTAATAAATTCTTACATTAATGCGATTACTGAATAAATTAACAACATTCAACAAAACTATCAAAAAATGGGTAAAAAACGAAAAACAAATGTTAAAATAACAAAAAAAATTTTTTCTTCAAATCGACTTAAAACCCACTTTAATAAATTCTTACATTAATGCGATTACTGAATAAATTAACAACATTCAACAAAACTATCAAAAAATGGGTAAAAAACGAAAAACAAACGTTAAAGTAACAAAAAAAAAATTGTTCTTCAAATCGACTTAAAACCCACTTTAATAAATTCTGACATTAATGCGATTACTGAATATATTAACAACATTCAACAAAACTATCAAAAAATGGGTAAAAAACGAAAAACAAACGTTAAAGTAACAAAAAAAAATTTTTCTTCAAATCGACTTAAAACCCACTTTAATAAATTCTTACATTAATGCGATTACTGAATAAATTGACAACATTCAACAAAACTATCAAAAAATGGGTAAAAAATGAAAAACAAATGTTAAAATAAAAAAAACAATTTTTTCTTCAAATCGACTTAAAACCCACTTTAATAAATTCTTACATTAATTCGATTACTGAATAAATTGACAACATTCAACAAAACTATCAAAAAATGGGTAAAAAACCTAAAACAAATGTTAAAATAACAAAAAAACATGTTTTCTTCAAATCGACTTAAAACCCACTTTAATAAATTCTTACATTAATGCGATTACTGAATAAAGTAACAACATTCAACAAAACTATCAAAAATGGGTAAAAAACGAAAAACAAACGTTAAAGTAACAAAAAAAAATTTTTCTTCAAATCGACTTAAAACCCACTTTAATAAATTCTTACATTAATGCGATTACTGAATAAATTAACAACATTCAACAAAACTATCAAAAAATGGGTAAAAAATGAAAAACAAATGTTAAAATAACAAAAAAATTTTTTTCTTCAAATCGACTTAAAACCCACTTTAATAAATTCTTACATTAATGCGATTACTGAATAAATTGACAACATTCAACAAAACTATCAAAAAATGGGTAAAAAACCTAAAACAAATGTTAAAATAACAAAAAAAATGTTTTCTTCAAATCGACTTAAAACCCACTTTAATAAATTCTTACATTAATGCGATTACTGAATAAATTAACAACATTCAACAAAACTATCAAAAAATTGGTAAAAAAGGAAAAACAAATGTTAAAATAAAAAAAAATAATTTTTCTTCAAATCGACTTAAAACCCACTTTAATAAATTCTTACATTAATGCGATTACTGAATAAATTGACAACATTCAACAAAACTATCAAAAAATGGGTAAAAAACCTAAAACAAATGTTAAAATAACAAAAAAAAATGTTTTCTTCAAATCGACCTAAAACCCACTTTAATAAATTCTTACATTAATGCGATTACTGAATAAATTAACAACATTCAACAAAACTATCAAAAAATGGGTAAAAAATGAAAAACAAATGTTAAAATAACAAAAAAAATTTTTTCTTCAAATCGACTTAAAACCCACTTTAATAAATTCTGACATTAATGCGATTACTGAATAAATTAACAACATTCAACAAAACTATCAAAAAATGGGTAAAAAACGAGAAACAAATGTTAAAATAAAAAAAAATAATTTTTCTTCAAATCGACCTAAAACCCACTTTAATAAATTCTTACATTAATGCGATTACTGAATAAAGTAACAACATTCAACAAAACTATCAAAAAATGGGTAAAAAACGAAAAACAAACGTTAAAGTAACAAAAAAAAATTTTTCTTCAAATCGACTTAAAACCCACTTTAATAAATTCTTACATTAATGCGATTACTGAATAAATTAACAACATTCAACAAAACTATCAAAAAATGGGTAAAAAACGAAAAACAAATGTTAAAATAACAAAAAAAATTTTTTCTTCAAATCGACTTAAAACCCACTTTAATAAATTCTTACATTAATGCGATTACTGAATAAATTAACAACATTCAACAAAACTATCAAAAAATGGGTAAAAAACGAAAAACAAACGTTAAAGTAACAAAAAAAAATTGTTCTTCAAATCGACTTAAAACCCACTTTAATAAATTCTGACATTAATGCGATTACTGAATAAATTAACAACATTCAACAAAACTATCAAAAAATGGGTAAAAAACGAAAAACAAACGTTAAAGTAACAAAAAAAATTTTTTCTTCAAATCGACTTAAAACCCACTTTAATAAATTCTTACATTAATGCGATTACTGAATAAATTGACAACATTCAACAAAACTATCAAAAAATGGGTAAAAAATGAAAAACAAATGTTAAAATAAAAAAAAAAATTTTTTCTTCAAATCGACTTAAAACCCACTTTAATAAATTCTTACATTAATTCGATTACTGAATAAATTGACAACATTCAACAAAACTATCAAAAAATGGGTAAAAAACCTAAAACAAATGTTAAAATAACAAAAAAACATGTTTTCTTCAAATCGACTTAAAACCCACTTTAATAAATTCTTACATTAATGCGATTACTGAATAAATTAACAACATTCAACAAAACTATCAAAAAATGGGTAAAAAACGAAAAACAAATGTTAAAATAACAAAAAAAATTTTTTCTTCAAATCGACTTAAAACCCACTTTAATAAATTCTTACATTAATGCGATTACTGAATAAATTAACAACATTCAACAAAACTATCAAAAAATGGGTAAAAAACGAAAAACAAACGTTAAAGTAACAAAAAAAAATTGTTCTTCAAATCGACTTAAAACCCACTTTAATAAATTCTGACATTAATGCGATTACTGAATAAATTAACAACATTCAACAAAACTATCAAAAAATGGGTAAAAAACGAAAAACAAACGTTAAAGTAACAAAAAAAAATTTTTCTTCAAATCGACTTAAAACCCACTTTAATAAATTCTTACATTAATGCGATTACTGAATAAATTGACAACATTCAACAAAACTATCAAAAAATGGGTAAAAAATGAAAAACAAATGTTAAAGTAAAAAAAAAAATTTTTTCTTCAAATCGACTTAAAACCCACTTTAATAAATTCTTACATTAATTCGATTACTGAATAAATTGACAACATTCAACAAAACTATCAAAAAATGGGTAAAAAACCTAAAACAAATGTTAAAATAACAAAAAAACATGTTTTCTTCAAATCGACTTAAAACCCACTTTAATAAATTCTTACATTAATGCGATTACTGAATAAAGTAACAACATTCAACAAAACTATCAAAAATGGGTAAAAAACGAAAAACAAACGTTAAAGTAACAAAAAAAAATTTTTCTTCAAATCGACTTAAAACCCACTTTAATAAATTCTTACATTAATGCGATTACTGAATAAATTAACAACATTCAACAAAACTATCAAAAAATGGGTAAAAAATGAAAAACAAATGTTAAAATAACAAAAAAATTTTTTTCTTCAAATCGACTTAAAACCCACTTTAATAAATTCTTACATTAATGCGATTACTGAATAAATTGACAACATTCAACAAAACTATCAAAAAATGGGTAAAAAACCTAAAACAAATGTTAAAATAACAAAAAAAAATGTTTTCTTCAAATCGACTTAAAACCCACTTTAATAAATTCTTACATTAATGCGATTACTGAATAAATTAACAACATTCAACAAAACTATCAAAAAATTGGTAAAAAAGGAAAAACAAATGTTAAAATAAAAAAAAATAATTTTTCTTCAAATCGACTTAAAACCCACTTTAATAAATTCTTACATTAATGCGATTACTGAATAAATTGACAACATTCAACAAAACTATCAAAAAATGGGTAAAAAACCTAAAACAAATGTTAAAATAACAAAAAAAAATGTTTTCTTCAAATCGACCTAAAACCCACTTTAATAAATTCTTACATTAATGCGATTACTGAATAAATTAACAACATTCAACAAAACTATCAAAAAATGGGTAAAAAATGAAAAACAAATGTTAAAATAACAAAAAAAATTTTTTCTTCAAATCGACTTAAAACCCACTTTAATAAATTCTGACATTAATGCGATTACTGAATAAATTAACAACATTCAACAAAACTATCAAAAAATGGGTAAAAAACGAGAAACAAATGTTAAAATAAAAAAAAAATTTTTTTTCTTCAAATCGACTTAAAACCCACTTTAATAAATTATTACGTTAATGCGATTACTGAATAAATTAACAACATTCAACAAAACTATCAAAAAATGGGTAAAAAACGAAAAACAAACGTTAAAGTAACAAAAAAAAATTTTTCTTCAAATCGACTTAAAACCCACTTTAATAAATTCTTACATTAATGCGATTACTGAATAAATTAACAACATTCAACAAAACTATCAAAAAATGGGTAAAAAAAGAAAAACAAATGTTAAAATAACAAAAAAATTTTTTTCTTCAAATCGACTTAAAACCCACTTTAATAAATTCTTACATTAATGCGATTACTGAATAAATTAACAACATTCAACAAAACTATCAAAAAATGGGTAAAAAACGAAAAACAAATGTTAAAATAACAAAAAAAATTTTTTCTTCAAATCGACTTAAAACCCACTTTAATAAATTCTTACATTAATGCGATTACTGAATAAATTAACAACATTCAACAAAACTATCAAAAAATGGGTAAAAAACGAAAAACAAACGTTAAAGTAACAAAAAAAAATTTTTCTTCAAATCGACTTAAAACCCACTTTAATAAATTCTGACATTAATGCGATTACTGAATAAATTAACAACATTCAACAAAACTATCAAAAAATGGGTAAAAAACCTAAAACAAATGTTAAAATAACAAAAAAAAAATTTTCTTCAAATCGACTTAAAACCCACTTTAATAAATTCTTACATTAATGCGATTACTGAATAAATTAACAACATTCAACAAAACTATCAAAAAATGGGTAAAAAACGAAAAACAAACGATAAAGTTACAAAAAAATTTTTTCTTCAAATCGACTTAAAACCCACTTTAATAAATTCTTACATTAATGCGATTACTGAATAAATTAACAACATTCAACAAAACTATCAAAAAATGGGTAAAAAACGAAAAACAAATGTTAAAATAACAACAAAATTTTTTTCTTCAAATCGACTTAAAACCCACTTTAATAAATTCTTACATTAATGCGATTACTGAATAAAGTAACAACATTCAACAAAACTATCAAAAAATGGGTAAAAAACGAAAAACAAACGTTAAAGTAACAAAAAAAAATTTTTCTTCAAATCGACTTAAAACCCACTTTAATAAATTCTTACATTAATGCGATTACTGAATAAATTAACAACATTCAACAAAACTATCAAAAAATGGGTAAAAAACGAAAAACAAATGTTAAAATAACAAAAAAAATTTTTTCTTCAAATCGACTTAAAACCCACTTTAATAAATTCTTACATTAATGCGATTACTGAATAAATTAACAACATTCAACAAAACTATCAAAAAATGGGTAAAAAACGAAAAACAAACGTTAAAGTAACAAAAAAAAATTGTTCTTCAAATCGACTTAAAACCCACTTTAATAAATTCTGACATTAATGCGATTACTGAATAAATTAACAACATTCAACAAAACTATCAAAAAATGGGTAAAAAACGAAAAACAAATGTTAAAGTAACAAAAAAAAATTTTTCTTCAAATCGACTTAAAACCCAAAAAATGGGTAAAAAACCTAAAACAAATGTTAAAATAACAAAAAAACATGTTTTCTTCAAATCGACTTAAAACCCACTTTAATAAATTCTTACATTAATGCGATTACTGAATAAAGTAACAACATTCAACAAAACTATCAAAAATGGGTAAAAAACGAAAAACAAACGTTAAAGTAACAAAAAAAAATTTTTCTTCAAATCGACTTAAAACCCACTTTAATAAATTCTTACATTAATGCGATTACTGAATAAATTAACAACATTCAACAAAACTATCAAAAAATGGGTAAAAAATGAAAAACAAATGTTAAAATAACAAAAAAATTTTTTTCTTCAAATCGACTTAAAACCCACTTTAATAAATTCTTACATTAATGCGATTACTGAATAAATTGACAACATTCAACAAAACTATCAAAAAATGGGTAAAAAACCTAAAACAAATGTTAAAATAACAAAAAAAAATGTTTTCTTCAAATCGACTTAAAACCCACTTTAATAAATTCTTACATTAATGCGATTACTGAATAAATTAACAACATTCAACAAAACTATCAAAAAATTGGTAAAAAAGGAAAAACAAATGTTAAAATAAAAAAAAATAATTTTTCTTCAAATCGACTTAAAACCCACTTTAATAAATTCTTACATTAATGCGATTACTGAATAAATTGACAACATTCAACAAAACTATCAAAAAATGGGTAAAAAACCTAAAACAAATGTTAAAATAACAAAAAAAAATGTTTTCTTCAAATCGACCTAAAACCCACTTTAATAAATTCTTACATTAATGCGATTACTGAATAAATTAACAACATTCAACAAAACTATCAAAAAATTGGTAAAAAAGGAAAAACAAATGTTAAAATAAAAAAAAAAAAATTTTCTTCAAATCGACTTAAAACCCACTTTAATAAATTCTTACATTAATGCGATTACTGAATAAATTGACAGCATTCAACAAAACTATCAAAAAATGGGTAAAAAACCTAAAACAAATGTTAAAGTAACAAAAAAAATTTTTTCTTCAAATCGACTTAAAACCCACTTTAATAAATTCTTACATTAATGCGATTACTGAATAAATTGACAACATTCAACAAAACTATCAAAAAATGGGTAAAAAACCTAAAACAAATGTTAAAATAACAAAAAAAAATGTTTTCTTCAAATCGACTTAAAACCCACTTTAATAAATTCTTACATTAATGCGATTACTGAATAAAGTAACAACATTCAACAAAACTATCAAAAAATGGGTAAAAAACGAAAAACAAACGTTAAAGTAACAAAAAAAAATTTTTCTTCAAATCGACTTAAAACCCACTTTAATAAATTCTTACATTAATGCGATTACTGAATAAATTAACAACATTCAACAAAACTATCAAAAAATGGGTAAAAAATGAAAAACAAATGTTAAAATAACAAAAAAATTTTTTTCGTCAAATCGACTTAAAACCCACTTTAATAAATTCTTACATTAATGCGATTACTGAATAAATTGACAACATTCAACAAAACTATCAAAAAATGGGTAAAAAACCTAAAACAAATGTTAAAATAACAAAAAAAAATGTTTTCTTCAAATCGACTTAAAACCCACTTTAATAAATTCTTACATTAATGCGATTACTGAATAAATTAACAACATTCAACAAAACTATCAAAAAATTGGTAAAAAAGGAAAAACAAATGTTAAAATAAAAAAAAATAATTTTTCTTCAAATCGACTTAAAACCCACTTTAATAAATTCTTACATTAATGCGATTACTGAATAAATTAACAACATTCAACAAAACTATCAAAAAATGGGTAAAAAATGAAAAACAAATGTTAAAATAACAAAAAAAATTTTTTCTTCAAATCGACTTAAAACCCACTTTAATAAATTCTGACATTAATGCGATTACTGAATAAATTAACAACATTCAACAAAACTATCAAAAAATGGGTAAAAAACGAGAAACAAATGTTAAAATAAAAAAAAAATTTTTTTTCTTCAAATCGACTTAAAACCCACTTTAATAAATTATTACGTTAATGCGATTACTGAATAAATTAACAACATTCAACAAAACTATCAAAAAATGGGTAAAAAACGAAAAACAAACGTTAAAGTAACAAAAAAAAATTTTTCTTCAAATCGACTTAAAACCCACTTTAATAAATTCTTACATTAATGCGATTACTGAATAAATTAACAACATTCAACAAAACTATCAAAAAATGGGTAAAAAAAGAAAAACAAATGTTAAAATAACAAAAAAATTTTTTTCTTCAAATCGACTTAAAACCCACTTTAATAAATTCTTACATTAATGCGATTACTGAATAAATTAACAACATTCAACAAAACTATCAAAAAATGGGTAAAAAACGAAAAACAAATGTTAAAATAACAAAAAAAATTTTTTCTTCAAATCGACTTAAAACCCACTTTAATAAATTCTTACATTAATGCGATTACTGAATAAATTAACAACATTCAACAAAACTATCAAAAAATGGGTAAAAAACGAAAAACAAACGTTAAAGTAACAAAAAAAAATTTTTCTTCAAATCGACTTAAAACCCACTTTAATAAATTCTGACATTAATGCGATTACTGAATAAATTAACAACATTCAACAAAACTATCAAAAAATGGGTAAAAAACCTAAAACAAATGTTAAAATAACAAAAAAAAAATTTTCTTCAAATCGACTTAAAACCCACTTTAATAAATTCTTACATTAATGCGATTACTGAATAAATTAACAACATTCAACAAAACTATCAAAAAATGGGTAAAAAACGAAAAACAAACGATAAAGTTACAAAAAAATTTTTTCTTCAAATCGACTTAAAACCCACTTTAATAAATTCTTACATTAATGCGATTACTGAATAAATTAACAACATTCAACAAAACTATCAAAAAATGGGTAAAAAACGAAAAACAAATGTTAAAATAACAACAAAATTTTTTTCTTCAAATCGACTTAAAACCCACTTTAATAAATTCTTACATTAATGCGATTACTGAATAAAGTAACAACATTCAACAAAACTATCAAAAAATGGGTAAAAAACGAAAAACAAACGTTAAAGTAACAAAAAAAAATTTTTCTTCAAATCGACTTAAAACCCACTTTAATAAATTCTTACATTAATGCGATTACTGAATAAATTAACAACATTCAACAAAACTATCAAAAAATGGGTAAAAAACGAAAAACAAATGTTAAAATAACAAAAAAAATTTTTTCTTCAAATCGACTTAAAACCCACTTTAATAAATTCTTACATTAATGCGATTACTGAATAAATTAACAACATTCAACAAAACTATCAAAAAATGGGTAAAAAACGAAAAACAAACGTTAAAGTAACAAAAAAAAATTGTTCTTCAAATCGACTTAAAACCCACTTTAATAAATTCTGACATTAATGCGATTACTGAATAAATTAACAACATTCAACAAAACTATCAAAAAATGGGTAAAAAACGAAAAACAAATGTTAAAGTAACAAAAAAAAATTTTTCTTCAAATCGACTTAAAACCCAAAAAATGGGTAAAAAACCTAAAACAAATGTTAAAATAACAAAAAAACATGTTTTCTTCAAATCGACTTAAAACCCACTTTAATAAATTCTTACATTAATGCGATTACTGAATAAAGTAACAACATTCAACAAAACTATCAAAAATGGGTAAAAAACGAAAAACAAACGTTAAAGTAACAAAAAAAAATTTTTCTTCAAATCGACTTAAAACCCACTTTAATAAATTCTTACATTAATGCGATTACTGAATAAATTAACAACATTCAACAAAACTATCAAAAAATGGGTAAAAAATGAAAAACAAATGTTAAAATAACAAAAAAATTTTTTTCTTCAAATCGACTTAAAACCCACTTTAATAAATTCTTACATTAATGCGATTACTGAATAAATTGACAACATTCAACAAAACTATCAAAAAATGGGTAAAAAACCTAAAACAAATGTTAAAATAACAAAAAAAAATGTTTTCTTCAAATCGACTTAAAACCCACTTTAATAAATTCTTACATTAATGCGATTACTGAATAAATTAACAACATTCAACAAAACTATCAAAAAATTGGTAAAAAAGGAAAAACAAATGTTAAAATAAAAAAAAATAATTTTTCTTCAAATCGACTTAAAACCCACTTTAATAAATTCTTACATTAATGCGATTACTGAATAAATTGACAACATTCAACAAAACTATCAAAAAATGGGTAAAAAACCTAAAACAAATGTTAAAATAACAAAAAAAAATGTTTTCTTCAAATCGACCTAAAACCCACTTTAATAAATTCTTACATTAATGCGATTACTGAATAAATTAACAACATTCAACAAAACTATCAAAAAATTGGTAAAAAAGGAAAAACAAATGTTAAAATAAAAAAAAAAAAATTTTCTTCAAATCGACTTAAAACCCACTTTAATAAATTCTTACATTAATGCGATTACTGAATAAATTGACAGCATTCAACAAAACTATCAAAAAATGGGTAAAAAACCTAAAACAAATGTTAAAGTAACAAAAAAAATTTTTTCTTCAAATCGACTTAAAACCCACTTTAATAAATTCTTACATTAATGCGATTACTGAATAAATTGACAACATTCAACAAAACTATCAAAAAATGGGTAAAAAACCTAAAACAAATGTTAAAATAACAAAAAAAAATGTTTTCTTCAAATCGACTTAAAACCCACTTTAATAAATTCTTACATTAATGCGATTACTGAATAAAGTAACAACATTCAACAAAACTATCAAAAAATGGGTAAAAAACGAAAAACAAACGTTAAAGTAACAAAAAAAAATTTTTCTTCAAATCGACTTAAAACCCACTTTAATAAATTCTTACATTAATGCGATTACTGAATAAATTAACAACATTCAACAAAACTATCAAAAAATGGGTAAAAAATGAAAAACAAATGTTAAAATAACAAAAAAATTTTTTTCGTCAAATCGACTTAAAACCCACTTTAATAAATTCTTACATTAATGCGATTACTGAATAAATTGACAACATTCAACAAAACTATCAAAAAATGGGTAAAAAACCTAAAACAAATGTTAAAATAACAAAAAAAAATGTTTTCTTCAAATCGACTTAAAACCCACTTTAATAAATTCTTACATTAATGCGATTACTGAATAAATTAACAACATTCAACAAAACTATCAAAAAATTGGTAAAAAAGGAAAAACAAATGTTAAAATAAAAAAAAATAATTTTTCTTCAAATCGACTTAAAACCCACTTTAATAAATTCTTACATTAATGCGATTACTGAATAAATTAACAACATTCAACAAAACTATCAAAAAATGGGTAAAAAACGAAAAACAAATGTTAAAATAACAAAAAAAAAATTTTCTTCAAATCGACTTAAAACCCACTTTAATAAATTCTTACATTAATGCGATTACTGAATAAATTAACAACATTCAACAAAACTATCAAAAAATGGGTAAAAAACGAAAAACAAACGATAAAGTAACAAAAAAAAATTTTTCTTCAAATCGACTTAAAACCCACTTTAATAAATTCTTACATTAATGCGATTACTGAATAAATTAACAACATTCAACAAAACTATCAAAAAATGGGTAGAAAACGAAAAACAAATGTTAAAATAACAAAAAAATTTTTTTCTTCAAATCGACTTAAAACCCACTTTAATAAATTCTTACATTAATGCGATTACTGAATAAAGTAACAACATTCAACAAAACTATCAAAAAATGGGTAAAAAACGAAAAACAAACGTTAAAGTAACAAAAAAAAATTTTTCTTCAAATCGACTTAAAACCCACTTTAATAAATTCTGACATTAATGCGATTACTGAATAAATTAACAACATTCAACAAAACTATCAAAAAATGGGTAAAAAACGAAAAACAAACGTTAAAGTAACAAAAAAAAATTTTTCTTCAAATCGACTTAAAACCCACTTTAATAAATTCTTACATTAATGCGATTACTGAATAAATTAACAACATTCAACAAAACTATCAAAAAATGGGTAAAAAATGAAAAACAAATGTTAAAATAACAAAAAAATTTTTTTCTTCAAATCGACTTAAAACCCACTTTAATAAATTCTTACATTAATGCGATTACTGAATAAATTGACAACATTCAACAAAACTATCAAAAAATGGGTAAAAAACCAAAAACAAATGTTAAAATAACAAAAAAAAATTTTTCTTCAAATCGACTTAAAACCCACTTTAATAAATTCTTACATTAATGCGATTACTGAATAAATTAACAACATTCAACAAAACTATCAAAAAATGGGTAAAAAACCTAAAACAAATGTTAAAATAACAAAAAAAAATGTTTTCTTCAAATCGACTTAAAACCCACTTTAATAAATTCTTACATTAATGCGATTACTGAATAAATTAACAACATTCAACAAAACTATCAAAAAATTGGTAAAATAGGAAAAACAAATGTTAAAATAAAAAAAAATAATTTTTCTTCAAATCGACTTAAAACCCACTTTAATAAATTCTTACATTAATGCGATTACTGAATAAATTAACAACATTCAACAAAACTATCAAAAAATGGGTAAAAAACGAAAAACAAACGTTAAAGTAACAAAAAAAAATTGTTCTTCAAATCGACTTAAAACCCACTTTAATAAATTCTGACATTAATGCGATTACTGAATAAATTAACAACATTCAACAAAACTATCAAAAAATGGGTAAAAAACGAAAAACAAATGTTAAAGTAACAAAAAAAAATTTTTCTTCAAATCGACTTAAAACCCAAAAAATGGGTAAAAAACCTAAAACAAATGTTAAAATAACAAAAAAACATGTTTTCTTCAAATCGACTTAAAACCCACTTTAATAAATTCTTACATTAATGCGATTACTGAATAAAGTAACAACATTCAACAAAACTATCAAAAATGGGTAAAAAACGAAAAACAAACGTTAAAGTAACAAAAAAAAATTTTTCTTCAAATCGACTTAAAACCCACTTTAATAAATTCTTACATTAATGCGATTACTGAATAAATTAACAACATTCAACAAAACTATCAAAAAATGGGTAAAAAATGAAAAACAAATGTTAAAATAACAAAAAAATTTTTTTCTTCAAATCGACTTAAAACCCACTTTAATAAATTCTTACATTAATGCGATTACTGAATAAATTGACAACATTCAACAAAACTATCAAAAAATGGGTAAAAAACCTAAAACAAATGTTAAAATAACAAAAAAAAATGTTTTCTTCAAATCGACTTAAAACCCACTTTAATAAATTCTTACATTAATGCGATTACTGAATAAATTAACAACATTCAACAAAACTATCAAAAAATTGGTAAAAAAGGAAAAACAAATGTTAAAATAAAAAAAAATAATTTTTCTTCAAATCGACTTAAAACCCACTTTAATAAATTCTTACATTAATGCGATTACTGAATAAATTGACAACATTCAACAAAACTATCAAAAAATGGGTAAAAAACCTAAAACAAATGTTAAAATAACAAAAAAAAATGTTTTCTTCAAATCGACCTAAAACCCACTTTAATAAATTCTTACATTAATGCGATTACTGAATAAATTAACAACATTCAACAAAACTATCAAAAAATTGGTAAAAAAGGAAAAACAAATGTTAAAATAAAAAAAAAAAATTTTTCTTCAAATCGACTTAAAACCCACTTTAATAAATTCTTACATTAATGCGATTACTGAATAAATTGACAGCATTCAACAAAACTATCAAAAAATGGGTAAAAAACCTAAAACAAATGTTAAAGTAACAAAAAAAATTTTTTCTTCAAATCGACTTAAAACCCACTTTAATAAATTCTTACATTAATGCGATTACTGAATAAATTGACAACATTCAACAAAACTATCAAAAAATGGGTAAAAAACCTAAAACAAATGTTAAAATAACAAAAAAAAATGTTTTCTTCAAATCGACTTAAAACCCACTTTAATAAATTCTTACATTAATGCGATTACTGAATAAAGTAACAACATTCAACAAAACTATCAAAAAATGGGTAAAAAACGAAAAACAAACGTTAAAGTAACAAAAAAAAATTTTTCTTCAAATCGACTTAAAACCCACTTTAATAAATTCTTACATTAATGCGATTACTGAATAAATTAACAACATTCAACAAAACTATCAAAAAATGGGTAAAAAATGAAAAACAAATGTTAAAATAACAAAAAAATTTTTTTCTTCAAATCGACTTAAAACCCACTTTAATAAATTCTTACATTAATGCGATTACTGAATAAATTGACAACATTCAACAAAACTATCAAAAAATGGGTAAAAAACCAAAAACAAATGTTAAAATAACAAAAAAAAATTTTTCTTCAAATCGACTTAAAACCCACTTTAATAAATTCTTACATTAATGCGATTACTGAATAAATTAACAACATTCAACAAAACTATCAAAAAATGGGTAAAAAACCTAAAACAAATGTTAAAATAACAAAAAAAAATGTTTTCTTCAAATCGACTTAAAACCCACTCTAATAAATTCTTACATTAATGCGATTACTGAATAAATTAACAACATTCAACAAAACTATCAAAAAATTGGTAAAATAGGAAAAACAAATGTTAAAATAAAAAAAAATAATTTTTCTTCAAATCGACTTAAAACCCACTTTAATAAATTCTTACATTAATGCGATTACTGAATAAATTAACAACATTCAACAAAACTATCAAAAAATGGGTAAAAAACGAAAAACAAACGATAAAGTAACAAAAAAAAATTTTTCTTCAAATCGACTTAAAACCCACTTTAATAAATTCTTACATTAATGCGATTACTGAATAAATTAACAACATTCAACAAAACTATCAAAAAATGGGTAAAAAACGAAAAACAAATGTTAAAATAACAAAAAAAATTTTTTCTTCAAATCGACTTAAAACCCACTTTAATAAATTCTTACATTAATGCGATTACTGAATAAAGTAACAACATTCAACAAAACTATCAAAAAATGGGTAAAAAACGAAAAACAAACGTTAAAGTAACAAAAAAAAATTTTTCTTCAAATCGACTTAAAACCCACTTTAATAAATTCTGACATTAATGCGATTACTGAATAAATTAACAACATTCAACAAAACTATCAAAAAATGGGTAAAAAACGAAAAACAAACGTTAAAGTAACAAAAAAAAATTTTTCTTCAAATCAACTTAAAACCCACTTTAATAAATTCTTACATTAATGCGATTACTGAATAAATTAACAACATTCAACAAAACTATCAAAAAATGGGTAAAAAACGAAAAACAAATGTTAAAATAACAAAAAAAAAATGTTCTTCAAGTGGACTTAAAACCCACTTTAATAAATTCTTACATTAATGCGATTACTGAATAAATTAACAACATTCAACAAAACTATCAAAAAATGGGTAAAAAACGAAAAACAAACGATAAAGTAACAAAAAAAAAATTTTTCTTCAAATCGACTTAAAACCCACTTTAATAAATTCTTACATTAATGCGATTACTGAATAAATTAACAACATTCAACAAAACTATCAAAAAAATGGGTAAAAAACGAAAAACAAATGTTAAAATAACAAAAAAATTTTTTTCTTCAAATCGACTTAAAACCCACTTTAATAAATTCTTACATTAATGCGATTACTGAATAAAGTAACAACATTCAACAAAACTATCAAAAAATGGGTAAAAAACGAAAAACAAACGTTAAAGTAACAAAAAAAATTTTTCTTCAAATCGACTTAAAACCCACTTTAATAAATTCTTACATTAATGCGATTACTGAATAAATTAACAACATTCAACAAAACTATCAAAAAATGGGTAAAAAACCTAAAACAAATGTTAAAATAACAAAAAAAAATGTTTTCTTCAAATCGACTTAAAACCCACTTTAATAAATTCTTACATTAATGCGATTACTGAATAAAGTAACAACATTCAACAAAACTATCAAAAAATGGGTAAAAAACGAAAAACAAACGTTAAAGTAACAAAAAAAAATTTTTCTTCAAATCGACTTAAAACCCACTTCAATAAATTCTTACATTAATGCGATTACTTAATAAATTAACAACAATCAAGAAAACTATCAAAAAATGGGTAAAAAACGAAAAACAAATGTTAAAGTAACAAAAAAAAATTTTTTCTTCAAATCAACTTAAAACCCACTTTAATAAATTCTTACATTAATGCGATTACTGAATAAATTAACAACATTCAACAAAACTATCAAAAAATGGGTAAAAAACCTAAAACAAATGTTAAAATAACAAAAAAAAATGTTTTCTTCAAATCGACTTAAAACCCACTTTAATAAATTCTTACATTAATGCGATTACTGAATAAAGTAACAACATTCAACAAAACTATCAAAAAATGGGTAAAAAACGAAAAACAAACGTTAAAGTAACAAAAAAATTTTGTTCTTCAAATCGACTTAAAACCCACTTTAATAAATTCTTACATTAATGCGATTACTGAATAAATTGACAACATTCAACAAAACTATCAAAAAATGGGTAAAAAACCTAAAACAAATGTTAAAATAACAAAAAAAAATGTTTTCTTCAAATCGACTTAAAACCCACTTTAATAAATTCTTACATTAATGCGATTACTGAATAAATTAACAACATTCAACAAAACTATCAAAAAATTGGTAAAAAAGGAAAAACAAATGTTAAAATAAAAAAAAATAATTTTTCTTCAAATCGACTTAAAACCCACTTTAATAAATTCTTACATTAATGCGATTACTGAATAAATTAACAACATTCAACAAAACTATCAAAAAATGGGTAAAAAACGAAAAACAAATGTTAAAATAACAAAAAAAAAATTTTCTTCAAATCGACTTAAAACCCACTTTAATAAATTCTTACATTAATGCGATTACTGAATAAATTAACAACATTCAACAAAACTATCAAAAAATGGGTAAAAAATGAAAAACAAATGTTAAAATAACAAAAAAATTTTTTTCTTCAAATCGACTTAAAACCCACTTTAATAAATTCTTACATTAATGCGATTACTGAATAAATTGACAACATTCAACAAAACTATCAAAAAATGGGTAAAAAACCAAAAACAAATGTTAAAATAACAAAAAAAAATTTTTCTTCAAATCGACTTAAAACCCACTTTAATAAATTCTTACATTAATGCGATTACTGAATAAATTAACAACATTCAACAAAACTATCAAAAAATGGGTAAAAAACCTAAAACAAATGTTAAAATAACAAAAAAAAATGTTTTCTTCAAATCGACTTAAAACCCACTTTAATAAATTCTTACATTAATGCGATTACTGAATAAATTAACAACATTCAACAAAACTATCAAAAAATTGGTAAAATAGGAAAAACAAATGTTAAAATAAAAAAAAATAATTTTTCTTCAAATCGACTTAAAACCCACTTTAATAAATTCTTACATTAATGCGATTACTGAATAAATTAACAACATTCAACAAAACTATCAAAAAATGGGTAAAAAACGAAAAACAAACGATAAAGTAACAAAAAAAAATTTTTCTTCAAATCGACTTAAAACCCACTTTAATAAATTCTTACATTAATGCGATTACTGAATAAATTAACAACATTCAACAAAACTATCAAAAAATGGGTAAAAAACGAAAAACAAATGTTAAAATAACAAAAAAAATTTTTTCTTCAAATCGACTTAAAACCCACTTTAATAAATTCTTACATTAATGCGATTACTGAATAAAGTAACAACATTCAACAAAACTATCAAAAAATGGGTAAAAAACGAAAAACAAACGTTAAAGTAACAAAAAAAAATTTTTCTTCAAATCGACTTAAAACCCACTTTAATAAATTCTGACATTAATGCGATTACTGAATAAATTAACAACATTCAACAAAACTATCAAAAAATGGGTAAAAAACGAAAAACAAACGTTAAAGTAACAAAAAAAAATTTTTCTTCAAATCAACTTAAAACCCACTTTAATAAATTCTTACATTAATGCGATTACTGAATAAATTAACAACATTCAACAAAACTATCAAAAAATGGGTAAAAAACGAAAAACAAATGTTAAAATAACAAAAAAAAAATGTTCTTCAAGTGGACTTAAAACCCACTTTAATAAATTCTTACATTAATGCGATTACTGAATAAATTAACAACATTCAACAAAACTATCAAAAAATGGGTAAAAAACGAAAAACAAACGATAAAGTAACAAAAAAAAAATTTTTCTTCAAATCGACTTAAAACCCACTTTAATAAATTCTTACATTAATGCGATTACTGAATAAATTAACAACATTCAACAAAACTATCAAAAAATGGGTAAAAAACGAAAAACAAATGTTAAAATAACAAAAAAAATTTTTTCTTCAAATCGACTTAAAACCCACTTTAATAAATTCTTACATTAATGCGATTACTGAATAAAGTAACAACATTCAACAAAACTATCAAAAAATGGGTAAAAAACGAAAAACAAACGTTAAAGTAACAAAAAAAATTTTTCTTCAAATCGACTTAAAACCCACTTTAATAAATTCTTACATTAATGCGATTACTGAATAAATTAACAACATTCAACAAAACTATCAAAAAATGGGTAAAAAACGAAAAACAAACGTTAAAGTAACAAAAAAAATTTTTCTTCAAATCGACTTAAAACCCACTTTAATAAATTCTGACATTAATGCGATTACTGAATAAATTAACAACATTCAACAAAACTATCAAAAAATGGGTAAAAAACGAAAAACAAACGTTAAAGTAACAAAAAAAAATTTTTCTTCAAATCGACTTAAAACCCACTTCAATAAATTCTTACATTAATGCGATTACTTAATAAATTAACAACAATCAAGAAAACTATCAAAAAATGGGTAAAAAACGAAAAACAAATGTTAAAGTAACAAAAAAAAATTTTTTCTTCAAATCAACTTAAAACCCACTTTAATAAATTCTTACATTAATGCGATTACTGAATAAATTAACAACATTCAACAAAACTATCAAAAAATGGGTAAAAAACCTAAAACAAATGTTAAAATAACAAAAAAAAATGTTTTCTTCAAATCGACTTAAAACCCACTTTAATAAATTCTTACATTAATGCGATTACTGAATAAAGTAACAACATTCAACAAAACTATCAAAAAATGGGTAAAAAACGAAAAACAAACGTTAAAGTAACAAAAAAATTTTGTTCTTCAAATCGACTTAAAACCCACTTTAATAAATTCTTACATTAATGCGATTACTGAATAAATTGACAACATTCAACAAAACTATCAAAAAATGGGTAAAAAACCTAAAACAAATGTTAAAATAACAAAAAAAAATGTTTTCTTCAAATCGACTTAAAACCCACTTTAATAAATTCTTACATTAATGCGATTACTGAATAAATTAACAACATTCAACAAAACTATCAAAAAATTGGTAAAAAAGGAAAAACAAATGTTAAAATAAAAAAAAATAATTTTTCTTCAAATCGACTTAAAACCCACTTTAATAAATTCTTACATTAATGCGATTACTGAATAAATTAACAACATTCAACAAAACTATCAAAAAATGGGTAAAAAACGAAAAACAAATGTTAAAATAACAAAAAAAAAATTTTCTTCAAATCGACTTAAAACCCACTTTAATAAATTCTTACATTAATGCGATTACTGAATAAATTAACAACATTCAACAAAACTATCAAAAAATGGGTAAAAAACGAAAAACAAATGTTAAAATAACAAAAAAAATTTTTTCTTCAAATCGACTTAAAACCCACTTTAATAAATTCTTACATTAATGCGATTACTGAATAAAGTAACAACATTCAACAAAACTATCAAAAAATGGGTAAAAAACGAAAAACAAACGTTAAAGTAACAAAAAAAAATTTTTCTTCAAATCGACTTAAAACCCACTTTAATAAATTCTGACATTAATGCGATTACTGAATAAATTAACAACATTCAACAAAACTATCAAAAAATGGGTAAAAAACGAAAAACAAACGTTAAAGTAACAAAAAAAAATTTTTCTTCAAATCAACTTAAAACCCACTTTAATAAATTCTTACATTAATGCGATTACTGAATAAATTAACAACATTCAACAAAACTATCAAAAAATGGGTAAAAAACGAAAAACAAATGTTAAAATAACAAAAAAAAAATGTTCTTCAAATGGACTTAAAACCCACTTTAATAAATTCTTACATTAATGCGATTACTGAATAAATTAACAACATTCAACAAAACTATCAAAAAATGGGTAAAAAACGAAAAACAAACGATAAAGTAACAAAAAAAAATTTTTCTTCAAATCGACTTAAAACCCACTTTAATAAATTCTTACATTAATGCGATTACTGAATAAATTAACAACATTCAACAAAACTATCAAAAAATGGGTAAAAAACGAAAAACAAATGTTAAAATAACAAAAAAAATTTTTTCTTCAAATCGACTTAAAACCCACTTTAATAAATTCTTACATTAATGCGATTACTGAATAAAGTAACAACATTCAACAAAACTATCAAAAAATGGGTAAAAAACGAAAAACAAACGTTAAAGTAACAAAAAAAATTTTTCTTCAAATCGACTTAAAACCCACTTTAATAAATTCTTACATTAATGCGATTACTGAATAAACTAACAACATTCAACAAAACTATCAAAAAATGGGTAAAAAACGAAAAACAAACGTTAAAGTAACAAAAAAAATTTTTCTTCAAATCGACTTAAAACCCACTTTAATAAATTCTGACATTAATGCGATTACTGAATAAATTAACAACATTCAACAAAACTATCAAAAAATGGGTAAAAAACGAAAAACAAACGTTAAAGTAACAAAAAAAAATTTTTCTTCAAATCGACTTAAAACCCACTTCAATAAATTCTTACATTAATGCGATTACTTAATAAATTAACAACAATCAACAAAACTATCAAAAAATGGGTAAAAAACGAAAAACAAATGTTAAAGTAACAAAAAAAAATTTTTTCTTCAAATCAACTTAAAACCCACTTTAATAAATTCTTACATTAATGCGATTACTGAATAAATTAACAACATTCAACAAAACTATCAAAAAATGGGTAAAAAACCTAAAACAAATGTTAAAATAACAAAAAAAAATGTTTTCTTCAAATCGACTTAAAACCCACTTTAATAAATTCTTACATTAATGCGATTACTGAATAAAGTAACAACATTCAACAAAACTATCAAAAAATGGGTAAAAAACGAAAAACAAACGTTAAAGTAACAAAAAAATTTTGTTCTTCAAATCGACTTAAAACCCACTTTAATAAATTCTTACATTAATGCGATTACTGAATAAATTGACAACATTCAACAAAACTATCAAAAAATGGGTAAAAAACCTAAAACAAATGTTAAAATAACAAAAATCAAATCGACTTAAAACCCACTTTAATAAATTCTTACATTAATGCGATTACTGAATAAATTAACAACATTCAACAAAACTATCAAAAAATGGGTAAAAAACGAAAAACAAATGTTAAAATAACAAAAAAAATTTTTTCTTCAAATCGACTTAAAACCCACTTTAATAAATTCTTACATTAATGCGATTACTGAATAAAGTAACAACATTCAACAAAACTATCAAAAAATGGGTAAAAAACGAAAAACAAACGTTAAAGTAACAAAAAAAAATTTTTCTTCAAATCGACTTAAAACCCACTTTAATAAATTCTGACATTAATGCGATTACTGAATAAATTAACAACATTCAACAAAACTATCAAAAAATGGGTAAAAAACGAAAAACAAACGTTAAAGTAACAAAAAAAAATTTTTCTTCAAATCGACTTAAAACCCACTTTAATAAATTCTTACATTAATGCGATTACTGAATAAATTAACAACATTCAACAAAACTATCAAAAAATGGGTAAAAAATGAAAAACAAATGTTAAAATAACAAAAAAATTTTTTTCTTCAAATCGACTTAAAACCCACTTTAATAAATTCTTACATTAATGCGATTACTGAATAAATTGACAACATTCAACAAAACTATCAAAAAATGGGTAAAAAACCAAAAACAAATGTTAAAATAACAAAAAAAAATTTTTCTTCAAATCGACTTAAAACCCACTTTAATAAATTCTTACATTAATGCGATTACTGAATAAATTAACAACATTCAACAAAACTATCAAAAAATGGGTAAAAAACCTAAAACAAATGTTAAAATAACAAAAAAAAATGTTTTCTTCAAATCGACTTAAAACCCACTTTAATAAATTCTTACATTAATGCGATTACTGAATAAATTGACAACATTCAACAAAACTATCAAAAAATGGGTAAAAAACCAAAAACAAATGTTAAAATAACAAAAAAAAATGTTTTCTTCAAATCGACTTAAAACCCACTTTAATAAATTCTTACATTAATGCGATTACTGAATAAATTAACAACATTCAACAAAACTATCAAAAAATGGGTAAAAAACGAAAAACAAACGATAAAGTAACAAAAAAAAATTTTTCTTCAAATCGACTTAAAACCCACTTTAATAAATTCTTACATTAATGCGATTACTGAATAAATTAACAACATTCAACAAAACTATCAAAAAATGGGTAAAAAACGAAAAACAAATGTTAAAATAACAAAAAAAAATTTTTCTTCAAATCGACTTAAAACCCACTTTAATAAATTCTTACATTAATGCGATTACTGAATAAAGTAACAACATTCAACAAAACTATCAAAAAATGGGTAAAAAACGAAAAACAAACGTTAAAGTAACAAAAAAAAAATTTTCTTCAAATCGACTTAAAACCCACTTTAATAAATTCTGACATTAATGCGATTACTGAATAAATTAACAACATTCAACAAAACTATCAAAAAATGGGTAAAAAACGAAAAACAAACGTTAAAGTAACAAAAAAAAATTTTTCTTCAAATCAACTTAAAACCCACTTTAATAAATTCTTACATTAATGCGATTACTGAAATATTAACAACATTCAACAAAACTATCAAAAAATGGGTAAAAAACGAAAAACAAATGTTAAAATAACAAAAAAAAAAAATGTTCTTCAAATCGACTTAAAACCCACTTTAATAAATTCTTACATTAATGCGATTACTGAATAAATTAACAACATTCAACAAAACTATCAAAAAATGGGTAAAAAACGAAAAACAAACGATAAAGTAACAAAAAAAAATTTTTCTTCAAATCGACTTAAAACCCACTTTAATAAATTCTTACATTAATGCGATTACTGAATAAATTAACAACATTCCACAAAACTATCAAAAAATGGGTAAAAAACGAAAAACAAATGTTAAAATAACAAAAAAATTTTTTTCTTCAAATCGACTTAAAACCCACTTTAATAAATTCTTACATTAATGCGATTACTGAATAAAGTAACAACATTCAACAAAACTATCAAAAAATGGGTAAAAAACGAAAAACAAACGTTAAAGTAACAAAAAAAATTTTTCTTCAAATCGACTTAAAACCCACTTTAATAAATTCTGACATTAATGCGATTACTGAATAAATTAACAACATTCAACAAAACTATCAAAAAATGGGTAAAAAACGAAAAACAAACGTTAAAGTAACAAAAAAAATTTTTTCTTCAAATCGACTTAAAACCCACTTTAATAAATTCTTACATTAATGCGATTACTGAATAAATTAACAACATTCAACAAAACTATCAAAAAATGGGTAAAAAACGAAAAACAAACGTTAAAGTAACAAAAAAAAAATTTTCTTCAAATCGACTTAAAACCCACTTTAATAAATTCTGACATTAATGCGATTACTGAATAAATTAACAACATTCAACAAAACTATCAAAAAATGGGTAAAAAACGAAAAACAAACGTTAAAGTAACAAAAAAAAATTTTTCTTCAAATCAACTTAAAACCCACTTTAATAAATTCTTACATTAATGCGATTACTGAAATATTAACAACATTCAACAAAACTATCAAAAAATGGGTAAAAAACGAAAAACAAATGTTAAAATAACAAAAAAAAAAATGTTCTTCAAATCGACTTAAAACCCACTTTAATAAATTCTTACATTAATGCGATTACTGAATAAATTAACAACATTCAACAAAACTATCAAAAAATGGGTAAAAAACGAAAAACAAACGATAAAGTAACAAAAAAAAATTTTTCTTCAAATCGACTTAAAACCCACTTTAATAAATTCTTACATTAATGCGATTACTGAATAAATTAACAACATTCCACAAAACTATCAAAAAATGGGTAAAAAACGAAAAACAAATGTTAAAATAACAAAAAAATTTTTTTCTTCAAATCGACTTAAAACCCACTTTAATAAATTCTTACATTAATGCGATTACTGAATAAAGTAACAACATTCAACAAAACTATCAAAAAATGGGTAAAAAACGAAAAACAAACGTTAAAGTAACAAAAAAAATTTTTCTTCAAATCGACTTAAAACCCACTTTAATAAATTCTGACATTAATGCGATTACTGAATAAATTAACAACATTCAACAAAACTATCAAAAAATGGGTAAAAAACGAAAAACAAACGTTAAAGTAACAAAAAAAATTTTTTCTTCAAATCGACTTAAAACCCACTTTAATAAATTCTTACATTAATGCGATTACTGAATAAATTAACAACATTCAACAAAACTATCAAAAAATGGGTAAAAAACGAAAAACAAACGTTAAAGTAACAAAAAAAATTTTTCTTCAAATCGACTTAAAACCCACTTTAATAAATTCTGACATTAATGCGATTACTGAATAAATTAACAACATTCAACAAAACTATCAAAAAATGGGTAAAAAACGAAAAACAAACGTTAAAGTAACAAAAAAAAATTTTTCTTCAAATCGACTTAAAACCCACTTCAATAAATTCTTACATTAATGCGATTACTTAATAAATTAACAACAATCAACAAAACTATCAAAAAATGGGTAAAAAACGAAAAACAAATGTTAAAGTAACAAAAAAAAATTTTTTCTTCAAATCAACTTAAAACCCACTTTAATAAATTCTTACATTAATGCGATTACTGAATAAATTAACAACATTCAACAAAACTATCAAAAAATGGGTAAAAAACGAAAAACAAATGTTAAAATAACAAAAAAATTTTTTTCTTCAAATCGACTTAAAACCCACTTTAATAAATTCTTACATTAATGCGATTACTGAATAAAGTAACAACATTCAACAAAACTATCAAAAAATGGGTAAAAAACGAAAAACAAACGTTAAAGTAACAAAAAAAAAATTTTCTTCAAATCGACTTAAAACCCACTTTAATAAATTCTGACATTAATGCGATTACTGAATAAATTAACAACATTCAACAAAACTATCAAAAAATGGGTAAAAAACGAAAAACAAACGTTAAAGTAACAAAAAAAAATTTTTCTTCAAATCGACTTAAAACCCACTTTAATAAATTCTTACATTAATGCGATTACTGAATAAATTAACAACATTCAACAAAACTATCAAAAAATGGGTAAAAAACGAAAAACAAATGTTAAAATAACAAAAAAAATGTTTTCTTCAAATCGACTTAAAACCCACTTTAATAAATTCTGACATTAATGCGATTACTGAATAAATTAACAACATTCAACAAAACTATCAAAAAATGGGTAAAAAACGAAAAACAAACGTTAAAGTAACAAAAAAAAATTTTCTTCAAATCGACTTAAAACCCACTTTAATAAATTCTGACATTAATGCGATTACTGAATAAATTAACAACATTCAACAAAACTATCAAAAAATGGGTAAAAAACGAAAAACAAACGTTAAAGTAACAAAAAAAAATTTTTCTTCAAATCGACTTAAAACCCACTTTAATAAATTCTTACATTAATGCGATTACTGAATAAATTAACAACATTCAACAAAACTATCAAAAAATGGGTAAAAAATGAAAAACAAATGTTAAAATAACAAAAAAATTTTTTTCTTCAAATCGACTTAAAACCCACTTTAATAAATTCTTACATTAATGCGATTACTGAATAAATTGACAACATTCAACAAAACTATCAAAAAATGGGTAAAAAACCAAAAACAAATGTTAAAATAACAAAAAAAAATTTTTCTTCAAATCGACTTAAAACCCACTTTAATAAATTCTGACATTAATGCGATTACTGAATAAATTAACAACATTCAACAAAACTATCAAAAAATGGGTAAAAAACGAAAAACAAACGTTAAAGTAACAAAAAAAAATTTTTCTTCAAATCGACTTAAAACCCACTTTAATAAATTCTTACATTAATGCGATTACTGAATAAATTAACAACATTCAACAAAACTATCAAAAAATGGGTAAAAAATGAAAAACAAATGTTAAAATAACAAAAAAATTTTTTTCTTCAAATCGACTTAAAACCCACTTTAATAAATTCTTACATTAATGCGATTACTGAATAAATTGACAACATTCAACAAAACTATCAAAAAATGGGTAAAAAACCAAAAACAAATGTTAAAATAACAAAAAAAAATTTTTCTTCAAATCGACTTAAAACCCACTTTAATAAATTCTTACATTAATGCGATTACTGAATAAATTAACAACATTCAACAAAACTATCAAAAAATGGGTAAAAAACCTAAAACAAATGTTAAAATAACAAAAAAAAATGTTTTCTTCAAATCGACTTAAAACCCACTTTAATAAATTCTTACATTAATGCGATTACTGAATAAATTAACAAAATTCAACAAAACTATCAAAAAATTGGTAAAAAAGGAAAAACAAATGTTAAAATAAAAATTTTTTCTTCAAATCGACTTAAAACCCACTTTAATAAATTATTACGTTAATGCGATTACTGAATAAATTAACAACATTCAACAAAACTATCAAAAAATGGGTAAAAAACGAAAAACAAACGTTAAAGTAACAAAAAAAATTTTTCTTCAAATCGACTTAAAACCCACTTTAATAAATTCTTACATTAATGCGATTACTGAATAAATTAACAACATTCAACAAAACTATCAAAAAATGGGTAAAAAACGAAAAAGTAATGTTAAAATAACAAAAAAAATTTTTTCTTCAAATCGACTTAAAACCCACTTTAATAAATTCTTACATTAATGCGATTACTGAATAAATTAACAACATTCAACAAAACTATCAAAAAATGGGTAAAAAATGAAAAACAAATGTTAAAATAACAAAAAAAAATTTTTTCTTCAAATCGACTTAAAACCCACTTTAATAAATTCTTACACTAATGCGATTACTGAATAAATTAACAACAATCAACAAAACTATCAAAAAATGGGTAAAAAACGAAAAACAAATGTTAAAATAACAAAAAAAAAATTTTCTTCAAATCGACTTAAAACCCACTTTAATAAATTCTTACATTAATGCGATTACTGAATAAATTAACAACATTCAACAAAACTATCAAAAAATGGGTAAAAAACGAAAAACAAATGTTAAAATAACAAAAAGAAAATTTTCTTCAAATCGACTTAAAACCCACTTTAATAAATTCTTACATTAATGCGATTACTGAATAAATTAACAACATTCAACAAAACTATCAAAAAATGGGTAAAAAACGAAAAACAAACGTTAAAGTAAAAAAAAAAAATTTTTCTTCAAATCGACTTAAAACCCACTTTAATAAATTCTTACATTAATGCGATTACTGAATAAATTAACAACATTCAACAAAACTATCAAAAAATGGGTAAAAAACGAAAAACAAATGTTAAAATAACAAAAAAATTTTTTTCTTCAAATCGACTTAAAACCCACTTTAATAAATTCTTACATTAATGCGATTACTGAATAAATTAACAACATTCAACAAAACTATCAAAAAATGGGTAAAAAACGAAAAACAAACGTTAAAGTAACAAAAAAAATTTTTTCTTCAAATCGACTTAAAACCCACTTTAATAAATTCTGACATTAATGCGATTACTGAATAAATTAACAACATTCAACAAAACTATCAAAAAATGGGTAAAAAACGAAAAACAAACGTTAAAGTAACAAAAAAAAAAATTTTCTTCAAATCGACTTAAAACCCACTTTAATAAATTCTTACATTAATGCGATTACTGAATAAATTAACAACATTCAACAAAACTATCAAAAAATGGGTAAAAAACGAAAAACAAACGTTAAAGTAACAAAAAAAAATTTTTCTTCAAATCGACTTAAAACCCACTTTAATAAATTCTGACATTAATGCGATTACTGAATAAATTAACAACATTCAACAAAACTATCAAAAAATGGGTAAAAAACGAAAAACAAACGTTAAAGTAACAAAAAAAAATTTTTCTTCAAATCGACTTAAAACCCACTTTAATAAATTCTGACATTAATGCGATTACTGAATAAATTAACAACATTCAACAAAACTATCAAAAAATGGGTAAAAAACGAAAAACAAACGTTAAAGTAACAAAAAAAAATTTTTCTTCAAATCGACTTAAAACCCACTTTAATAAATTCTGACATTAATGCGATTACTGAATAAACTAACAACATTCAACAAAACTGTCAAAAAATGGGTAAAAAACGAAAAACAAACGTTAAAGTAACAAAAAAAAATTTTTCTTCAAATCAAATTAAAACCCACTTTAATAAATTCTTACATTAATGCGATTACTGAATAAATTAACAACATTCAACAAAACTATCAAAAAATGGGTAAAAAACGAAAAACAAATGTTAAAATAACAAAAAAAAATTTTTCTTCAAATCGACTTAAAACCCACTTTAATAAATTCTTACATTAATGCGATTACTGAATAAATTAACAACATTCAACAAAACTATCAAAAAATGGGTAAAAAACGAAAAACAAACGTTAAAGTAACAAAAAAAAATTTTTTTCAAATCGACTTAAAACCCACTTTAATAAATTCTGACATTAATGCGATTACTGAATAAATTAACAACATTCAACAAAACTATCAAAAAATGGGTAAAAAACGAAAAACAAACGTTAAAGTAACAAAAAAAAATTTTTCTTCAAATCGACTTAAAACCCACTTTAATAAATTCTTACATTAATGCGATTACTGAATAAATTAACAACATTCAACAAAACTATCAAAAAATGGGTAAAAAATGAAAAACAAATGTTAAAATAACAAAAAAAAATTTTTCTTCAAATCGACTTAAAACCCACTTTAATAAATTCTTACATTAATGCGATTACTGAATAAATTGACAACATTCAACAAAACTATCAAAAAATGGGTAAAAAACCAAAAACAAATGTTAAAATAACAAAAAAAAATTTTTCTTCAAATCGACTTAAAACCCACTTTAATAAATTCTTACATTAATGCGATTACTGAATAAATTAACAACATTCAACAAAACTATCAAAAAATGGGTAAAAAACCTAAAACAAAAGTTAAAATAACAAAAAATGGGTAAACATTCAACAACATTCAACAAAACTATCAAAAAATGGGTAAAAAACGAAAAACAAACGTTAAAGTAACAAAAAAAAAATTTTCTTCAAATCGACTTAAAACCCACTTTAATAAATTCTTACATTAATGCGATTACTGAATAAATTAACAACATTCAACAAAACTATCAAAAAATGGGTAAAAAATGAAAAACAAATGTTAAAATAACAAAAAAATTTTTTTCTTCAAATCGACTTAAAACCCACTTTAATAAATTCTTACATTAATGCGATTACTGAATAAATTGACAACATTCAACAAAACTATCAAAAAATGGGTAAAAAACCAAAAACAAATGTTAAAATAACAAAAAAAAATTTTTCTTCAAATCGACTTAAAACCCACTTTAATAAATTCTTACATTAATGCGATTACTGAATAAATTAACAACATTCAACAAAACTATCAAAAAATGGGTAAAAAAACCTAAAACAAATGTTAAAATAACAAAAAATGGGTAAACATTCAACAACATTCAACAAAACTATCAAAAAATGGGTAAAAAACGAAAAACAAACGTTAAAGTAACAAAAAAAAATTTTTCTTCAAATCGACTTAAAACCCACTTTAATAAATTCTGACATTAATGCGATTACTGAATAAATTAACAACATTCAACAAAACTATCAAAAAATGGGTAAAAAACGAAAAACAAACGTTAAAGTAACAAAAAAAAATTTTTCTTCAAATCGACTTAAAACCCACTTTAATAAATTCTTACATTAATGCGATTACTGAATAAATTAACAACATTCAACAAAACTATCAAAAAATGGGTAAAAAATGAAAAACAAATGTTAAAATAACAAAAAAATTTTTTTCTTCAAATCGACTTAAAACCCACTTTAATAAATTCTTACACTAATGCGATTACTGAATAAATTAACAACAATCAACAAAACTATCAAAAAATGGGTAAAAAACGAAAAACAAATGTTAAAATAACAAAAAAAAAATTTTCTTCAAATCGACTTAAAACCCACTTTAATAAATTCTTACATTAATGCGATTACTGAATAAATTAACAACATTCAACAAAACTATCAAAAAATGGGTAAAAAACGAAAAACAAATGTTAAAATAACAAAAAAAAATTTTTCTTCAAATCGACTTAAAACCCACTTTAATAAATTCTTACATTAATGCGATTACTGAATAAAGTAACAACATTCAACAAAACTATCAAAAAATGGGTAAAAAACGAAAAACAAATGTTAAAATAACAAAAAAAAATTTTTCTTCAAATCGACTTAAAACCCACTTTAATAAATTCTTACATTAATGCGATTACTGAATAAATTAACAACATTCAACAAAACTATCAAAAAATGGGTAAAAAACGAAAAACAAACGTTAAAGTAACAAAAAAAAAAAATTCTTCAAATCGACTTCAAACCCACTTTAATAAATTCTTACATTAATGCGATTACTGAATAAATTAACAACATTCAACGAAACTATCAAAAAATGGGTAAAAAACGAAAAACAAACGTTAAAGTAACAAAAAAATTTTTTCTTCAAATCGACTTAAAACCCACTTTAATAAATTCTTACATTAATGCGATTACTGAATAAATTAACAACATTCAACGAAACTATCAAAAAATGGGTAAAAAACGAAAAACAAACGTTAAAGTAACAAAAAAAATTTTTCTTCAAATCGACTTAAAACCCACTTAAATAAATTCTTACGTTAATGCGATTAATGAATAAATTAACAACATTCAACAAAACTATCAAAAAATGGGTAAAAAACGAAAAACAAACGTTAAAGTAACAAAAAAAAATTTTCTTCAAATCGACTTAAAACCCACTTTAATAAATTCTTACATTAATGCGATTACTGAATAAATTAACAACATTCAACAAAACTATCAAAAAATGGGTAAAAAACGAAAAAGTAATGTTAAAAAATTTTCTTCAAATCGACTTAAAACCCACTTTAATAAATTCTTACATTAATGCGATTACTGAATAAATTAAAAACATTGAACAAAATAATCAAAAAATTGGTAAAAAACGAAAAACTAATGTTAAAATAACAAAAAATTGTTTTCTTCAAATCGACTTAAAACCCACTTTAATAAATTCTTACATTAATGCGATTACTGAATAAATTAACAACATTCAACAAAACTATCAAAAAATGGGTAAAAAACCTAAAACAAATGTTAAAATAACAAAAAAAAATGTTTTCTTCAAATCGACTTAAAACCCACTTTAATAAATTCTTACATTAATGCGATTACTGAATAAATTAACAACATTCAACAAAACTATCAAAAAATTGGTAAAAAAGGAAAAACAAATGTTAAAATAAAAAAAAATAATTTTTCTTCAAATCGACTTAAAACCCACTTTAATAAATTCTTACACTAATGCGATTACTGAATAAATTAACAACATTCAACAAAACTATCAAAAAATGGGTAAAAAACGATAAACAAATGTTAAAATAAAAAAAAAAAATTTTTTCTTCAAATCGACTTAACAACAATTCAACATTCAACAAAACTATCAAAAAATGGGTAAAAAACGAAAAACAAATGTTAAAATAACAAAAAGAAAATTTTCTTCAAATCGACTTAAAACCCACTTTAATAAATTATTACGTTAATGCGATTACTGAATAAATTAACAACATTCAACAAAACTATCAAAAAATGGGTAAAAAACGAAAAACAAACGTTAAAGTAACAAAAAAAAATTTTCTTCAAATCGACTTAAAACCCACTTTAATAAATTCTTACATTAATGCGATTACTGAATAAATTAACAACATTCAACAAAACTATCAAAAAATGGGTAAAAAACGAAAAAGTAATGTTAAAATAACAAAAAAAATTTTTTCTTCAAATCGACTTAAAACCCACTTTAATAAATTCTTACATTAATGCGATTACTGAATAAATTAACAACATTCAACAAAACTATCAAAAAATGGGTAAAAAATGAAAAACAAATGTTAAAATAACAAAAAAATTTTTTTCTTCAAATCGACTTAAAACCCACTTTAATAAATTCTTACGTTAATGCGATTACTGAATAAATTAACAACAATCAACAAAACTATCAAAAAATGGGTAAAAAACGAAAAACAAATGTTAAAATAACAAAAAAAAATTTTTCTTCAAATCGACTTAAAACCCACTTTGATAAATTCTTACATTAATGCGATTACTGAATAAATTAATAACAGTCAACAAAACTATCAAAAAATGGGTAAAAAACGAAAAACAAATGTTAAAATAACAAAAAAAAAATTTTCTTCAAATCGACTTAAAACCCACTTTAATAAATTCTGACATTAATGCGATTACTGAATAAATTAACAACATTCAACAAAACTATCAAAAAATGGGTAAAAAACGAAAAACAAACGTTAAAGTAACAAAAAAAAATTTTTCTTCAAATCGACTTAAAACCCACTTTAATAAATTCTTACATTAATGCGATTACTGAATAAATTAACAACATTCAACAAAACTATCAAAAAATGGGTAAAAAACGAAAAACAAATGTTAAAATAACAAAAAAAATTTTTTCTTCAAATCGACTTAAAACCCACTTTAATAAATTCTTACATTAATGCGATTACTGAATAAATTAACAACATTCAACAAAACTATCAAAAAATGGGTAAAAAACGAAAAACAAACGTTAAAGTAACAAAAAAAAATTTTTCTTCAAATCGACTTAAAACCCACTTTAATAAATTCTGACATTAATGTGATTACTGAATAAATTAACAACATTCAACAAAACTATCAAAAAATGGGTAAAAAACGAAAAACAAACGTTAAAGTAACAAAAAAAATTTTTTCTTCAAATCGACTTAAAACCCACTTTAATAAATTCTTACATTAATGCGATTACTGAATAAATTAACAACATTCAACAAAACTATCAAAAAATGGGTAAAAAATGAAAAACAAATGTTAAAATAACAAAAAATTTTTTTTCTTCAAATCGACTTAAAACCGACTTTAATAAATTCTTACACTAATGCGATTACTGAATAAATTAACAACATTCAACAAAACTATCAAAAAATGGGTAAAAAACGAAAAACAAACGTTAAAGTAACAAAAAAAAAAAAATTCTTCAAATCGACTTCAAACCCACTTTAATAAATTCTTACATTAATGCGATTACTGAATAAATTAACAACATTCAACGAAACTATCAAAAAATGGGTAAAAAACGAAAAACAAACGTTAAAGTAACAAAAAAATTTTTTCTTCAAATCGACTTAAAACCCACTTTAATAAATTCTTACATTAATGCGATTACTGAATAAATTAACAACATTCAACGAAACTATCAAAAAATGGGTAAAAAACGAAAAACAAACGTTAAAGTAACAAAAAAAATTTTTCTTCAAATCGACTTAAAACCCACTTAAATAAATTCTTACGTTAATGCGATTAATGAATAAATTAACAACATTCAACAAAACTATCAAAAAATGGGTAAAAAACGAAAAACAAACGTTAAAGTAACAAAAAAAAATTTTCTTCAAATCGACTTAAAACCCACTTTAATAAATTCTTACATTAATGCGATTACTGAATAAATTAACAACATTCAACAAAACTATCAAAAAATGGGTAAAAAACGAAAAAGTAATGTTAAAATAACAAAAAAAATTTTTTCTTCAAATCGACTTAAAACCCACTTTAATAAATTCTTACATTAATGCGATTACTGAATAAATTAAAAACATTGAACAAAATAATCAAAAAATTGGTAAAAAACGAAAAACTAATGTTAAAATAACAAAAAATTGTTTTCTTCAAATCGACTTAAAACCCACTTTAATAAATTCTTACATTAATGCGATTACTGAATAAATTAACAACATTCAACGAAACTATCAAAAAATGGGTAAAAAACGAAAAACAAATGTTAAAATAACAAAAAATTGTTTTTCTTCAAATCGACTTAAAACCCACTTTAATAAATTCTTACATTAATGCGACTACTGAATAAATTAACAACATTCAACAAAACTGTCAAAAAATGGGTAAAAAACGAAAAACAAACGTTAAAGTAACAAAAAAAAAAATTTCTTCAAATCGACTTCAAACCCACTTTAATAAATTCTTACATTAACAAAAAAAAATTTTTCTTCAAATCGACTTAAAACCCACTTTAATAAATTCTTACATTAATGCGATTACTGAATAAATTAACAACATTCAACAAAACTATCAAAAAATGGGTAAAAAATGAAAAACAAATGTTAAAATAACAAAAAAAAATTTTTCTTCAAATCGACTTAAAACCCACTTTAATAAATTCTTACATTAATGCGATTACTGAATAAATTGACAACATTCAACAAAACTATCAAAAAATGGGTAACCAAAAACAAATGTTAATATAACAAAAAAAAATTTTTCTTCAAATCGACTTAAAACCCACTTTAATAAATTCTTACATTAATGCGATTACTGAATAAATTAACAACATTCAACAAAACTATCAAAAAATGGGTAAAAAACCTAAAACAAATGTTAAAATAACAAAAAAAAATGTTTTCTTCAAATCGACTTAAAACCCACTTTAATAAATTCTTACATTAATGCGATTACTGAATAAATTAACAACATTCAACAAAACTATCAAAAAATTGTTAAAAAAGGAAAAACAAATGTTAAAATAAAAAAAAATAATTTTTCTTCAAATCGACTTAAAACCCACTTTAATAAATTCTTACGTTAATGCGATTAATGAATAAATTAACAACATTCAACAAAACTATCAAAAAATGGGTAAAAAACGAAAAACAAACGTTAAAGTAACAAAAAAAAATTTTCTTCAAATCGACTTAAAACCCACTTTAATAAATTCTTACATTAATGCGATTACTGAATAAATTAACAACATTCAACAAAACTATCAAAAAATGGGTAAAAAACGAAAAAGTAATGTTAAAATAACAAAAAAAATTTTTTCTTCAAATCGACTTAAAACCCACTTTAATAAATTCTTACATTAATGCGATTACTGAATAAATTAACAACATTCAACAAAACTATCAAAAAATGGGTAAAAAATGAAAAACAAATGTTAAAATAACAACAAAATTTTTTTCTTAGAATCGACTTAAAACCCACTTTAATAAATTCTTACATTAATGCGATTACTGAATAAATTAACAACATTCAACAAAACTATCAAAAAATGGGTAAAAAACGAAAAACAAACGTTAAAATAACAAAAAAAAAAAATTTCTTCAAATCGACTTCAAACCCACTTTAATAAATTCTTACATTAATGCGATTACTGAATAAATTAACAACATTCAACAAAACTATCAAAAAATGGGTAAAAAATGGAAAACAAATGTTAAAATAACAAACAATTTTCTTTCTTCAAATCGACTTAAAACCCACTTTACTAAATTCTTACGTTAATGCGATTACTGAATAAATTAACAACATTCAACAAAACTATCAAAAAATGGGTAAAAAACGAAAAACAAATGTTAAAATAACAAAAAAAATTTTTCTTCAAATCGACTTAAAACCCACTTAAATAAATTCTTACATTAATGCGATTACTGAATAAATTAACAACATTCAACGAAACTATCAAAAAATGGGTAAAAAACGAAAAACAAATGTTAAAATAATAAAAAAATTTTTTCTTCAAATCGACTTAAAACCCACTTAAATAAATTCTTACATTAATGCGATTACTGAATAAATTAAAAACATTGAACAAAATAATCAAAAAATTGGTAAAAAACGAAAAACAAATGTTAAAATAACAAAAAATTGTTTTCTTCAAATCGACTTAAAACCCACTTTAATAAATTCTTACATTAATGCGATTACTGAATAAATTAACAACATTCAACAAAACTATCAAAAAATGGGTAAAAAACAAATGTTAAAATAAGAAACAAATTTTTTTCTTCAAATCGACTTAAAACCCACTTTAATAAATTCTTACATTAATGCGACTACTGAATAAATTAACAACATTCAACAAAACTATCAAAAAATGGGTAAAAAACGAAAAACAAATGTTAAAATAACAAAAAAATTTTTTTCTTCAAATCGACTTAAAACCCACTTTAATAAATTCTTACATTAATGCGATTACTGAATAAATTAACAACATTCAACAAAACTATCAAAAAATGGGTAAAAAACGAAAAACAAACGTTAAAGTAACAAAAAAAAAAAAAATTCTTCAAATCGACTTCAAACCCACTTTAATAAATTCTTACATTAATGCGATTACTGAATAAATTAACAACATTCAACAAAACTATCAAAAAATGGGTAAAAAACGAAAAACAAACGTTAAAGAAACAAAAAAAAAAAAAATTCTTCAAATCGACTTCAAACCCACTTTAATAAATTCTTACATTAATGCGATTACTGAATAAATTAACAACATTCAACGAAACTATCAAAAAATGGGTAAAAAACGAAAAACAAATGTTAAAATAACAAAAAAAAATTTTCTTCAAATCGACTTAAAACCCACTTAAATAAATTCTTACATTAATGCGATTACTGAATAAATTAACAACAATCAACGAAACTATCAAAAAATGGGTAAAAAACGAAAAACAAATGTTAAAATAACAAAAAAATTTTTTCTTCAAATCGACTTAAAACCCACTTAAATAAATTCTTACATTAATGCGATTACTGAATAAATTAAAAACATTGAACAAAATAATCAAAAAATTGGTAAAAAACGAAAAACAAATGTTAAAATAACAAAAAATTGTTTTCTTCAAATCGACTTAAAACCCACTTTAATAAATTCTTACATTAATGCGATTACTGAATAAATTAACAACATTCAACAAAACTATCAAAAAATGGGTAAAAAACGAAAAACAAATGTTAAAATAAGAAACAAATTTTTTTCTTCAAATCGACTTAAAACCCACTTTAATAAATTCTTACATTAATGCGATTACTGAATAAATTAACAACATTCAACAAAACTATCAAAAAATGGGTAAAAAACGAAAAACAAACGTTAAAGTAACAAAAAAAAAAATTTCTTCGAATCGACTTCAAACCCACTTTAATAAATTCTTACATTAATGCGATTACTGAATAAATTAACAACATTCAACGAAACTATCAAAAAATGGGTAAAAAACGAAAAACTAATGTTAAAATAACAAAAAAAAAATTTTCTTCAAATCGACTTAAAACCCACTTTGATAAATTCTTACATTAATGCGATTACTGAATAAATTAACAACATTCAACGAAACTATCAAAAAATGGGTAAAAAACGAAAAACAAATGTTAAAATAACAAAAAAATTGTTTTCTTCAAATCGACTTAAAACCCACTTTAATAAATTCTTACATTAATGCGATTACTGAATAAATTAAAAACATTGAACAAAATAATCAAAAAATGGGTAAAAAACGAAAAACTAATGTTAAAATAACAAAAAAATTTTTTTCTTCAAATCGACTTAAAACCCACTTTAATAAATTCTTACATTAATGCGATTACTGAATAAATTAACAACATTCAACAAAATAATCAAAAAATGGGTAAAAAACGAAAAACAAATGTTAAAATAACAAACAAATTTTTTTCTTCAAATCGACTTAAAACCCACTTTAATAAATTCTTACATTAATGCGACTACTGAATAAATTAACAACATTCAACAAAACTATCAAAAAATGGGTAAAAAACGAAAAACAAATGTTAAAATAACAATAGAATTTTTTTCTTCAAATCGACTTAAAACCCACTTTAATAAATTCTTACATTAATGCGATTACTGAATAAATAAACAACATTCAACAAAACTATCAAAAAATGGGTAAAAAACGAAAAACAAATGTTAAAATAAGAAACAAATTTTTTTCTTCAAATCGACTTAAAACCCACTTTAATAAATTCTTACATTAATGCGATTACTGAATAAATTAACAACGTTCAACAAAACTATCAAAAAATGGGTAAAAAACGAAAAACAAACGTTAAAGTAACAAAAAAAAAATTTCTTCAAATCGACTTCAAACCCACTTTAATAAATTCTCACATTAATGCGATTACTGAATAAATTAACAACATTCAACGTAACTATCAAAAAATGGGTAAAAAACGAAAAACAAATGTTAAAATAACAAAAAAAAAATTTTCTTCAAATCGACTTAAAACCCACTTTAATAAATTCTTACATTAATGCGATTACTGAATAAATTAACAACATTGAACGAAACTATCCAAAAATGGGTAAAAAACGAAAAACTAATGTTAAAATAACAAAAAAAAATTTTTCTTCAAATCGACTTAAAACCCACTTTAATAAATTCTGACATTAATGCGATTACTGAATAAATTAACAACATTCAACAAAACTATCAAAAAATGGGTAAAAAATTTAAAACAAATGTTAAAATAACAAAAAAAAATTTTTCTTCAAATCGACTTAAAACCCACTTTAGTAAATTCTTACATTAATGCGATTACTGAATAAATTAACAACATTCAACGAAACTATCAAAAAATGGGTAAAAAACGAAAAACAAATGTTAAAATAACAAAAAAAAAAATTTCTTCAAATCGACTTAAAACCCACTTTAATAAATTCTGACATTAATGCGATTACTGAATAAATTAACAACATTCAACAAAACTATCAAAAAATAGGTAAAAAATTAAAAACAAATGTTAAAATAACAAAAAAATATATTTCTTCAAATCGACTTAAAACCCACTTTAATAAATTCTTACATTAATGCGACTACTGAATAAATTAACAACATTCAACAAAACTATCAAAAAATGGGTAAAAAACGAAAAACAAATGTTAAAATAACAAACAAATTTTTTTTTTAAAATCGACTTAAAACCCACTTTAATAAATTCTTACATTAATGCGATTACTGAATAAATTAACAACATTCAACAAAACTATCAAAAAATGGGTAAAAAACGAAAAACAAATGTTAAAATAACAAAAAAATTGTTTTCTTCAAATCGACTTAAAACCCACTTTAATAAATTCTTACATTAATGCGATTACTGAATAAATTAAAAACATTGAACAAAATAATCAAAAAATGGGTAAAAAACGAAAAACTAATGTTAAAATAACAAAAAAAAATTTTTCTTCAAATCGACTTAAAACCCACTTTAATAAATTCTTACATTAATGCGATTACTGAATAAATTAACAACATTCAACAAAATAATCAAAAAATGGGTAAAAAACGAAAAACAAATGTTAAAATAACAAACATATTTTTTTCTTCAAATCGACTTAAAACCCACTTTAATAAATTCTTACATTAATGCGACTACTAAATAAATTAACAACATTGAACAAAACTATCAAAAAATGGGTAAAAAACGAAAAACAAATGTTAAAATAACAAAAAAAAAAAGTTTTTCAAATCGACTTAAAACCCACTTTAATAAATTCTTACATTAATACGATTACTGAATAAATTAACAACATTCAACAAAACTATCAAAAAATGGGTAAAAAACGAAAAACAAATGTTAAAATAACAAAAAAAAATGTTTCTTCAAATCAACTTAAAACCCACTTTAATAAATTCTTACATTAATGCGATTCAACAAAACTATCAAAAAATGGGTAAAAAACGAAAAACAAATGTTAAAATAACAATAGAATTTTTTTCTTCAAATCGACTTAAAACCCACATTAATAAATTCTTACATTAATGCGATTACTGAATAAATTAACAACATTCAACAAAACTATCAAAAAATGGGTAAAAAACGAAAAACAAACGTTAAAGTAACAAAAAAAATTTTTTCTTCAAATCGACTTAAAACCCACTTTAATAAATTCTTACATTAATGCGATTACTAAATAAATTAACAACATTCAACAAAACTATCAAAAAATGGGTAAAAAACGAAAAACAGATGTTAAAATAACAAAAAAATTTTTTTCTTCAAATCGACTTAAAACCCACTTTAATAAATTCTTACATTAATGCGATTACTGAATAAATTAACAACATTCAACAAAACTATAAAAAAATGGGTAAAAAACGAGAAACAAATGTTAAAGTAACAAAAAAAATTTTTTCTTCAAATCGACTTAAAACCCACTTTAATAAATTCTTACATTAATGCGATTACTAAATAAATTAACAACATTCAACAAAACTATCAAAAAATGGGTAAAAAACGAAAAACAGATGTTAAAATAACAAAAAAATTTTTTTCTTCAAATCGACTTAAAACCCACTTTAATAAATTCTTACATTAATGCGATTACTGAATAAATTAACAACATTCAACAAAACTATCAAAAAATGGGTAAAAAACGAAAAACAAATGTTAAAATAACAAAAAAAATTTTTTCTTCAAATCGACTTAAAACCCACTTTAATAAGTTCTTACGTTAATGCGATTACTGAATAAATTAACAACATTCAACAAAACTATAAAAAAATGGGTAAAAAACGAAAAACAAATGTTAAAATAACAAACAAATTTTTTTCTTCAAATCGACTTAAAACCCACTTTAATAAATTCTTACATTAATGCGACTACTGAATAAATTAACAACATTCAACAAAACTATCAAAAAATGGGTAAAAAACGAAAAACAAATGTTAAAATAAAAAAAAAAATTGTTTCTTCAAATCGACTTAAAACCCACTTTAATAAATTCTTACATTAATGCGATTACTGAATAAATTAACAAAATTTAACAAAACTATCAAAAAATGGGTAAAGAACGAAAAACTAATGTTAAAATAACAAAAAAAAATGTTTCTTCAAACCGACTTAAAACCCACTTTAATAAATTCTTACATTAATGCGATTACTGAATAAATTAACAACATTCAACAAAACTATCAAAAAATGGGTAAAAAACCAAAAACAAATGTTAAAATAAAAAAAAAAAAAATTTCTTCAAATCGACTTAAAACCCACTTTAATAAATTCTTACATTAATGCGATTACTGAATAAATTAACAAAGTTCAACAAAACTATCAAAAAATGGGTAAAAAAACGAAAAACTAATGTTAAAATAACAAAAAAAAATGTTTCTTCAAATCGACTTAAAACCCACTTTAATAAATTCTTACATTAATGCGATTACTGAATAAATTAACAACACTCAACAAAACTATCAAAAAATGGGTAAAAAACGAAAAACAAATGTTAAAATAACAAAAAAATTTTTTTCTTCAAATCGACTTAAAACCCACTTTAAAAAATTCTTACATTAATACGAATACTGAATAAATTAACAACATTCAACAAAACTATCAAAAAATGGGTAAAAAACGAAAAACATACGTTAAAGTAACAAAAAAAAAAATTTTCTTCAAATCGACTTAAAACCCACTTTAATAAATTCTTACATTAATGCGATTACTGAATAAATTAACAACATTCAACAAAACTATCAAAAAATGGGTAAAAAACGAAAAACATACGTTAAAGTAACAAAAAAAAAAAATTTCTTCAAATCGACTTAAAACCCACTTTAATAAATTCTTACATTAATGCGATAACTGAATAAATTAGCAACAAAACTATCAAAAAATGGGTAAAAAACGAAAAGCAAATGCTGAAATAACAAAAAAAAAAAATGACCCACTTTAATAAATTCTTACATTAATGCGATTACTGATCAAATTAACAACATTCAACAAAACTATCAAAAAATGGGTAAAAAACGAAAATTTGTTTTTTTTGAAATAACAAAAAAAAAATTTTCTTCAAATCGACTTAAAACCCACTTTAATAAATTCTTACATTAATGCGATTACTGAATAAATTAACAACATTCAACAAAACTATCAAAAAATGGGTAAAAAACGAAAAACAAACGTTAAAATAACAAAAAAATTTTTTTCTTCAAATCGACTTAAAACCCACTTTAAAAAATTCTTACATTAATACGATTACTGAATAAATTAACAACATTCAACAAAACTATCAAAAAATGGGTAAAAAACGAAAAACATACGTTAAGGTAACAAAAAAAAAAAATTTCTTCAAATCGACTTAAAACCCACTTTAATAAATTCTTACATTAATGCGATTACTGAATAAATTAACAACATTCAACAAAAGTATAAAAAAATGGGTAAAAAACGAAAAACTAATGTTAAAATAACAAAAAAAAATTTTTTCTTCAAATCGACTTAAAACCCACTTTAATAAATTCTTACATTAATGCGATTACTGAATAAATTATCAACATTCAACAAAACTATCAAAAAATGGGTAAAAAATGAAAAACAAATGTTAAAATAACAAAAAAAATTTTTTCTTCAAATCGACTTAAAACCCACTTTAATAAATTCTTACATTAATGCGATTACTGAATAAATTAACAACATTCAACAAAACTATAAAAAAATGGGTAAAAAACGAAAAACTAATGTTAAAATAACAAAAAAAAATTTTTTCTTCAAATCGACTTAAAACCCACTGTAATAAATTCTTACATTAATGCGATTACTGAATAAATTATCAACATTCAACAAAACTATCAAAAAATGGGTAAAAAATGAAAAACAAATGTTAAAATAACAAAAAAATTTTTTTCTTGAAATCGACTTAAAACCCACTTTAATAAATTCTTACGTTAATGCGATTACTGAATAAATTAACAACAATCAACAAAACTATCAAAAAATGGGTAAAAAACGAAAAACAAATGATAAAATAACAAAAAAAAATTTTTCTTCAAATCGACTTAAAACCCACTTTAATAAATTCTTACATTAATGCAATTACTGAATAAATTAACAACATTCAACAAAACTATCAAAAAATGGGTAAAAAACGAAAAACAAATGTTAAAGTAACAAAAAAAAATTTTTCTTCAAATCGACTTAAAACCCACTTTAATAAATTCTTACATTAATGCGATTACTAAATAAATTAACAACATTCAACAAAACTATCAAAAAATGGGTAAAAAACGAAAAACAGATGTTAAAATAACAAAAAAATTTTGTTCTTCAAATCGACTTAAAACCCACTTTAATAAATTCTTACATTAATGCGATTACTGAATAAATTAACAACATTCAACAAAACTATAAAAAAATGGGTAAAAAACGAAAAACAAATGTTAAAGTAACAAAAAAAAATTTTTCTTCAAATCGACTTTAAACCCACTTTAATAAATTCTGACATTAATGCGATTACTGAATAAATTAACAACATTCAACAAAACTATCAAAAAATGGGTAAAAAACGAAAAACAAACGTTAAAGTAACAAAAAAAATTTTTTCTTGAAATCGACTTAAAACCCACTTTAATAAATTCTTACGTTAATGCGATTACTGAATAAATTAACAACAATCAACAAAACTATCAAAAAATGGGTAAAAAACGAAAAACAAATGTTAAAATAACAAAAAAAATTTTTTCTTCAAATCGACTCAAAACCCACTTTAATAAATTCTTACATTAATGCAATTACTGAATAAATTAACAACATTCAACAAAACTATCAAAAAATGGGTAAAAAACGAAAAACAAACGTTAAAGTAACAAAAAAAAATTTTTCTTCAAATCGACTTAAAACCCACTTTAATAAATTCTTACATTAATGCGATTACTAAATAAATTAACAACATTCAACAAAACTATCAAAAAATGGGTAAAAAACGAAAAACAGATGTTAAAATAACAAAAAAATTTTGTTCTTCAAATCGACTTAAAACCCACTTTAATAAATTCTTACATTAATGCGATTACTGAATAAATTAACAACATTCAACAAAACTATAAAAAAATGGGTAAAAAACGAAAAACAAATGTTAAAGTAACAAAAAAAAATTTTTCTTCAAATCGACTTTAAACCCACTTTAATAAATTCTGACATTAATGCGATTACTGAATAAATTAACAACATTCAACAAAACTATCAAAAAATGGGTAAAAAACGAAAAACAAATGTTAAAATAACAAAAAAAAATTTTTCTTCAAATCGACTTAAAACCCACTTTAATAAATTCTTACATTAATGCGATTACTAAATAAATTAACAACATTCAACAAAACTATAAAAAAATGGGTAAAAAACGAAAAACAAATGTTAAAGTAACAAAAAAAATTTTTTCTTCAAATCGACTTTAAACCCACTTTAATAAATTCTGACATTAATGCGATTACTGAATAAATTAACAACATTCAACAAAACTATCAAAAAATGGGTAAAAAACGAAAAACAAATGTTAAAATAACAAAAAAATTTTGTTCTTCAAATCGACTTAAAACCCACTTTAATAAATTCGTACATTAATGCGATTACTGAATAAATTAACAACATTCAACAAAACTATCAAAAAATGGGTAAAAAATGAAAAACAAATGTTAAAATAACAAAAAAATGTTTTTCTTCAAATCGACTTAAAACCCACTTTAATAAATTCTTACATTAATGCGATTACTGAATAAATTAACAACATTCAACAAAACTATAAAAAAATGGGTAAAAAACGAAAAACAAATGTTAAAATAACAAACAAATTTTTTTCTTCAAATCGACTTAAAACCCACTTTAATAAATTCTTACATTAATGCGATTACTGAATAAATTAACAACATTCAACAAAACTATCAAAAAATGGGTAAAAAACGAAAAACAAATGTTAAAATAACAAAAAATTTTTTTTCTTCAAATCGACTTAAAACCCACCTTAATAAATTCTTACGTTAATGCGATTACTGAATAAATTAACAACATTCAACAAAACTATCAAAAAATGGGTAAAAAACGAAAAACAAACGTTAAAGTAACAAAAAAAAATTTCTTCAAATCGACTTCAAACCCACTTTAATAAATTCTTACATTAATGCGATTACAGAATAAATTAACAACATTCAACAAAACTAAATATAAAAAAATGGGTAAAAAACGAAAAACAAATGTTAAAGTAACAAAAAAAATTTTTTCTTCAAATCGACTTAAAACCCACTTTAATAAATTCTTACGTTAATGCGATTACTGAATAAATTAACAACAATCAACAAAACTATCAAAAAATGGGTAAAAAACGAAAAACAAATGTTAAAATAACAAAAAAAAATGTTTCTTCAAATCGACTTAAAACCCACTTTAATAAATTCTTACGTTAATGCGATTACTGAATAAATTAACAACATTCAACAAAACTATCAAAAAATGGGTAAAAAACGAAAAACAAACGTTAAAGTAACAAAAAAAAATTTTTCTTCAAATCGACTTAAAACCCACTTTAATAAATTCTTACATTAATGCGATTACTGAATAAATTAACAACATTCAACAAAACTATCAAAAAATGGGTAAAAAACGAAAAACAAACGTTAAAGTAACAAAAAAAAATTTTTCTTCAAATCGACTTAAAACCCACTTTAATAAATTCTTACATTAATGCGATTACTGAATAAATTAACAACATTCAACAAAACTATCAAAAAATGGGTAAAAAACGAAAAACAAATGTTAAAGTAACAAAAAAAAATTTTTCTTCAAATCGACTTAAAACCCACTTTAATAAATTCTGACATTAATGCGATTACTGAATAAATTAACAACATTCAACAAAACTATCAAAAAATGGGTAAAAAACGAAAAACAAACGTTAAAGTAACAAAAAAAATTTTTTCTTCAAATCGACTTAAAACCCACTTTAATAAATTCTTACGTTAATGCGATTACTGAATAAATTAACAACATTCAACAAAACTATCAAAAAATGAGTAAAAAACGAAAAACAAATGTTAAAATAACAAAAAGTTTTTTTTGTTCAAATCGACTTAAAACCCACTTTAATAAATTCTGACATTAATGCGATTACTGAATAAATTAACAACATTCAACAAAACTATCAAAAATGGGTAAAAAACGAAAAACAAACGTTAAAGTAACAAAAAAATTTTTTTCTTCCAATCGACTTAAAACCCACTTTAATAAATTCTTACGTTAATGCGATTACTGAATAAATTAACAACATTCAACAAAACTATCAAAAAATGAGTAAAAAACGAAAAACAAATGTTAAAATAACAAAAAAAAATTTTTGTTCAAATCGACTTAAAACCCACTTTAATAAATTCTTACATTAATACGATTACTGAATAAATTAACAACATTCAACAAAACTATCAAAAAATGGGTAAAAAACGAAAAACAAATGTTAAAGTAACAAAAAAAAATTTTTCTTCAAATCGACTTAAAACCCACTTTAATAAATTCTGACATTAATGCGATTACTGAATAAATTAACAACATTCAACAAAACTTTCAAAAAATGGGTAAAAAACGAAAAACAAACGTTAAAGTAACAAAAAAAATTTTTTCTTCAAATCGACTTAAAACCCACTTTAATAAATTCTTACGTTAATGCGATTACTGAATAAATTAACAACATTCAACAAAACTATCAAAAAATTAGTAAAAAACGAAAAACAAATGTTAAAATAACAAAAATTTTTTTTTGTTCAAATCGACTTAAAACCCACTTTAATAAATTCTGACATTAATGCGATTACTGAATAAATTAACAACATTCAACAAAACTATCAAAAATGGGTAAAAAACGAAAAACAAACGTTAAAGTAACAAAAAAATTTTTTTCTTCAAATCGACTTAAAACCCACTTTAATAAATTCTTACGTTAATGCGATTACTGAATAAATTAACAACATTCAACAAAACTATCAAAAAATGAGTAAAAAACGAAAAACAAATGTTAAAATAACAAAAAAAATTTTTTGTTCAAATCGACTTAAAACCCACTTAAATTCTTACATTAATACGATTACTGAATAAATTAACAACATTCAACAAAACTATCAAAAAATGGGTAAAAAACGAAAAACAAATGTTAAAGTAACAAAAAAAAATTTTTCTTCAAATCGACTTAAAACCCACTTTAATAAATTCTGACATTAATGCGATTACTGAATAAATTAACAACATTCAACAAAACTTTCAAAAAATGGGTAAAAAACGAAAAACAAACGTTAAAGTAACAAAAAAAATTTTTTCTTCAAATCGACTTAAAACCCACTTTAATAAATTCTTACATTAATGCGATTACTGAATAAATTAACGACATTCAACAAAACTATCAAAAAATGGGTAAAAAACGAAAAACAAATGTTAAAATAAAAAAAAAAAAATTTCTTCAAATCGACTTAAAACCCACTTTAATAAATTCTTACGTTAATGCGATTACTGAATAAATTAACAACATTCAACAAAACTATCAAAAAATGGGTAAAAAACCAAAAACAAATGTTAAAATAACAAAAAAAAAATTTTTCTTCAAATCGACTTAAAACCCACTTTAATAAATTCTTACATTACTGCGACTACTGAATAAATTAAGTACATTCAACAAAACTATCAAAAAATGGGTAAAAAACGAAAAACAAATGTTAAAATAAAAAAAAAAATTGTTTCTTCAAATCGACTTAAAACCCACTTTAATAAATTCTTACATTAATGCGATTACTGAATAAATTAACAAAATTTAACAAAACTATCAAAAAATGGGTAAAGAACGAAAAACTAATGTTAAAATAACAAAAAAAAATGTTTCTTCAAACCGACTTAAAACCCACTTTAATAAATTCTTACATTAATGCGATTACTGAATAAATTAACAACATTCAACAAAACTATCAAAAAATGGGTAAAAAACGAAAAACAAATGTTAAAATAACAAACAAATTTTTTTCTTCAAATCGACTTTAATAAATTCTTACATTAATGCGATTACTGAATAAATTAACAACATTCAACAAAACTATCAAAAAATGGCTAAAAAATGAAAAACAAATGTTAAAATAACAAAAAAATGTTTTTCTTCAAATCGACTTAAAACCCACTTTAATAAATTCTTACATTAATGCGATTACTGAATAAATTAACAACATTCAACAAAACTATAAAAAAATGGGTAAAAAACGAAAAACAAATCGCACTGATAATACAATACTGTCGTAACTCAAAATTTGTGAAATTTGAGATGCATCATTATTCAAATACAAAATTTAATTCCCTACGCGTCAATAAAACCGTCGTAACAATAGTGCAAAAAACAAAAAAGAGATGGCACTATGAGTCATTGTTCATGATTGGCCGACTGTTGTAAGCTTCCACCCAATATTGCATCATCTTTAGTTGTAATCGACATTCGCCTATGACGGATGTGCCCCTTTTTGTTTAAGACCGCGTTAATTCGAATTGCATCGTTGTTGTTGAATCAGGTATGTAAGAGTTAAACTATTAATTCGACTTAATACAGTACATTTGAATTAAACTTTAAGACGAACTTGATGTATTTTAACTTGTAACACTATTATTGACTCACAAAAATGAAATTTAAAATACTATTTCTACTTACAACATTCTTGTTGGTTTAGTAAGTCATTTTAGACTTAATACAGTTTTGTTGAAGAATTGTTTTTAGTCGGTTTCTTGTGGTAATTTAATGACATTTAAATCAACGCTTATTCTTTAATCACAGCTTTTACAATCGCGCATTCAAACATGTCCAAGTAGAAACAAAAAGATCCGCGTAAACTTTTTTTTTTTAATAATTAAGAGTTACTACATTCTAGATGACATACATTATTTAGGGTATTTTACTCAAGAAGTACTTCTTGATTTTGTTTTCTAGAATAAGTATGCATCGTGGGCGATTACTTGTAAATATGGCGTTAAGAACTTCAAAAAATCACCAGGAGAAGGAAAACGACAAATCTGTTGAAGAATTTTCCTTGAATTTGTTACCTAACTTAATAAACCCGGTGAGTATCAACAATGAATTGTCGCAGAATGATAGCAACGAAGCTCCGAAAGAACAACCAGTGAATTCAATAGCTTCACCTTCTACAATTAATTCAGTTCTTCAAGAAATTAACATTAACAGTGTACTGAATACGTGTAGCAATGTTGAATCGATGACTGAATTGAAGCAAGGGATATATTACATTTCACCCTTGCACACTGATCAGAGTGATTTTGATGATTCCGACGGTGACCCAAATTTTACACCAGGCTTAAACAATAGTAAAATACCCAGTTTACTTCGAGGTAGAGCAATAAAATCGGCAAGTAGTTCTTCGTCAAGTAGCTCATCTTCAAGTAGCTCTTCTTGCAGTGGCTCTTCATCCAGTAGCTCGGATGATGAATCTGAGAATGCTTTAAGCCCCGTTGCTTCAACTAGTGGATCAGCAGTTCAAATGGCTACAGACACAAATGTTGCTTCAGAAATGCAGGAGAACACCAGAGGTAAAAAAAGGGGACGCAATGTAGCAAATTGAAGAAGTAAAATAGCAAAAACACTTCGCAATACTGGTAAAGCGTACCAATCGGCGACTAAAAAACAAGTATCTGCAAAGAAGATGGGTCCGACGTGTGGCGAGAAATGCAGGTTAAATTGTGGTTCAAAGATAAATGAGACATCCAGACAGGATATTTTCAACAATTATTGGAGTTTAGGAGACTTACAAAACAGAGAGAATTCATAATTAGACATACTACAGACATTAAACCAAAATACAGATACTCATCCACTCAAAATTTACGTAAACTAAATACAGCATTTAACTTCCAGCTAAACCACAGTCAAATAAGAGTATGGAAACTTTTTTTCAAAAATACTCTCGCAATAAACGACAGACCAATCGCTACTGCATTATCCAAAAAACAGAGACTGGTTTCGTTCAGGAAGAATTACGAGGGAAACATGGAAACCAACGTACTGTGGAACCTGAGGTATATGATAGTGTTAAAGATTTTATTAATACTATTCCACGGATCGAATCACATTACCTCCGAGCCCAGACGTCCCGGGAGTACATTCAGTGTGACAAATCCTTAGCCGACTTATACCGAGATTACAAAGAAAATCGTTTAAAAGATAGCCTACCATTTCCTTCAGCTTCCACTTTTAACCGCATTTTTAACAAAGATTTTAATATTTCATTTCACACACCAAAGAAAGATCAGTGTGATCTCTGCGAAAGTTATAAAAATGCTGACGAAGAAGGAAAACAAAAAATGTTTGATACTTACAAAAATCACTTGAAAGAAAAAGAACTTTCTAGAAAAGAGAAAGAAAAAGACAAGGCTAAGGTCGATAGTACAATTGTTGCTGTTTACGACCTACAGGCTGTGATGCCGATACCAAAGGGCCAAATTTCAGTATTTTACTATAAAAGTAAGATTAATTGTTTTAACTTTACTGTGAGCGATTTAAATGTCAAGAATGTGGAATGTTTTTTCTGGGACGAAACGGAGGGAAAGCGAGGTGCAATAGAAATTGGGAGTTGCATACTGCAGTACATAGAAAAAATTACACAGGCTAATCCTGATAAGGAGCTGAAGTTCATATTTTATTCGGATAATTGCTGTGGACAGCAAAAGAATAAGTATCTCCTTTCAGCTAACGCATACGCAGTACAAAAAATGAAGGTTAAAAGTATAATCCATAAATTCCTGATTCGTGGTCACTCCCAAAACCAGGGTGACAATGTGCATAGTGTTATAGAAAAGCAGGTAAAGCGTTTCCTTAAATCTGGGCCTATCTATGTCCCACAACAATATGTCACCTTAATTCAGGCCGCTAAGAAAACAGGGCAACCTTATAGAGTCAATGAAATGACCAATGACAAATTTTATGACCTTAAATTACTTCAAGAACAGTGGGGTAATAACTTTAATGTGAACGAGGATAGAAAGCAAGTAAAATGGCACGACATAAAAGTCCTTCGTATTGAAAAAGAACATCCAATGACTTTTTTCTACAAAATTTCTTACGAAGATGAAAATTATCAAAAAGTTTTCGTACGCAATAAATGACGATCTGGAAACCAAACTGAATTATTTCCTATAAATTTGACACAAGCATACACAAGTAAGATACCTTTAAATGAAAATAAAAAAAGAGACATAAAAGAACTACTCGACAAAAATATAATTCCCAAGAACTATTATGAATCTTACTTTCGAGGCTTGACTGATTAATACAAAAAAGTAAGATTTACTTTTAATTTTTTAGACTGATGTTAAACTAGTTTTAAAGTTTTATTTTACATGTTTTCTCCTAGGTCCAGTTTAGTGACTGAGTATACTACTGCTCGGCAATTACAAAAACCACTGATTACTCAAGTACCTACAAGAATATTTTATAATTTATTTTCTTCATTTTCTGTATTGAAACTAGTTTTGATTTGTGTTATTTTTTTTGTTCAAGGTAATAATGTTGACATACAATTTTGTGATTTTGAAGTACAAAACCTTGAAATAAAATTTTAGTTTTAATGTATATTTCATAAATACCTTGTCTTGACTTTCTGGTCTTTATTTACCACTGTCCTAAACTAAGTGAAAATGGTTGGTTGAACAAAAGTAAGTACCTTACTACAAAGTTTTAGACTTACAAAATTGTTGTAACTTCAAAAAGTGACTTGAAACCATGGAGAAAAGTCAACTTAAAATTGTAGTAACTCAAAATGTTTCAACAATAGCTACACAACTAAAAATAATTCACCTTTCTGAAAACTTTGGTTGGGGCAATACGGTATTAACTCAAAAATTGGGAATATATCTATAACCTGAAATATTTTAAATAATCGATAAACAGATCGTTGCTTTATTTTTATTTATAAAAATGATAGAGTATTAACTTTTTTTAAAAATGTAACAGGAAGTGAATAATCAATTTTTCGACGATTCTGAAAAAAGGCACATTTTGACTTGCAGCAGTATTGTATTATCAGTGCGAAATGTTAAAATAACAAACAAATTTTTTTCTTCAAATCGACTTAAAACCCACTTTAATAAATTCTTACATTAATGCGATTACTGAATAAATTAACAACATTCAACAAAACTATCAAAAAATGGGTAAAAAACGAAAAACAAATGTTAAAATAACAAAAAATTTTTTTTCTTCAAATCGACTTAAAACCCACTTTAATAAATTCTTACGTTAATGCGATTACTGAATAAATTAACAACATTCAACAAAACTATCAAAAAATGGGTAAAAAACGAAAAACAAACGTTAAAGTAACAAAAAAAAATTTCTTCAAATCCACTTCAAACCCACTTTAATAAATTCTTACATTAATGCGATTACAGAATAAATTAACAACATTCAACAAAACTAAATATAAAAAAATGGGTAAAAAACGAAAAACAAATGTTAAAGTAACAAAAAAAATTTTTTCTTCAAATCGACTTAAAACCCACTTTAATAAATTCTTACGTTAATGCGATTACTGAATAAATTAACAACAATCAACAAAACTATCAAAAAATGGGTAAAAAACGAAAAACAAATGTTAAAATAACAAAAAAAAATGTTTCTTCAAATCGACTTAAAACCCACTTTAATAAATTCTTACGTTAATGCGATTACTGAATAAATTAACAACATTCAACAAAACTATCAAAAAATGGGTAAAAAACGAAAAACAAACGTTAAAGTAACAAAAAAAAATTTTTCTTCAAATCGACTTAAAACCCACTTTAATAAATTCTTACATTAATGCGATTACTGAATAAATTAACAACATTCAACAAAACTATCAAAAAATGGGTAAAAAACGAAAAACAAACGTTAAAGTAACAAAAAAAAATTTTTCTTCAAATCGACTTAAAACCCACTTTAATAAATTCTTACATTAATGCGATTACTGAATAAATTAACAACATTCAACAAAACTATCAAAAAATGGGTAAAAAACGAAAAACAAATGTTAGAGTAACAAAAAAAAATTTTTCTTCAAATCGACTTAAAACCCACTTTAATAAATTCTTACGTTAATGCGATTACTGAATAAATTAACAACATTCAACAAAACTATCAAAAAATGGGTAAAAAACGAAAAACAAATGTTAGAGTAACAAAAAAAAATTTTTCTTCAAATCGACTTAAAACCCACTTTAATAAATTCTTACATTAATGCGATTACAGAATAAATTAACAACATTCAACAAAACTAAATATAAAAAAATGGGTAAAAAACGAAAAACAAATGTTAAAGTAACAAAAAAAATTTTTTCTTCAAATCGACTTAAAACCCACTTTAATAAATTCTTACGTTAATGCGATTACTGAATAAATTAACAACATTCAACAAAACTATCAAAAAATGAGTAAAAAACGAAAAACAAATGTTAAAATAACAAAAAAATTTTTTTTGTTCAAATCGACTTAAAACCCACTTTAATAAATTCTGACATTAATGCGATTACTGAATAAATTAACAACATTCAACAAAACTATCAAAAATGGGTAAAAAACGAAAAACAAACGTTAAAGTAACAAAAAAAATTTTTTCTTCCAATCGACTTAAAACCCACTTTAATAAATTCTTACGTTAATGCGATTACTGAATAAATTAACAACATTCAACAAAACTATCAAAAAATGAGTAAAAAACGAAAAACAAATGTTAAAATAACAAAAAAAATTTTTTGTTCAAATCGACTTAAAACCCACTTTAATAAATTCTTACATTAATACGATTACTGAATAAATTAACAACATTCAACAAAACTATCAAAAAATGGGTAAAAAACGAAAAACAAGCGTTAAAGTAACAAAAAAAAATTTTTCTTCAAATCGACTTAAAACCCACTTTAATAAGTTCTTACGTTAATGCGATTACTGAATAAATTAACAACATTCTACAAAACTATCAAAAAATTAGTAAAAAACGAAAAACAAATGTTAAAATAACAAAAAATTTTTTTTGTTCAAATCGACTTAAAACCCACTTTAATAAATTCTGACATTAATGCGATTACTGAATAAATTAACAACATTCAACAAAACTTTCAAAAAATGGGTAAAAAACGAAAAACAAACGTTAAAGTAACAAAAAAAAAATTTTTCTTCAAATCGACTTAAAACCCACTTTAATAAGTTCTTACGTTAATGCGATTACTGAATAAATTAACAACATTCTACAAAACTATCAAAAAATTAGTAAAAAACGAAAAACAAATGTTAAAATAACAAAAAATTTTTTTTGTTCAAATCGACTTAAAACCCACTTTAATAAATTCTGACATTAATGCGATTACTGAATAAATTAACAACATTCAACAAAACTATCAAAAAATGAGTAAAAAACGAAAAACAAATGTTAAAATAACAAAAAAAATTTTTCTTCAAATCGACTTAAAACCCACTTTAATAAATTCTTACATTAATACGATTACTGAATAAATTAACAACATTCAACAAAACTATCAAAAAATGGGTAAAAAACGAAAAACAAATGTTAAAGTAACATAAAAAAATTTTTCTTCAAATCGACTTAAAACCCACTTTAATAAATTCTGACATTAATGCGATTACTGAATAAATTAACAACATTCAACAAAACTTTCAAAAAATGGGTAAAAAACGAAAAACAAACGTTAAAGTAACAAAAAAAATTTTTTCTTCAAATCGACTTAAAACCCACTTTAATAAATTCTTACATTAATGCGATTACTGAATAAATTAACAACATTCAACAAAACTATCAAAAAATGGGTAAAAAACGAAAAACAAATGTTAAAATAACAAAAAAAAAAATTTCTTCAAATCGACTTAAAACCCACTTTAATAAATTCTTACGTTAATGCGATTACTGAATAAATTAACAACATTCAACAAAACTATCAAAAAATGGGTAAAAAACCAAAAACAAATGTTAAAATAACAAAAAAAAAATTTTTCTTCAAATCGACTTAAAACCCACTTTAATAAATTCTTACATTAATGCGACTACTGAATAAATTAAGTACATTCAACAAAACTATCAAAAAATGGGTAAAAAACGAAAAACAAATGTTAAAATAAAAAAAAAAATTGTTTCTTCAAATCGACTTAAAACCCACTTTAATAAATTCTTACATTAATGCGATTACTGAATAAATTAACAAAATTTAACAAAACTATCAAAAAATGGGTAAAGAACGAAAAACTAATGTTAAAATAACAAAAAAAAATGTTTCTTCAAACCGACTTAAAACCCACTTTAATAAATTCTTACATTAATGCGATTACTGAATAAATTAACAACATTCAACAAAACTATCAAAAAATGGGTAAAAAACGAAAAACAAATGTTAAAATAAAAAAAAAAAAATTTTCTTCAAATCGACTTAAAACCCACTTTAATAAATTCTTACATTAATGCGATTACTGAATAAATTAACAACATTCAACAAAACTATCAAAAAATGGGTAAAAAACGAAAAACAAACGTTAAAATAACAAAAAAAAATTTTTCTTCATATCGACTTAAAACCCACTTTAAATAATTCTTACATTAATACGATTACTGAATAAATTAACAACATTCAACAAAACTATCAAAAAATGGGTAAAAAACGAAAAACATACGTCAAAGTAACAAAAAAAAAAAATTTCTTCAAATCGACTTAAAACCCACTTTAATAAATTCTTACATTAATGCGATTACTGAATAAATTAACAACATTCAACAAAACTATAAAAAAATGGGTAAAAAACGAAAAACTAATGTTAAAATAACAAAAAAAAAATGTTTTCTTCAAATCGACTTAAAACCCACTTTAATAAATTCTTACATTAATGCGATTACTGAATAAATTATCAACATTCAACAAAACTATCAAAAAATGGGTAAAAAATGAAAAAAAAAATGTTAAAATAACAAAAATAATTTTTTCTTCAAATCGACTTAAAACCCACTTTAATAAATTCTTACATTAATGCGATTACTGAATAAATTAACAACATTCAACAAAACTATCAAAAAATGGGTAAAAAACGAAAAACTAATGTTAAAATAACAAAAAAAATTTTTTTCTTCAAATCGACTTAAAACCCACTTTAATAAATTCTTACATTAATGCGATTACTGAATAAATTATCAACATTCAACAAAACTATCAAAAAATGGGTAAAAAATGAAAAACAAATGTTAAAATAACAAAAAAATTTTTTTCTTCAAATCGACTTAAAACCCACTTTAATAAATTCTTACGTTAATGCGATTACTGAATAAATTAACAACAATCAACAAAACTATCAAAAAATGGGTAAAAAACGAAAAACAAATGTTAAAATAACAAAAAAATTTTTTTCTTCAAATCGACTTAAAACCCACTTTAATAAATTCTTACATTAATGCAATTACTGAATAAATTAACAACATTCAACAAAACTATCAAAAAATGGGTAAAAAACGAAAAACAAACATTAAAGTAACAAAAAAAATTTTTTCTTCAAATCGACTTAAAACCCACTTTAATAAATTCTTACATTAATGCGACTACTAAATAAATTAACAACATTCAACAAAACTATCAAAAAATGGGTAAAAAACGAAAAACAGATGTTAAAATAACAAACAAATTTTTTTCTTCAAATCGACTTAAAACCCACTTTAATAAATTCTTACATTAATGCGATTACTGAATAAATTAACAACATTCAACAAAACTATCAAAAAATGGGTAAAAAACGAAAAACAAATGTTAAAATAACAAAAAAATTTTTTTCTTCAAATCGACTTAAAACCCACTTTAATAAATTCTTACATTAATGCGATTACTAAATAAATTAACAACATTCAACAAAACTATAAAAAAATGGGTAAAAAACGAAAAACAAATGTTAAAGTAACAAAAAAAAATTTTTCTTCAAATCGACTTAAAACCCACTTTAATAAATTCTTACGTTAATGCGATTACTGAATAAATTAACAACATTCAACAAAACTATCAAAAAATGGGTAAAAAACGAAAAACAAATGTTAAAATAACAAAAAAAATTTTTTCTTCAAATCGACTTAAAACCCACTTTAATAAGTTCTTACGTTAATGCGATTACTGAATAAATTAACAACATTCAACAAAACTATAAAAAAATGGGTAAAAAACGAAAAACAAATGTTAAAATAACAAACAAATTTTTTTCTTCAAATCGACTTAAAACCCACTTTAATAAATTCTTACATTAATGCGACTACTGAATAAATTAACAGCATTCAACAAAACTATCAAAAAATGGGTAAAAAACGAAAAACAAATGTTAAAATAAAAAAAAAAATTGTTTCTTCAAATCGACTTAAAACCCACTTTAATAAATTCTTACATTAATGCGATTACTGAATAAATTAACAAAATTTAACAAAACTATCAAAAAATGGGTAAAGAACGAAAAACTAATGTTAAAATAACAAAAAAAAATGTTTCTTCAAACCGACTTAAAACCCACTTTAATAAATTCTTACATTAATGCGATTACTGAATAAATTAACAACATTCAACAAAACTATCAAAAAATGGGTAAAAAACCAAAAACAAATGTTAAAATAAAAAAAAAAAAAATTTTCTTCAAATCGACTTAAAACCCACTTTAATAAATTCTTACATTAATGCGATTACTGAATAAATTAACAAAGTTCAACAAAACTATCAAAAAATGGGTAAAAAAACGAAAAACTAATGTTAAAATAACAAAAAAAATGTTTCTTCAAATCGACTTAAAACTCACTTTAATAAATTCTTACATTAATGCGATTACTGAATAAATTAACAACATTCAACAAAACTATCAAAAAATGGGTAAAAAACGAAAAACAAACGTTAAAATAACAAAAAATTTTTTTTCTTCAAATCGACTTAAAACCCACTTTAAAAAATTCTTACATTAATACGATTACTGAATAAATTAACAACATTCAACAAAACTATCAAAAAATGGGTAAAAAACGAAAAACATACGTTAAAGTAACAAAAAAAAAAAATTTCTTCAAATCGACTTAAAACCCACTTTAATAAATTCTTACATTAATGCGATTACTGAATAAATTAACAACATTCAACAAAACTATCAAAAAATGGGTAAAAAACGAAAAACATACGTTAAAGTAACAAAAAAAAAAAATTTCTTCAAATCGACTTAAAACCCACTTTAATAAATTCTTACATTAATGCGATAACTGAATAAATTAGCAACAAAACTATCAAAAAATGGGTAAAAAACGAAAAGCAAATGCTGAAATAACAAAAAAAAAAATGACCCACTTTAATAAATTCTTACATTAATGCGATTACTGATAAAATTAACAACATTCAACAAAACTATCAAAAAATGGGTAAAAAACGAAAATTTGTTTTTTTTGAAATAACAAAAAAAAAATTTTCTTCAAATCGACTTAAAACCCACTTTAATAAATTCTTACATTAATGCGATTACTGAATAAATTAACAACATTCAACAAAACTATCAAAAAATGGGTAAAAAACGAAAAACAAACGTTAAAATAACAAAAAAATGTTTTTCTTCAAATCGACTTAAAACCCACTTTAAAAAATTTTTACATTAATACGATTACTGAATAAATTAACAACATTCAACAAAACTATCAAAAAATGGGTAAAAAACGAAAAACATACGTTAAAGTAACAAAAAAAAAAAATTTCTTCAAATCGACTTAAAACCCACTTTAATAAATTCTTACATTAATGCGATTACTGAATAAATTAACAACATTCAACAAAAGTATAAAAAAATGGGTAAAAAACGAAAAACTAATGTTAAAATAACAAAAAAATTTTTTTTCTTCAAATCGACTTAAAACCCACTTTAATAAATTCTTACATTAATGCGATTACTGAACAAATTAACAACATTCAACAAAACTATAAAAAAAATGGGTAAAAAACGAAAAACTAATGTTAAAATAACAAAAAAAAATTTTTTCTTCAAATCGACTTAAAACCCACTTTAATAAATTCTTACATTAATGCGATTACTGAATAAATTAACAACATTCAACAAAACTATCAAAAAATGGGTAAAAAACGAAAAACATACGTTAAAGTAACAAAAAAAAAAAATTTCTTCAAATCGACTTAAAACCCACTTTAATAAATTCTTACATTAATGCGATAACTGAATAAATTAGCAACAAAACTATCAAAAAATGGGTAAAAAACGAAAAGCAAATGCTGAAATAACAAAAAAAAAAAAATGACCCACTTTAATAAATTCTTACATTAATGCGATTACTGATAAAATTAACAACATTCAACAAAACTATCAAAAAATGGGTAAAAAACGAAAATTTGTTTTTTTTGAAATAACAAAAAAAAAATTTTCTTCAAATCGACTTAAAACCCACTTTAATAAATTCTTACATTAATGCGATTACTGAATAAATTAACAACATTCAACAAAACTATCAAAAAATGGGTAAAAAACGAAAAACAAACGTTAAAATAACAAAAAAATGTTTTTCTTCAAATCGACTTAAAACCCACTTTAAAAAATTTTTACATTAATACGATTACTGAATAAATTAACAACATTCAACAAAACTATCAAAAAATGGGTAAAAAACGAAAAACATACGTTAAAGTAACAAAAAAAAAAAATTTCTTCAAATCGACTTAAAACCCACTTTAATAAATTCTTACATTAATGCGATTACTGAATAAATTAACAACATTCAACAAAAGTATAAAAAAATGGGTAAAAAACGAAAAACTAATGTTAAAATAACAAAAAAATTTTTTTTCTTCAAATCGACTTAAAACCCACTTTAATAAATTCTTACATTAATGCGATTACTGAACAAATTAACAACATTCAACAAAACTATAAAAAAATGGGTAAAAAACGAAAAACTAATGTTAAAATAACAAAAAAAAATTTTTTCTTCAAATCGACTTAAAACCCACTTTAATAAATTCTTACATTAATGCGATTACTGAATAAATTATCAACATTCAACAAAACTATCAAAAAATGGGTAAAAAATGAAAAACAAATGTTAAAATAACAAAAAAATTTTTTTCTTGAAATCGACTTAAAACCCACTTTAATAAATTCTTACGTTAATGCGATTACTGAATAAATTAACAACAATCAACAAAACTATCAAAAAATGGGTAAAAAACGAAAAACAAATGTTAAAATAACAAAAAAAAATTTTTCTTCAAATCGACTTAAAACCCACTTTAATAAATTCTTACATTAATGCAATTACTGAATAAATTAACAACATTCAACAAAACTATCAAAAAATGGGTAAAAAACGAAAAACAAATGTTAAAGTAACAAAAAAAAATTTTTCTTCAAATCGACTTAAAACCCACTTTAATAAATTCTTACATTAATGCGATTACTAAATAAATTAACAACATTCAACAAAACTATCAAAAAATGGGTAAAAAACGAAAAACAGATGTTAAAATAACAAAAAAATTTTGTTCTTCAAATCGACTTAAAACCCACTTTAATAAATCCTTACATTAATGCGATTACTGAATAAATTAACAACATTCAACAAAACTATAAAAAAAATGGGTAAAAAACGAAAAACAAATGTTAAAGTAACAAAAAAAAATTTTTCTTCAAATCGACTTTAAACCCACTTTAATAAATTCTGACATTAATGCGATTACTGAATAAATTAACAACATTCAACAAAACTATCAAAAAATGGGTAAAAAACGAAAAACAAATGTTAAAATAAAAAAAAAAATTGTTTCTTCAAATCGACTTAAAACCCACTTTAATAAATTCTTACATTAATGCGATTACTGAATAAATTAACAAAATTTAACAAAACTATCAAAAAATGGGTAAAGAACGAAAAACTAATGTTAAAATAACAAAAAAAAATGTTTCTTCAAACCGACTTCAAACCCACTTTAATAAATTCTTACATTAATGCGATTACTGAATAAATTAACAACATTCAACAAAACTATCAAAAAATGGGTAAAAAACCAAAAACAAATGTTAAAATAAAAAAAAAAAAATTTCTTCAAATCGACTTAAAACCCACTTTAATAAATTCTTACATTAATGCGATTACTGAATAAATTAACAAAGTTCAACAAAACTATCAAAAAATGGGTAAAAAAACGAAAAACTAATGTTAAAATAACAAAAAAAATGTTTCTTCAAATCGACTTAAAACCCACTTTAAAAAATTCTTACATTAATACGATTACTGAATAAATTAACAACATTCAACAAAACTATCAAAAAATGGGTAAAAAACGAAAAACATACGTTAAAGTAACAAAAAAAAAAAATTTCTTCAAATCGACTTAAAACCCACTTTAATAAATTCTTACATTAATGCGATTACTGAATAAATTAACAACATTCAACAAAACTATCAAAAAATGGGTAAAAAACGAAAAACATACGTTAAAGTAACAAAAAAAAAAAATTTCTTCAAATCGACTTAAAACCCACTTTAATAAATTCTTACATTAATGCGATAACTGAATAAATTAGCAACAAAACTATCAAAAAATGGGTAAAAAACGAAAAGCAAATGCTGAAATAACAAAAAAAAAAAATGACCCACTTTAATAAATTCTTACATTAATGCGATTACTGATAAAATTAACAACATTCAACAAAACTATCAAAAAATGGGTAAAAAACGAAAATTTGTTTTTTTTGAAATAACAAAAAAAAAATTTTCTTCAAATCGACTTAAAACCCACTTTAATAAATTCTTACATTAATGCGATTACTGAATAAATTAACAACATTCAACAAAACTATCAAAAAATGGGTAAAAAACGAAAAACAAACGTTAAAATAACAAAAAAATGTTTTTCTTCAAATCGACTTAAAACCCACTTTAAAAAATTCTTACATTAATACGATTACTGAATAAATTAACAACATTCAACAAAACTATCAAAAAATGGGTAAAAAACGAAAAACATACGTTAAAGTAACAAAAAAAAAAAATTTCTTCAAATCGACTTAAAACCCACTTTAATAAATTCTTACATTAATGCGATAACTGAATAAATTAGCAACAAAACTATCAAAAAATGGGTAAAAAACGAAAAGCAAATGCTGAAATGACAAAAAAAAAAATGACCCACTTTAATAAATTCTTACATTAATGCGATTACTGATAAAATTAACAACATTCAACAAAACTATCAATAAATGGGTAAAAAACGAAAATTTGTTTTTTTTGAAATAACAAAAAAAAAATTTTCTTCAAATCGACTTAAAACCCACTTTAATAAATTCTTACATTAATGCGATTACTGAATAAATTAACAACATTCAACAAAACTATCAAAAAATGGGTAAAAAACGAAAAACAAACGTTAAAATAACAAAAAAATGTTTTTCTTCAAATCGACTTAAAACCCACTTTAAAAAATTCTTACATTAATACGATTACTGAATAAATTAACAACATTCAACAAAACTATCAAAAAATGGGTAAAAAACGAAAAACATACGTTAAAGTAACAAAAAAAAAACATTTCTTCAAATCGACTTAAAACCCACTTTAATAAATTCTTACATTAATGCGATTACTGAATAAATTAACAACATTCAACAAAAGTATAAAAAAATGGGTAAAAAACGAAAAACTAATGTTAAAATAACAAAAAAATTTTTTTTCTTCAAATCGACTTAAAACCCACTTTAATAAATTCTTACATTAATGCGATTACTGAATAAATTAACAACATTCAACAAAACTATAAAAAAATGGGTAAAAAACGAAAAACTAATGTTAAAATAACAAAAAAAAATTTTTTCTTCAAATCGACTTAAAACCCACTTTAATAAATTCTTACATTAATGCGATTACTGAATAAATTATCAACATTCAACAAAACTATCAAAAAATGGGTAAAAAATGAAAAACAAATGTTAAAATAACAAAAAAATTTTTTTCTTGAAATCGACTTAAAACCCACTTTAATAAATTCTTACGTTAATGCGATTACTGAATAAATTAACAACAATCAACAAAACTATCAAAAAATGGGTAAAAAACGAAAAACAAATGTTAAAATAACAAAAAAAATTTTTTCTTCAAATCGACTTAAAACCCACTTTAATAAATTCTTCCATTAATGCAATTACTGAATAAATTAACAACATTCAACAAAACTATCAAAAAATGGGTAAAAAACGAAAAACAAATGTTAAAGTAACAAAAAAAAATTTTTCTTCAAATCGACTTAAAACCCACTTTAATAAATTCTTACATTAATGCGATTACTAAATAAATTAACAACATTCAACAAAACTATCAAAAAATGGGTAAAAAACGAAAAACAGATGTTAAAATAACAAAAAAATTTTGTTCTTCAAATCGACTTAAAACCCACTTTAATAAATTCTTACATTAATGCGATTACTGAATAAATTAACAACATTCAACAAAACTGTAAAAAAATGGGTAAAAAACGAAAAACAAATGTTAAAGTAACAAAAAAAAATTTTTCTTCAAATCGACTTTAAACCCACTTTAATAAATTCTGACATTAATGCGATTACTGAATAAATTAACAACATTCAACAAAACTATCAAAAAATGGGTAAAAAACGAAAAACAAACGTTAAAGTAACAAAAAAAAATTTTTCTTCAAATCGATTTAAAACCCACTTTAATAAATTCTTACATTAATGCGATTACTGAATAAATTAACAACATTCAACAAAACTATCAAAAAATGGGTAAAAAACGAAAAACAAATGTTAAAATAACAAAAAAATTTTTTTCTTCAAATCGACTTAAAACCCACTTTAATAAATTCTTACATTAATGCGATTACCAAATAAATTAACAACATTCAACAAAACTATAAAAAAATGGGTAAAAAACGAAAAACAAATGTTAAAGTAACAAAAAAAATTTTTTCTTCAAATCGACTTTAAACCCACTTTAATAAATTCTGACATTAATGCGATTACTGAATAAATTAACAACATTCAACAAAACTATCAAAAAATGGGTAAAAAACGAAAAACAAACGTTAAAGTAACAAAAAAAAATTTTTCTTGAAATCGACTTAAAACCCACTTTAATAAATTCTTACGTTAATGCGATTACTGAATAAATTAACAACAATCAACAAAACTATCAAAAAATGGGTAAAAAACAAAAAACAAATGTTAAAATAACACAAAAAAATTTTTCTTCAAATCGACTTAAAACCCACTTTAATAAATTCTTACATTAATGCAATTACTGAATAAATTAACAACATTCAACAAAACTATCAAAAAATGGGTAAAAAACGAAAAACAAACGTTAAAGTAACAAAAAAAAATTTTTCTTTAAATCGACTTAAAACCCACTTTAATAAATTCTTACATTAATGCGATTACTAAATAAATTAACAACATTCAACAAAACTATCAAAAAATGGGTAAAAAACGAAAAACAGATGTTAAAATAACAAAAAAATTTTGTTCTTCAAATCGACTTAAAACCCACTTTAATAAATTCTTACATTAATGCGATTACTGAATAAATTAACAACATTCAACAAAACTATAAAAAAATGGGTAAAAAACGAAAAACAAATGTTAAAGTAACAAAAAAAAATTTTTCTTCAAATCGACTTTAAACCCACTTTAATAAATTCTGACATTAATGCGATTACTGAATAAATTAACAACATTCAACAAAACTATCAAAAAATGGGTAAAAAACGAAAAACAAATGTTAAAATAACAAAAAAATTTTTTTCTTCAAATCGACTTAAAACCCACTTTAATAAATTCTTACATTAATGCGATTACTAAATAAATTAACAACATTCAACAAAACTATAAAAAAATGGGTAAAAAACGAAAAACAAATGTTAAAGTAACAAAAAAAATTTTTTCTTCAAATCGACTTTAAACCCACTTTAATAAATTCTGACATTAATGCGATTACTGAATAAATTAACAACATTCAACAAAACTATCAAAAAATGGGTAAAAAACGAAAAACAAACGTTAAAGTAACAAAAAAAAATTTTTCTTCAAATCGACTTAAAACCCACTTTAATAAATTCTTACGTTAATGCGATTACTGAATAAATTAACAACATTCAACAAAACCATCAAAAAATGGGTAAAAAACAAAAAACAAATGTTAAAATAACAAAAAAAAATTTTTCTTCAAATCGACTTAAAACCCACTTTAATAAATTCGTACATTAATGCGATTACTGAATAAATTAACAACATTCAACAAAACTATCAAAAAATGGGTAAAAAATGAAAAACAAATGTTAAAATAACAAAAAAATGTTTTTCTTCAAATCGACTTAAAACCCACTTTAATAAATTCTTACATTAATGCGATTACTGAATAAATTAACAACATTCAACAAAACTATAAAAAAATGGGTAAAAAACGAAAAACAAATGTTAAAATAACAAACAAATTTTTTTCTTCAAATCGACTTAAAACCCACTTTAATAAATTCTTACATTAATGCGATTACTGAATAAATTAACAACATTCAACAAAACTATCAAAAAATGGGTAAAAAACGAAAAACAAATGTTAAAATAACAAAAAATTTTTTTTCTTCAAATCGACTTAAAACCCACTTTAATAAATTCTTACGTTAATGCGATTACTGAATAAATTAACAACATTCAACAAAACTATCAAAAAATGGGTAAAAAACGAAAAACAAACGTTAAAGTAACAAAAAAAAATTTCTTCAAATCGACTTCAAACCCACTTTAATAAATTCTTACATTAATGCGATTACAGAATAAATTAACAACATTCAACAAAACTAAATATAAAAAAATGGGTAAAAAACGAAAAACAAATGTTAAAGTAACAAAAAAAATTTTTTCTTCAAATCGACTTAAAACCCACTTTAATAAATTCTTACGTTAATGCGATTACTGAATAAATTAACAACAATCAACAAAACTATCAAAAAATGGGTAAAAAACGAAAAACAAATGTTAAAATAATAAAAAAAAATGTTTCTTCAAATCGACTTAAAACCCACTTTAATAAATTCTTACGTTAATGCGATTACTGAATAAATTAACAACATTCAACAAAACTATCAAAAAATGGGTAAAAAACGAAAAACAAACGTTAAAGTAACAAAAAAAAATTTTTCTTCAAATCGACTTAAAACCCACTTTAATAAATTCTTACATTAATGCGATTACTGAATAAATTAACAACATTCAACAAAACTATCAAAAAATGGGTAAAAAACGAAAAACAAACGTTAAAGTAACAAAAAAAAATTTTTCTTCAAATCGACTTAAAACCCACTTTAATAAATTCTTACATTAATGCGATTACTGAATAAATTAACAACATTCAACAAAACTATCAAAAAATGGGTAAAAAACGAAAAACAAATGTTAAAGTAACAAAAAAAAATTTTTCTTCAAATCGACTTAAAACCCACTTTAATAAATTCTGACATTAATGCGATTACTGAATAAATTAACAACATTCAACAAAACTATCAAAAAATGGGTAAAAAACGAAAAACAAACGTTAAAGTAACAAAAAAAATTTTTTCTTCAAATCGACTTAAAACCCACTTTAATAAATTCTTACGTTAATGCGATTACTGAATAAATTAACAACATTCAACAAAACTATCAAAAAATGAGTAAAAAACGAAAAACAAATGTTAAAATAACAAAAAAATTTTTTTGTTCAAATCGACTTAAAACCCACTTTAATAAATTCTGACATTAATGCGATTACTGAATAAATTAACAACATTCAACAAAACTATCAAAAATGGGTAAAAAACGAAAAACAAACGTTAAAGTAACAAAAAAAATTTTTTCTTCCAATCGACTTAAAACCCACTTTAATAAATTCTTACGTTAATGCGATTACTGAATAAATTAACCACATTCAACAAAACTATCAAAAAATGAGTAAAAAACGAAAAACAAATGTTAAAATAACAAAAAAAATTTTTTGTTCAAATCGACTTAAAACCCACTTTAATAAATTCTTACATTAATACGATTACTGAATAAATTAACAACATTCAACAAAACTATCAAAAAATGGGTAAAAAACGAAAAACAAACGTTAAAGTAACAAAAAAAAATTTTTCTTCAAATCGACTTAAAACCCACTTTAATAAATTCTTACATTAATGCGATTACTGAATAAATTAACAACATTCAACAAAACTATCAAAAAATGGGTAAAAAACGAAAAACAAATGTTAAAGTAACAAAAAAAAATTTTTCTTCAAATCGACTTAAAACCCACTTTAATAAATTCTTACGTTAATGCGATTACTGAATAAATTAACAACATTCAACAAAACTATCAAAAAATGAGTAAAAAACGAAAAACAAATGTTAAAATAACAAAAAATTTTTTTTTTTCAAATCGACTTAAAACCCACTTTAATAAATTCTGACATTAATGCGATTACTGAATAAATTAACAACATTCAACAAAACTATCAAAAAATGAGTAAAAAACGAAAAACAAATGTTAAAATAACAAAAAAAATTTTTTGTTCAAATCGACTTAAAACCCACTTTAGTAAATTCTTACATTAATACGATTACTGAATAAATTAACAACATTCAACAAAACTATCAAAAAATGGGTAAAAAACGAAAAACAAATGTTAAAATAACAAAAAAATTTTTTTCTTCAAATCGACTTAAAACCCACTTTAATAAATTCTTACATTAATGCGATTACTAAATAAATTAACAACATTCAACAAAACTATAAAAAAATGGGTAAAAAACGAAAAACAAATGTTAAAGTAACAAAAAAAAATTTTTCTTCAAATCGACTTTAAACCCACTTTAATAAATTCTGACATTAATGCGATTACTGAATAAATTAACAACATTCAACAAAACTATCAAAAAATGGGTAAAAAACGAAAAACAAACGTTAAAGTAACAAAAAAAAATTTTTCTTCAAATCGACTTAAAACCCACTTTAATAAATTCTTACGTTAAAATAACAAAAAAATGTTTTTCTTCAAATCGACTTAAAACCCACTTTAATAAATTCTTACATTAATGCGATTACTGAATAAATTAACAACATTCAACAAAACTATAAAAAAATGGGTAAAAAACGAAAAACAACCCACTTTAATAAATTCTTACATTAATACGATTACTGAATAAATTAACAACATTCAACAAAACTATCAAAAAATGGGTAAAAAACGAAAAACAAATGTTAAAATAACAAAAAAATTTTTTTCTTCAAATCGACTTAAAACCCACTTTAATAAATTCTTACATTAATGCGATTACTAAATAAATTAACAACATTCAACAAAACTATAAAAAAATGGGTAAAAAACGAAAAACAAATGTTAAAGTAACAAAAAAAATTTTTTCTTCAAATCGACTTTAAACCCACTTTAATAAATTCTGACATTAATGCGATTACTGAATAAATTAACAACATTCAACAAAACTATCAAAAAATGGGTAAAAAACGAAAAACAAACGTTAAAGTAACAAAAAAAAATTTTTCTTCAAATCGACTTAGAACCCACTTTAATAAATTCTTACGTTAATGCGATTACTGAATAAATTAACAACATTCAACAAAACCATCAAAAAATGGGTAAAAAACAAAAAACAAATGTTAAAATAACAAAAAAAAATTTTTCTTCAAATCGACTTAAAACCCACTTTAATAAATTCGTACATTAATGCGATTACTGAATAAATTAACAACATTCAACAAAACTATCAAAAAATGGGTAAAAAATGAAAAACAAATGTTAAAATAACAAAAAAATGTTTTTCTTCAAATCGACTTAAAACCCACTTTAATAAATTCTTACATTAATGCGATTACTGAATAAATTAACAACATTCAACAAAACTATAAAAAAATGGGTAAAAAACGAAAAACAAATGTTAAAATAACAAACAAATTTTTTTCTTCAAATCGACTTAAAACCCACTTTAATAAATTCTTACATTAATGCGATTACTGAATAAATTAACAACATTCAACAAAACTTTCAAAAAATGGGTAAAAAACGAAAAACAAACGTTAAAGTAACAAAAAAAATTTTTCTTCAAATCGACTTAAAACCCACTTTAACAAATTCGTACATTAATGCGATTACTGAATAAATTAACAACATTCAACAAAACTATCAAAAAATGGGTAAAAAACGAAAAACAAACGTTAAAGTAACAAAAAAAATTTTTCTTCAAATCGACTTAAAACCCACTTAAATAAATTCTTACATTAATGCGATTACTGAATAAATTAACAACATTCAACGAAACTATCAAAAAATGGGTAAAAAACGAAAAACAAATGTTAAAATAACAAAAAAAATTTTTCTTCAAATCGACTTAAAACCCACTTAAATAAATTCTTACATTAATGCGATTACTGAATAAATTAAAAACATTGAACAAAATAATCAAAAAATTGGTAAAAAACGAAAAACAAATGTTAAAATAACAAAAAATTGTTTTCTTCAAATCGACTTAAAACCCACTTTAATAAATTCTTACATTAATGCGATTACTGAATAAATTAACAACATTCAACAAAACTATCAAAAAATGGGTAAAAAACGAAAAACAAATGTTAAAGTAACAAAAAAAATTTTTTCTTCAAATCGACTTTAAACCCACTTTAATAAATTCTGACATTAATGCGATTACTGAATAAATTATCAACATTCAACAAAACTATCAAAAAATGGGTAAAAAACGAAAAACAAACGTTAAAGTAACAAAAAAAAATTTTTCTTCAAATCGACTTTAAACCCACTTTAATAAATTCTTACGTTAATGCGATTACTGAATAAATTAACAACATTCAACAAAACCATCAAAAAATGGGTAAAAAACAAAAAACAAATGTTAAAATAACAAAAAAAAATTTTTCTTCAAATCGACTTAAAACCCACTTTAATAAATTCGTACATTAATGCGATTACTGAATAAATTAACAACATTCAACAAAACTATCAAAAAATGGGTAAAAAATGAAAAACAAATGTTAAAATAACAAAAAAATGTTTTTCTTCAAATCGACTTAAAACCCACTTTAATAAATTCTTACATTAATGCGATTACTGAATAAATTAACAACATTCAACAAAACTATAAAAAAATGGGTAAAAAACGAAAAACAAATGTTAAAATAACAAACAAATTTTTTTCTTCAAATCGACTTAAAACCCACTTTAATAAATTCTTACATTAATGCGATTACTGAATAAATTAACAACATTCAACAAAACTATCAAAAAATGGGTAAAAAACGAAAAACAAATGTTAAAATAACAAAAAATTTTTTTTCTTCAAATCGACTTAAAACCCACTTTAATAAATTCTTACGTTAATGCGATTACTGAATAAATTAACAACATTCAACAAAACTATCAAAAAATGGGTAAAAAACGAAAAACAAACGTTAAAGTAACAAAAAAAAATTTTTCTTCAAATCGACTTAAAACCCACTTTAATAAATTCTTACATTAATGCGATTACTGAATAAATTAACAACATTCAACAAAACTATCAAAAAATGGGTAAAAAACGAAAAACAAACGTTAAAGTAACAAAAAAAAATTTTTCTTCAAATCGACTTAAAACCCACTTTAATAAATTCTTACATTAATGCGATTACTGAATAAATAACAACATTCAACAAAACTATCAAAAAATGGGTAAAAAACGAAAAACAAACGTTAAAGTAACAAAAAAAAATTTTTCTTCAAATCGATTTAAAACCCACTTTAATAAATTCTTACATTAATGCGATTACTGAATAAATTAACAACATTCAACAAAACTATCAAAAAATGGGTAAAAAACGAAAAACAAATGTTAAAATAACAAAAAAATTTTTTTCTTCAAATCGACTTAAAACCCACTTTAATAAATTCTTACATTAATGCGATTACCAAATAAATTAACAACATTCAACAAAACTGTCGAAAGCTCAGCTGGTAAAGAAAATAAACTGTAATAATGTTACTGCTTAACGAACCTTTTGTTTCCTAAGAGGTGGCATCATAAAAATGCAGTCGCTATTATTATTTCTTTTATTTTTATTCGTTTTTGCGTTCGTTTTAAAATCGCTTCTTTTCTTTTTGAACAATTTGAAATAATCATTTTAAATCTATCAGTTTCTCAAAACAGTAAAAACATTTTTTTTAGAAAATAAAAATAAAAAAAGATTAACAAGTATAAATGAAAAGTATAAAACTGAGTGCAGATGTTGATTATTTATATCGTGGCACTTATCTTGCCACATTCCACAGTGTGCAAGATACGGCTGCCGTTTTGACACATTCCCCCCTTGATGAATCGGAAGATACATCAATTTGATCTAACGGCAATAGCACTAGTTTTTGGACTGGCCTCATGATTCGTCGTTTCTTGCCAGCTACACGTAGTTCAACATTTCTTACATGACCGTCAGTTCCAGGACATGTTTGTGTCACTCGACCAGTTGCCCAAAAAGTTGGCGCTGCGTTTTCATCCTTGATCAGCACTAAATCACCCACCTTCAAATTATATTGCGCTATTTTCCATTTTGGACGCTGTTGCAAATCATTTAAATATGTTTGATGCCACTGCTTCCAAAAGGATTGTGATAAATGCTGCGTAACTGCATACCGTCGTAATGCATTCTTGGGTGTTTCATCGATTCGCTCTCCGAACAGCTGCTTGAGTGGCCTTCCACTGATTAGGTGCCCAGGTGACAAGAAATTAAAGTCGTCTGGGTCATCTGTTATCGCCGTAAGTGGCCGTGAGTTTAAAATAGCACTTATTTGCGCTAGAAGTGTTTGAAAATCACTGCTGGTTAGTTTCTGTTTCCCGACAACCCGACGCAAATGGTGCTTCATGGCTTTCACCTTGGATTCCCATAAACCGCCTTGATGCGGCGCAGACGGTGTAATGAAATGCCACTTAACCCTTAACTCTCGCATTTCCCGGTAAGCGTCCGAGTCAATCTGTGACCAACTGTTTATCATTTGTGTCAATTCCTTTTCTGCTCCAACGAAACACGTTCCATTGTCACTCCATAAATGGGTACAACTGCCTCGAATGCTAGTGAATCGTAGAAAGGCTGAAATGAAAGCCTTTGTAGATAAATCTTCAACCAATTCGAGATGAACAGCCTTTGTTGACATGCAAACAAATACAGCGACATACTTCTTTTCGATGATTCTACACCTGCCGCCGCGCGCCTTAACCTCGAAAGGTCCGGCGTAATCAACGCCAGTATGGGCAAAAGGCGGACTTTGTCGCACTCGATCTGCTGGAAGATTTCCCATTATTTGTTCGCACAGTTTCTGCCTTTGTCGTACACATGGAATGCATCTCGAAATTTGGGTATGTACTGCACGTCGAAGATTTGTAATCCAAAAGCGTTGTCTCAAAGCTGCCGCCATTATTTGAAAACCACTGTGTAGGGTCTGCTTGTGAGCATCCCGTATGAGCAATTGAGACAGGTGGCTTACATCGGGCAGTATAATAGGGTGTCTCTGGTCGTACGATAATAGGGCATTCTCTAATCGGCCGCCTACTCGGATGATGAATTTCTCGTCGATCACTGGGCTGAGTCGTAGCAATTGACTTTTTACTGGTATTAATTGTCCATGCCGTAAAGCGTTCAGCTCTGGGCCGTAATAAATTGATTGCTCTCGTTTAACCCACGAAGTTATAGCCATCTCCTCTTCTGCTTCGGTAACGTCGCCAGATTCTCGTTTACACTTGTTCTCTCCATGACACTTGAGATTTCTTATAAATCGCCACATCCAGGCCGTACGTCGAATGAGGCGACGCCATGACGATGTTCGAGTGAGCACATCCGACTTGGTGTGCATCAAAGAAACCTCTCCACGCATCTCGAATACAGTAGCACCGATGAATGTTTTTTGAATCGGACGCAGTTTCTTATCGTTTGCCTTTTCAAGCCAATTTGACTTAATTTCAGCGTGTATGTCTTTATCGATCAGCACGGAAAAGTCTGCTCGAGATGCAGGCCATTCGATGTCATTTCTTACCAGCCAAGCTGGACCATTCCACCATATTTTCAGAGACTGAAGCTCGGCTGGATCCACCCCACGACTCAATGCATCGGCTGGGTTGTCAATGGTCGCTACATGTCGCCATTTGCAGTCAGCTGTTAATTTACGGATTGTTTGGATTCGATTATGCACGAATGGTTTCAAAAGCTCTGCTTCCTTCTCCATCCAGTGTAATACTATAGACGAATCAGTCCACAATACAGCATTAACATTTTCAAACTTACATGCCTTCTTTACGACTTGGACAAGTTCACTTAGCAGCACCGCGGCACATAATTCCAAGCGCGGTATTGTCATTGTTTTAATAGGTGCCACTCGAGACCGAGATGTGAGTAATGTGCATATTGTTTCATTCGCATGTTCAACTCGGACATAAATGACGGCCCCATAAGCAGACTCAGATGCATCAGCAAATCCGTGAAGTGTGAACTTGTATATTGGTAAAGTTCCGATCCAACGCGGAATCCGAATGCGTGTCAGTTTCGGCAGTTGTAATTGGAATTTAATCCAATCATTACCAATGTTCTCCGGCACTTGTGTGTCCCAATCGATTTTCGCTTTCCATATTCGTTGCATGATGATCTTTGCTCCGACGATTGCTGGACCTAAATAACCATTTGGATCAAATAGTTGTGCAATCTGACTGAATATGTTACGCATGGTCATCTTCTGAGTCTCTTCTGGCGGCTGTGGCTGGAATTTAAAAGATAGCTCATCAGTGCTAGGTAACCATCGCAGACCAAGCACTGTCGTGTCATCGAATTCTCCCAACTCTACCGCTTCTACTGACTGTGCTTTTTCGGTTGGCACGACGTTAACGCCATTAGAGTGCCATTTTTTCAAATGAAACCCACCATTTTCAAGTAGTGTTGACATTTCGATGCACAACGCGTGCGCTTCATCTTCATTGTCTGCACCAGTTATGCCATCGTCCATATAAAAATCCTTCTCAATTGCTTTTGCTCCGCTTGGAAATTCATTTTGTTGGTCTCGTGCACACTGGATCATTGCACGTACTGCACAGTGAGGCGCCGAGGTCATTCCAAATGTTACTCTAGTTAACCAGTATTCTTTCACCCTAGTTTTTGGATCTGACCGCCAAAGCATCCGCTGAACATCCCACTGTTCCTCAAGAATGCCGACCTGCAGATACATCTTTTGAACATCAGTTGTAATTCCGATTCGATGAGTACGAAAACGCATGATGAGGTCAAATAAATCGTCTTGCAATTTTTCGCCAATCATTTGTGCCTCATTGAGAGATATTCCGTAGCTGGTTTTACAAGATGCATCAAAAACGACACGAAATTTACGTGTGACCGCATGATGAGGAATATAGTAGCACCATCCAATTGGCTCACGATCAACTTCGAGCAAATGACCCGCTTCCACCATCTCGTTGATACTCGCAACATATTTCTCACGCAATGCTGTATCACGCTCAAAACGTCGCTCTAAAGAATATAAACGCCGCAACGCGATATCTCGTGACGATCCAATTTCATCTATATCACTGCGGAATGGAATGCCCACGACATACCTGCCAGTTGACGTTCGATAATGGTGGCTTATAAAGAATTGTTCGCACTCCTCCTGTTTAGTTGTTCGTACTCGGCATGCAGGGATCTCTTCTACTTCCCAAAACCTATGCAGTAGCGTAACAAGTTCAAGATCTTCTGCATATCCTAATGTAGAGCCCACCTGTGCTTCTTCTAATGGCCATAAACCACCACCGTAAAGCAACCATCCTAGTCTCGTACTTTGTGCAATGATGCCGAATTCATTTGTCGAGCTAATATTTTGCACAATTGTTGACCAAATACGAGCACCAAGCAGCATATCAACAGGTCCCGGTATGTTAAAAACTGGATCTGCCAATGCATGCTGAATATCTTTTGGAGCCAAATCGACGGATGTTAGTGTGTTTGGTAATAAGCTTATAGATAATTCGGGCACTACAAGCAACTCAATCTCTGTTATTGGCTTTTCATTGAAACGGGAGAGCAATTGACAGCACACCTTCCTTGTAATTGGGTGTCGTGAAACACTGTTAACTCCCACAATTCGTATACTGCACTGTTTTGTTGGAAGCAGGTCCATTTTTATAATTTTTTTACTGATGAGATTTACTTGAGAACCTGAGTCACACATCGCTCTAATCGGCTGCGTTGTAAATGGACCGACTCTCAACCGCACTTGTGCTGTCGCAAGCAAAGCCAGTCTTATCATTGGGTGTTTGTCTTGTTGACCTTCCAGCAACGGTGAATTGACAACACAAGAATTAGATATATCTAAGTCACAGTGCCCAATAGACTGAGCTGATTGCTATTGTGCTTCGACAGAGGCATTTGTCTGAGCAACCATTTCTTCGGATTTCGTTTGGTTATATCCCGGGCAGATTGTGCTGTTGTGCCTTTGACCCGGACATCGAGGACAAGGTTCTCTGGGGCAATTTCTTGCCAAATGATTTGGACTGAAGCATGATTCACACAGTCGCTTCCTCTGCACCAATTCCAGTCTACCGTTCATTGGCATCGCCTTGAATTTATCACAATGAAACATTGCATGGCCTGGCAAGTTACATTTGAAACACTTGCGATTGTCCGTTGGACGTTTACGATTATTAAACTGTACCATTGGGAGCTGGCCTTGGGAATTCACTGATGTTGATTGCAAAGGGCTCGATGTACGCTGCGTTCTGCTGGGGAAAAACCTTGTAACATTGCGTGAATCATCAGCTGCCAATGGACGTGGTATGCTGCTACTAATCGCTAGACTCGCGATACAATTTGCACGCTGCTCCAAAAATGCGAACATTTCAGTCAAATTGGGTAGTTCGTTAACACGGCGGCGCATTTCCCATTCGCGTCGTCCCTCTGTGTCAAGCATTTGTTCGATTTGGTGCAGAAACTGAAAATCGACCAACTGCTCTGTTGATAAAAGTGATAGTAAATGTCGTCGGTTCACCCGCACAGTATCCAAAATTTCGCGCAAATCTTCAAATGATTGATGGCGTACTGGAAGCAAAGCACTGATTTCTTGCATGTGAGCTCGGATGGTTTGATGGTCGTTATCATATTGTTGTCTCAATGAAGACCATGCCAATAAATAATTACCATCGTTTGCTACGGACCATTCACCAACTGCACGTTTTGCAGGGCCTTCCAAAGCAGACAAGAGTTTTCGTAAACGCTGTGAATTTGTCAGTTTCTGGTTATTGTGTACCTCTTCAATAAACACATCGCGAAATGGTGCCCACTTCGCAAAATCTCCAGCAAATTTTGGCAATCTATTTTGATTCGGAATATCACTCCACTCAATTTGCAACACATTGTTATCAGATTGAGTTGTCTGTTCTGGTACTTGCGGTGTCAATACCGCCAGCCGCGATCGCAGTGCTGCCTTGGCGGTGAAATAAATGGCTTCGCCTTGTTCCAGAAATGTATGATCAGCTGTGTTACCCATCAAGAAGTATTGGTGACATGCGTCCTCATAATCATTCCAGCACGCGTTTAGCATCTCCAGCTTTGTTTGAATTTCATGCTGATCAGCATCAATAAATTCGATTTGCTGAGTGAAATTCAAAATTCGATGGAGCGCAGCCAATTTCATTTCCCGCCAAGTGCTTGACTCATTTGTATTATTAGTTGACCTTGGCATCGTTATTTGTTTGATACGCCGTTTCTTTTGAACTGGTGTCAAACTAGTAACACAATCGTTGCTGCTCTGTTCGGGTTTGTATGATGGAGCCCATGGTCCAGAATACTCTCGTTCTATCAATTCAAGTTTCGATTCTGAAACAGATAGGCGCTTACAACTGCTTTGTTGAATTTTCTTTTCTAAAAAATAATACTTTTTATTAGTCTGCCTTAACAGTAGTCACACATATTCTGACGCATAAAACATTATCTTTGGTTATGGTCACGCATTGCAACCCGTAAACCATTTTGCGTTTAGTTATGGCCACGCATAATGTGACCCATAAGCTACTTTGTTTGGTTATGGTTACGCAATTGTAACCCATAATCCATTCTGCGTTTGGTTATGGCCACGCATAATGTGACCCATAAGCAACTTTGTTTGGTTATGGTTACGCAATTGTAACCCATAATCCATTCTGCGTTTGGTTATGGCCACGCATAATGTGACCCATAAGCAACTTTGTTTGGTTATGGTTACGCAATTGTAACCCATAATCCATTTTGCGTTTGGTTATGGCCACGCATAATGTGACCCATAAGCAACTTTCTTTGGTTACGGTTACGCAATTGTAACCCATAATCCATTTTGCGTTTGGTTATGGCCACGCATAATGTGACCCATAAACCATCTGCAATTGTACTTAAGTACCTGCTTTTTCAGCAACTAGTGCATTTGTAATCAGCTTCCGCTTGCGAAAAACTCGTATTGAGCTCGTTTTCGATCGATCTGCATCGGATTCATCATTCAGCAATTGTCGCTTGAGTTCCTTTAAAAAATCTAAAATTAATAAATCACCAGACAAAAGTAGATCAAACGCTTTATATATATAAAAAAAATACGCTCAGCTCTTGAGAGTGAAAAGAGTCCATAGATTGAAAGCATTTACTCTTTGAGACGTGAGTCTGCAACACCCATAGATCAGCTAATTCCATTCGGTTCGGTAGGACCATGTCGAAAGCTCAGCTGGTAAAGAAAATAAACTGTAATAATGTTACTGCTTAACGAACCTTTTGTTTCCTAAGAGGTGGCATCATAAAAATGCAGTCGCTATTATTATTTCTTTTATTTTTATTCGTTTTTGCGTTCGTTTTAAAATCGCTTCTTTTCTTTTTGAACAATTTGAAATAATCATTTTAAATCTATCAGTTTCTCAAAACAGTAAAAACATTTTTTTTAGAAAATAAAAATAAAAAAAGATTAACAAGTATAAATGAAAAGTATAAAACTGAGTGCAGATGTTGATTATTTATATCGTGGCACTTATCTTGCCACATTCCACAGTGTGCAAGATACGGCTGCCGTTTTGACACAAAAACTATAAAAAAATGGGTAAAAAACGAAAAACAAATGTTAAAGTAACAAAAAAAATTTTTTCTTCAAATCGACTTTAAACCCACTTTAATAAATTCTGACATTAATGCGATTACTGAATAAATTAACAACATTCAACAAAACTATCAAAAAATGGGTAAAAAACGAAAAACAAACGTTAAAGTAACAAAAAAAAATTTTTCTTGAAATCGACTTAAAACCCACTTTAATAAATTCTTACGTTAATGCGATTACTGAATAAATTAACAACAATCAACAAAACTATCAAAAAATGGGTAAAAAACGAAAAACAAATGTTAAAATAACACAAAAAATTTTTTCTTCAAATCGACTTAAAACCCACTTTAATAAATTCTTACATTAATGCAATTACTGAATAAATTAACAACATTCAACAAAACTATCAAAAAATGGGTAAAAAACGAAAAACAAACGTTAAAGTAACAAAAAAAAATTTTTCTTTAAATCGACTTAAAACCCACTTTAATAAATTCTTACATTAATGCGATTACTAAATAAATTAACAACATTCAACAAAACTATCAAAAAATGGGTAAAAAACGAAAAACAGATGTTAAAATAACAAAAAAATTTTGTTCTTCAAATCGACTTAAAACCCACTTTAATAAATTCTTACATTAATGCGATTACTGAATAAATTAACAACATTCAACAAAACTATAAAAAAATGGGTAAAAAACGAAAAACAAATGTTAAAGTAACAAAAAAAAATTTTTCTTCAAATCGACTTTAAACCCACTTTAATAAATTCTGACATTAATGCGATTACTGAATAAATTAACAACATTCAACAAAACTATCAAAAAATGGGTAAAAAACGAAAAACAAACGTTAAAGTAACAAAAAAAAAATTTTCTTCAAATCGACTTAAAACCCACTTTAATAAATTCTTACGTTAATGCGATTACTGAATAAATTAACAACATTCAACAAAACCATCAAAAAATGGGTAAAAAACAAAAAACAAATGTTAAAATAACAAAAAAAAAATTTTCTTCAAATCGACTTAAAACCCACTTTAATAAATTCGTACATTAATGCGATTACTGAATAAATTAACAACATTCAACAAAACTATCAAAAAATGGGTAAAAAATGAAAAACAAATGTTAAAATAACAAAAAAATGTTTTTCTTCAAATCGACTTAAAACCCACTTTAATAAATTCTTACATTAATGCGATTACTGAATAAATTAACAATATTCAACAAAACTATAAAAAAATGGGTAAAAAACGAAAAACAAATGTTAATATAACAAACAAATTTTTTTCTTCAAATCGACTTAAAACCCACTTTAATAAATTCTTACATTAATGCGATTACTGAATAAATTAACAACATTCAACAAAACTATCAAAAAATGGGTAAAAAATGAAAAACAAATGTTAAAATAACAAAAAAATGTTTTTCTTCAAATCGACTTAAAACCCACTTTAATAAATTCTTACATTAATGCGATTACTGAATAAATTAACAACATTCAACAAAACTATCAAAAAATGGGTAAAAAACGAAAAACAAACGTTAAAGTAACAAAAAAAAATTTTTCTTCAAATCGACTTAAAACCCACTTTAATAAATTCTTACGTTAATGCGATTACTGAATAAATTAACAACATTCAACAAAACCATCAAAAAATGGGTAAAAAACAAAAAACAAATGTTAAAATAACAAAAAAAAATTTTTCTTCAAATCGACTTAAAACCCACTTTAATAAATTCGTACATTAATGCGATTACTGAATAAATTAACAACATTCAACAAAACTATCAAAAAATGGGTAAAAAATGAAAAACAAATGTTAAAATAACAAAAAAATGTTTTTCTTCAAATCGACTTAAAACCCACTTTAATAAATTCTTACATTAATGCGATTACTGAATAAATTAACAACATTCAACAAAACTATAAAAAAATGGGTAAAAAACGAAAAACAAATGTTAAAATAACAAACAAATTTTTTTCTTCAAATCGACTTAAAACCCACTTTAATAAATTCTTACATTAATGCGATTACTGAATAAATTAACAACATTCAACAAAACTATCAAAAAATGGGTAAAAAACGAAAAACAAATGTTAAAATAACAAAAAATTTTGTTTCTTCAAATCGACTTAAAACCCACTTTAATAAATTCTAACGTTAATGCGATTACTGAATAAATTAACAACATTCAACAAAACTATCAAAAAATGGGTAAAAAACGAAAAACAAACGTTAAAGTAACAAAAAAAAATTTCTTCAAATCGACTTCAAACCCACTTTAATAAATTCTTACATTAATGCGATTACAGAATAAATTAACAACATTCAACAAAACTAAATATAAAAAAATGGGTAAAAAACGAAAAACAAATGTTAAAGTAACAAAAAAAATTTTTTCTTCAAATCGACTTAAAACCCACTTTAATAAATTCTTACGTTAATGCGATTACTGAATAAATTAACAACAATCAACAAAACTATCAAAAAATGGGTAAAAAACGAAAAACAAATGTTAAAATAACAAAAAAAAATGTTTCTTCAAATCGACTTAAAACCCACTTTAATAAATTCTTACGTTAATGCGATTACTGAATAAATTAACAACATTCAACAAAACTATCAAAAAATGGGTAAAAAACGAAAAACAAACGTTAAAGTAACAAAAAAAAATTTTTCTTCAAATCGACTTAAAACCCACTTTAATAAATTCTGACATTAATGCGATTACTGAATATTAACAACATTCAACAAAACTATCAAAAAATGGGTAAAAAACGAAAAACAAACGTTAAAGTAACAAAAAAAATTTTTTCTTCAAATCGACTTAAAACCCACTTTAATAAATTCTTACGTTAATGCAATTACTGAATAAATTAACAACATTCAACAAAACTATCAAAAAATGAGTAAAAAACGAAAAACAAATGTTAAAATAACAAAAAATTTTTTTTGTTCAAATCGACTTAAAACCCACTTTAATAAATTCTGACATTAATGCGATTACTGAATAAATTAACAACATTCAACAAAACTATCAAAAATGGGTAAAAAACGAAAAACAAACGTTAAAGTAACAAAAAAAATTTTTCTTCAAATCGACTTAAAACCCACTTTAATAAATTCTTACATTAATGCGATTACTGAATAAATTAACAACATTCAACAAAACTATCAAAAAATGAGTAAAAAACGAAAAACAAATGTTAAAATAACAAAAAAAATTTTTTGTTCAAATCGACTTAAAACCCACTTTAATAAATTCTTACATTAATACGATTACTGAATAAATTAACAACATTCAACAAAACTATCAAAAAATGGGTAAAAAACGAAAAACAAACGTTAAAGTAACAAAAAAAAATTTTTCTTCAAATCGACTTAAAACCCACTTTAATAAATTCTTACATTAATGCGATTATTGAATAAATTAACAACATTCAACAAAACTATCAAAAAATGGGTAAAAAACGAAAAACAAATGTTAAAGTAACAAAAAAAAATTTTTCTTCAAATCGACTTAAAACCCACTTTAATAAATTCTTACGTTAATGCGATTACTGAATAAATTAACAACATTCAACAAAACTATCAAAAAATGAGTAAAAAACGAAAAACAAATGTTAAAATAACAAAAAATTTTTTTTGTTCAAATCGACTTAAAACCCACTTTAATAAATTCTGACATTAATGCGATTACTGAATAAATTAACAACATTCAACAAAACTATCAAAAAATGAGTAAAAAACGAAAAACAAATGTTAAAATAACAAAAAAAATTTTTTGTTCAAATCGACTTAAAACCCACTTTAATAAATTCTTACATTAATACGATTACTGAATAAATTAACAACATTCAACAAAACTATCAAAAAATGGGTAAAAAACGAAAAACAAATGTTAAAATAACAAAAAAATTTTTTTCTTCAAATCGACTTAAAACCCACTTTAATAAATTCTTACATTAATGCGATTACTAAATAAATTAACAACATTCAACAAAACTATAAAAAAATGGGTAAAAAACGAAAAACAAATGTTAAAGTAACAAAAAAAATTTTTTCTTCAAATCGACTTTAAACCCACTTTAATAAATTCTGACATTAATGCGATTACTGAATAAATTAACAACATTCAACAAAACTATCAAAAAATGGGTAAAAAACGAAAAACAAACGTTAAAGTAACAAAAAAAAATTTTTCTTCAAATCGACTTAAAACCCACTTTAATAAATTCTTACGTTAATGCGATTACTGAATAAATTAACAACATTCAACAAAACCATCAAAAAATGGGTAAAAAACAAAAAACAAATGTTAAAATAACAAAAAAAAATTTTTCTTCAAATCGACTTAAAACCCACTTTAATAAATTCGTACATTAATGCGATTACTGAATAAATTAACAACATTCAACAAAACTATCAAAAAATGGGTAAAAAATGAAAAACAAATGTTAAAATAACAAAAAAATGTTTTTCTTCAAATCGACTTAAAACCCACTTTAATAAATTCTTACATTAATGCGATTACTGAATAAATTAACAACATTCAACAAAACTATAAAAAAATGGGTAAAAAACGAAAAACAAATGTTAAAATAACAAACAAATTTTTTTCTTCAAATCGACTTAAAACCCACTTTAATAAATTCTTACATTAATGCGATTACTGAATAAATTAACAACATTCAACAAAACTTTCAAAAAATGGGTAAAAAACGAAAAACAAACGTTAAAGTAAAAAAAAAAATTTTTCTTCAAATCGACTTAAAACCCACTTTAATAAATTCGTACATTAATGCGATTACTGAATAAATTAACAACATTCAACAAAACTATCAAAAAATGGGTAAAAAACGAAAAACAAACGTTAAAGTAACAAAAAAATTTTTTCTTCAAATCGACTTAAAACCCACTTAAATAAATTCTTACATTAATGCGATTACTGAATAAATTAACAACATTCAACGAAACTATCAAAAAATGGGTAAAAAACGAAAAACAAATGTTAAAATAACAAAAAAAATTTTTCTTCAAATCGACTTAAAACCCACTTAAATAAATTCTTACATTAATGCGATTACTGAATAAATTAAAAACATTGAACAAAATAATCAAAAAATTGGTAAAAAACGAAAAACAAATGTTAAAATAACAAAAAATTGTTTTCTTCAAATCGACTTAAAACCCACTTTAATAAATTCTTACATTAATGCGATTACTGAATAAATTAACAACATTCAACAAAACTATCAAAAAATGGGTAAAAAACGAAAAACAAATGTTAAAGTAACAAAAAAAAATTTTTCTTCAAATCGACTTTAAACCCACTTTAATAAATTCTGACATTAATGCGATTACTGAATAAATTAACAACATTCAACAAAACTATCAAAAAATGGGTAAAAAACGAAAAACAAATGTTAAAATAACAAAAAAATTTTTTTCTTCAAATCGACTTAAAACCCACTTTAATAAATTCTTACATTAATGCGATTACTAAATAAATTAACAACATTCAACAAAACTATAAAAAAATGGGTAAAAAACGAAAAACAAATGTTAAAGTAACAAAAAAAATTTTTTCTTCAAATCGACTTTAAACCCACTTTAATAAATTCTGACATTAATGCGATTACTGAATAAATTAACAACATTCAACAAAACTATCAAAAAATGGGTAAAAAACGAAAAACAAATGTTAAAGTAACAAAAAAAAATTTTTCTTCAAATCGACTTTAAACCCACTTTAATAAATTCTGACATTAATGCGATTACTGAATAAATTAACAACATTCAACAAAACTATCAAAAAATGGGTAAAAAACGAAAAACAAATGTTAAAATAACAAAAAAATTTTTTTCTTCAAATCGACTTAAAACCCACTTTAATAAATTCTTACATTAATGCGATTACTAAATAAATTAACAACATTCAACAAAACTATAAAAAAATGGGTAAAAAACGAAAAACAAATGTTAAAGTAACAAAAAAAATTTTTTCTTCAAATCGACTTTAAACCCACTTTAATAAATTCTGACATTAATGCGATTACTGAATAAATTAACAACATTCAACAAAACTATCAAAAAATGGGTAAAAAACGAAAAACAAACGTTAAAGTAACAAAAAAAAATTTTTCTTCAAATCGACTTAAAACCCACTTTAATAAATTCTTACGTTAATGCGATTACTGAATAAATTAACAACATTCAACAAAACCATCAAAAAATGGGTAAAAAACAAAAAACAAATGTTAAAATAACAAAAAAAAATTTTTCTTCAAATCGACTTAAAACCCACTTTAATAAATTCGTACATTAATGCGATTACTGAATAAATTAACAACATTCAACAAAACTATCAAAAAATGGGTAAAAAATGAAAAACAAATGTTAAAATAACAAAAAAATGTTTTTCTTCAAATCGACTTAAAACCCACTTTAATAAATTCTTACATTAATGCGATTACTGAATAAATTAACAACATTCAACAAAACTATAAAAAAAACAAATGTTAAAATAACAAACAAATTTTTTTCTTCAAATCGACTTAAAACCCACTTTAATAAATTCTTACATTAATGCGATTACTGAATAAATTAACAACATTCAACAAAACTATCAAAAAATGGGTAAAAAACGAAAAACAAATGTTAAAATAACAAAAAATTTTTTTTCTTCAAATCGACTTAAAACCCACTTTAATAAATTCTTACGTTAATGCGATTACTGAATAAATTAACAACATTCAACAAAACTATCAAAAAATGGGTAAAAAACGAAAAACAAACGTTAAAGTAACAAAAAAAAATTTCTTCAAATCGACTTCAAACCCACTTTAATAAATTCTTACATTAATGCGATTACAGAATAAATTAACAACATTCAACAAAACTAAATATAAAAAAATGGGTAAAAAACGAAAAACAAATGTTAAAGTAACAAAAAAAATTTTTTCTTCAAATCGACTTAAAACCCACTTTAATAAATTCTTACGTTAATGCGATTACTGAATAAATTAACAACAATCAACAAAACTATCAAAAAATGGGTAAAAAACGAAAAACAAATGTTAAAATAACAAAAAAAAATGTTTCTTCAAATCGACTTAAAACCCACTTTAATAAATTCTTACGTTAATGCGATTACTGAATAAATTAACAACATTCAACAAAACTATCAAAAAATGGGTAAAAAACGAAAAACAAACGTTAAAGTAACAAAAAAAAATTTTTCTTCAAATCGACTTAAAACCCACTTTAATAAATTCTTACATTAATGCGATTACTGAATAAATTAACAACATTCAACAAAACTATCAAAAAATGGGTAAAAAACGAAAAACAAACGTTAAAGTAACAAAAAAAAATTTTTCTTCAAATCGACTTAAAACCCACTTTAATAAATTCTTACATTAATGCGATTACTGAATAAATTAACAACATTCAACAAAACTATCAAAAAATGGGTAAAAAACGAAAAACAAATGTTAAAGTAACAAAAAAAAATTTTTCTTCAAATCGACTTAAGACCCACTTTAATAAATTCTGACATTAATGCGATTACTGAATAAATTAACAACATTCAACAAAACTATCAAAAAATGGGTAAAAAACGAAAAACAAACGTTAAAGTAACAAAAAAATTTTTTTCTTCAAATCGACTTAAAACCCACTTTAATAAATTCTTACGTTAATGCGATTACTGAATAAATTAACAACATTCAACAAAACTATCAAAAAATGAGTAAAAAACGAAAAACAAATGTTAAAATAACAAAAAATTTTTTTTGTTCAAATCGACTTAAAACCCACTTTAATAAATTCTGACATTAATGCGATTACTGAATAAATTAACAACATTCAACAAAACTATCAAAAATGGGTAAAAAACGAAAAACAAACGTTAAAGTAACAAAAAAAATTTTTTCTTCCAATCGACTTAAAACCCACTTTAATAAATTCTTACGTTAATGCGATTACTGAATAAATTAACAACATTCAACAAAACTATCAAAAAATGAGTAAAAAACGAAAAACAAATGTTAAAATAACAAAAAAAAATTTTTGTTCAAATCGACTTAAAACCCACTTTAATAAATTCTTACATTAATACGATTACTGAATAAATTAACAACATTCAACAAAACTATCAAAAAATGGGTAAAAAACGAAAAACAAACGTTAAAGTAACAAAAAAAAATTTTTCTTCAAATCGACTTAAAACCCACTTTAATAAATTCTTACATTAATGCGATTACTGAATAAATTAACAACATTCAACAAAACTATCAAAAAATGGGTAAAAAACGAAAAACAAATGTTAAAGTAACAAAAAAAAATTTTTCTTCAAATCGACTTAAAACCCACTTTAATAAATTCTGACATTAATGCGATTACTGAATAAATTAACAACATTCAACAAAACTTTCAAAAAATGGGTAAAAAACGAAAAACAAACGTTAAAGTAACAAAAAAAATTTTTTCTTCAAATCGACTTAAAACCCACTTTAATAAATTCTTACGTTAATGCGATTACTGAATAAATTAACAACATTCAACAAAACTATCAAAAAATTAGTAAAAAACGAAAAACAAATGTTAAAATAACAAAAAATTTTTTTTGTTCAAATCGACTTAAAACCCACTTTAATAAATTCTGACATTAATGCGATTACTGAATAAATTAACAACATTCAACAAAACTATCAAAAATGGGTAAAAAACGAAAAACAAACGTTAAAGTAACAAAAAAATTTTTTTCTTCAAATCGACTTAAAACCCACTTTAATAAATTCTTACGTTAATGCGATTACTGAATAAATTAACAACATTCAACAAAACTATCAAAAAATGAGTAAAAAACGAAAAACAAATGTTAAAATAACAAAAAAAAATTTTTGTTCAAATCGACTTAAAACCCACTTTAATAAATTCTTACATTAATACGATTACTGAATAAATTAACAACATTCAACAAAACTATCAAAAAATGGGTAAAAAACGAAAAACAAATGTTAAAATAACAAAAAAATTTTTTTCTTCAAATCGACTTAAAACCCACTTTAATAAATTCTGACATTAATGCGATTACTGAATAAATTAACAACATTCAACAAAACTATCAAAAATGGGTAAAAAACGAAAAACAAACGTTAAAGTAACAAAAAAAAATTTTTCTTCAAATCGACTTAAAACCCACTTTAATAAATTCTTACATTAATGCGATTACTGAATAAATTAACAACATTCAACAAAACTATCAAAAAATGGGTAAAAAATGAAAAACAAATGTTAAGATAACAAAAAAAATTTTTTCTTCAAATCGACTTAAAACCCACTTTAATAAATTCTTACGTTAATGCGATTACTGAATAAATTAACAACAATCAACAAAACTATCAAAAAATGGGTAAAAAACGAAAAACAAATGTTAAAGTAACAAAAAAAAATTTTTCTTCAAATCGACTTAAAACCCACTTTAATAAATTCTGACATTAATGCGATTACTGAATAAATTAACAACATTCAACAAAACTATCAAAAAATGGGTAAAAAACGAAAAACAAACGTTAAAGTAACAAAAAAATTTTTTTCTTCAAATCGACTTAAAACCCACTTTAATAAATTCTGACATTAATGCGATTACTGAATAAATTAACAACATTCAACAAAACTATCAAAAATGGGTAAAAAACGAAAAACAAACGTTAAAGTAACAAAAAAATTTTTTTCTTCAAATCGACTTAAAACCCACTTTAATAAATTCTTACGTTAATGCGATTACTGAATAAATTAACAACATTCAACAAAACTATCAAAAAATGGGTAAAAAACGAAAAACAAATGTTAAAATAACAAAAAAAAATTTTTCTTCAAATCGACTTAAAACCCACTTTAATAAATTCTTACATTAATGCGATTACTGAATAAATTAACAACATTCAACAAAACTATCAAAAAATGGGTAAAAAACGAAAAACAAATGTTAAAATAACAAAAAAATTATTTATTAAGTCAAATCGACTTAAAACCCACTTTAATAAATTCTTACATTAATGCGATTACTGAATAAATTAACAACATTCAACAAAGCTATCAAAAAATGGGTAAAAAACGAAAAACAAATGTTAAGATAACAAAAAAATTTTTTTCTTCAAATCGACTTAAAACCCACTTTAATAAATTCTTACATTAATGCGATTACTGAATAAATTAACAACAATCAACAAAACTATCAAAAAATGGGTAAAAAACGAAAAACAAATGTTAAAGTAACAAAAAAAATTTTTTCTTCAAATCGACTTAAAACCCACTTTAATAAATTCTTACGTTAATGCGATTACTGAATAAATTAACAACATTCAACAAAACTATCAAAAAATGGGTAAAAAACGAAAAACAAATGTTAAAATAACAAACAAATTTTTTTCTTCAAATCGACTTAAAACCCACTTTAATAAATTCTTACATTAATGCGATTACTGAATAAATTAACAACATTCAACAAAACTATCAAAAAATGGGTAAAAAACGAAAAACAAATGTTAAAATAACAAAAATTTTTTTTTCTTCAAATCGACTAAAACCCACTTTAATAAATTCTTACATTAATGCGATTACTGAATAAATTAACAACATTCAACAAAACTATCAAAAAATGGGTAAAAAATTAAAAACAAGTGTTAAAATAACAAAAAAATGTTTTTCTTCAAATCGACTTAAAACCCACTTTAATAAATTCTTACGTTAATGCGATTACTGAATAAATTAACAACAATCAACAAAACTATCAAAAAATGGGTAAAAAACGAAAAACAAACAATACAGTAACAAAAAAAAAATTTCTTCAAATCGACTTAAAACCCACTTTAATAAATTCTTACATTAATGCGATTACTGAATAAATTAACAACATTCAACAAAACTATAAAAAAATGGGTAAAAAACGAAAAACAAATGTTAAAGTAACAAAAAAAATTTTTTCTTCAAATCGACTTTAAACCCACTTTAATAAATTCTGACATTAATACGATTACTGAATAAATTAACAACATTCAACAAAACTATCAAAAAATGAGTAAAAAACGAAAAACAAATGTTAAAATAACAAAAAATTTTTTTTGTTCAAATCGACTTAAAACCCACTTTAATAAATTCTTACATTAATACGATTACTGAATAAATTAACAACATTCAACAAAACTATCAAAAAATGGGTAAAAAACGAAAAACAAATGTTAAAATAACAAAAAAAAATTTTTCTTCAAATCGACTTCAAACCCACTTTAATAAATTCTTACATTAATGCGATTACTGAATAAATTAACAACATTCAACAAAACTAAATATAAAAAAATGGGTAAAAAACGAAAAACAAATGTTAAAGTAACAAAAAAAATTTTTTCTTCAAATCGACTTAAAACCCACTTTAATAAATTCTGACATTAATGCGATTACTGAATAAATTAACAACATTCAACAAAACTATCAAAAAATGGGTAAAAAACGAAAAACAAACGTTAAAGTAACAAAAAAAAATTTTTCTTCAAATCGACTTAAAACCCACTTTAATAAATTCTTACGTTAATGCGATTACTGAATAAATTAACAACATTCAACAAAACTGTCAAAAAATGGGTAAAAAACGAAAAACAAATGTTAAAATAACAAAAAAAATTTTGTCTTCAAATCGACTTAAACCCACTTTAATAAATTCGTACATTAATGCGATTACTGAATAAATTAACAACATTCAACAAAACTATCAAAAAATGGGTAAAAAATTAAAAACAAATGTTAAAATAACAAAAAAATGTTTTTCTTCAAATCGACTTAAAACCCACTTTAATAAATTCTTACATTAATGCGATTACTGAATAAATTAACAACATTCAACAAAACTATAAAAAAATGGGTAAAAAACGAAAAACAAATGTTAAAATAACAAACAAATTTTTTTCTTCAAATCGACTTAAAACCCACTTTAATAAATTCTTACGTTAATGCGATTACTGAATAAATTAACAACAATCAACAAAACTATCAAAAAATGGGTAAAAAACGAAAAACAAATGTTAAAGTAACAAAAAAAATTTTTTCTTCAAATCGACTTAAAACCCACTTTAATAAATTCTTACGTTAATGCGATTACTGAATAAATTAACAACATTCAACAAAACTATCAAAAAATGGGTAAAAAACGAAAAACAAATGTTAAAATAACAAAAAAATTTTTTTCTTCAAATCGACTTAAAACCCACTTTAATAAATTCTTACATTAATGCGATTACTGAATAAATTAACAACATTCAACAAAACTATCAAAAAATGGGTAAAAAACGAAAAACAAATGTTAAAATAACAAAAATTTTTTTTTCTTCAAATCGACTAAAACCCACTTTAATAAATTCTTACATTAATGCGATTACTGAATAAATTAACAACATTCAACAAAACTATCAAAAAATGGGTAAAAAATTAAAAACAAGTGTTAAAATAACAAAAAAATGTTTTTCTTCAAATCGACTTAAAACCCACTTTAATAAATTCTTACGTTAATGCGATTACTGAATAAATTAACAACAATCAACAAAACTATCAAAAAATGGGTAAAAAACGAAAAACAAACAATACAGTAACAAAAAAAAAATTTCTTCAAATCGACTTAAAACCCACTTTAATAAATTCTTACATTAATGCGATTACTGAATAAATTAACAACATTCAACAAAACTATAAAAAAATGGGTAAAAAACGAAAAACAAATGTTAAAGTAACAAAAAAAATTTTTTCTTCAAATCGACTTTAAACCCACTTTAATAAATTCTGACATTAATACGATTACTGAATAAATTAACAACATTCAACAAAACTATCAAAAAATGAGTAAAAAACGAAAAACAAATGTTAAAATAACAAAAAATTTTTTTTGTTCAAATCGACTTAAAACCCACTTTAATAAATTCTTACATTAATACGATTACTGAATAAATTAACAACATTCAACAAAACTATCAAAAAATGGGTAAAAAACGAAAAACAAATGTTAAAATAACAAAAAAAAATTTTTCTTCAAATCGACTTCAAACCCACTTTAATAAATTCTTACATTAATGCGATTACTGAATAAATTAACAACATTCAACAAAACTAAATATAAAAAAATGGGTAAAAAACGAAAAACAAACGTTAAAGTAACAAAAAAAAATTTTTCTTCAAATCGACTTAAAACCCACTTTAATAAATTCTGACATTAATGCGATTACTGAATAAATTAACAACATTCAACAAAACTATCAAAAAATGGGTAAAAAACGAAAAACAAACGTTAAAGTAACAAAAAAAAATTTTTCTTCAAATCGACTTAAAACCCACTTTAATAAATTCTTACGTTAATGCGATTACTGAATAAATTAACAACATTCAACAAAACTGTCAAAAAATGGGTAAAAAACGAAAAACAAATGTTAAAATAACAAAAAAAATTTTGTCTTCAAATCGACTTAAACCCACTTTAATAAATTCGTACATTAATGCGATTACTGAATAAATTAACAACATTCAACAAAACTATCAAAAAATGGGTAAAAAATTAAAAACAAATGTTAAAATAACAAAAAAATGTTTTTCTTCAAATCGACTTAAAACCCACTTTAATAAATTCTTACATTAATGCGATTACTGAATAAATTAACAACATTCAACAAAACTATAAAAAAATGGGTAAAAAACGAAAAACAAATGTTAAAATAACAAACAAATTTTTTTCTTCAAATCGACTTAAAACCCACTTTAATAAATTCTTACATTAATGCGATTACTGAATAAATTAACAACATTCAACAAAACTATCAAAAAATGGGTAAAAAACGAAAAACAAATGTTAAAATAACAAAAAATTTTTTTTCTTCAAATCGACTTACAACCCACTTTAATAAATTCTTACGTTAATGCGATTACTGAATAAATTAACAACATTCAACAAAACTATCAAAAAATGGGTAAAAAACGAAAAACAAACGTTAAAGTAACAAAAAAAAAAATTTCTTCAAATCGACTTCAAACCCACTTTAATAAATTCTTACATTAATGCGATTACTGAATAAATTAACAACATTCAACAAAACTAAATATAAAAAAATGGGTAAAAAACGAAAAACAAATGTTAAAGTAACAAAAAAAAATTTTTCTTCAAATCGACTTAAAACCCACTTTAATAAATTCTGACATTAATGCGATTACTGAATAAATTAACAACATTCAACAAAACTATCAAAAAATGGGTAAAAAACGAAAAACAAACGTTAAAGTAACAAAAAAAAATTTTTCTTCAAATCGACTTAAAACCCACTTTAATAAATTCTTACATTAATGCGATTACTGAATAAATTAACAACATTCAACAAAACTATCAAAAAATGGGTAAAAAATGAAAAACAAATGTTAAGATAACAAACAATTTTTTTTCTTCAAATCGACCTAAAACCCACTTTAATAAATTCTTACGTTAATGCGATTACTGAATAAATTAACAACAATCAACAAAACTATCAAAAAATGGGTAAAAAACGAAAAACAAATGTTAAAATAACAAAAAAAAATTTTTCTTCAAATCGACTTAAAACCCACTTTAATAAATTCTTACGTTAATGCGATTACTGAATAAATTAACAACATTCAACAAAACTATCAAAAAATGGGTAATAAACGAAAAACAAACGTTAAAGTAACAAAAAAAAATTTTTCTTCAAATCGACTTAAAACCCACTTTAATAAATTCTTACATTAATGCGATTACTGAATAAATTAACAACATTCAACAAAACTATCAAAAAATGGGTAAAAAACGAAAAACAAATGTTAAAATAACAAAAAAATGTTTTTCTTCGAATCGACTTAAAACCCACTTTAATAAATTCTTACATTAATGCGATTACTGAATAAATTAACAACATTCAACAAAACTATCAAAAAATGGGTAAAAAACGAAAAACAAATGTTAAAGTAACAAAAAAAAATTTTTCTTCAAATCGACTTAAAACCCACTTTAATAAATTCTGACATTAATGCGATTACTGAATAAATTAACAACATTCAACAAAACTATCAAAAAATGGGTAAAAAACGAAAAACAAACGTTAAAGTAACAAAAAAAAATTTTTTCTTCAAATCGACTTAAAACCCACTTTAATAAATTCTTACGTTAATGCGATTACTGAATAAATTAACAACATTCAACAAAACTATCAAAAAATGAGTAAAAAACGAAAAAAAAATGTTAAAATAACAAAAAAATTTTTTTCTTCAAATCGACTTAAAACCCACTTTAATAAATTCTTACATTAATGCGATTACTGAATAAATTAACAACATTCAACAAAACTATACAAAAATGGGTAAAAAACGAAAAACAAATGTTAAAGTAACAAAAAAAAATTTTTCTTCAAATCGACTTTAAACCCACTTTAATAAATTCTGACATTAATGCGATTACTGAATAAATTAACAACATTCAACAAAACTATCAAAAAATGGGTAAAAAACGAAAAACAAACGTTAAAGTAACAAAAAAAAATTTTTCTTCAAATCGACTTAAAACCCACTTTAATAAATTCTTACATTAATGCGATTACTGAATAAATTAACAACATTCAACAAAACTATCAAAAAATGGGTAAAAAATGAAAAACAAATGTTAAGATAACAAAAAAATTTTTTTCTTCAAATGGACTTAAAACCCACTTTAATAAATTCTTACATTAATGCGATTACTGAATAAATTAACAACATTCAACAAAACTATAAAAAAATGGGTAAAAAACGAAAAACAAATGTTAAAGTAACAAAAAAAAATTTTTCTTCAAATCGACTTTAAACCCACTTTAATAAATTCTGACATTAATGCGATTACTGAATAAATTAACAACATTCAACAAAACTATCAAAAAATGGGTAAAAAACGAAAAACAAATGTCAAAATAACAAAAAATTTTTTTTGTTCAAATCGACTTAAAACCCACTTTAATAAATTCTTACATTAATACGATTACTGAATAAATTAACAACATTCAACAAAACTATCAAAAAATGGGTAAAAAACGAAAAACAAATGTTAAAATAACAAAAAATTTTTTTTCTTCAAATCGACTTCAAACCCATTTTAATAAACTCTTACATTAATGCGATTACTGAATAAATTAACAACATTCAACAAAACTAAATATAAAAAAATGGGTAAAAAACGAAAAACAAATGTTAAAGTAACAAAAAAAATTTTTTCTTCAAATCGACTTAAAACCCACTTTAATAAATTCTGACATTAATGCGATTACTGAATAAATTAACAACATTCAACAAAACTATCAAAAAATGGGTAAAACACGAAAAACAAACGTTAAAGTAACAAAAAAAATTTTTTCTTCCAATCGACTTAAAACCCACTTTAATAAATTCTTACGTTAATGCGATTACTGAATAAATTAACAACATTCAACAAAACTATCAAAAAATGAGTAAAAAACGAAAAACAAATGTTAAAATAACAAAAAAAATTTTTTGTTCAAATCGACTTAAAACCCACTTTAATAAATTCTTACATTAATACGATTACTGAATAAATTAACAACATTCAACAAAACCATCAAAAAATGGGTAAAAAACGAAAAACAAATGTTAAAATAACAAAAAAATTTTTTTCTTCAAATCGACTTAAAACCCACTTTAATAAATTTTTACATTAATGCGATTACTGAATAAATTAACAACATTCAACAAAACTATAAAAAAATGGGTAAAAAACGAAAAACAAATGTTAAAGTAACAAAAAAAAATTTTTCTTCAAATCGACTTTAAACCCACTTTAATAAATTCTGACATTAATGCGATTACTGAATAAATTAACAACATTCAACAAAACTATCAAAAAATGGGTAAAAAACGAAAAACAAACGTTAAAGTAACAAAAAAAATTTTTCTTCAAATCGACTTAAAACCCACTTTAATAAATTCTTACATTAATGCGATTACTGAATAAATTAACAACATTCAACAAAACTATCAAAAAATGGGTAAAAAATGAAAAACAAATGTTAAGATAACAAAAAAATTTTTTTCTTCAAATCGACTTAAAACCCACTTTAATAAATTCTTACGTTAATGCGATTACTGAATAAATTAACAACATTCAACAAAACTATCAAAAAATGGGTAAAAAACGAAAAACAAACGTTAAAGTAACAAAAAAAAATTTTTCTTCAAATCGACTTAAAACCCACTTTAATAAATTCTTACATTAATGCGATTACTGAATAAATTAACAAGATTCAACAAAACTATCAAAAAATGGGTAAAAAACGAAAAACAAACGTTAAAGTAACAAAAAAAATGTTTTCTTCAAATCGACTTAAAACCCACTTTAATAAATTCTTACGTTAATGCGATTACTGAATAAATTAACAACATTCAACAAAACTATCAAAAAATGGGTAAAAAACGAAAAACAAACGTTAAAGTAACAAAAAAAAATTTTTCTTCAAATCGACTTAAAACCCACTTTAATAAATTCTTACATTAATGCGATTACTGAATAAATTAACAAGATTCAACAAAACTATCAAAAAATGGGTAAAAAACGAAAAACAAACGTTAAAGTAACAAAAAAAATGTTTTCTTCAAATCGACTTAAAACCCACTTTAATAAATTCTTACGTTAATTCGATTACTGAATAAATTAACAACATTCAACAAAACTATCAAAAAATGGGTAAAAAACGAAAAACAAACGTTAAAGTAACAAAAAAAAAAATTTCTTCAAATCGACTTCAAACCCACTTTAATAAATTCTTACATTAATGCGATTACTGAATAAATTAACAACATTCAACAAAACTAAATATAAAAAAATGGGTAAAAAACGAAAAACAAATGTTAAAGTAACAAAAAAAAATTTTTCTTCAAATCGACTTAAAACCCACTTTAATAAATTCTGACATTAATGCGATTACTGAATAAATTAACAACATTCAACAAAACTATCAAAAAATGGGTAAAAAACGAAAAACAAACGTTAAAGTAACAAAAAAAAATTTTTCTTCAAATCGACTTAAAACCCACTTTAATAAATTCTTACATTAATGCGATTACTGAATAAATTAACAACATTCAACAAAACTATCAAAAAATGGGTAAAAAATGAAAAACAAATGTTAAGATAACAAACAATTTTTTTTCTTCAAATCGACCTAAAACCCACTTTAATAAATTCTTACGTTAATGCGATTACTGAATAAATTAACAACAATCAACAAAACTATCAAAAAATGGGTAAAAAACGAAAAACAAATGTTAAAATAACAAAAAAAAATTTTTCTTCAAATCGACTTAAAACCCACTTTAATAAATTCTTACGTTAATGCGATTACTGAATAAATTAACAACATTCAACAAAACTATCAAAAAATGGGTAATAAACGAAAAACAAACGTTAAAGTAACAAAAAAAAATTTTTCTTCAAATCGACTTAAAACCCACTTTAATAAATTCTTACATTAATGCGATTACTGAATAAATTAACAACATTCAACAAAACTATCAAAAAATGGGTAAAAAACGAAAAACAAATGTTAAAATAACAAAAAAATGTTTTTCTTCGAATCGACTTAAAACCCACTTTAATAAATTCTTACATTAATGCGATTACTGAATAAATTAACAACATTCAACAAAACTATCAAAAAATGGGTAAAAAACGAAAAACAAATGTTAAAGTAACAAAAAAAAATTTTTCTTCAAATCGACTTAAAACCCACTTTAATAAATTCTGACATTAATGCGATTACTGAATAAATTAACAACATTCAACAAAACTATCAAAAAATGGGTAAAAAACGAAAAACAAACGTTAAAGTAACAAAAAAAAATTTTTTCTTCAAATCGACTTAAAACCCACTTTAATAAATTCTTACGTTAATGCGATTACTGAATAAATTAACAACATTCAACAAAACTATCAAAAAATGAGTAAAAAACGAAAAACAAATGTTAAAATAACAAAAAAATTTTTTTCTTCAAATCGACTTAAAACCCACTTTAATAAATTCTTACATTAATGCGATTACTGAATAAATTAACAACATTCAACAAAACTATACAAAAATGGGTAAAAAACGAAAAACAAATGTTAAAGTAACAAAAAAAAATTTTTCTTCAAATCGACTTTAAACCCACTTTAATAAATTCTGACATTAATGCGATTACTGAATAAATTAACAACATTCAACAAAACTATCAAAAAATGGGTAAAAAACGAAAAACAAACGTTAAAGTAACAAAAAAAAATTTTTCTTCAAATCGACTTAAAACCCACTTTAATAAATTCTTACATTAATGCGATTACTGAATAAATTAACAACATTCAACAAAACTATCAAAAAATGGGTAAAAAATGAAAAACAAATGTTAAGATAACAAAAAAATTTTTTTCTTCAAATGGACTTAAAACCCACTTTAATAAATTCTTACATTAATGCGATTACTGAATAAATTAACAACATTCAACAAAACTATAAAAAAATGGGTAAAAAACGAAAAACAAATGTTAAAGTAACAAAAAAAAATTTTTCTTCAAATCGACTTTAAACCCACTTTAATAAATTCTGACATTAATGCGATTACTGAATAAATTAACAACATTCAACAAAACTATCAAAAAATGGGTAAAAAACGAAAAACAAATGTCAAAATAACAAAAAATTTTTTTTGTTCAAATCGACTTAAAACCCACTTTAATAAATTCTTACATTAATACGATTACTGAATAAATTAACAACATTCAACAAAACTATCAAAAAATGGGTAAAAAACGAAAAACAAATGTTAAAATAACAAAAAATTTTTTTTCTTCAAATCGACTTCAAACCCATTTTAATAAACTCTTACATTAATGCGATTACTGAATAAATTAACAACATTCAACAAAACTAAATATAAAAAAATGGGTAAAAAACGAAAAACAAATGTTAAAGTAACAAAAAAAATTTTTTCTTCAAATCGACTTAAAACCCACTTTAATAAATTCTGACATTAATGCGATTACTGAATAAATTAACAACATTCAACAAAACTATCAAAAAATGGGTAAAACACGAAAAACAAACGTTAAAGTAACAAAAAAAATTTTTTCTTCCAATCGACTTAAAACCCACTTTAATAAATTCTTACGTTAATGCGATTACTGAATAAATTAACAACATTCAACAAAACTATCAAAAAATGAGTAAAAAACGAAAAACAAATGTTAAAATAACAAAAAAAATTTTTTGTTCAAATCGACTTAAAACCCACTTTAATAAATTCTTACATTAATACGATTACTGAATAAATTAACAACATTCAACAAAACCATCAAAAAATGGGTAAAAAACGAAAAACAAATGTTAAAATAACAAAAAAATTTTTTTCTTCAAATCGACTTAAAACCCACTTTAATAAATTTTTACATTAATGCGATTACTGAATAAATTAACAACATTCAACAAAACTATAAAAAAATGGGTAAAAAACGAAAAACAAATGTTAAAGTAACAAAAAAAAATTTTTCTTCAAATCGACTTTAAACCCACTTTAATAAATTCTGACATTAATGCGATTACTGAATAAATTAACAACATTCAACAAAACTATCAAAAAATGGGTAAAAAACGAAAAACAAACGTTAAAGTAACAAAAAAAATTTTTCTTCAAATCGACTTAAAACCCACTTTAATAAATTCTTACATTAATGCGATTACTGAATAAATTAACAACATTCAACTAAACTATCAAAAAATGGGTAAAAAATGAAAAACAAATGTTAAGATAACAAAAAAATTTTTTTCTTCAAATCGACTTAAAACCCACTTTAATAAATTCTTACGTTAATGCGATTACTGAATAAATTAACAACATTCAACAAAACTATCAAAAAATGGGTAAAAAACGAAAAACAAACGTTAAAGTAACAAAAAAAAATTTTTCTTCAAATCGACTTAAAACCCACTTTAATAAATTCTTACATTAATGCGATTACTGAATAATTTAACAAGATTCAACAAAACTATCAAAAAATGGGTAAAAAACGAAAAACAAACGTTAAAGTAACAAAAAAAATGTTTTCTTCAAATCGACTTAAAACCCACTTTAATAAATTCTTACGTTAATGCGATTACTGAATAAATTAACAACATTCAACAAAACTATCAAAAAATGGGTAAAAAACGAAAAACAAACGTTAAAGTAACAAAAAAAAATTTTTCTTCAAATCGACTTAAAACCCACTTTAATAAATTCTTACATTAATGCGATTACTGAATAAATTAACAAGATTCAACAAAACTATCAAAAAATGGGTAAAAAACGAAAAACAAACGTTAAAGTAACAAAAAAAATGTTTTCTTCAAATCGACTTAAAACCCACTTTAATAAATTCTTACGTTAATTCGATTACTGAATAAATTAACAACATTCAACAAAACTATCAAAAAATGGGTAAAAAACGAAAAACAAACGTTAAAGTAACAAAAAAAATTTTTCTTCAAATCGACTTAAAACCCACTTTAATAAATTCTTACATTAATGCGATTACTGAATAAATTAACAACATTCAACAAAACTATCAAAAAATGGGTAAAAAACGAAAAACAAATGTTAAAGTAACAAAAAAAAATTTTTCTTCAAATCGACTTTAAACCCACTTTAATAAATTCTGACATTAATGCGATTACTGAATAAATTAACAACATTCAACAAAACTATCAAAAAATGAGTAAAAAACGAAAAACAAATGTCAAAATAACAAAAAATTTTTTTTGTTCAAATCGATTTAAAACCCACTTTAATAAATTCTTACATTAATACGATTACTGAATAAATTAACAACATTCAACAAAACTATCAAAAAATGGGTAAAAAACGAAAAACAAATGTTAAAATAACAAAAAATTTTTTTTCTTCAAATCGACTTCAAACCCACTTTAATAAATTCTTACATTAATGCGATTACTGAATAAATTAACAACATTCAACAAAACTAAATATAAAAAAATGGGTAAAAAACGAAAAACAAATGTTAAAGTAACAAAAAAAATTTTTTCTTCAAATCGACTTAAAACCCACTTTAATAAATTCTGACATTAATGCGATTACTGAATAAATTAACAACATTCAACAAAACTATCAAAAAATGGGTAAAACACGAAAAACAAACGTTAAAGTAACAAAAAAAATTTTTTCTTCCAATCGACTTAAAACCCACTTTAATAAATTCTTACGTTAATGCGATTACTGAATAAATTAACAACATTCAACAAAACTATCAAAAAATGAGTAAAAAACGAAAAACAAATGTTAAAATAACAAAAAAAATTTTTTGTTCAAATCGACTTAAAACCCACTTTAATAAATTCTTACATTAATACGATTACTGAATAAATTAACAACATTCAACAAAACCATCAAAAAATGGGTAAAAAACCAAAAACAAACGTTAAAATAACAAAAAAATTTTTTTCTTCAAATCGACTTAAAACCCACTTTAATAAATTTTTACATTAATGCGATTACTGAATAAATTAACAACATTCAACAAAACTATAAAAAAATGGGTAAAAAACGAAAAACAAATGTTAAAGTAACAAAAAAAAATTTTTCTTCAAATCGACTTTAAACCCACTTTAATAAATTCTGACATTAATGCGATTACTGAATAAATTAACAACATTCAACAAAACTATCAAAAAATGGGTAAAAAACGAAAAACAAACGTTAAAGTAACAAAAAAAATTTTTCTTCAAATCGACTTAAAACCCACTTTAATAAATTCTTACATTAATGCGATTACTGAATAAATTAACAACATTCAACAAAACTATCAAAAAATGGGTAAAAAATGAAAAACAAATGTTAAGATAACAAAAAAATTTTTTTCTTCAAATCGACTTAAAACCCACTTTAATAAATTCTTACGTTAATGCGATTACTGAATAAATTAACAACATTCAACAAAACTATCAAAAAATGGGTAAAAAACGAAAAACAAACGTTAAAGTAACAAAAAAAAATTTTTCTTCAAATCGACTTAAAACCCACTTTAATAAATTCTTACATTAATGCGATTACTGAATAAATTAACAAGATTCAACAAAACTATCAAAAAATGGGTAAAAAACGAAAAACAAACGTTAAAGTAACAAAAAAAATGTTTTCTTCAAATCGACTTAAAACCCACTTTAATAAATTCTTACATTAATGCGATTACTGAATAAATTAACAAGATTCAACAAAACTATCAAAAAATGGGTAAAAAATGAAAAACAAATGTTAAGATAACAAAAAAATTTTTTTCTTCAAATCGACTTAAAATCGACTTAAAATAAAATAATAAATTCTTACGTTAATGCGATTACTGAATAAATTAACAACAATCAACAAAACTATCAAAAAATGGGTAAAAAACGAAAAACAAATGTTAAAATAACAAAAAAATGTTTTTCTTCAAATCGACTTAAAACCCACTTTAATAAATTCTTACGTTAATGCGATTACTGAATAAATTAACAACAATCAACAAAACTATCAAAAAATGGGTAAAAAACGAAAAACAAATGTTAAAATAACAAAAAAAAATTTTTCTTCAAATCGACTTAAAACCCACTTTAATAAATTCTTACGTTAATGCGATTACTGAATAAATTAACAACATTCAACAAAACTATCAAAAAATGGGTAAAAAACGAAAAACAAACGTTAAAGTAACAAAAAAAAATTTTTCTTCAAATCGACTTAAAACCCACTTTAATAAATTCTTACATTAATGCGATTACTGAATAAATTAACAACATTCAACAAAACTATCAAAAAATGGGTAAAAAACGAAAAACAAACGTTAAAGTAACAAAAAAAAAATTTCTTCAAATCGACTTCAAACCCACTTTAATAAATTCTTACATTAATGCGATTACTGAATAAATTAACAACATTCAACAAAACTAAATATACAAAAATGGGTAAAAAACGAAAAACAAATGTTAAAATAACAAACAAATTTTTTTCTTCAAATCGACTTAAAACCCACTTTAATAAATTCTTACATTAATGCGATTACTGAATAAATTAACAACATTCAACAAAACTATCAAAAAATGGGTAAAAAACGAAAAACAAATGTTAAAATAACAAAAAATTTTTTTTCTTCAAATCGACTTAAAACCCACTTTAATAAATTCTTACATTAATGCGATTACTGAATAAATTAACAACATTCAACAAAACTATCAAAAAATGGGTAAAAAATGAAAAACAAATGTTAAGATAACAAAAAATTTTTTTCTTCAAATCGACTTAAAACCCACTTTAATAAATTCTTACGTTAATGCGATTACTGAATAAATTAACAACAATCAACAAAACAATCAAAAAATGGGTAAAAAACGAAAAACAAATGTTAAAATAACAAAAAAAAATTTTCTTCAAATCGACTTAAAACCCACTTTAATAAATTCTTACGTTAATGCGATTACTGAATAAATTAACAACATTCAACAAAACTATCAAAAAATGGGTAAAAAACGAAAAACAAACGTTAAAGTAACAAAAAAAATTTTTTCTTCAAATCGACTTAAAACCCACTTTAATAAATTCTTACATTAATGCGATTACTGAATTAATTAACAACATTCAACAAAACTATCAAAAAATGGGTAAAAAACGAAAAACAAATGTTAAAATAACAAAAAAAAATTTCTTCAAATCGACTTAAAACCCACTTTAATAAATTCTTACATTAATGCGATTACTGAATAAATTAACAACATTCAACAAAACTATCAAAAAATGGTTAAAAAACGAAAAACAAATGTTAAAATAAAAAAAAAAATTTTTTCTTCAAATCGTCTTAAAACCCACTTTAATAAATTCTTACATTAATGCGATTACTGAATAAATTAACAACATTCAACAAAACTATCAAAAAATGGGTAAAAAACGAAAAACAAACGTTAAAGTAACAAAAAAAATTTTTTCTTCAAATCGACTTAAAACCCACTTTAATAAATTCTTACATTAATGCGATTACTGAATAAATTAACAACATTCAACAAAACTATCAAAAAATGGGTAAAAAATGAAAAACAAATGTTAAGATAACAAAAAAATTTTTTTCTTCAAATCGACTTAAAACCCACTTTAATAAATTCTTACGTTAATGCGATTACTGAATAAATTAACAACAATCAACAAAACTATCAAAAAATGGGTAAAAAACGAAAAACAAATGTTAAAGTAACAAAAAAAAATTGTTCTTCAAATCGACTTAAAACCCACTTTAATAAATTCTTACGTTAATGCGATTACTGAATAAATTAACAACATTCAACAAAACTATCAAAAAATGCGTAAAAAACGAAAAACAAATGTTAAAATAACAAAAAAAAAATTTTCTTCAAATCGACTTAAAACCCACTTTAATAAATTCTTACATTAATGCGATTACTGAATAAATTAACAACATTCAACAAAACTATCAAAAAATGGGTAAAAAACGAAAAACAAATGTTAAAATAACAAAAAATTTTTTTTCTTCAAATCGACTAAAACCCACTTTAATAAATTCTTATATTAATGCGATTACTGAATAAATTAACAACATTCAACAAAACTATCAAAAAATGGGTAAAAAATGAAAAACAAGTGTTAAAATAACAAAAAAATGTTTTTCTTCAAATCGACTTAAAACCCACTTTAATAAATTCTTACGTTAATGCGATTACTGAATAAATTAACAACAATCAACAAAACTATCAAAAAATGGGTAAAAAACGAAAAACAAATGTTAAAATAACAAAAAAAAATTTTTCTTCAAATCGACTTAAAACCCACTTTAATAAATTCTTACATTAATACGATTACTGAATAAATTAACAACATTCAACAAAACTATAAAAAAATGGGTAAAAAACGAAAAACAAATGTTAAAGTAACAAAAAAAAATTTTTCTTCAAATCGACTTAAAACGCACTTTAATAAATTCTGACATTAATGCGATTACTGAATAAATTAACAACATTCAACAAAACTATCAAAAAATGGGTAAAAAACGAAAAACAAATGTTAAAGTAACAAAAAAAAATTTTTCTTCAAATCGACTTAAAACCCACTTTAATAAATTCTTACATTAATGCGATTACTGAATAAATTAACAACATTCAACAAAACTATAAAAGAATGGGTAAAAAACGAAAAACAAACGTTAAAGTAACAAAAAAAAAAATTTCTTCAAATCGACTTCAAACCCACTTTAATAAATTCTTACATTAATGCGATTACTGAATAAATTAACAACATTCAACAAACCTATAAAAAAATGGGTAAAAAACAAAAAACAAATGTTAAAATAAGAAACAAATTTTTTTCTTCAAATCGACTTAAAACCCACTTTAATAAATTCTTACATTAATACGATTACTGAATAAATTAACAACATTCAACAAAACTATCAAAAAATGGGTAAAAAACGAAAAACAAATGTTAAAATAACAAAAAAATTTTTTTCTTCAAATCGACTTAAAACCCACTTTAATAAATTCTTACATTAATGCGATTACTGAATAAATTAACAACATTCAACAAAACTATCAAAAAATGGGTAAAAAACGAAAAACAAATGTTAAAGTAACAAAAAAAAATTTTTCTTCAAATCGACTTAAAACCCACTTTAATAAATTCTGACATTAATGCGATTACTGAATAAATTAACAACATTCAACAAAACTATAAAAAAATGGGTAAAAAACGAAAAACAAATGTTAAAGTAACAAAAAAAATTTTTTCTTCAAATCGACTTTAAACCCACTTTAATAAATTCTGACATTAATGCGATTACTGAATAAATTAACAACATTCAACAAAACTATCAAAAAATGGGTAAAAAACGAAAAACAAACGTTAAAGTAACAAAAAAAATTTTTCTTCAAATCGACTTAAAACCCACTTTAATAAATTCTTACATTAATGCGATTACTGAATAAATTAACAACATTCAACAAAACTATCAAAAAATGGGTAAAAAACGAAAAACAAATGTTAAAATAACAAAAAAATGTTTTTCTTCAAATCGACTTAAAACCCACTTTAATAAATTCTTACGTTAATGCGATTACTGAATAAATTAACAACAATCAACAAAACTATCAAAAAATGGGTAAAAATCGAAAAACAAATGTTAAAGTAACAAAAAAAAATTTTTCTTCAAATCGACTTAAAACCCACTTTAATAAATTCTGACATTAATGCGATTACTGAATAAATTAACAACATTCAACAAAACTATCAAAAAATGGGTAAAAAACGAAAAACAAACGTTAAAGTAACAAAAAAAATTTTTTCTTCAAATCGACTTAAAACCCACTTTAATAAATTCTTACATTAATGCGATTACTGAATAAATTAACAACATTCAACAAAACTATCAAAAAATGGGTAAAAAACGAAAAACAAACGTTAAAGTAACAAAAAAAAAATTTCTTCAAATCGACTTCAAACCCACTTTAATAAATTCTTACATTAATGCGATTACTGAATAAATTAACAACATTCAACAAAACTAAATATACAAAAATGGGTAAAAAACGAAAAACAAATGTTAAGATAACAAAAAAATTTTTTTCTTCAAATCGACTTAAAATCGACTTAAAATAAAAAAATAAATTCTTACGTTAATGCGATTACTGAATAAATTAACAACAATCAACAAAACTATCAAAAAATGGGTAAAAAACGAAAAACAAATGTTAAAATAACAAAAAAATGTTTTTCTTCAAATCGACTTAAAACCCACTTTAATAAATTCTTACGTTAATGCGATTACTGAATAAATTAACAACAATCAACAAAACTATCAAAAAATGGGTAAAAAACGAAAAACAAATGTTAAAATAACAAAAAAAAATTTTTCTTCAAATCGACTTAAAACCCACTTTAATAAATTCTTACGTTAATGCGATTACTGAATAAATTAACAACATTCAACAAAACTATCAAAAAATGGGTAAAAAACGAAAAACAAACGTTAAAGTAACAAAAAAAAATTTTTCTTCAAATCGACTTAAAACCCACTTTAATAAATTCTTACATTAATGCGATTACTGAATAAATTAACAACATTCAACAAAACTATCAAAAAATGGGTAAAAAACGAAAAACAAACGTTAAAGTAACAAAAAAAAAATTTCTTCAAATCGACTTCAAACCCACTTTAATAAATTCTTACATTAATGCGATTACTGAATTAATTAACAACATTCAACAAAACTATCAAAAAATGGGTAAAAAACGAAAAACAAATGTTAAAATAACAAAAAAAAATTTCTTCAAATCGACTTAAAACCCACTTTAATAAATTCTTACATTAATGCGATTACTGAATAAATTAACAACATTCAACAAAACTATCAAAAAATGGTTAAAAAACGAAAAACAAATGTTAAAATAAAAAAAAAATTTTTTTCTTCAAATCGTCTTAAAACCCACTTTAATAAATTCTTACATTAATGCGATTACTGAATAAATTAACAACATTCAACAAAACTATCAAAAAATGGGTAAAAAACGAAAAACAAACGTTAAAGTAACAAAAAAAATTTTTTCTTCAAATCGACTTAAAACCCACTTTAATAAATTCTTACATTAATGCGATTACTGAATAAATTAACAACATTCAACAAAACTATCAAAAAATGGGTAAAAAATGAAAAACAAATGTTAAGATAACAAAAAAATTTTTTTCTTCAAATCGACTTAAAACCCACTTTAATAAATTCTTACGTTAATGCGATTACTGAATAAATTAACAACAATCAACAAAACTATCAAAAAATGGGTAAAAAACGAAAAACAAATGTTAAAGTAACAAAAAAAAATTGTTCTTCAAATCGACTTAAAACCCACTTTAATAAATTCTTACGTTAATGCGATTACTGAATAAATTAACAACATTCAACAAAACTATCAAAAAATGCGTAAAAAACGAAAAACAAATGTTAAAATAACAAAAAAAAATTTTTCTTCAAATCGACTTAAAACCCACTTTAATAAATTCTTACATTAATGCGATTACTGAATAAATTAACAACATTCAACAAAACTATCAAAAAATGGGTAAAAAACGAAAAACAAATGTTAAAATAACAAAAAATTTTTTTTCTTCAAATCGACTAAAACCCACTTTAATAAATTCTTATATTAATGCGATTACTGAATAAATTAACAACATTCAACAAAACTATCAAAAAATGGGTAAAAAATGAAAAACAAGTGTTAAAATAACAAAAAAATGTTTTTCTTCAAATCGACTTAAAACCCACTTTAATAAATTCTTACGTTAATGCGATTACTGAATAAATTAACAACAATCAACAAAACTATCAAAAAATGGGTAAAAAACGAAAAACAAATGTTAAAATAACAAAAAAAAATTTTTCTTCAAATCGACTTAAAACCCACTTTAATAAATTCTTACATTAATACGATTACTGAATAAATTAACAACATTCAACAAAACTATAAAAAAATGGGTAAAAAACGAAAAACAAATGTTAAAGTAACAAAAAAAAATTTTTCTTCAAATCGACTTAAAACGCACTTTAATAAATTCTGACATTAATGCGATTACTGAATAAATTAACAACATTCAACAAAACTATCAAAAAATGGGTAAAAAACGAAAAACAAATGTTAAAGTAACAAAAAAAAATTTTTCTTCAAATCGACTTAAAACCCACTTTAATAAATTCTTACATTAATGCGATTACTGAATAAATTAACAACATTCAACAAAACTATAAAAGAATGGGTAAAAAACGAAAAACAAACGTTAAAGTAACAAAAAAAAAAATTTCTTCAAATCGACTTCAAACCCACTTTAATAAATTCTTACATTAATGCGATTACTGAATAAATTAACAACATTCAACAAACCTATAAAAAAATGGGTAAAAAACAAAAAACAAATGTTAAAATAAGAAACAAATTTTTTTCTTCAAATCGACTTAAAACCCACTTTAATAAATTCTTACATTAATACGATTACTGAATAAATTAACAACATTCAACAAAACTATCAAAAAATGGGTAAAAAACGAAAAACAAATGTTAAAATAACAAAAAAATTTTTTTCTTCAAATCGACTTAAAACCCACTTTAATAAATTCTTACATTAATGCGATTACTGAATAAATTAACAACATTCAACAAAACTATCAAAAAATGGGTAAAAAACGAAAAACAAATGTTAAAGTAACAAAAAAAAATTTTTCTTCAAATCGACTTAAAACCCACTTTAATAAATTCTGACATTAATGCGATTACTGAATAAATTAACAACATTCAACAAAACTATCAAAAAATGGGTAAAAAACGAAAAACAAACGTTAAAGTAACAAAAAAAATTTTTTCTTCAAATCGACTTAAAACCCACTTTAATAAATTCTTACGTTAATGCGATTACTGAATAAATTAACAACATTCAACAAAACTATCAAAAAGGAGTAAAAAACGAAAAACAAATGTTAAAATAACAAACTTTTTTTTTTGTTCAAATCGACTTAAAACCCACTTTAATAAATTCTTACATTAATACGATTACTGAATAAATTAACAACATTCAACAAAACCATCAAAAAAGGGGTAAAAAACGAAAAACAAATGTTAAAATAACAAAAAAATTTTTTCTTCAAATCGACTTAAAACCCACTTTAATAAATTCTTACGTTAATGCGATTACTGAATAAATTAACAACAATCAACAAAACTATCAAAAAATGGGTAAAAAACGAAAAACAAATGTTAAAGTAACAAAAAAAAATTTTTCTTCAAATCGACTTAAAACCCACTTTAATAAATTCTGACATTAATGCGATTACTGAATAAATTAACAACATTCAACAAAACTATAAAAAAATGGGTAAAAAAGGAAAAACAAATGTTAAAGTAACAAAAAAAATTTTTTCTTCAAATCGACTTTAAACCCACTTTAATAAATTCTGACATTAATGCGATTACTGAATAAATTAACAACATTCAACAAAACTATCAAAAAATGGGTAAAAAACGAAAAACAAACGTTAAAGTAACAAAAAAAATTTTTCTTCAAATCGACTTAAAACCCACTTTAATAAATTCTTACATTAATGCGATTACTGAATAAATTAACAACATTCAACAAAACTATCAAAAAATGGGTAAAAAACGAAAAACAAATGTTAAAATAACAAAAAAATGTTTTTCTTCAAATCGACTTAAAACCCACTTTAATAAATTCTTACGTTAATGCGATTACTGAATAAATTAACAACAATCAACAAAACTATCAAAAAATGGGTAAAAATCGAAAAACAAATGTTAAAGTAACAAAAAAAAATTTTTCTTCAAATCGACTTAAAACCCACTTTAATAAATTCTGACATTAATGCGATTACTGAATAAATTAACAACATTCAACAAAACTATCAAAAAATGGGTAAAAAACGAAAAACAAACGTTAAAGTAACAAAAAAAATTTTTTCTTCAAATCGACTTAAAACCCACTTTAATAAATTCTTACATTAATGCGATTACTGAATAAATTAACAACATTCAACAAAACTATCAAAAAATGGGTAAAAAACGAAAAACAAACGTTAAAGTAACAAAAAAAAAATTTCTTCAAATCGACTTCAAACCCACTTTAATAAATTCTTACATTAATGCGATTACTGAATAAATTAACAACATTCAACAAAACTAAATATACAAAAATGGGTAAAAAACGAAAAACAAATGTTAAAATAACAAACAAATTTTTTTCTTCAAATCGACTTAAAACCCACTTTAATAAATTCTTACGTTAATGCGATTACTGAATAAATTAACAACATTCAACAAAACTATCAAAAAATGGGTAAAAAACGAAAAACAAATGTTAAAATAACAAAAAAATTTTTTTCTTCAAATCGACTTAAAACCCACTTTAATAAATTCTTACATTAATGCGAATACTGAATAAATTAACAACATTCAACAAAACTATCAAAAAATGGGTAAAAAACGAAAAACAAACGTTAAAGTAACAAAAAAAATTTTTCTTCAAATCGACTTAAAACCCACTTTAATAAATTCTTACATTAATGCGATTACTGAATAAATTAACAACATTCAACAAAACTATCAAAAAATGGGTAAAAAACGAAAAACAAATGTTAAAATAACAAAAAAATGTTTTTCTTCAAATCGACTTAAAACCCACTTTAATAAATTCTTACGTTAATGCGATTACTGAATAAATTAACAACATTCAACAAAACTATCAAAAAATGGGTAAAAAACGAAAAACAAATGTTAAAATAACAAAAAATTTTTTTTCTTCAAATCGACTTAAAACCCACTTTAATAAATTCTTACATTAATGCGATTACTGAATAAATTAACAACATTCAACAAAACTATCAAAAAATGGGTAAAAAATGAAAAACAAATGTTAAGATAACAAAAATTTTTTTTCTTCAAATCGACTTAAAACCCACTTTAATAAATTCTTACGTTAATGCGATTACTGAATAAATTAACAACAATCAACAAAACTATCAAAAAATGGGTAAAAAACGAAAAACAAATGTTAAAATAACAAAAAAAAATTTTCTTCAAATCGACTTAAAACCCACTTTAATAAATTCTTACGTTAATGCGATTACTGAATAAATTAACAACATTCAACAAAACTATCAAAAAATGGGTAAAAAACGAAAAACAAACGTTAAAGTAACAAAAAAAAATTTTTCTTCAAATCGACTTAAAACCCACTTTAATAAATTCTGACATTAATGCGATTACTGAATAAATTAACAACATTCAACAAAACTATAAAAAAATGGGTAAAAAACGAAAAACAAATGTTAAAGTAACAAAAAAAATTTTTTCTTCAAATCGACTTTAAACCCACTTTAATAAATTCTGACATTAATGCGATTACTGAATAAATTAACAACATTCAACAAAACTATCAAAAAATGGGTAAAAAACGAAAAACAAACGTTAAAGTAACAAAAAAAATTTTTCTTCAAATCGACTTAAAACCCACTTTAATAAATTCTTACATTAATGCGATTACTGAATAAATTAACAACATTCAACAAAACTATCAAAAAATGGGTAAAAAACGAAAAACAAATGTTAAAATAACAAAAAAATTTTTTTCTTCAAATCGACTTAAAACCCACTTTAATAAATTCTTACGTTAATGCGATTACTGAATAAATTAACAACAATCAACAAAACTATCAAAAAATGGGTAAAAAACGAAAAACAAATGTTAAAGTAACAAAAAAAAATTTTTCTTCAAATCGACTTAAAACCCACTTTAATAAATTCTGACATTAATGCGATTACTGAATAAATTAACAACATTCAACAAAACTATCAAAAAATGGGTAAAAAACGAAAAACAAACGTTAAAGTAACAAAAAAAATTTTTTCTTCAAATCGACTTAAAACCCACTTTAATAAATTCTTACATTAATGCGATTACTGAATAAATTAACAACATTCAACAAAACTATCAAAAAATGGGTAAAAAACGAAAAACAAACGTTAAAGTAACAAAAAAAAAATTTCTTCAAATCGACTTCAAACCCACTTTAATAAATTCTTACATTAATGCGATTACTGAATAAATTAACAACATTCAACAAAACTAAATATACAAAAATGGGTAAAAAACGAAAAACAAATGTTAAAATAACAAACAAATTTTTTTCTTCAAATCGACTTAAAACCCACTTTAATAAATTCTTACGTTAATGCGATTACTGAATAAATTAACAACATTCAACAAAACTATCAAACAATGGGTAAAAAACGAAAAACAAATGTTAAAATAACAAAAAATTTGTTTTCTTCAAATCGACTTAAAACCCACTTTAATAAATTCTTACATTAATGCGAATACTGAATAAATTAACAACATTCAACAAAACTATCAAAAAATGGGTAAAAAACGAAAAACAAACGTTAAAGTAACAAAAAAAATTTTTCTTCAAATCGACTTAAAACCCACTTTAATAAATTCTTACATTAATGCGATTACTGAATAAATTAACAACATTCAACAAAACTATCAAAAAATGGGTAAAAAACGAAAAACAAATGTTAAAATAACAAAAAAATGTTTTTCTTCAAATCGACTTAAAACCCACTTTAATTAATTCTTACGTTAATGCGATTACTGAATAAATTAACAACAATCAACAAAACTATCAAAAAATGGGTAAAAAACGAAAAACAAATGTTAAAGTAACAAAAAAAAATTTTTCTTCAAATCGACTTAAAACCCACTTTAATAAATTCTGACATTAATGCGATTACTGAATAAATTAACAACATTCAACAAAACTATCAAAAAATGGGTAAAAAACGAAAAACAAACGTTAAAGTAACAAAAAAAATTTTTTCTTCAAATCGACTTAAAACCCACTTTAATAAATTCTTACATTAATGCGATTACTGAATAAATTAACAACATTCAACAAAACTATCAAAAAATGGGTAAAAAACGAAAAACAAACGTTAAAGTAACAAAAAAAAATTTCTTCAAATCGACTTCAAACCCACTTTAATAAATTCTTACATTAATGCGATTACTGAATAAATTAACAACATTCAACAAAACTAAATATACAAAAATGGGTAAAAAACGAAAAACAAATGTTAAAATAACAAACAAATTTTTTTCTTCAAATCGACTTAAAACCCACTTTAATAAATTCTTACGTTAATGCGATTACTGAATAAATTAACAACATTCAACAAAACTATCAAAAAATGGGTAAAAAACGAAAAACAAATGTTAAAATAACAAAAAATTTTTTTTCTTCAAATCGACTTAAAACCCACTTTAATAAATTCTTACATTAATGCGATTACTGAATAAATTAACAACATTCAACAAAACTATCAAAAAATGGGTAAAAAATGAAAAACAAATGTTAAGATAACAAAAAATTTTTTTCTTCAAATCGACTTAAAACCCACTTTAATAAATTCTTACGTTAATGCGATTACTGAATAAATTAACAACAATCAACAAAACTATCAAAAAATGGGTAAAAAACGAAAAACAAATGTTAAAATAACAAAAAAAAATTTTCTTCAAATCGACTTAAAACCCACTTTAATAAATTCTTACGTTAATGCGATTACTGAATAAATTAACAACAATCAACAAAACTATCAAAAAATGGGTAAAAAACGAAAAACAAATGTTAAAATAACAAAAAAAAATTTTCTTCAAATCGACTTAAAACCCACTTTAATAAATTCTTACGTTAATGCGATTACTGAATAAATTAACAACAATCAACAAAACTATCAAAAAATGGGTAAAAAACGAAAAACAAATGTTAAAGTAACAAAAAAAAATTTTTCTTCAAATCGACTTAAAACCCACTTTAATAAATTCTGACATTAATGCGATTACTGAATAAATTAACAACATTCAACAAAACTATCAAAAAATGGGTAAAAAACGAAAAACAAACGTTAAAGTAACAAAAAAAATTTTTTCTTCAAATCGACTTAAAACCCACTTTAATAAATTCTTACATTAATGCGATTACTGAATAAATTAACAACATTCAACAAAACTATCAAAAAATGGGTAAAAAACGAAAAACAAACGTTAAAGTAACAAAAAAAAAATTTCTTCAAATCGACTTCAAACCCACTTTAATAAATTCTTACATTAATGCGATTACTGAATAAATTAACAACATTCAACAAAACTAAATATACAAAAATGGGTAAAAAACGAAAAACAAATGTTAAAATAACAAACAAATTTTTTTCTTCAAATCGACTTAAAACCCACTTTAATAAATTCTTACGTTAATGCGATTACTGAATAAATTAACAACATTCAACAAAACTATCAAACAATGGGTAAAAAACGAAAAACAAATGTTAAAATAACAAAAAATTTGTTTTCTTCAAATCGACTTAAAACCCACTTTAATAAATTCTTACATTAATGCGAATACTGAATAAATTAACAACATTCAACAAAACTATCAAAAAATGGGTAAAAAACGAAAAACAAACGTTAAAGTAACAAAAAAAATTTTTCTTCAAATCGACTTAAAACCCACTTTAATAAATTCTTACATTAATGCGATTACTGAATAAATTAACAACATTCAACAAAACTATCAAAAAATGGGTAAAAAACGAAAAACAAATGTTAAAATAACAAAAAAATGTTTTTCTTCAAATCGACTTAAAACCCACTTTAATTAATTCTTACGTTAATGCGATTACTGAATAAATTAACAACAATCAACAAAACTATCAAAAAATGGGTAAAAAACGAAAAACAAATGTTAAAGTAACAAAAAAAAATTTTTCTTCAAATCGACTTAAAACCCACTTTAATAAATTCTGACATTAATGCGATTACTGAATAAATTAACAACATTCAACAAAACTATCAAAAAATGGGTAAAAAACGAAAAACAAACGTTAAAGTAACAAAAAAAATTTTTTCTTCAAATCGACTTAAAACCCACTTTAATAAATTCTTACATTAATGCGATTACTGAATAAATTAACAACATTCAACAAAACTATCAAAAAATGGGTAAAAAACGAAAAACAAACGTTAAAGTAACAAAAAAAAATTTCTTCAAATCGACTTCAAACCCACTTTAATAAATTCTTACATTAATGCGATTACTGAATAAATTAACAACATTCAACAAAACTAAATATACAAAAATGGGTAAAAAACGAAAAACAAATGTTAAAATAACAAACAAATTTTTTTCTTCAAATCGACTTAAAACCCACTTTAATAAATTCTTACGTTAATGCGATTACTGAATAAATTAACAACATTCAACAAAACTATCAAAAAATGGGTAAAAAACGAAAAACAAATGTTAAAATAACAAAAAATTTTTTTTCTTCAAATCGACTTAAAACCCACTTTAATAAATTCTTACATTAATGCGATTACTGAATAAATTAACAACATTCAACAAAACTATCAAAAAATGGGTAAAAAATGAAAAACAAATGTTAAGATAACAAAAAATTTTTTTCTTCAAATCGACTTAAAACCCACTTTAATAAATTCTTACGTTAATGCGATTACTGAATAAATTAACAACAATCAACAAAACTATCAAAAAATGGGTAAAAAACGAAAAACAAATGTTAAAATAACAAAAAAAAATTTTCTTCAAATCGACTTAAAACCCACTTTAATAAATTCTTACGTTAATGCGATTACTGAATAAATTAACAACATTCAACAAAACTATCAAAAAATGGGTAAAAAACGAAAAACAAACGTTAAAGTAACAAAAAAAAATTTTTCTTCAAATCGACTTAAAACCCACTTTAATAAATTCTTACATTAATGCGATTACTGAATAAATTAACAACAATCAACAAAACTATCAAAAAATGGGTAAAAAACGAAAAACAAATGTTAAAGTAACAAAAAAAAATTTTTCTTCAAATCGACTTAAAACCCACTTTAATAAATTCTGACATTAATGCGATTACTGAATAAATTAACAACATTCAACAAAACTATCAAAAAATGGGTAAAAAACGAAAAACAAACGTTAAAGTAACAAAAAAAAATTTTTCTTCAAATCGACTTAAAACCCACTTTAATAAATTCTTACGTTAATGCGATTACTGGATAAATTAACAACATTCAACAAAACTATCAAAAAATGGGTAAAAAACGAAAAACAAATGTTAAAATAACAAAAAAAATTTTTTCTTCAAATCGACTTAAAACCCACTTTAATAAATTCTTACATTAATGCGATTACTGAATAAATTAACAACATTCAACAAAACTATCAAAAAATGGGTAAAAAACGAAAAACAAATGTTAAAATAACAAAAAAATTTTTTTCTTCAAATCGACTAAAACCCACTTTAATAAATTCTTACATTAATGCGATTACTGAATAAATTAACAACATTCAACAAAACTATCAAAAAATGGGTAAAAAATGAAAAACAAATGTTAAAATAACAAAAAAATGTTTTTCTTCAAATCGACCTAAAACCCACTTTAATAAATTCTTACGTTAATGCGATTACTGAATAAATTAACAACAATCAACAAAACTATCAAAAAATGGGTAAAAAATGAAAAACAAATGTTAAGATAACAAAAAAATTTTTTTCTTCAAATCGACTTAAAACCCACTTTAATAAATTCTTACGTTAATGCGATTACTGAATAAATTAACAACAATCAACAAAACTATCAAAAAATGGGTAAAAAACGAAAAACAAATGTTAAAGTAACAAAAAAAAATTGTTCTTCAAATCGACTTAAAACCCACTTTAATAAATTCTTACGTTAATGCGATTACTGAATAAATTAACAACATTCAACAAAACTATCAAAAAATGCGTAAAAAACGAAAAACAAATGTTAAAATAACAAAAAAAAATTTTTCTTCAAATCGACTTAAAACCCACTTTAATAAATTCTTACATTAATGCGATTACTGAATAAATTAACAACATTCAACAAAACTATCAAAAAATGGGTAAAAAACGAAAAACAAATGTTAAAATAACAAAAAATTTTTTTTCTTCAAATCGACTAAAACCCACTTTAATAAATTCTTATATTAATGCGATTACTGAATAAATTAACAACATTCAACAAAACTATCAAAAAATGGGTAAAAAATGAAAAACAAGTGTTAAAATAACAAAAAAATGTTTTTCTTCAAATCGACTTAAAACCCACTTTAATAATTCTTACGTTAATGCGATTACTGAATAAATTAACAACAATCAACAAAACTATCAAAAAATGGGTAAAAAACGAAAAACAAATGTTAAAATAACAAAAAAAAATTTTTCTTCAAATCGACTTAAAACCCACTTTAATAAATTCTTACGTTAATGCGATTACTGAATAAATTAACAACATTCAACAAAACTATCAAAAAATGGGTAAAAAATGAAAAACAAGTGTTAAAATAACAAAAAAATGTTTTTCTTCAAATCGACTTAAAACCCACTTTAATAAATTCTTACATTAATGCGATTACTGAATAAATTAACAAGATTCAACAAAACTATCAAAAAATGGGTAAAAAACGAAAAACAAACGTTAAAGTAACAAAAAAAATTTTTTCTTCAAATCGACTTAAAACCCACTTTAATAAATTCTTACGTTAATGCGATTACTGAATAAATTAACAACATTCAACAAAACTATTAAAAAATGCGTAAAAAACGAAAAACAAATGTTAAAATAACAAAAAAAAATTTTTCTTCAAATCGACTTAAAACCCACTTTAATAAATTCTTACATTAATGCGATTACTGAATAAATTAACAACAATCAACAAAACTATCAAAAAATGGGTAAAAAACGAAAAACAAATGTTAAAGTAACAAAAAAAAATTGTTCTTCAAATCGACTTAAAACCCACTTTAATAAATTCTTACGTTAATGCGATTACTGAATAAATTAACAACATTCAACAAAACTATCAAAAAATGGGTAAAAAACGAAAAACAAATGTTAAAATAACAAAAAAATTTTTTTCTTCAAATCGACTAAAACCCACTTTAATAAATTCTTATATTAATGCGATTACTGAATAAACTAACAACATTCAACAAAACTATCAAAAAATGGGTAAAAAATGAAAAACAAGTGTTAAAATAACAAAAAAATGTTTTTCTTCAAATCGACTTAAAACCCACTTTAATAAATTCTTACGTTAATGCGATTACTGAATAAATTAACAACAATCAACAAAACTATCAAAAAATGGGTAAAAAACGAAAAACAAATGTTAAAATAACAAAAAAAAATTTTTCTTCAAATCGACTTAAAACCCACTTTAATAAATTCTTACGTTAATGCGATTACTGAATAAATTAACAACATTCAACAAAACTATCAAAAAATGGGTAAAAAATGAAAAACAAGTGTTAAAATAACAAAAAAATGTTTTTCTTCAAATCGACTTAAAACCCACTTTAATAAATTCTTACATTAATGCGATTACTGAATAAATTAACAAGATTCAACAAAACTATCAAAAAATGGGTAAAAAACGAAAAACAAACGTTAAAGTAACAAAAAAAATTTTTTCTTTAAATCGACTTAAAACCCACTTTAATAAATTCTTACATTAATGCGATTACTGAATAAATTAACAACATTCAACAAAACTATCAAAAAATGGGTAAAAAACGAAAAACAAATGTTAAAATAACAAAAAAATTTTTTTCTTCAAATCGACTTAAAACCCACTTTAATAAATTCTTACGTTAATGCGATTACTGAATAAATTAACAACAATCAACAAAACTATCAAAAAATGGGTAAAAAACGAAAAACAAATGTTAAAATAACAAAAAAAATTTTTTCTTCAAATCGACTTAAAACCCACTTTAATAAATTCTTACGTTAATGCGATTACTGAATAAATTAACAACATTCAACAAAACTATCAAAAAATGGGTAAAAAACGAAAAACAAACGTTAAAGTAACAAAAAAAAATTTTTCTTCAAATCGACTTAAAACCCACTTTAATAAATTCTTACATTAATGCGATTACTGAATAAATTAACAACATTCAACAAAACTATCAAAAAATGGGTAAAAAACGAAAAACAAATGTTAAAATAACAAAAAAATTTTTTTCTTCAAATCGACTTAAAACCCACTTTAATAAATTCTTACGTTAATGCGATTACTGAATAAATTAACAACAATCAACAAAACTATCAAAAAATGGGTAAAAAACGAAAAACAAATGTTAAAATAACAAAAAAAATTTTTTCTTCAAATCGACTTAAAACCCACTTTAATAAATTCTTACGTTAATGCGATTACTGAATAAATTAACAACATTCAACAAAACTATCAAAAAATGGGTAAAAAACGAAAAACAAATGTTAAAATAACAAAAAAAAATTTTTCTTCAAATCGACTTAAAACCCACTTTAATAAATTCTGACACTAATGCGATTACTGAATAAATTAACAACATTCAACAAAACTATCAAAAAATGGGTAAAAAACGAAAAACAAACGTTAAAGTAACAAAAAAAATGTTTTCTTCAAATCGACTTTAAACCCACTTTAATAAATTCTTACGTTAATGCGATTACTGAATAAATTAACAACATTCAACAAAACTATCAAAAAATGGGTAAAAAACGAAAAACAAACGTTAAAGTAACAAAAAAAAATTTTTCTTCAAATCGACTTAAAACCCACTTTAATAAATTCTTACATTAATGCGATTACTGAATAAATTAACAACATTCAACAAAACTATCAAAAAATGGGTAAAAAACGAAAAACAAATGTTAAAGTAACAAAAAAAAATTTTTCTTCAAATCGACTTTAAACCCACTTTAATAAATTCTGACATTAATGCGATTACTGAATAAATTAACAACATTCAACAAAACTATCAAAAAATGGGTAAAAAACGAAAAACAAACGTTAAAGTAACAAAAAAAAATGTTTCTTCAAATCGACTTAAAACCCACTTTAATAAATTCTTACATTAATGCGATTACTGAATAAATTAACAACATTCAACAAAACTATCAAAAAATGGGTAAAAAATGAAAAACAAATGTTAAGATAACAAAAAAATTTTTTTCTTCAAATCGACTTAAAACCCACTTTAATAAATTCTTACGTTAATGCGATTACTGAATAAATTAACAACAATCAACAAAACTATCAAAAAATGGGTAAAAAACGAAAAACAAATGTTAAAGTAACAAAAAAAAATTTTTCTTCAAATCGACTTAAAACCCACTTTAATAAATTCTTACATTAATGCGATTACTGAATAAATTAACAACATTCAACAAAACTATCAAAAAATGGGTAAAAAACGAAAAACAAATGTTAAAATAACAAAAAAATTTTTTTCTTCAAATCGACTAAAACCCACTTTAATAAATTCTTACATTAATGCGATTACTGAATAAATTAACAACATTCAACAAAACTATCAAAAAATGGGTAAAAAATGAAAAACAAGTGTTAAAATAACAAAAAAATGTTTTTCTTCAAATCGACTTAAACCCCACTTTAATAAATTCTTACGTTAATGCGATTACTGAATAAATTAACAACAATCAACAAAACTATCAAAAAATGGGTAAAAAACGAAAAACAAATGTTAAAATAACAAAAAAAAATTTTTCTTCAAATCGACTTAAAACCCACTTTAATAAATTCTTACGTTAATGCGATTACTGAATAAATTAACAACATTCAACAAAACTATCAAAAAATGGGTAAAAAACGAAAAACAAATGTTAAAATAACAAAAAAATTTTTTTCTTCAAATCGACTTAAAACCCACTTTAAAAAATTCTTACATTAATGCGATTACTAAATAAACTAACAACATTCAACAAAACTATAAAAAAATGGGTAAAAAACGAAAAACAAATGTTAAAGTAACAAAAAAAAATTTTTCTTCAAATCGACTTAAAACCCACTTTAATAAATTCTTACATTAATGCGATTACTGAATAAATTAACAACATTCAACAAAACTATAAAAAAAATGGGTAAAAAACGAAAAACAAATGTTAAAATAACAAACAAATTTTTTTCTTCAAATCGACTTAAAACCCACTTTAATAAATTCGTACATTAATGCGATTACTGAATAAATTAACAACATTCAACAAAACTATCAAAAAATGGGTAAAAAATGAAAAACAAATGTTAAAATAACAAAAAAAAATTTTTCTTCAAATCGACTTAAAACCCACTTTAATAAATTCTTACGTTAATGCGATTACTGAATAAATTAACAACATTCAACAAAACTAAATATAAAAAAATGGTTAAAAAACTAAAAACAAATGTTAAAGTAACAAAAAAAATTTTTTCTTCAAATCGACTTAAAACCCACTTTAATAAATTCTGACATTAATGCGATTACTGAATAAATTAACAACATTCAACAAAACTATCAAAAAATGGGTAAAAACGAAAAACAAACGTTAAAGTAACAAAAAAAATTTTTTCTTCAAATCGACTTAAAACCCACTTTAATAAATTCGTACATTAATGCGATTACTGAATAAATTAACAACATTCAACAAAACTATCAAAAAATGGGTAAAAAATGAAAAACAAATGTTAAAATTACAAAAAAATGTTTTTCTTCAAATCGACTAAACCCACTTTAATAAATTCTTACATTAATGCGACTACTGAATAAATTAACAACATTCAACAAAACTGTCAAAAAATGGGTAAAAAACGAAAACAAATGTTAAAATAAAAAAAAAAAAATTTTCTTCCAATCGACTTAAAACCCACTTTAATAAATTCTTACGTTAATGCGATAACTGAATAAATTAACAACATTCAACAAAACTATCAAAAAATGGGTAAAAAACGAAAAACAAACGTTAAAGTAACAAAAAAAATTTTTTCTTCAAATCGACTTAAAACCCACTTTAATAAATTCTTACATTAATGCGATTACTGAATAAATTAACAACATTCAACAAAACTATCAAAAAATGGGTAAAAAATGAAAAACAAATGTTAAGATAACAAAAAAATTTTTTTCTTCAAATCGACTTAAAACCCACTTTAATAAATTCTTACGTTAATGCGATTACTGAATAAATTAACAACAATCAACAAAACTATCAAAAAATGGGTAAAAAACGAAAAACAAATGTTAAAGTAACAAAAAAAAATTTTTCTTCAAATCGACTTAAAACCCACTTTAATAAATTCTTACATTAATGCGATTACTGAATAAATTAACAACATTCAACAAAACTATCAAAAAATGGGTAAAAAACGAAAAACAAATGTTAAAATAACAAAAAATTTTTTTTCTTCAAATCGACTAAAACCCACTTTAATAAATTCTTATATTAATGCGATTACTGAATAAATTAACAACATTCAACAAAACTATCAAAAAATGGGTAAAAAATGAAAAACAAGTGTTAAAATAACAAAAAAATGTTTTTCTTCAAATCGACTTAAAACCCACTTTAATAAATTCTTACGTTAATGCGATTACTGAATAAATTAACAACAATCAACAAAACTATCAAAAAATGGGTAAAAAACGAAAAACAAATGTTAAAATAACAAAAAAAAATTTTTCTTCAAATCGACTTAAAACCCACTTAATAAATTCTTACGTTAATGCGATTACTGAATAAATTAACAACATTCAACAAAACTATCAAAAAATGGGTAAAAAACAAACGTTAAAGTAACAAAAAAAAATTTTTCTTCAAATCGACTTAAAACCCACTTTAATAAATTCTTACATTAATGCGATTACTGAATAAATTAACAAGATTCAACAAAACTATCAAAAAATGGGTAAAAAACGAAAAACAAACGTTAAAGTAACAAAAAAAATTTTTTCTTCAAATCGACTTAAAACCCACTTTAATAAATTCTTACGTTAATGCGATTACTGAATAAATTAACAACATTCAACAAAACTATCAAAAAATGGGTAAAAAATGAAAAACAAATGTTAAGATAACAAAAAAATTTTTTTCTTCAAATCGACTTAAAACCCACTTTAATAAATTCTTACGTTAATGCGATTACTGAATAAATTAACAACATTCAACAAAACTATCAAAAAATGCGTAAAAAACGAAAAACAAATGTTAAAATAACAAAAAAAAATTTTTCTTCAAATCGACTTAAAACCCACTTTAATAAATTCTTACATTAATGCGATTACTGAATAAATTAACAAAATTCAACAAAACTATCAAAAAATGGGTAAAAAACGAAAAACAAATGTTAAAATAACAAAAAAATTTTTTTCTTCAAATCGACTAAAACCCACTTTAATAAATTCTTACATTAATGCGATTACTGAATAAATTAACAACATTCAACAAAACTATCAAAAAATGGGTAAAAAATGAAAAACAAGTGTTAAAATAACAAAAAAATGTTTTTCTTCAAATCGACTTAAAACCCACTTTAATAAATTCTTACGTTAATGCGATTACTGAATAAATTAACAACAATCAACAAAACTATCAAAAAATGGGTAAAAAACGAAAAACAAATGTTAAAATAACAAAAAAAAATTTTTCTTCAAATCGACTTAAAACCCACTTTAATAAATTCTTACGTTAATGCGATTACTGAATAAATTAACAACATTCAACAAAACTATCAAAAAATGGGTAAAAAACGAAAAACAAATGTTAAAATAACAAAAAAAATTTTTTCTTCAAATCGACTTAAAACCCACTTTAAAAAATTCTTACATTAATGCGATTACTAAATAAACTAACAACATTCAACAAAACTATAAAAAAATGGGTAAAAAACGAAAAACAAATGTTAAAGTAACAAAAAAAAATTTTTCTTCAAATCGACTTAAAACCCACTTTAATAAATTCTTACATTAATGCGATTACTGAATAAATTAACAACATTCAACAAAACTATAAAAAAAATGGGTAAAAAACGAAAAACAAATGTTAAAATAACAAACAAATTTTTTTCTTCAAATCGACTTAAAACCCACTTTAATAAATTCGTACATTAATGCGATTACTGAATAAATTAACAACATTCAACAAAACTATCAAAAAATGGGTAAAAAATGAAAAACAAATGTTAAAATAACAAAAAAAAATTTTTCTTCAAATCGACTTAAAACCCACTTTAATAAATTCTTACGTTAATGCGATTACTGAATAAATTAACAACATTCAACAAAACTAAATATAAAAAAATGGTTAAAAAACTAAAAACAAATGTTAAAGTAACAAAAAAAATTTTTTCTTCAAATCGACTTAAAACCCACTTTAATAAATTCTGACATTAATGCGATTACTGAATAAATTAACAACATTCAACAAAACTATCAAAAAATGGGTAAAAACGAAAAACAAACGTTAAAGTAACAAAAAAAAATTTTTCTTCAAATCGACTTAAAACCCACTTTAATAAATTCGTACATTAATGCGATTACTGAATAAATTAACAACATTCAACAAAACTATCAAAAAATGGGTAAAAAATGAAAAACAAATGTTAAAATTACAAAAAAATGTTTTTCTTCAAATCGACTAAACCCACTTTAATAAATTCTTACATTAATGCGACTACTGAATAAATTAACAACATTCAACAAAACTGTCAAAAAATGGGTAAAAAACGAAAACAAATGTTAAAATAAAAAAAAAAAAATTTTCTTCCAATCGACTTAAAACCCACTTTAATAAATTCTTACTTTAATGCGATAACTGAATAAATTAACAACATTCAACAAAACTATCAAAAAATGGGTAAAAAACGAAAAACAAACGTTAAATATATATAGTTGGCGCAACAGGTCTGTAGAGACCCAAGGCCTAGCTTCTCACAACCATTCGTTTTGTGTGAGTTTCATTTTTTTTTGGAACGAATGGAAGGGATCTACAATTTTATGCCGATTCCAAACGGCTAATTGAGAAGCTCTTAAGACAGTTATACTCTCGGATGTTTGTCAGACGTTCGCGAGAGGCGGCGCAGTGGAAAAAACCCTAAGTTGGAATTTTGGGTTTTTGCGGGATTCGAACCTGAGTCCCTCGCTTAGTAGTCCAACACACTAACCACTAAGCCACTGCGCCTGCAACTAAACTAAAAACTAAAAAAACTAAAAACAAACGTTAAAGTAACAAAAAAAATTTTTTCTTCAAATCGACTTAAAACCCACTTTAATAAATTCTTACATTAATGCGATTACTGAATAAATTAACAACATTCAACAAAACTATCAAAAAATGGGTAAAAAATGAAAAACAAATGTTAAGATAACAAAAAAATTTTTTTCTTCAAATCGACTTAAAACCCACTTTAATAAATTCTTACGTTAATGCGATTACTGAATAAATTAACAACAATCAACAAAACTATCAAAAAATGGGTAAAAAACGAAAAACAAATGTTAAAGTAACAAAAAAAAATTTTTCTTCAAATCGACTTAAAACCCACTTTAATAAATTCTTACATTAATGCGATTACTGAATAAATTAACAACATTCAACAAAACTATCAAAAAATGGGTAAAAAACGAAAAACAAATGTTAAAATAACAAAAAATTTTTTTTCTTCAAATCGACTAAAACCCACTTTAATAAATTCTTATATTAATGCGATTACTGAATAAATTAACAACATTCAACAAAACTATCAAAAAATAGGTAAAAAATGAAAAACAAGTGTTAAAATAACAAAAAAATGTTTTTCTTCAAATCGACTTAAAACCCACTTTAATAAATTCTTACGTTAATGCGATTACTGAATAAATTAACAACAATCAACAAAACTATCAAAAAATGGGTAAAAAACGAAAAACAAATGTTAAAATAACAAAAAAAAAATTTTTCTTCAAATCGACTTAAAACCCACTTTAATAAATTCTTACGTTAATGCGATTACTGAATAAATTAACAACATTCAACAAAACTATCAAAAAATGGGTAAAAAACAAACGTTAAAGTAACAAAAAAAATTTTTTCTTCAAATCGACTTAAAACCCACTTTAATAAATTCTTACATTAATGCGATTACTGAATAAATTAACAAGATTCAACAAAACTATCAAAAAATGGGTAAAAAACGAAAAACAAACGTTAAAGTAACAAAAAAAATTTTTTCTTCAAATCGACTTAAAACCCACTTTAATAAATTCTTACGTTAATGCGATTACTGAATAAATTAACAACATTCAACAAAACTATCAAAAAATGGGTAAAAAATGAAAAACAAATGTTAAGATAACAAAAAAATTTTTTTCTTCAAATCGACTTAAAACCCACTTTAATAAATTCTTACGTTAATGCGATTACTGAATAAATTAACAACATTCAACAAAACTATCAAAAAATGCGTAAAAAACGAAAAACAAATGTTAAAATAACAAAAAAAAATTTTTCTTCAAATCGACTTAAAACCCACTTTAATAAATTCTTACATTAATGCGATTACTGAATAAATTAACAACATTCAACAAAACTATCAAAAAATGGGTAAAAAACGAAAAACAAATGTTAAAATAACAAAAAATTTTTTTTCTTCAAATCGACTAAAACCCACTTTAATAAATTCTTATATTAATGCGATTACTGAATAAATTAACAACATTCAACAAAACTATCAAAAAATGGGTAAAAAATGAAAAACAAGTGTTAAAATAACAAAAAAATGTTTTTCTTCAAATCGACTTAAAACCCACTTTAATAAATTCTTACGTTAATGCGATTACTGAATAAATTAACAACAATCAACAAAACTATCAAAAAATGGGTAAAAAACGAAAAACAAATGTTAAAATAACAAAAAAAAATTTTTCTTCAAATCGACTTAAAACCCACTTTAATAAATTCTTACGTTAATGCGATTACTGAATAAATTAACAACATTCAACAAAACTATCAAAAAATGGGTAAAAAACAAACGTTAAAGTAACAAAAAAAAATTTTTCTTCAAATCGACTTAAAACCCACTTTAATAAATTCTTACATTAATGCGATTACTGAATAAATTAACAAGATTCAACAAAACTATCAAAAAATGGGTAAAAAACGAAAAACAAACGTTAAAGTAACAAAAAAAATTTTTTCTTCAAATCGACTTAAAACCCACTTTAATAAATTCTTACGTTAATGCGATTACTGAATAAATTAACAACATTCAACAAAACTATCAAAAAATGGGTAAAAAATGAAAAACAAATGTTAAGATAACAAAAAAATTTTTTTCTTCAAATCGACTTAAAACCCACTTTAATAAATTCTTACGTTAATGCGATTACTGAATAAATTAACAACATTCAACAAAACTATCAAAAAATGCGTAAAAAACGAAAAACAAATGTTAAAATAACAAAAAAAAATTTTTCTTCAAATCGACTTAAAACCCACTTTAATAAATTCTTACATTAATGCGATTACTGAATAAATTAACAACATTCAACAAAACTATCAAAAAATGGGTAAAAAACGAAAAACAAATGTTAAAATAACAAAAAATTTTTTTTCTTCAAATCGACTAAAACCCACTTTAATAAATTCTTATATTAATGCGATTACTGAATAAATTAACAACATTCAACAAAACTATCAAAAAATGGGTAAAAAATGAAAAACAAGTGTTAAAATAACAAAAAAATGTTTTTCTTCAAATCGACTTAAAACCCACTTTAATAAATTCTGACATTAATGCGATTACTGAATAAATTAACAACAATCAACAAAACTATCAAAAAATGGGTAAAAAACGAAAAACAAATGTTAAAATAACAAAAAAAAATTTTTCTTCAAAGCGACTTAAAACCCACTTTAATAAATTCTTACGGTAATGCGATTACTGAATAAATTAACAACATTCAACAAAACTATCAAAAAATGGGTAAAAAACAAACGTTAAAGTAACAAAAAAAATTTTTTCTTCAAATCGACTTAAAACCCACTTTAATAAATTCTTACATTAATGCGATTACTGAATAAATTAACAAGATTCAACAAAACTATCAAAAAATGGGTAAAAAACGAAAAACAAACGTTAAAGTAACAAAAAAAATTGTTTCTTCAAATCGACTTAAAACCCACTTTAATAAATTCTTACGTTAATGCGATTACTGAATAAATTAACAACATTCAACAAAACTATCAAAAAATGAGTAAAAAACGAAAAACAAATGTTAAAATAACAAACAATTTTTTTTGTTCAAATCGACTTAAGACCCACTTTAATAAATTCTTACATTAATACGATTACTGAATAAATTAACAACATTCAACAAAACTATCAAAAAATGGGTAAAAAACGAAAAACTAATGTTAAAATAACAAAAAAAAAAGTTTCTTCAAATCAACTTAAAACCCACTTTAATAAATTCTTACATTAATGCGATTACTGAATAAATTAACAACATTCAACAAAACTATCAAAAAATGGGTAAAAAACGAAAAACAAATGTTAAAATAACAAAAAAATTTTTTTCTTCAAATCGACTTAAAACCCACTTTAATAAATCCTTACGTTAATGCGATTTCTGAATAAATTAACAACATTCAACAAAACTATCAAAAAATGGGTAAAAAACGAAAAACAAACGTTAAAGTAACAAAAAAAAAATTTCTTCAAATCGACTTCAAACCCACTTTAATAAATTCTTACATTAATGCGATTACTGAATAAATTAACAACATTCAACAAAACTATCAAAAAATGGGTAAAAAACGAAAAACAAATGTTAAAATAACAAAAAAATTTTTTTCTTCAAATCGACTTAAAACCCACTTTAATAAATTCTTACGTTAATGCGATTACTGAATAAATTAACAACAATCAACAAAACTATCAAAAAATGGGTAAAAAACGAAAAACAAATGTTAAAATAACAAAAAAAATTTTTTCTTCAAATCGACTTAAAACCCACTTTAATAAATTCTTACGTTAATGCGATTACTGAATAAATTAACAACATTCAACAAAACTATCAAAAAATGGGTAAAAAACGAAAAACAAACGTTAAAGTAACAAAAAAAAATTTTTCTTCAAATCGACTTAAAACCCACTTTAATAAATTCTTACATTAATGCGATTACTGAATAAATTAACAACATTCAACAAAACTATCAAAAAATGGGTAAAAAACGAAAAACAAATGTTAAAATAACAAAAAAATTTTTTTCTTCAAATCGACTTAAAACCCACTTTAATAAATTCTTACATTAATGCGATTACTGAATAAATTAACAACATTCAACAAAACTATCAAAAAATGGGTAAAAAACGAAAAACAAATGTTAAAGTAACAAAACAAAATTTTTCTTCAAATCGACTTAAAACCCACTTTAATAAATTCTGACACTAATGCGATTACTGAATAAATTAACAACATTCAACAAAACTATCAAAAAATGGGTAAAAAACGAAAAACAAACGTTAAAGTAACAAAAAAAATGTTTTCTTCAAATCGACTTAAAACCCACTTTAATAAATTCTTACGTTAATGCGATTACTGAATAAATTAACAACATTCAACAAAACTATCAAAAAATGGGTAAAAAACGAAAAACAAACGTTAAAGTAACAAAAAAAAATTTTTCTTCAAATCGACTTAAAACCCACTTTAATAAATTCTTACATTAATGCGATTACTGAATAAATTAACAACATTCAACAAAACTATCAAAAAATGGGTAAAAAATGAAAAACACATGTTAAAGTAACAAAAAACATTTTTCTTCAAATCGACTTTAAACCCACTTTAATAAATTCTGACATTAATGCGATTACTGAATAAATTAACAACATTCAACAAAACTATCAAAAAATGGGTAAAAAACGAAAAACAAACGTGAAAGTAACAAAAAAAAATGTTTCTTCAAATCGACTTAAAACCCACTTTAATAAATTCTTACATTAATGCGATTACTGAATAAATTAACAACATTCAACAAAACTATCAAAAAATGGGTAAAAAATGAAAAACAAATGTTAAGATAACAAAAAAATTTTTTTCTTCAAATCGACTTAAAACCCACTTTAATAAATTCTTACGTTAATGCGATTACTGAATAAATTAACAACAATCAACAAAACTATCAAAAAATGGGTAAAAAACGAAAAACAAATGTTAAAGTAACAAAAAAAAATTTTTCTTCAAATCGACTTAAAACCCACTTTAATAAATTCTTACGTTAATGCGATTACTGAATAAATTAACAACATTCAACAAAACTATCAAAAAATGGGTAAAAAACGAAAAACCAATGTTAAAATAACAAAAAAAAATTTTTCTTCAAATCGACTTAAAACCCACTTTAATAAATTCTTACATTAATGCGATTACTGAATAAATTAACAACATTCAACAAAACTATCAAAAAATGGGTAAAAAACGAAAAACAAATGTTAAAATAACAAAAAATTTTTTTTCTTCAAATCGACTAAAACCCACTTTAATAAATTCTTACATTAATGCGATTACTGAATAAATTAACAACATTCAACAAAACTATCAAAAAATGGGTAAAAAATGAAAAACAAGTGTTAAAATAACAAAAAAATGTTTTTCTTCAAATCGACTTAAAACCCACTTTAATAAATTCTTACGTTAATGCGATTACTGAATAAATTAACAACAATCAACAAAACTATCAAAAAATGGGTAAAAAACGAAAAACAAATGTTAAAATAACAAAAAAAAATTTTTCTTCAAATCGACTTAAAACCCACTTTAATAAATTCTTACGTTAATGCGATTACTGAATAAATTAACAACATTCAACAAAACTATCAAAAAATGGGTAAAAAACGAAAAACAAACGTTAAAGTAACAAAAAAAAAATTTCTTCAAATCGACTTCAAACCCACTTTAATAAATTCTTACATTAATGCGATTACTGAATAAATTAACAACATTCAACAAAACTAAATATAAAAAAATGGTTAAAAAACTAAAAACAAATGTTAAAGTAACAAAAAAAATTTTTTCTTCAAATCGACTTAAAACCCACTTTAATAAATTCTGACATTAATGCGATTACTGAATAAATTAACAACATTCAACAAAACTATCAAAAAATGGGTAAAAACGAAAAACAAACGTTAAAGTAACAAAAAAAAATTTTTCTTCAAATCGACTTAAAACCCACTTTAATAAATTCTTACATTAATGCGATTACTGAATAAATTAACAACATTCAACAAAACTATCAAAAAATGGGTAAAAAATGAAAAACAAATGTTAAGATAACAAAAAATTTTTTTTCTTCAAATCGACTTAAAACCCACTTTAATAAATTCTTACGTTAATGCGATTACTGAATAAATTAACAACAATCAACAAAACTATCAAAAAATGGGTAAAAAACGAAAAACAAATGTTAAAATAACAAAAAAAAAATTTTCTTCAAATCGACTTAAAACCCACTTTAATAAATTCTTACGTTAATGCGATTACTGAATAAATTAACAACATTCAACAAAACTATCAAAAAATGGGTAAAAAACGAAAAACAAACGTTAAAGTAACAAAAAAAAATTTTTCTTCAAATCGACTTAAAACCCACTTTAATAAATTCTTACATTAATGCGATTACTGAATAAATTAACAACATTCAACAAAACTATCAAAAAATGGGTAAAAAACGAAAAACAAATGTTAAAGTAACAAAAAAAAATGTTTCTTCAAATCGACTTAAAACCCACTTTAATAAATTCTTACGTTAATGCGATTACTGAATAAATTAACAACATTCAACAAAACTATCAAAAAATGGGTAAAAAACGAAAAACAAATGTTAAAATAACAAAAAAAAATTTTTCTTCAAATCGACTTAAAACCCACTTTAATAAATTCTTACATTAATGCGATTACTGAATAAATTAACAACATTCAACAAAACTATCAAAAAATGGGTAAAAGACGAAAAACAAATGTTAAAATAACAAAAATTTTTTTTTGTTCAAATCGACTTAAAACCCACTTTAATAAATTCTTACATTAATGCGATTACTGAATAAATTAACAACATTCAACAAACCTATAAAAAAATGGGTAAAAAACAAAAAACAAATGTTAAAATAAGAAACAAATTTTTTTCTTCAAATCGACTTAAAACCCACTTTAATAAATTCTTACGTTAATGCGATTACTGAATAAATTAACAACATTCAACAAAACTATCAAAAAATGGGTAAAAAACGAAAAACAAATGTTAAAATAACAAAAAAAAATTTTTCTTCAAATCGACTTAAAACCCACTTTAATAAATTCTTACATTAATGCGATTACTGAATAAATTAACAACATTCAACAAAACTATCAAAAAATGGGTAAAAGACGAAAAACAAATGTTAAAATAACAAAAATTTTTTTTTGTTCAAATCGACTTAAAACCCACTTTAATAAATTCTTACATTAATGCGATTACTGAATAAATTAACAACATTCAACAAACCTATAAAAAAATGGGTAAAAAACAAAAAACAAATGTTAAAATAAGAAACAAATTTTTTTCTTCAAATCGACTTAAAACCCACTTTAATAAATTCTTACATTAATGCGATTACTGAATAAATTAACAACATTCAACAAAACTATCAAAAAATGGGTAAAAAACGAAAAACAAATGTTAAAATAACAAAAAAAATTTTTTCTTCAAATCGACTTAAAACCCACTTTAATAAATTCTTACATTAATGCGATTACTGAATAAATTAACAACATTCAACAAAACTATCAAAAAATGGGTAAAAAACGAAAAACAAACGTTAAAGTAACAAAAAAAAAATTTTCTTCAAATCGACTTAAAACCCACTTTAATAAATTCTTACATTAATGCGATTACTGAATAAATTAACAACATTCAACAAAACTATCAAAAAATGGGTAAAAGACGAAAAACAAATGTTAAAATAACAAAAATTTTTTTTTGTTCAAATCGACTTAAAACCCACTTTAATAAATTCTTACATTAATGCGATTACTGAATAAATTAACAACATTCAACAAACCTATAAAAAAATGGGTAAAAAACAAAAAACAAATGTTAAAATAAGAAACAAATTTTTTTCTTCAAATCGACTTAAAACCCACTTTAATAAATTCTTACATTAATGCGATTACTGAATAAATTAGCAACATTCAACAAAACTATCAAAAAATGGGTAAAAAACGAAAAACAAATGTTAAAATAACAAAAAATTTTTTTTCTTCAAATCGACTTAAAACCCACTTTAATAAATTCTTACGTTAATGCGATTACTGAATAAATTAACAACATTCAACAAAACTATAAAAAAATGGGTAAAAAACGAAAAACAAACGTTCAAGTAACAAAAAAAAAATTTCTTCAAATCGACTTAAAACCCACTTTAATAAATTCTTACATTAATGCGATTACTGAATAAATTAACAACATTCAACAAAACTATCAAAAAATGGGTAAAAAATGAAAAACAAATGTTAAGATAACAAAAAAATTTTTTTCTTCAAATCGACTTAAAACCCACTTTAATAAATTCTTACGTTAATGCGATTACTGAATAAATTAACAACAATCAACAAAACTATCAAAAAATGGGTAAAAAACGAAAAACAAATGTTAAAGTAACAAAAAAAAAATTTTTCTTCAAATCGACTTAAAACCCACTTTAATAAATTCTTACGTTAATGCGATTACTGAATAAATTAACAACATTCAACAAAACTATCAAAAAATGGGTAAAAAACGAAAAACCAATGTTAAAATAACAAAAAAAAATTTTTCTTCAAATCGACTTAAAACCCACTTTAATAAATTCTTACATTAATGCGATTACTGAATAAATTAACAACATTCAACAAAACTATCAAAAAATGGGTAAAAAACGAAAAACAAATGTTAAAATAACAAAAAATTTTTTTTCTTCAAATCGACTAAAACCCACTTTAATAAATTCTTACATTAATGCGATTACTGAATAAATTAACAACATTCAACAAAACTATCAAAAAATGGGTAAAAAATGAAAAACAAGTGTTAAAATAACAAAAAAATGTTTTTCTTCAAATCGACTTAAAACCCACTTTAATAAATTCTTACGTTAATGCGATTACTGAATAAATTAACAACAATCAACAAAACTATCAAAAAATGGGTAAAAAACGAAAAACAAATGTTAAAATAACAAAAAAAAATTTTTCTTCAAATCGACTTAAAACCCACTTTAATAAATTCTTACGTTAATGCGATTACTGAATAAATTAACAACATTCAACAAAACTATCAAAAAATGGGTAAAAAACGAAAAACAAACGTTAAAGTAACAAAAAAAAAATTTCTTCAAATCGACTTCAAACCCACTTTAATAAATTCTTACATTAATGCGATTACTGAATAAATTAACAACATTCAACAAAACTAAATATAAAAAAATGGTTAAAAAACTAAAAACAAATGTTAAAGTAACAAAAAAAATTTTTTCTTCAAATCGACTTAAAACCCACTTTAATAAATTCTGACATTAATGCGATTACTGAATAAATTAACAACATTCAACAAAACTATCAAAAAATGGGTAAAAACGAAAAACAAACGTTAAAGTAACAAAAAAAAAATTTTCTTCAAATCGACTTAAAACCCACTTTAATAAATTCTTACATTAATGCGATTACTGAATAAATTAACAACATTCAACAAAACTATCAAAAAATGGGTAAAAAATGAAAAACAAATGTTAAGATAACAAAAAATTTTTTTTCTTCAAATCGACTTAAAACCCACTTTAATAAATTCTTACGTTAATGCGATTACTGAATAAATTAACAACATTCAACAAAACTATCAAAAAATGGGTAAAAAACGAAAAACAAATGTTAAAATAACAAAAAAATTTTTTTCTTCAAATCGACTTAAAACCCACTTTAATAAATTCTTACATTAATGCGATTACTGAATAAATTAACAACATTCAACAAAACTATCAAAAAATGGGTAAAAAACGAAAAACAAATGTTAAAATAACAAAAAAAATTTTTTCTTCAAATCGACTTAAAACCCACTTTAATAAATTCTTACATTAATGCGATTACTGAATAAATTAACAACATTCAACAAAACTATCAAAAAATGGGTAAAAAACGAAAAACAAATGTTAAAATAACAAACAAATTTTTTTCTTCAAATCGACTTAAAACCCACTTTAATAAATTCTTACATTAATGCGATTACTGAATAAATTAACAACATTCAACAACACTATCAAAAAATGGGTAAAAAACGAAAAACAAATGTTAAAATAACAAAAAAATTTTTTTCTTCAAATCGACTTAAAACCCACTTTAATAAATTCTTACGTTAATGCGATTACTGAATATATTAACAACATTCAACAAAACTATCAAAAAATGGGTAAAAAACGAAAAACAAACGTTAAAGTAACAAAAAAAAAAATTTCTTCAAATCGACTTCAAACCCACTTTAATAAATTCTTACATTAATGCGATTACTAAATAAATTAACAACATTCAACAAAACTATAAAAAAATGGGTAAAAAACGAAAAACAAATGTTAAAGTAACAAAAAAAAAATTTTCTTCAAATCGACTTAAAACCTACTTTAATAAATTCTTACATTAATGCGATTACTGAATAAATTAACAACATTCAACAAAACTATCAAAAAATGGGTAAAAAACGAAAAACAAACGTTAAAGTAACAAAAAAAATTTTTTCTTCAAATCGACTTAAAACCCACTTTATTAAATTTTTACGTTAATGCGATTACTGAATAAATTAACAACATTCAACAAAACTATCAAAAAATGGGTAAAAAACGAAAAACAAATGTTAAAATAACAAAAATTTTTTTTTGTTCAAATCGACTTAAAACCCACTTTAATAAATTCTTACATTAATACGATTACTGAATAAATTAACAACATTCAACAAAACTATCAAAAAATGGGTAAAAAACGAAAAACAAACGTTAAAGTAACAAAAAAAAATTTTTCTTCAAATCGACTTAAAACCCACTTTAATAAATTCTTACGTTAATGCGATTACTGAATAAATTAACAACATTCAACAAAACTATCAAAAAATGGGTAAAAAACGAAAAACAAATGTTAAAATAACAAAAAATTTTTTTTCTTCAAATCGACTTAAAACCCACTTTAATAAATTCTTACGTTAATGCGATTACTGAATAAATTAACAACATTCAACAAAACTATAAAAAAATGGGTAAAAAACGAAAAACAAACGTTAAAGTAACAAAAAAAAAAAAAATCCTTCAAATCGACTTCAAACCCACTTTAATAAATTCTTACATTAATGCGATTACTGAATAAATTAACAACATTCAACAAAACTATCAAAAAATGGGTAAAAACCGAAAAACAAATGTTAAAATAACAAAAAAAAAGTTTTCTTCAAATCGACTTAAAACCCACTTTAATAAATTCTTACGTTAATGCGATTACTGAATAAATTAACAACATTCAACAAAACTATCAAAAAATGGGTAAAAAACGAAAAACAAATGTTAAAATAACAAAAAAAAAATTTTCTTCAAATCGACTTAAAACCCACTTTAATAAATTCTTACATTAATGCGATTACTGAATAAATTAAAAACATTCAACAAAACTATCAAAAAATGGGTAAAAAACGAAAAACAAATGTTAAAATAACAAAAAATTTTTTTTCTTCAAATCGACTTAAAACCCACTTTAATAAATTCTTACATTAATGCGATTACTGAATAAATTAACAACATTCAACAAAACTATCAAAAAATGGGTAAAAAACGAAAAACAAATGTTAAAATAACAAACAAATTTTTTTCTTCAAATCGACTTAAAACCCACTTTAATAAATTCTTACATTAATGCGATTACTGAATAAATTAACAACATTCAACAAAACTATCAAAAAATGGGTAAAAAACGAAAAACAAATGTTAAAATAACAAAAAATTTGTTTTCTTCAAATCGACTTAAAACCCACTTTAATAAATTCTTACGTTAATGCGATTACTGAATATATTAACAACATTCAACAAAACTATAAAAAAATGGGTAAAAAACGAAAAACAAACGTTAAAGTAACAAAAAAAAAATTTCTTCAAATCGACTTCAAACCCACTTTAATAAATTCTTACATTAATGCGATTACTGAATAAATTAACAACATTCAACAAAACTATAAAAGAATGGGTAAAAAACGAAAAACAAACGTTAAAGTAACAAAAAAAAAAATTTCTTCAAATCGACTTCAAACCCACTTTAATAAATTCTTACATTAATGCGATTACTGAATAAATTAACAACATTCAACAAACCTATAAAAAAATGGGTAAAAAACAAAAAACAAATGTTAAAATAAGAAACAAATTTTTTTCTTCAAATCGACTTAAAACCCACTTTAATAAATTCTTACATTAATGCGATTACTGAATAAATTAACAACATTCAACAAAACTATCAAAAAATGGGTAAAAAACGAAAAACAAATGTTAAAATAACAAAAAATTTTTTTTCTTCAAATCGACTTAAAACCCACTTTAATAAATTCTTACGTTAATGCGATTACTGAATAAATTAACAACATTCAACAAAACTATCAAAAAATGGGTAAAAAACGAAAAACAAACGTTAAAGTAACAAAAAAAAAATTTTCTTCAAATCGACTTAAAACCCACTTTAATAAATTCTTACATTAATGCGATTACTGAATAAATTAACAACATTCAACAAAACTATCAAAAAATGGGTAAAAAACGAAAAACAAATGTTAAAATAACAAAAATTTTTTTTTGTTCAAATCGACTTAAAACCCACTTTAATAAATTCTTACATTAATGCGATTACTGAATAAATTAACAACATTCAACAAAACTATCAAAAAATGGGTAAAAAACGAAAAACAAATGTTAAAATAACAAAAAATTTTTTTTCTTCAAATCGACTTAAAACCCACTTTAATAAATTCTTACATTAATGCGATTACTGAATAAATTAACAACATTCAACAAAACTATCAAAAAATGGGTAAAAAACGAAAAACAAATGTTAAAATAACAAAAAATTTTTTTTCTTCAAATCGACTTAAAACCCACTTTAATAAATTCTTACGTTAATGCGATTACTGAATAAATTAACAACATTCAACAAAACTATCAAAAAATGGGTAAAAAACGAAAAACAAACGTTAAAGTAACAAAAAAAAAATTTTCTTCAAATCGACTTAAAACCCACTTTAATAAATTCTTACATTAATGCGATTACTGAATAAATTAACAACATTCAACAAAACTATCAAAAAATGGGTAAAAAACGAAAAACAAATGTTAAAATAACAAAAATTTTTTTTTGTTCAAATCGACTTAAAACCCACTTTAATAAATTCTTACATTAATGCGATTACTGAATAAATTAACAACATTCAACAAAACTATCAAAAAATGGGTAAAAAACGAAAAACAAATGTTAAAATAACAAAAAATTTTTTTTCTTCAAATCGACTTAAAACCCACTTTAATAAATTCTTACATTAATGCGATTACTGAATAAATTAACAACATTCAACAAACCTATAAAAAAATGGGTAAAAAACAAAAAACAAATGTTAAAATAAGAAACAAATTTTTTTCTTCAAATCGACTTAAAACCCACTTTAATAAATTCTTACATTAATGCGATTACTGAATAAATTAACAACATTCAACAAAACTATCAAAAAATGGGTAAAAAACGAAAAACAAATGTTAAAATAACAAAAATTTTTTTTTGTTCAAATCGACTTAAAACCCACTTTAATAAATTCTTACATTAATGCGATTACTGAATAAATTAACAACATTCAACAAAACTATCAAAAAATGGGTAAAAAATGAAAAACAAATGTTAAAATAACAAAAAAATTTTTTTCTTCAAATCGACTTAAAACCCACTTTAATAAATTCTTACATTAATGCGATTACTGAATAAATTAACAACATTCAACAAAACTATCAAAAAATGGGTAAAAAACGAAAAACAAATGTTAAAATAACAAAAAAAATTTTTTCTTCAAATCGACTTAAAACCCACTTTAATAAATTCTTACGTTAATGCGATTACTGAATAAATTAACAACATTCAACAAAACTATCAAAAAATGGGTAAAAAACGAAAAACAAACGTTAAAGTAACAAAAAAAAAATTTTCTTCAAATCGACTTAAAACCCACTTTAATAAATTCTTACATTAATGCGATTACTGAATAAATTAACAACATTCAACAAAACTATCAAAAAATGGGTAAAAGACGAAAAACAAATGTTAAAATAACAAAAATTTTTTTTTGTTCAAATCGACTTAAAACCCACTTTAATAAATTCTTACATTAATGCGATTACTGAATAAATTAACAACATTCAACAAACCTATAAAAAAATGGGTAAAAAACAAAAAACAAATGTTAAAATAAGAAACAAATTTTTTTCTTCAAATCGACTTAAAACCCACTTTAATAAATTCTTACATTAATGCGATTACTGAATAAATTAGCAACATTCAACAAAACTATCAAAAAATGGGTAAAAAACGAAAAACAAATGTTAAAATAACAAAAAAATTTTTTTCTTCAAATCGACTTAAAACCCACTTTAATAAATTCTTACGTTAATGCGATTACTGAATAAATTAACAACATTCAACAAAACTATAAAAAAATGGGTAAAAAACGAAAAACAAACGTTCAAGTAACAAAAAAAAAATTTCTTCAAATCGACTTAAAACCCACTTTAATAAATTCTTACATTAATGCGATTACTGAATAAATTAACAACATTCAACAAAACTATCAAAAAATGGGTAAAAAATGAAAAACAAATGTTAAGATAACAAAAAAATTTTTTTCTTCAAATCGACTTAAAACCCACTTTAATAAATTCTTACGTTAATGCGATTACTGAATAAATTAACAACAATCAACAAAACTATCAAAAAATGGGTAAAAAACGAAAAACAAATGTTAAAGTAACAAAAAAAAAATTTTTCTTCAAATCGACTTAAAACCCACTTTAATAAATTCTTACGTTAATGCGATTACTGAATAAATTAACAACATTCAACAAAACTATCAAAAAATGGGTAAAAAACGAAAAACCAATGTTAAAATAACAAAAAAAAATTTTTCTTCAAATCGACTTAAAACCCACTTTAATAAATTCTTACATTAATGCGATTACTGAATAAATTAACAACATTCAACAAAACTATCAAAAAATGGGTAAAAAACGAAAAACAAATGTTAAAATAACAAAAAATTTTTTTTCTTCAAATCGACTAAAACCCACTTTAATAAATTCTTACATTAATGCGATTACTGAATAAATTAACAACATTCAACAAAACTATCAAAAAATGGGTAAAAAATGAAAAACAAGTGTTAAAATAACAAAAAAATGTTTTTCTTCAAATCGACTTAAAACCCACTTTAATAAATTCTTACGTTAATGCGATTACTGAATAAATTAACAACAATCAACAAAACTATCAAAAAATGGGTAAAAAACGAAAAACAAATGTTAAAATAACAAAAAAAAATTTTTCTTCAAATCGACTTAAAACCCACTTTAATAAATTCTTACGTTAATGCGATTACTGAATAAATTAACAACATTCAACAAAACTATCAAAAAATGGGTAAAAAACGAAAAACAAACGTTAAAGTAACAAAAAAAAAATTTCTTCAAATCGACTTCAAACCCACTTTAATAAATTCTTACATTAATGCGATTACTGAATAAATTAACAACATTCAACAAAACTAAATATAAAAAAATGGTTAAAAAACTAAAAACAAATGTTAAAGTAACAAAAAAAATTTTTTCTTCAAATCGACTTAAAACCCACTTTAATAAATTCTGACATTAATGCGATTACTGAATAAATTAACAACATTCAACAAAACTATCAAAAAATGGGTAAAAACGAAAAACAAACGTTAAAGTAACAAAAAAAAAATTTTCTTCAAATCGACTTAAAACCCACTTTAATAAATTCTTACATTAATGCGATTACTGAATAAATTAACAACATTCAACAAAACTATCAAAAAATGGGTAAAAAATGAAAAACAAATGTTAAGATAACAAAAAATTTTTTTTCTTCAAATCGACTTAAAACCCACTTTAATAAATTCTTACGTTAATGCGATTACTGAATAAATTAACAACAATCAACAAAACTATCAAAAAATGGGTAAAAAACGAAAAACAAATGTTAAAATAACAAAAAAAAATTTTTCTTCAAATCGACTTAAAACCCACTTTAATAAATTCTTACGTTAATGCGATTACTGAATAAATTAACAACATTCAACAAAACTATCAAAAAATGGGTAAAAAACGAAAAACAAACGTTAAAGTAACAAAAAAAAATTTTTCTTCAAATCGACTTAAAACCCACTTTAATAAATTCTTACATTAATGCGATTACTGAATAAATTAACAACATTCAACAAAACTATCAAAAAATGGGTAAAAAACGAAAAACAAATGTTAAAGTAACAAAAAAAAATGTTTCTTCAAATCGACTTAAAACCCACTTTAATAAATTCTGACATTAATGCGATTACTGAATAAATTAACAACATTCAACAAAACTATCAAAAAATGGGTAAAAAACGAAAAACAAACGTTAAAGTAACAAAAAAAATTTTTTCTTCAAATCGACTTAAAACCCACTTTAATAAATTCTTACGTTAATGCGATTACTGAATAAATTAACAACATTCAACAAAACTATCAAAAAATGAGTAAAAAACGAAAAACAAATGTTAAAATAACAAAAAATTTTGTTTGTTCAAATCGAATTAAAACCCACTTTAATAAATTCTTACATTAATACGATTACTGAATAAATTAACAACATTCAACAAAACTATCAAAAAATGGGTAAAAAACGAAAAACAAATGTTAAAATAACAAAAAAAAATTTTTCTTCAAATCGACTTAAAACCCACTTTAATAAATTCTAACATTAATGCGATTACTGAATAAATTAACAACATTCAACAAAACTATCAAAAAATGGGTAAAAAACGAAAAACAAATGTTAAAATAACAAAAAAAATTTTTTCTTCAAATCGACTTAAAACCCACTTTAATAAATTCTTACATTAATGCGATTACTGAATAAATTAAAAACATTCAACAAAACTATCATAAAATGGGTAAAAAACGAAAAACAAATGTTAAAATAACAAAAAATTTTTTTTCTTCAAATCGACTTAAAACCCACTTTAATAAATTCTTACATTAATGCGATTACTGAATAAATTAACAACATTCAACACAACTATAAAAAAATGGGTAAAAAACGAAAAACAAATGTTAAAATAACAAACAAATTTTTTTCTTCAAATCGACTTAAAACCCACTTTAATAAATTCTTACATTAATGCGATTACTGAATAAATTAACAACATTCAACAAAACTATCAAAAAATGGGTAAAAAACGAAAAACAAATGTTAAAATAACAAAAAATTTTTTTTCTTCAAATCGACTTAAAACCCACTTTAATAAATTCTTACGTTAATGCGATTACTGAATATATTAACAACATTCAACAAAACTATAAAAAAATGGGTAAAAAACGAAAAACAAACGTTAAAGTAACAAAAAAAAAATTTCTTCAAATCGACTTCAAACCCACTTTAATAAATTCTTACATTAATGCGATTACTGAATAAATTAACAACATTCAACAAAACTATAAAAAAAATGGGTAAAAAACGAAAAACAAATGTTAAAGTAACAAAAAAAAAATTTTCTTCAAATCGACTTAAAACCTACTTTAATAAATTCTTACATTAATGCGATTACTGAATAAATTAACAACATTCAACAAAACTATCAAAAAATGGGTAAAAAACGAAAAACAAACGTTAAAGTAACAAAAAAAATTTTTTCTTCAAATCGACTTAAAACCCACTTTAATAAATTCTTACGTTAATGCGATTACTGAATAAATTAACAACATTCAACAAAACTATCAAAAAATGGGTAAAAAACGAAAAACAAATGTTAAAATAACAAAAATTTTTTTTTGTTCAAATCGACTTAAAACCCACTTTAATAAATTCTTACATTAATACGATTACTGAATAAATTAACAACATTCAACAAAACTATAAAAAAATGGGTAAAAAACGAAAAACAAATGTTAAAGTAACAAAAAAAAATTTTTCTTCAAATCGACTTAAAACCCACTTTAATAAATTCTGACATTAATGCGATTACTGAATAAATTAACAACATTCAACAAAACTATCAAAAAATGGGTAAAAAACGAAAAACAAACGTTAAAGTAACAAAAAAAAATTTTTCTTCAAATCGACTTAAAACCCACTTTAATAAATTCTTACGTTAATGCGATTACTGAATAAATTAACAACATTCAACAAAACTATCAAAAAATGGGTAAAAAACGAAAAACAAATGTTAAAATAACAAAAAAATTTTTTTCTTCAAATCGACTTAAAACCCACTTTAATAAATTCTTACGTTAATGCGATTACTGAATAAATTAACAACATTCAACAAAACTATAAAAAAATGGGTAAAAAACGAAAAACAAACGTTAAAGTAACAAAAAAAAAAAAAATCCTTCAAATCGACTTCAAACCCACTTTAATAAATTCTTACATTAATGCGATTACTGAATAAATTAACAACATTCAACAAAACTATCAAAAAATGGGTAAAAACCGAAAAACAAATATTAAAATAACAAAAAAAAATTTTTCTTCAAATCGACTTAAAACCCACTTTAATAAATTCTTACATTAATGCGATTACTGAATAAATTAACAACATTCAACAAACCTATAAAAAAATGGGTAAAAAACAAATGTTAAAATAAGAAACAAATTTTTTTCTTCAAATCGACTTAAAACCCACTTTAATAAATTCTTACATTAATGCGATTACTGAATAAATTAGCAACATTCAACAAAACTATCAAAAAATGGGTAAAAAACGAAAAACAAATGTTAAAATAACAAAAAATTTTTTTTCTTCAAATCGACTTAAAACCCACTTTAATAAATTCTTACGTTAATGCGATTACTGAATAAATTAACAACATTCAACAAAACTATAAAAAAATGGGTAAAAAACGAAAAACAAACGTTAAAGTAACAAAAAAAAAATTTCTTCAAATCGACTTCAAACCCACTTTAATAAATTCTTACATTAATGCGATTACTGAATAAATTAACAACATTCAACAAAACTATCAAAAAATGGGTAAAAAATGAAAAACAAATGTTAAGATAACAAAAAAATTTTTTTCTTCAAATCGACTTAAAACCCACTTTAATAAATTCTTACGTTAATGCGATTACTGAATAAATTAACAACAATCAACAAAACTATCAAAAAATGGGTAAAAAACGAAAAACAAATGTTAAAGTAACAAAAAAAAATTTTTCTTCAAATCGACTTAAAACCCACTTTAATAAATTCTTACGTTAATGCGATTACTGAATAAATTAACAACATTCAACAAAACTATCAAAAAATGGGTAAAAAACGAAAAACCAATGTTAAAATAACAAAAAAAAATTTTTCTTCAAATCGACTTAAAACCCACTTTAATAAATTCTTACATTAATGCGATTACTGAATAAATTAACAACATTCAACAAAACTATCAAAAAATGGGTAAAAAATGCAAAAACAAATGTTAAAATAACAAAAAATTTTTTTTCTTCAAATCGACTAAAACCCACTTTAATAAATTCTTACATTAATGCGATTACTGAATAAATTAACAATATTCAACAAAACTATCAAAAAATGGGTAAAAAATGAAAAACAAGTGTTAAAATAACAAAAAAATGTTTTTCTTCAAATCGACTTAAAACCCACTTTAATAAATTCTTACGTTAATGCGATTACTGAATAAATTAACTACAATCAACAAAACTATCAAAAAATGGGTAAAAAACGAAAAACAAATGTTAAAATAACAAAAAAAAATTTTTCTTCAAATCGACTTAAAACCCACTTTAATAAATTCTTACGTTAATGCGATTACTGAATAAATTAACAACATTCAACAAAACTATCAAAAAATGGGTAAAAAACGAAAAACAAACGTTAAAGTAACAAAAAAAAAATTTCTTCAAATCGACTTCAAACCCACTTTAATAAATTCTTACATTAATGCGATTACTGAATAAATTAACAACATTCAACAAAACTAAATATAAAAAAATGGTTAAAAAACTAAAAACAAATGTTAAAGTAACAAAAAAAATTTTTTCTTCAAATCGACTTAAAACCCACTTTAATAAATTCTGACATTAATGCGATTACTGAATAAATTAACAACATTCAACAAAACTATCAAAAAATGGGTAAAAACGAAAAACAAACGTTAAAGTAACAAAAAAAAAAATTTTCTTCAAATCGACTTAAAACCCGATTACTGAATAAATTAACAACATTCAACAAAACTATCAAAAAATGAGTAAAAAACGAAAAACAAATGTTAAAATAACAAAAAAATTTGTTTGTTCAAATCGAATTAAAACCCACTTTAATAAATTCTTACATTAATACGATTACTGAATAAATTAACAACATTCAACAAAACTATCAAAAAATGGGTAAAAAACGAAAAACAAATGTTAAAATAACAAAAAAAAATTTTTCTTCAAATCGACTTAAAACCCACTTTAATAAATTCTTACATTAATGCGATTACTGAATAAATTAACAACATTCAACAAAACTATCAAAAAATGGGTAAAAAACGAAAAACAAATGTTAAAATAACAAAAAAAATTTTTTCTTCAAATCGACTTAAAACCCACTTTAATAAATTCTTACATTAATGCGATTACTGAATAAATTAAAAACATTCAACAAAACTATCAAAAAATGGGTAAAAAACGAAAAACAAATGTTAAAATAACAAAAAATTTTTTTTCTTCAAATCGACTTAAAACCCACTTTAATAAATTCTTACGTTAATGCGATTACTGAATAAATTAACAACATTCAACAAAACTATCAAAAAATGGGTAAAAAACGAAAAACCAATGTTAAAATAACAAAAAAAAATTTTTCTTCAAATCGACTTAAAACCCACTTTAATAAATTCTTACATTAATGCGATTACTGAATAAATTAACAACATTCAACAAAACTATCAAAAAATGGGTAAAAAATGAAAAACAAATGTTAAAATAACAAAAAATTTTTTTTCTTCAAATCGACTTAAAACCCACTTTAATAAATTCTTACATTAATGCGATTACTGAATAAATTAACAACATTCAACAAAACTATCAAAAAATGGGTAAAAAACGAAAAACAAATGTTAAAATAACAAAAAAAATTTTTTCTTCAAATCGACTTAAAACCCACTTTAATAAATTCTTACATTAATGCGATTACTGAATAAATTAAAAACATTCAACAAAACTATCAAAAAATGGGTAAAAAACGAAAAACAAATGTTAAAATAACAAAAAATTTTTTTTCTTCAAATCGACTTAAAACCCACTTTAATAAATTCTTACATTAATGCGATTACTGAATAAATTAACAACATTCAACACAACTATAAAAAAATGGGTAAAAAACGAAAAACAAATGTTAAAATAACAAACAAATTTTTTTCTTCAAATCGACTTAAAACCCACTTTAATAAATTCTTACATTAATGCGATTACTGAATAAATTAACAACATTCAACAAAACTATCAAAAAATGGGTAAAAAACGAAAAACAAATGTTAAAATAACAAAAAATTTTTTTTCTTCAAATCGACTTAAAACCCACTTTAATAAATTCTTACGTTAATGCGATTACTGAATAAATTAACAACATTCAACAAAACTATAAAAAAATGGGTAAAAAACGAAAAACAAACGTTAAAGTAACAAAAAAAAAAAAAATCCTTCAAATCGACTTCAAACCCACTTTAATAAATTCTTACATTAATGCGATTACTGAATAAATTAACAACATTCAACAAAACTATCAAAAAATGGGTAAAAACCGAAAAACAAATGTTAAAATAACAAAAAAAAATTTTTCTTCAAATCGACTTAAAACCCACTTTAATAAATTCTTACGTTAATGCGATTACTGAATAAATTAACAACATTCAACAAAACTATCAAAAAATGGGTAAAAAACGAAAAACAAATGTTAAAATAACAAAAAAAAAATTTTCTTCAAATCGACTTAAAACCCACTTTAATAAATTCTTACATTAATGCGATTACTGAATAAATTAACAACATTCAACAAAACTATCAAAAAATGGGTAAAAAACGAAAAACAAATGTTAAAATAACAAACAAATTTTTTTCTTCAAATCGACTTAAAACCCACTTTAATAAATTCTTACATTAATGCGATTACTGAATAAATTAACAACATTCAACAAAACTATCAAAAAATGGGTAAAAAACGAAAAACAAATGTTAAAATAACAAAAAATTTTTTTTTCTTCAAATCGACTTAAAACCCACTTTAATAAATTCTTACGTTAATGCGATTACTGAATATATTAACAACATTCAACAAAACTATAAAAAAATGGGTAAAAAACGAAAAACAAACGTTAAAGTAACAAAAAAAAAAATTTCTTCAAATCGACTTCAAACCCACTTTAATAAATTCTTACATTAATGCGATTACTGAATAAATTAACAACATTCAACAAAACTATAAAAGAATGGGTAAAAAACGAAAAACAAACGTTAAAGTAACAAAAAAAAAAATTTCTTCAAATCGACTTCAAACCCACTTTAATAAATTCTTACATTAATGCGATTACTGAATAAATTAACAACATTCAACAAACCTATAAAAAAATGGGTAAAAAACAAAAAACAAATGTTAAAATAAGAAACAAATTTTTTTCTTCAAATCGACTTAAAACCCACTTTAATAAATTCTTACATTAATACGATTACTGAATAAATTAACAACATTCAACAAAACTATCAAAAAATGGGTAAAAAACGAAAAACAAATGTTAAAATAACAAAAAAAATTTTTTCTTCAAATCGACTTAAAACCCACTTTAATAAATTCTTACGTTAATGCGATTACTGAATAAATTAACAACATTCAACAAAACTATCAAAAAATGGGTAAAAAACGAAAAACAAACGTTAAAGTAACAAAAAAAAAATTTTCTTCAAATCGACTTAAAACCCACTTTAATAAATTCTTACATTAATGCGATTACTGAATAAATTAACAACATTCAACAAACCTATAAAAAAATGGGTAAAAAACAAAAAACAAATGTTAAAATAAGAAACAAATTTTTTTCTTCAAATCGACTTAAAACCCACTTTAATAAATTCTTACATTAATGCGATTACTGAATAAATTAACAACATTCAACAAAACTATCAAAAAATGGGTAAAAAACGAAAAACAAATGTTAAAATAACAAAAATTTTTTTTTGTTCAAATCGACTTAAAACCCACTTTAATAAATTCTTACATTAATGCGATTACTGAATAAATTAACAACATTCAACAAAACTATCAAAAAATGGGTAAAAAATGAAAAACAAATGTTAAAATAACAAAAAATTTTTTTTCTTCAAATCGACTTAAAACCCACTTTAATAAATTCTTACATTAATGCGATTACTGAATAAATTAACAACATTCAACAAAACTATCAAAAAATGGGTAAAAAACGAAAAACAAATGTTAAAATAACAAAAAAATTTTTTTCTTCAAATCGACTTAAAACCCACTTTAATAAATTCTTACGTTAATGCGATTACTGAATAAATTAACAACATTCAACAAAACTATCAAAAAATGGGTAAAAAACGAAAAACAAATGTTAAAATAACAAAAAAATTTTTTTCTTCAAATCGACTTAAAACCCACTTTAATAAATTCTTACGTTAATGCGATTACTGAATAAATTAACAACATTCAACAAAACTATCAAAAAATGGGTAAAAAACGAAAAACAAATGTTAAAATAACAAAAATTTTTTTTTGTTCAAATCGACTTAAAACCCACTTTAATAAATTCTTACATTAATGCGATTACTGAATAAATTAACAACATTCAACAAAACTATCAAAAAATGGGTAAAAAACGAAAAACAAATGTTAAAATAACAAAAAATTTTTTTTCTTCAAATCGACTTAAAACCCACTTTAATAAATTCTTACATTAATGCGATTACTGAATAAATTAACAACATTCAACAAACCTATAAAAAAATGGGTAAAAAACAAAAAACAAATGTTAAAATAAGAAACAAATTTTTTTCTTCAAATCGACTTAAAACCCACTTTAATAAATTCTTACATTAATGCGATTACTGAATAAATTAACAACATTCAACAAAACTATCAAAAAATGGGTAAAAAATGAAAAACAAATGTTAAAATAACAAAAAATTTTTTTTCTTCAAATCGACTTAAAACCCACTTTAATAAATTCTTACATTAATGCGATTACTGAATAAATTAACAACATTCAACAAAACTATCAAAAAATGGGTAAAAAACGAAAAACAAACGTTAAAGTAACAAAAAAAATTTTTTCTTCAAATCGACTTAAAACCCACTTTAATAAATTCTTACGTTAATGCGATTACTGAATAAATTAACAACATTCAACAAAACTATCAAAAAATGGGTAAAAAACGAAAAACAAATGTTAAAATAACAAAAATTTTTTTTTGTTCAAATCGACTTAAAACCCACTTTAATAAATTCTTACATTAATACGATTACTGAATAAATTAACAACATTCAACAAAACTATAAAAAAATGGGTAAAAAACGAAAAACAAATGTTAAAGTAACAAAAAAAAATTTTTCTTCAAATCGACTTAAAACCCACTTTAATAAATTCTTACGTTAATGCGATTACTGAATAAATTAACAACATTCAACAAAACTATCAAAAAATGGGTAAAAAACGAAAAACAAATGTTAAAATAACAAAAAATTTTTTTTCTTCAAATCGACTTAAAACCCACTTTAATAAATTCTTACGTTAATGCGATTACTGAATAAATTAACAACATTCAACAAAACTATAAAAAAATGGGTAAAAAACGAAAAACAAACGTTAAAGTAACAAAAAAAAAAAAAATCCTTCAAATCGACTTCAAACCCACTTTAATAAATTCTTACATTAATGCGATTACTGAATAAATTAACAACATTCAACAAAACTATCAAAAAATGGGTAAAAACCGAAAAACAAATGTTAAAATAACAAAAAAAAATTTTTCTTCAAATCGACTTAAAACCCACTTTAATAAATTCTTACGTTAATGCGATTACTGAATAAATTAACAACATTCAACAAAACTATCAAAAAATGGGTAAAAAACGAAAAACAAATGTTAAAATAACAAAAAAAAAATTTTCTTCAAATCGACTTAAAACCCACTTTAATAAATTCTTACATTAATGCGATTACTGAATAAATTAAAAACATTCAACAAAACTATCAAAAAATGGGTAAAAAACGAAAAACAAATGTTAAAATAACAAAAAATTTTTTTTCTTCAAATCGACTTAAAACCCACTTTAATAAATTCTTACATTAATGCGATTACTGAATAAATTAACAACATTCAACAAAACTATCAAAAAATGGGTAAAAAACGAAAAACAAATGTTAAAATAACAAACAAATTTTTTTCTTCAAATCGACTTAAAACCCACTTTAATAAATTCTTACATTAATGCGATTACTGAATAAATTAACAACATTCAACAAAACTATCAAAAAATGGGTAAAAAACGAAAAACAAATGTTAAAATAACAAAAAATTTTTTTTCTTCAAATCGACTTAAAACCCACTTTAATAAATTCTTACGTTAATGCGATTACTGAATATATTAACAACATTCAACAAAACTATAAAAAAATGGGTAAAAAACGAAAAACAAACGTTAAAGTAACAAAAAAAAAAATTTCTTCAAATCGACTTCAAACCCACTTTAATAAATTCTTACATTAATGCGATTACTGAATAAATTAACAACATTCAACAAAACTATAAAAGAATGGGTAAAAAACGAAAAACAAACGTTAAAGTAACAAAAAAAAAATTTCTTCAAATCGACTTCAAACCCACTTTAATAAATTCTTACATTAATGCGATTACTGAATAAATTAACAACATTCAACAAACCTATAAAAAAATGGGTAAAAAACAAAAAACAAATGTTAAAATAAGAAACAAATTTTTTTCTTCAAATCGACTTAAAACCCACTTTAATAAATTCTTACATTAATACGATTACTGAATAAATTAACAACATTCAACAAAACTATCAAAAAATGGGTAAAAAACGAAAAACAAATGTTAAAATAACAAAAAAATTTTTTTCTTCAAATCGACTTAAAACCCACTTTAATAAATTCTTACGTTAATGCGATTACTGAATAAATTAACAACATTCAACAAAACTATCAAAAAATGGGTAAAAAACGAAAAACAAACGTTAAAGTAACAAAAAAAAAATTTTCTTCAAATCGACTTAAAACCCACTTTAATAAATTCTTACATTAATGCGATTACTGAATAAATTAACAACATTCAACAAACCTATAAAAAAATGGGTAAAAAACAAAAAACAAATGTTAAAATAAGAAACAAATTTTTTTCTTCAAATCGACTTAAAACCCACTTTAATAAATTCTTACATTAATGCGATTACTGAATAAATTAACAACATTCAACAAAACTATCAAAAAATGGGTAAAAAACGAAAAACAAATGTTAAAATAACAAAAATTTTTTTTTGTTCAAATCGACTTAAAACCCACTTTAATAAATTCTTACATTAATGCGATTACTGAATAAATTAACAACATTCAACAAAACTATCAAAAAATGGGTAAAAAATGAAAAACAAATGTTAAAATAACAAAAAATTTTTTTTCTTCAAATCGACTTAAAACCCACTTTAATAAATTCTTACATTAATGCGATTACTGAATAAATTAACAACATTCAACAAAACTATCAAAAAATGGGTAAAAAACGAAAAACAAATGTTAAAATAACAAACAAATTTTTTTCTTCAAATCGACTTAAAACCCACTTTAATAAATTCTTACGTTAATGCGATTACTGAATAAATTAACAACATTCAACAAAACTATCAAAAAATGGGTAAAAAACGAAAAACAAACGTTAAAGTAACAAAAAAAAAATTTTCTTCAAATCGACTTAAAACCCACTTTAATAAATTCTTACATTAATGCGATTACTGAATAAATTAACAACATTCAACAAAACTATCAAAAAATGGGTAAAAAACGAAAAACAAATGTTAAAATAACAAAAATTTTTTTTTGTTCAAATCGACTTAAAACCCACTTTAATAAATTCTTACATTAATGCGATTACTGAATAAATTAACAACATTCAACAAAACTATCAAAAAATGGGTAAAAAACGAAAAACAAATGTTAAAATAACAAAAAATTTTTTTTCTTCAAATCGACTTAAAACCCACTTTAATAAATTCTTACATTAATGCGATTACTGAATAAATTAACAACATTCAACAAACCTATAAAAAAATGGGTAAAAAACAAAAAACAAATGTTAAAATAAGAAACAAATTTTTTTCTTCAAATCGACTTAAAACCCACTTTAATAAATTCTTACATTAATGCGATTACTGAATAAATTAACAACATTCAACAAAACTATCAAAAAATGGGTAAAAAATGAAAAACAAATGTTAAAATAACAAAAAATTTTTTTTCTTCAAATCGACTTAAAACCCACTTTAATAAATTCTTACATTAATGCGATTACTGAATAAATTAACAACATTCAACAAAACTATCAAAAAATGGGTAAAAAACGAAAAACAAATGTTAAAATAACAAAAAAATTTTTTTCTTCAAATCGACTTAAAACCCACTTTAATAAATTCTTACGTTAATGCGATTACTGAATAAATTAACAACATTCAACAAAACTATCAAAAAATGGGTAAAAAACGAAAAACAAACGTTAAAGTAACAAAAAAAAAATTTTCTTCAAATCGACTTAAAACCCACTTTAATAAATTCTTACATTAATGCGATTACTGAATAAATTAACAACATTCAACAAAACTATCAAAAAATGGGTAAAAGACGAAAAACAAATGTTAAAATAACAAAAAAAAAATTTTCTTCAAATCGACTTAAAACCCACTTTAATAAATTCTTACATTAATGCGATTACTGAATAAATTAACAACATTCAACAAAACTATCAAAAAATGGGTAAAAAACGAAAAACAAATGTTAAAATAACAAAAAATTTTTTTTCTTCAAATCGACTTAAAACCCACTTTAATAAATTCTTACATTAATGCGATTACTGAATAAATTAACAACATTCAACAAACCTATAAAAAATGGGTAAAAAACAAAAAACAAATGTTAAAATAAGAAACAAATTTTTTTCTTCAAATCGACTTAAAACCCACTTTAATAAATTCTTACATTAATGCGATTACTGAATAAATTAGCAACATTCAACAAAACTATCAAAAAATGGGTAAAAAACGAAAAACAAATGTTAAAATAACAAAAAATTTTTTTTCTTCAAATCGACTTAAAACCCACTTTAATAAATTCTTACATTAATGCGATTACTGAATAAATTAACAACATTCAACAAAACTATCAAAAAATGGGTAAAAAACGAAAAACAAATGTTAAAATAACAAACAAATTTTTTTCTTCAAATCGACTTAAAACCCACTTTAATAAATTCTTACATTAATGCGATTACTGAATAAATTAAAAACATTCAACAAAACTATCAAAAAATGGGTAAAAAACGAAAAACAAATGTTAAAATACAAAAAATTTTTTTTCTTCAAATCGACTTAAAACCCACTTTAATAAATTCTTACATCAATGCGATTACTGAATAAATTAAAAACATTCAACAAAACTATAAAAAAATGGGTAAAAAACGAAAAACAAATGTTAAAGTAACAAAAAAAAATTTTTCTTCAAATCGACTTAAAACCCACTTTAATAAATTCTTACGTTAATGCGATTACTGAATAAATTAACAACATTCAACAAAACTATCAAAAAATGGGTAAAAAACGAAAAACAAACGTTAAAGTAACAAAAAAAATTTTTTCTTCAAATCGACTTAAAACCCACTTTAATAAATTCTTACGTTAATGCGATTACTGAATAAATTAACAACATTCAACAAAACTATCAAAAAATGGGTAAAAAACGAAAAACAAATGTTAAAATAACAAAAATTTTTTTTTGTTCAAATCGACTTAAAACCCACTTTAATAAATTCTTACATTAATACGATTACTGAATAAATTAACAACATTCAACAAAACTATAAAAAAATGGGTAAAAAACGAAAAACAAATGTTAAAGTAACAAAAAAAAATTTTTCTTCAAATCGACTTAAAACCCACTTTAATAAATTCTTACGTTAATGCGATTACTGAATAAATTAACAACATTCAACAAAACTATCAAAAAATGGGTAAAAAACGAAAAACAAATGTTAAAATAACAAAAAATTTTTTTTCTTCAAATCGACTTAAAACCCACTTTAATAAATTCTTACGTTAATGCGATTACTGAATAAATTAACAACATTCAACAAAACTATAAAAAAATGGGTAAAAAACGAAAAACAAACGTTAAAGTAACAAAAAAAAAAAAAATCCTTCAAATCGACTTCAAACCCACTTTAATAAATTCTTACATTAATGCGATTACTGAATAAATTAACAACATTCAACAAAACTATCAAAAAATGGGTAAAAACCGAAAAACAAATGTTAAAATAACAAAAAAAAATTTTTCTTCAAATCGACTTAAAACCCACTTTAATAAATTCTTACGTTAATGCGATTACTGAATAAATTAACAACATTCAACAAAACTATCAAAAAATGGGTAAAAAACGAAAAACAAATGTTAAAATAACAAAAAAAAAATTTTCTTCAAATCGACTTAAAACCCACTTTAATAAATTCTTACATTAATGCGATTACTGAATAAATTAAAAACATTCAACAAAACTATCAAAAAATGGGTAAAAAACGAAAAACAAATGTTAAAATAACAAAAAATTTTTTTTCTTCAAATCGACTTAAAACCCACTTTAATAAATTCTGACATTAATGCGATTACTGAATAAATTAACAACATTCAACAAAACTATCAAAAAATGGGTAAAAAACGAAAAACAAATGTTAAAATAACAAACAAATTTTTTTCTTCAAATCGACTTAAAACCCACTTTAATAAATTCTTACATTAATGCGATTACTGAATAAATTAACAACATTCAACAAAACTATCAAAAAATGGGTAAAAAACGAAAAACAAATGTTAAAATAACAAAAAATTTTTTTTCTTCAAATCGACTTAAAACCCACTTTAATAAATTCTTACGTTAATGCGATTACTGAATATATTAACAACATTCAACAAAACTATAAAAAAATGGGTAAAAAACGAAAAACAAACGTTAAAGTAACAAAAAAAAAAATTTCTTCAAATCGACTTCAAACCCACTTTAATAAATTCTTACATTAATGCGATTACTGAATAAATTAACAACATTCAACAAAACTATAAAAGAATGGGTAAAAAACGAAAAACAAACGTTAAAGTAACAAAAAAAAAAATTTCTTCAAATCGACTTCAAACCCACTTTAATAAATTCTTACATTAATGCGATTACTGAATAAATTAACAACATTCAACAAACCTATAAAAAAATGGGTAAAAAACAAAAAACAAATGTTAAAATAAGAAACAAATTTTTTTCTTCAAATCGACTTAAAACCCACTTTAATAAATTCTTACATTAATACGATTACTGAATAAATTAACAACATTCAACAAAACTATCAAAAAATGGGTAAAAAACGAAAAACAAATGTTAAAATAACAAAAAAATTTTTTTCTTCAAATCGACTTAAAACCCACTTTAATAAATTCTTACGTTAATGCGATTACTGAATAAATTAACAACATTCAACAAAACTATCAAAAAATGGGTAAAAAACGAAAAACAAACGTTAAAGTAACAAAAAAAAAATTTTCTTCAAATCGACTTAAAACCCACTTTAATAAATTCTTACATTAATGCGATTACTGAATAAATTAACAACATTCAACAAACCTATAAAAAAATGGGTAAAAAACAAAAAACAAATGTTAAAATAAGAAACAAATTTTTTTCTTCAAATCGACTTAAAACCCACTTTAATAAATTCTTACATTAATGCGATTACTGAATAAATTAACAACATTCAACAAAACTATCAAAAAATGGGTAAAAAACGAAAAACAAATGTTAAAATAACAAAAATTTTTTTTTGTTCAAATCGACTTAAAACCCACTTTAATAAATTCTTACATTAATGCGATTACTGAATAAATTAACAACATTCAACAAAACTATCAAAAAATGGGTAAAAAATGAAAAACAAATGTTAAAATAACAAAAAATTTTTTTTCTTCAAATCGACTTAAAACCCACTTTAATAAATTCTTACATTAATGCGATTACTGAATAAATTAACAACATTCAACAAAACTATCAAAAAATGGGTAAAAAACGAAAAACAAATGTTAAAATAACAAAAAAATTTTTTTCTTCAAATCGACTTAAAACCCACTTTAATAAATTCTTACGTTAATGCGATTACTGAATAAATTAACAACATTCAACAAAACTATCAAAAAATGGGTAAAAAACGAAAAACAAACGTTAAAGTAACAAAAAAAAAATTTTCTTCAAATCGACTTAAAACCCACTTTAATAAATTCTTACATTAATGCGATTACTGAATAAATTAACAACATTCAACAAAACTATCAAAAAATGGGTAAAAAACGAAAAACAAATGTTAAAATAACAAAAATTTTTTTTTGTTCAAATCGACTTAAAACCCACTTTAATAAATTCTTACATTAATGCGATTACTGAATAAATTAACAACATTCAACAAAACTATCAAAAAATGGGTAAAAAACGAAAAACAAATGTTAAAATAACAAACAATTTTTTTTCTTCAAATCGACTTAAAACCCACTTTAATAAATTCTTACATTAATGCGATTACTGAATAAATTAACAACATTCAACAAACCTATAAAAAAATGGGTAAAAAACAAAAAACAAATGTTAAAATAAGAAACAAATTTTTTTCTTCAAATCGACTTAAAACCCACTTTAATAAATTCTTACATTAATGCGATTACTGAATAAATTAACAACATTCAACAAAACTATCAAAAAATGGGTAAAAAATGAAAAACAAATGTTAAAATAACAAAAAATTTTTTTTCTTCAAATCGACTTAAAACCCACTTTAATAAATTCTTACATTAATGCGATTACTGAATAAATTAACAACATTCAACAAAACTATCAAAAAATGGGTAAAAAACGAAAAACAAATGTTAAAATAACAAAAAAATTTTTTTCTTCAAATCGACTTAAAACCCACTTTAATAAATTCTTACGTTAATGCGATTACTGAATAAATTAACAACATTCAACAAAACTATCAAAAAATGGGTAAAAAACGAAAAACAAACGTTAAAGTAACAAAAAAAAAATTTTCTTCAAATCGACTTAAAACCCACTTTAATAAATTCTTACATTAATGCGATTACTGAATAAATTAACAACATTCAACAAAACTATCAAAAAATGGGTAAAAGACGAAAAACAAATGTTAAAATAACAAAAAAAAAATTTTCTTCAAATCGACTTAAAACCCACTTTAATAAATTCTTACATTAATGCGATTACTGAATAAATTAACAACATTCAACAAAACTATCAAAAAATGGGTAAAAAACGAAAAACAAATGTTAAAATAACAAAAAATTTTTTTTCTTCAAATCGACTTAAAACCCACTTTAATAAATTCTTACATTAATGCGATTACTGAATAAATTAACAACATTCAACAAACCTATAAAAAATGGGTAAAAAACAAAAAACAAATGTTAAAATAAGAAACAAATTTTTTTCTTCAAATCGACTTAAAACCCACTTTAATAAATTCTTACATTAATGCGATTACTGAATAAATTAGCAACATTCAACAAAACTATCAAAAAATGGGTAAAAAACGAAAAACAAATGTTAAAATAACAAAAAATTTTTTTCTTCAAATCGACTTAAAACCCACTTTAATAAATTCTTACGTTAATGCGATTACTGAATAAATTAACAACATTCAACAAAACTATAAAAAAATGGGTAAAAAACGAAAAACAAACGTTAAAGTAACAAAAAAAAAATTTCTTCAAATCGACTTCAAACCCACTTTAATAAATTCTTACATTAATGCGATTACTGAATAAATTAACAACATTCAACAAAACTATCAAAAAATGGGTAAAAACCGAAAAACAAATGTTAAAATAACAAAAAAAAATTTTTCTTCAAATCGACTTAAAACCCACTTTAATAAATTCTTACGTTAATGCGATTACTGAATAAATTAACAACATTCAACAAAACTATCAAAAAATGGGTAAAAAACGAAAAACAAATGTTAAAATAACAAAAAATTTTTTTTCTTCAAATCGACTTAAAACCCACTTTAATAAATTCTTACATTAATGCGATTACTGAATAAATTAAAAACATTCAACAAAACTATCAAAAAATGGGTAAAAAACGAAAAACAAATGTTAAAATAACAAAAAATTTTTTTTCTTCAAATCGACTTAAAACCCACTTTAATAAATTCTTACATTAATGCGATTACTGAATAAATTAACAACATTCAACAAAACTATCAAAAAATGGGTAAAAAACGAAAAACAAATGTTAAAATAACAAACAAATTTTTTTCTTCAAATCGACTTAAAACCCACTTTAATAAATTCTTACATTAATGCGATTACTGAATAAATTAACAACATTCAACAAAACTATCAAAAAATGGGTAAAAAACGAAAAACAAATGTTAAAATACAAAAAATTTTTTTTCTTCAAATCGACTTAAAACCCACTTTAATAAATTCTTACATCAATGCGATTACTGAATAAATTAAAAACATTCAACAAAACTATAAAAAAATGGGTAAAAAACGAAAAACAAATGTTAAAGTAACAAAAAAAAATTTTTCTTCAAATCGACTAAAACCCACTTTAATAAATTCTTACATTAATGCGATTACTGAATAAATTAACAACATTCAACAAAACTATCAAAAAATGGGTAAAAAATGAAAAACAAGTGTTAAAATAACAAAAAAATGTTTTTCTTCAAATCGACTTAAACCCCACTTTAATAAATTCTTACGTTAATGCGATTACTGAATAAATTAACAACAATCAACAAAACTATCAAAAAATGGGTAAAAAACGAAAAACAAATGTTAAAATAACAAAAAAAAAATTTTCTTCAAATCGACTTAAAACCCACTTTAATAAATTCTTACGTTAATGCGATTACTGAATAAATTAACAACATTCAACAAAACTATCAAAAAATGGGTAAAAAACGAAAAACAAATGTTAAAATAACAAAAAAATTTTTTTCTTCAAATCGACTTAAAACCCACTTTAAAAAATTCTTACATTAATGCGATTACTAAATAAACTAACAACATTCAACAAAACTATAAAAAAATGGGTAAAAAACGAAAAACAAATGTTAAAGTAACAAAAAAAAATTTTTCTTCAAATCGACTTAAAACCCACTTTAATAAATTCTTACATTAATGCGATTACTGAATAAATTAACAACATTCAACAAAACTATAAAAAAAATGGGTAAAAAACGAAAAACAAATGTTAAAATAACAAAAAAAAAATTTTCTTCAAATCGACTTAAAACCCACTTTAATAAATTCTTACGTTAATGCGATTACTGAATAAATTAACAACATTCAACAAAACTATCAAAAAATGGGTAAAAAATGAAAAACAAATGTTAAAATAACAAAAAAAAATTTTTCTTCAAATCGACTTAAACCCCACTTTAATAAATTCTTACGTTAATGCGATTACTGAATAAATTAACAACATTCAACAAAACTAAATATAAAAAAATGGTTAAAAAACTAAAAACAAATGTTAAAGTAACAAAAAAAATTTTTTCTTCAAATCGACTTAAAACCCACTTTAATAAATTCTGACATTAATGCGATTACTGAATAAATTAACAACATTCAACAAAACTATCAAAAAATGGGTAAAAACGAAAAACAAACGTTAAAGTAACAAAAAAAAATTTTTCTTCAAATCGACTTAAAACCCACTTTAATAAATTCGTACATTAATGCGATTACTGAATAAATTAACAACATTCAACAAAACTATCAAAAAATGGGTAAAAAATGAAAAACAAATGTTAAAATTACAAAAAAATGTTTTTCTTCAAATCGACTAAACCCACTTTAATAAATTCTTACATTAATGCGACTACTGAATAAATTAACAACATTCAACAAAACTGTCAAAAAATGGGTAAAAAACGAAAACAAATGTTTAAATAAAAAAAAAAAATTTTCTTCCAATCGACTTAAAACCCACTTTAATAAATTCTTACGTTAATGCGATAACTGAATAAATTAACAACATTCAACAAAACTATCAAAAAATGGGTAAAAAACGAAAAACAAACGTTAAAGTAACAAAAAAAATTTTTTCTTCAAATCGACTTAAAACCCACTTTAATAAATTCTTACATTAATGCGATTACTGAATAAATTAACAACATTCAACAAAACTATCAAAAAATGGGTAAAAAATGAAAAACAAATGTTAAGATAACAAAAAAATTTTTTTCTTCAAATCGACTTAAAACCCACTTTAATAAATTCTTACGTTAATGCGATTACTGAATAAATTAACAACAATCAACAAAACTATCAAAAAATGGGTAAAAAACGAAAAACAAATGTTAAAGTAACAAAAAAAAATTTTTCTTCAAATCGACTTAAAACCCACTTTAATAAATTCTTACATTAATGCGATTACTGAATAAATTAACAACATTCAACAAAACTATCAAAAAATGGGTAAAAAACGAAAAACAAATGTTAAAATAACAAAAAATTTTTTTTCTTCAAATCGACTAAAACCCACTTTAATAAATTCTTATATTAATGCGATTACTGAATAAATTAACAACATTCAACAAAACTATCAAAAAATGGGTAAAAAATGAAAAACAAGTGTTAAAATAACAAAAAAATGTTTTTCTTCAAATCGACTTAAAACCCACTTTAATAAATTCTTACGTTAATGCGATTACTGAATAAATTAACAACAATCAACAAAACTATCAAAAAATGGGTAAAAAACGAAAAACAAATGTTAAAATAACAAAAAAAAATTTTTCTTCAAATCGACTTAAAACCCACTTAATAAATTCTTACGTTAATGCGATTACTGAATAAATTAACAACATTCAACAAAACTATCAAAAAATGGGTAAAAAACAAACGTTAAAGTAACAAAAAAAAATTTTTCTTCAAATCGACTTAAAACCCACTTTAATAAATTCTTACATTAATGCGATTACTGAATAAATTAACAAGATTCAACAAAACTATCAAAAAATGGGTAAAAAACGAAAAACAAACGTTAAAGTAACAAAAAAAATTTTTTCTTCAAATCGACTTAAAACCCACTTTAATAAATTCTTACGTTAATGCGATTACTGAATAAATTAACAACATTCAACAAAACTATCAAAAAATGGGTAAAAAATGAAAAACAAATGTTAAGATAACAAAAAAATTTTTTTCTTCAAATCGACTTAAAACCCACTTTAATAAATTCTTACGTTAATGCGATTACTGAATAAATTAACAACATTCAACAAAACTATCAAAAAATGCGTAAAAAACGAAAAACAAATGTTAAAATAACAAAAAAAAATTTTTCTTCAAATCGACTTAAAACCCACTTTAATAAATTCTTACATTAATGCGATTACTGAATAAATTAACAACATTCAACAAAACTATCAAAAAATGGGTAAAAAACGAAAAACAAATGTTAAAATAACAAAAAAATTTTTTTCTTCAAATCGACTAAAACCCACTTTAATAAATTCTTACATTAATGCGATTACTGAATAAATTAACAACATTCAACAAAACTATCAAAAAATGGGTAAAAAATGAAAAACAAGTGTTAAAATAACAAAAAAATGTTTTTCTTCAAATCGACTTAAAACCCACTTTAATAAATTCTTACGTTAATGCGATTACTGAATAAATTAACAACAATCAACAAAACTATCAAAAAATGGGTAAAAAACGAAAAACAAATGTTAAAATAACAAAAAAAAAATTTTTCTTCAAATCGACTTAAAACCCACTTTAATAAATTCTTACGTTAATGCGATTACTGAATAAATTAACAACATTCAACAAAACTATCAAAAAATGGGTAAAAAACGAAAAACAAATGTTAAAATAACAAAAAAATTTTTTTCTTCAAATCGACTTAAAACCCACTTTAAAAAATTCTTACATTAATGCGATTACTAAATAAACTAACAACATTCAACAAAACTATAAAAAAATGGGTAAAAAACGAAAAACAAATGTTAAAGTAACAAAAAAAAATTTTTCTTCAAATCGACTTAAAACCCACTTTAATAAATTCTTACATTAATGCGATTACTGAATAAATTAACAACATTCAACAAAACTATAAAAAAAATGGGTAAAAAACGAAAAACAAATGTTAAAATAACAAACAAATTTTTTTCTTCAAATCGACTTAAAACCCACTTTAATAAATTCGTACATTAATGCGATTACTGAATAAATTAACAACATTCAACAGAACTATCAAAAAATGGGTAAAAAATGAAAAACAAATGTTAAAATAACAAAAAAAAATTTTTCTTCAAATCGACTTAAAACCCACTTTAATAAATTCTTACGTTAATGCGATTACTGAATAAATTAACAACATTCAACAAAACTAAATATAAAAAAATGGTTAAAAAACTAAAAACAAATGTTAAAGTAACAAAAAAAATTTTTTCTTCAAATCGACTTAAAACCCACTTTAATAAATTCTGACATTAATGCGATTACTGAATAAATTAACAACATTCAACAAAACTATCAAAAAATGGGTAAAAACGAAAAACAAACGTTAAAGTAACAAAAAAAAATTTTTCTTCAAATCGACTTAAAACCCACTTTAATAAATTCGTACATTAATGCGATTACTGAATAAATTAACAACATTCAACAAAACTATCAAAAAATGGGTAAAAAATGAAAAACAAATGTTAAAATTACAAAAAAATGTTTTTCTTCAAATCGACTAAACCCACTTTAATAAATTCTTACATTAATGCGACTACTGAATAAATTAACAACATTCAACAAAACTGTCAAAAAATGGGTAAAAAACGAAAACAAATGTTAAAATAAAAAAAAAAAAATTTTCTTCCAATCGACTTAAAACCCACTTTAATAAATTCTTACGTTAATGCGATAACTGAATAAATTAACAACATTCAACAAAACTATCAAAAAATGGGTAAAAAACGAAAAACAAACGTTAAATATATATAGTTGGCGCAACAGGTCTGTAGAGACCCAAGGCCTAGCTTCTCACAACCATTCGTTTTGTGTGAGTTTCATTTTTTTTTGGAACGAATGGAAGGGATCTACAATTTTATGCCGATTCCAAACGGCTAATTGAGAAGCTCTTAAGACAGTTATACTCTCGGATGTTTGTCAGACGTTCGCGAGAGGCGGCGCAGTGGAAAAAACCCTAAGTTGGAATTTTGGGTTTTTGCGGGATTCGAACCTGAGTCCCTCGCTTAGTAGTCCAACACACTAACCACTAAGCCACTGCGCCTGCAACTAAACTAAAAACTAGGTGGTGAGGTTTTCTCCGCAAGGAAACCAGGGGCTGTCCCGAAAAGGGCTGCTCAAGACCGTTATACGTGGTGAAGAACCACATCCTGCACGAGGTGCCACTGCTTTCGACTAAATATAACGGATCTAGAGGGGAATAACTCTATAAAACCCGTAATCCCGGGTTAACTACCGCGCCCATGGGATGTATGGCACAACGTTATGTGTCTTTTAGCGGCGAACTCTAGATACCTGGGGACCTCTAGTTTCAATCCAATTCCCCTTTTCTGTATACAGGGGGTGAGTACAGAACGACATCTCCTTCCCCCTTACTCGTGGGTCCAAAATTGACAAATCAAAACAAACAAACAAACAAAACAAAGGGACTGGTGTAAATGAATCGGGCACCAAGAACTTCGGCAACACCGATTCTCAGACGAACATGACGGAGGAGGAAGAGAATATCTTACTCCAAGAACCGTCAACTAGTAGGGCAGCTTCGGTTGAGGGAAGCGTTAGAACGGTTGACTTCGGACTTGAGAATCTTTTTCTCGAAGATGATGACAACCGCTCAATCGCCAGCTCATCCAAATTCTCCATATCATCTACAGCTTCAATCAGGAAAAAGGTGCTGAACTGTAAGATGACAATTAAGAAACTGAAGAAGAAGCACCAACTAGAGGACAAGGACAAACAACGACTTCAAAACGCCCTTGATTTTCTAGAAAGGCAGTCCAGGGATATTGGCGAGCGTGGTGCTTGCAATCCACCTGAGGCTGACCCTACGAAAATCTCGAGCGAGGGAGCTCTTATGCAGCCGCCTATGCCTGTGATATGCCTAAGCCTATCGGGGCATGCGGCGGTTGCATCCGATCTCTCTAAAGAAGTCGACAAAGAGGACGTAGTTTCACCGGGAGAGGCGGACTCGACTCTGAACAGCGCAGTGACTGTTGTTGACAAGTCAAAGCCAAAGGACAATGAAAGTTTGGTAATAACCGAAGCCTCATCAGTCCCTGCGGCGAACATGACGCAAGACAACAAGCTGTTCAGTACAGTACAACAGGCGGATCCGCTCAAAAGGAGGAAAAACGCGCGCCGGACGCTAAATAGGCTTAAAAGCCGCGACCCCGGTTCCTTCACGGAAAGGGAAGCAGCGCAGGTAGCTAGGGCCCGGGAGACTATCAAGTCGACCGAGGAGGCATGGCGCAGCAGCCTTAAAGAGAGGAGGCAGAACCCGATTGAAAAAGGGATGCTGTCTGGACCAAGGGAGGAATGTCTATTGCCTTCCGCCTTGGAAAGGTCAAAACCCGGAAAATCAGGTGCCGGCCCGGCTAAAGACTCGTCCAAGGCCGAGCAGACACCTGGTTGCTCAAAAAAGGTTCTGCCGGTTAGGAAAGTAGGTAGGACTTCTGGAGGAGCCGACATGAGATTGGCCGTAGCGGGGGCGAAATGCCGATTGCCTTTCACCTCGACTGCGACTAATCCAAGGTGTCAAGGGGCTGTCTCGGGCAAGGATACGTCCAAACCTGGGAACGCTCCGGCAGTCTCCAAAAGAAGTCGCAACGATGACACGATCTCCCCGGTAGTAGGCAGGCAGGCAAAAAGGCTGAAATTCGCCGAAAAGGTGAAGGAAAGTCTGCGCGTCGCAATTGTCGACTACGGCAACCCAGAACGGAAACTCTCATCCAACCAATGGGAGTTGATTGAACAACGAATCCTTGATGGTGTCAACGACGCTATCGTGAGGGCAGAAGGCAAGCCTCCGCTATTTGGCCAGCTATCCACCTTCAAAGGATTCAAGACCATGGAATGCGACAACCAAGAGACTTTGGATTGGTTAAAGGGTTTCATCACCAACATGAACGCAACTTGGTCTAATGCTGACCTGCGCGTTGTTGATAGGAAGGAAATCCTGAATATGACCAGACCAAAGGGTCTTATCCGCTTAAGAGGTCCTTATCTACCCGTTGAAAGGATAGAACGGAACCTGCAATTCCTTAACCCGGAATTACAAAGCAGGGAATGGAAAGTCCTGGAAACGGGTGAATATACCCAGAACGGCATGGACGTGACAGTGCTGCTAAGTCACAAATCGCTGCCGCTACTCCGGAAACAAGAGTTTAAGGTCCGCGTAGGCATAACGCGATGCAAACTCCGGCTGTTAGCGGCGAAAGGCAAGGGAGAGCAACCGACCACTCGTGATGAAGATAATACAAATAAATCTTCATCACAGTAAGGCGGCCAGCGCCAATCTCGTTCTCCTTATGGAAACGAAACATGTAGACGTCGCCCTGATTCAAGAACCCTGGATTCACCGGGGTAAGATAAGTGGCCTGAATTCCAAAGATCTGACTACTTACCACAATACACCAGTAAATGGTAAGTCTCGAACATGTATTGTCGCTAGGAAACAGCTTAAACTTTTTCTTTTACCTAGTCTCAGTGATTCGGACCAAACGGCTGTCAAATGGGACAGGGCAGGAAAAGGCGCGCTGGTACTGGCGACAATTTACATGCCATACGAGTCGGACAACCCACCCTCAGAGCTATCCTGTTCACTAGCCAGAACAGTAGAAAAGGAAAGATGGGACCTGATTGCTGGCTGTGATGCCAACTCCCATCATACGCTCTGGGGCAGTACGGACATCAATGTACGAGGTGAGTCCCTCTTAGAATTTATAATCAAAAATAATCTCCTGGTAGCAAATATTGGCAATGAGCCAACCTTCGTTACTAGGAATAGACGTGAGGTATTAGATATAACTCTGTACAGTAACTCACAAACTCTAAATGTGAGGGAATGGAAGGTCTCCTCTGAGCCATCCTTCTCAGATCACAGGATTATAGAATTCTTAATAGATGAACAGGCAGCAGTTAGAAATAAATTCAGAAACCCAAGACTCACCAACTGGGACACCTTTGCCTCAGAAATCGTGAGGAATGGCCAAAATCTGATAGATCAGGAAATAGGGACACCAGAAGAAATCGATGCATTTACAGAGAATTTAAACAAAATTCTAGGTAAGGCATATGATAAAGCCTGTCCTCTACGGACAAATAAGAAAAGGAATTCTCCATCTTGGTGGTCTAAGGACCTCCTAGAAATCAGAAGGAGAGCCAGATCTCTGTTCAATCTGGCCAAGCGTACCAACTCCCAGTCAGACTGGGATCTATACAAAGCCGGACAACGGAAGTTCAAAACCGCTGTCACTAGTGCTAAACGTACGGCCTGGCATACTTTTTGCAACGAAATAGAAGACACTAGGGAATCAGCCAGACTTAGGAAAATCCTTTCGAAAGAACCTACGGTTCCGGGCTATCTGAAAGACAATACTGGTAACTGGACGAAGTCCTCTGAAGAGACTCTTAGTCTGCTTCTATCTACACACTTCCCGGGTTGTATTCCCAATATAAGGGTCCAGTCTACACCGAACACCGCAACTACTATTGCATCAATACCAGAGGGTATAATAACTGAGGAAAGAATCAACTGGTCGATTGAGACTTTCTCTCCATTCAAGTCACCTGGGCTTGACGGGATTTTTCCAATCATGCTCCAGAAGGCCAGGCCAATTATTATACCAGTCCTGATGAGACTCTTCACACGCTGCCTAGAATGCGGCCACATTCCTAGGTCATGGCGAGAAGTAAAGGTCGTCTTCATTCCGAAGGCAGGCAAATCCAGCCATACGACTGCTAAGGACTTCAGGCCTATAAGTCTAACATCTTTTGTCCTGAAATCTTTCGAAAAACTACTGAACGTTTTCATTCGCAGTCGACTTGATGACAGTGTGATCTCGATGGCGCAGCATGCCTATATTAAAGGCAAAGGGGTTGAGACCGCGCTGCATGAAGTCACCGGAACCATTGAGAAGTCCCTAAAGGACAAGGAATATACACTAGCCGCGTTCCTAGACATTGAAGGCGCATTCAACAATGTTAAGACGTGCGCAGTGAAGAGAGCATTACTCAACTCCAACGTTGACCAATCGCTAACCAACGTGATTGAAAGCCTGCTCATTGAAAGGATCATTAACGCAGGACTAGGTGACACTGATCTCAGAGCGACAGCCTCGAGAGGTACACCACAAGGAGGAGTAATATCCCCCTTACTCTGGGTTCTTGTTATAAACGAAGTACTAACAAAACTCGAAAATAAAGGGGTCAAAGTAACTGCTTATGCAGACGACGTAGTAATACTTGCTACAGGTAAATTCCTACCTACCATTAGCGAACTACTACAAAACGCATTACGAACACTTAAGGTGTGGGCAGACCAATGCGGTCTTGGAGTCAATCCACAGAAAACTGAACTGGTATTGTTCAGTAACAGAAGAGTGATTCCAAACTTCGATCCTCCTACTATTGAGGGTATACCCCTTAGGGTAGCCGAGAGCGCCAAATATCTGGGAATAATCTTAGATAGGAAGCTCAATTGGAAATTAAACGTCAATGAACGAGTTAAAAAAGCTGCAAATGCTTTTTATGCATGCAACCGCATCTTCGGAAAAAGGTGGGGACCAAACCCCAAAATAATTCTATGGATGTATAAGGCTATTGTGCGTCCAATACTCACATACGGATGCTTAGTCTGGTGGCAAGCCACGAACAAAGCGTCGAATCTAAGACTACTGACCAAAATACAAAGACTAGCTTGTATAGGTACAACCAGCGCAATAAGGACAACACCTACTGCTGGCATGGAGGCAATCCTCGACCTGCTACCTCTAGACCTATACATGCAAGAATCTGCAGCCAAAAGCGCCCTCAGGATCAGTCAAACAAAGAGCTGGAGACCCTACAAACCGGGACATGCACAGATTCTGAATAAATACGTGGGAGATGCTGTCACATCTGACTACCTGTCTCCCCACCTTGACTTCGACATACCATTCTCTTGCTATTTTCCCAGCAGGGAGGAATGGAGCACAGATGAACCCACAAAAGTGACATCGATATCCATCTACACAGACGGATCTAAGATGGACTGTGGAACAGGTGCTGGAATTTTCTCTGAAGAGTTAAACATACACCACTCAATAAGACTACCCGATCACAGTAGTGTCTTTCAGGCGGAGGTTCTGGCAATCGCCGAAGCTGCCCATATGGTGTCAATTTTAGCAATACCAAACAATGATATTACCATATTTATTGACAGCCAGGCAGCTATAAAAGCAGTAGCTGCTATTGAAATAAAATCGAAGCTGGTTCGCCGCTGCCGCGAAGAGCTCAAGGTTCTCTGCTCGCAGCACATCACGCGTCTCTGCTGGGTCCCTGGACACAGGGACAAAACCGGCAATGAGATGGCTGACGAACTAGCAAGAAATGGTTCTGCTATGGATCAAAACCGGGCGATTGATTCAATCAAACCACCACTCTGCAATCTTAGAGCGAGAGTGGAAAACAAAACCCGGATGAAAGCCAACAACAGGTGGAAAGAATTAACTACCTGCGAAATATCACGGAAGCTATGGCCGGAATATAATCCAAGTCGGACTATCAAGCTTATGCGGTTTGATAGAACGTCTATGTATAAACTGGTAGGGGCCCTAACGGGTCACAACTTCCTAAGATACCACACACTGAAAATGAAACTCAAGAATGACGATATATGTAGGGGTTGCGGAGACGAGGAGGTACATGAGGACACACCTCACTTCCTCTGTCAATGCCCTAGTCTCTGTCACTTGAGGAATAGAACACTTGGAAGATATTACTTCCATGACATACAGGAACTCTCAGATGTATCTTTATCCAATCTTTACAGGTTCATAAATACATCAGGATGGCTGGACAAGGTCGAGTAACCGAGAGGGAACAACGCTAACGCCAACAACATCGGCTAACCCCAATTAAGGGCATCACAATGGGTCCACATGGACCTAAGTGGGGTGCGACAGGACTCGCTTTTGCCGTACCCACCCATTAACCTAACCTAACCTAAACTAAAAACTAAAAAAACTAAAAACAAACGTTAAAGTAACAAAAAAAATTTTTTCTTCAAATCGACTTAAAACCCACTTTAATAAATTCTTACATTAATGCGATTACTGAATAAATTAACAACATTCAACAAAACTATCAAAAAATGGGTAAAAAATGAAAAACAAATGTTAAGATAACAAAAAAATTTTTTTCTTCAAATCGACTTAAAACCCACTTTAATAAATTCTTACGTTAATGCGATTACTGAATAAATTAACAACAATCAACAAAACTATCAAAAAATGGGTAAAAAACGAAAAACAAATGTTAAAGTAACAAAAAAAAATTTTTCTTCAAATCGACTTAAAACCCACTTTAATAAATTCTTACATTAATGCGATTACTGAATAAATTAACAACATTCAACAAAACTATCAAAAAATGGGTAAAAAACGAAAAACAAATGTTAAAATAACAAAAAATTTTTTTTCTTCAAATCGACTAAAACCCACTTTAATAAATTCTTATATTAATGCGATTACTGAATAAATTAACAACATTCAACAAAACTATCAAAAAATGGGTAAAAAATGAAAAACAAGTGTTAAAATAACAAAAAAATGTTTTTCTTCAAATCGACTTAAAACCCACTTTAATAAATTCTTACGTTAATGCGATTACTGAATAAATTAACAACAATCAACAAAACTATCAAAAAATGGGTAAAAAACGAAAAACAAATGTTAAAATAACAAAAAAAAATTTTTCTTCAAATCGACTTAAAACCCACTTTAATAAATTCTTACGTTAATGCGATTACTGAATAAATTAACAACATTCAACAAAACTATCAAAAAATGGGTAAAAAACAAACGTTAAAGTAACAAAAAAAAATTTTTCTTCAAATCGACTTAAAACCCACTTTAATAAATTCTTACATTAATGCGATTACTGAATAAATTAACAAGATTCAACAAAACTATCAAAAAATGGGTAAAAAACGAAAAACAAACGTTAAAGTAACAAAAAAAATTTTTTCTTCAAATCGACTTAAAACCCACTTTAATAAATTCTTACGTTAATGCGATTACTGAATAAATTAACAACATTCAACAAAACTATCAAAAAATGGGTAAAAAATGAAAAACAAATGTTAAGATAACAAAAAAATTTTTTTCTTCAAATCGACTTAAAACCCACTTTAATAAATTCTTACGTTAATGCGATTACTGAATAAATTAACAACATTCAACAAAACTATCAAAAAATGCGTAAAAAACGAAAAACAAATGTTAAAATAACAAAAAAAAATTTTTCTTCAAATCGACTTAAAACCCACTTTAATAAATTCTTACATTAATGCGATTACTGAATAAATTAACAACATTCAACAAAACTATCAAAAAATGGGTAAAAAACGAAAAACAAATGTTAAAATAACAAAAAATTTTTTTTCTTCAAATCGACTAAAACCCACTTTAATAAATTCTTATATTAATGCGATTACTGAATAAATTAACAACATTCAACAAAACTATCAAAAAATGGGTAAAAAATGAAAAACAAGTGTTAAAATAACAAAAAAATGTTTTTCTTCAAATCGACTTAAAACCCACTTTAATAAATTCTTACGTTAATGCGATTACTGAATAAATTAACAACAATCAACAAAACTATCAAAAAATGGGTAAAAAACGAAAAACAAATGTTAAAATAACAAAAAAAAATTTTTCTTCAAAGCGACTTAAAACCCACTTTAATAAATTCTTACGTTAATGCGATTACTGAATAAATTAACAACATTCAACAAAACTATCAAAAAATGGGTAAAAAACAAACGTTAAAGTAACAAAAAAAAATTTTTCTTCAAATCGACTTAAAACCCACTTTAATAAATTCTTACATTAATGCGATTACTGAATAAATTAACAAGATTCAACAAAACTATCAAAAAATGGGTAAAAAACGAAAAACAAACGTTAAAGTAACAACAAAAATTGTTTCTTCAAATCGACTTAAAACCCACTTTAATAAATTCTTACGTTAATGCGATTACTGAATAAATTAACAACATTCAACAAAACTATCAAAAAATGAGTAAAAAACGAAAAACAAATGTTAAAATAACAAACAATTTTTTTTGTTCAAATCGACTTAAGACCCACTTTAATAAATTCTTACATTAATACGATTACTGAATAAATTAACAACATTCAACAAAACTATCAAAAAATGGGTAAAAAACGAAAAACTAATGTTAAAATAACAAAAAAAAAAGTTTCTTCAAATCAACTTAAAACCCACTTTAATAAATTCTTACATTAATGCGATTACTGAATAAATTAACAACATTCAACAAAACTATCAAAAAATGGGTAAAAAACGAAAAACAAATGTTAAAATAACAAAAAAATTTTTTTCTTCAAATCGACTTAAAACCCACTTTAATAAATCCTTACGTTAATGCGATTTCTGAATAAATTAACAACATTCAACAAAACTATCAAAAAATGGGTAAAAAACGAAAAACAAACGTTAAAGTAACAAAAAAAAAATTTCTTCAAAGCGACTTAAAACCCACTTTAATAAATTCTTACGTTAATGCGATTACTGAATAAATTAACAACATTCAACAAAACTATCAAAAAATGGGTAAAAAACAAACGTTAAAGTAACAAAAAAAAATTTTTCTTCAAATCGACTTAAAACCCACTTTAATAAATTCTTACATTAATGCGATTACTGAATAAATTAACAAGATTCAACAAAACTATCAAAAAATGGGTAAAAAACGAAAAACAAACGTTAAAGTAACAAAAAAAATTGTTTCTTCAAATCGACTTAAAACCCACTTTAATAAATTCTTACGTTAATGCGATTACTGAATAAATTAACAACATTCAACAAAACTATCAAAAAATGAGTAAAAAACGAAAAACAAATGTTAAAATAACAAACAATTTTTTTTGTTCAAATCGACTTAAGACCCACTTTAATAAATTCTTACATTAATACGATTACTGAATAAATTAACAACATTCAACAAAACTATCAAAAAATGGGTAAAAAACGAAAAACTAATGTTAAAATAACAAAAAAAAAAGTTTCTTCAAATCAACTTAAAACCCACTTTAATAAATTCTTACATTAATGCGATTACTGAATAAATTAACAACATTCAACAAAACTATCAAAAAATGGGTAAAAAACGAAAAACAAATGTTAAAATAACAAAAAAATTTTTTTCTTCAAATCGACTTAAAACCCACTTTAATAAATCCTTACGTTAATGCGATTTCTGAATAAATTAACAACATTCAACAAAACTATCAAAAAATGGGTAAAAAACGAAAAACAAACGTTAAAGTAACAAAAAAAAAATTTCTTCAAATCGACTTCAAACCCACTTTAATAAATTCTTACATTAATGCGATTACTGAATAAATTAACAACATTCAACAAAACTATCAAAAAATGGGTAAAAAACGAAAAACAAATGTTAAAATAACAAAAAAATTTTTTTCTTCAAATCGACTTAAAACCCACTTTAATAAATTCTTACGTTAATGCGATTACTGAATAAATTAACAACAATCAACAAAACTATCAAAAAATGGGTAAAAAACGAAAAACAAATGTTAAAATAACAAAAAAAATTTTTTCTTCAAATCGACTTAAAACCCACTTTAATAAATTCTTACGTTAATGCGATTACTGAATAAATTAACAACATTCAACAAAACTATCAAAAAATGGGTAAAAAACGAAAAACAAACGTTAAAGTAACAAAAAAAAATTTTTCTTCAAATCGACTTAAAACCCACTTTAATAAATTCTTACATTAATGCGATTACTGAATAAATTAACAACATTCAACAAAACTATCAAAAAATGGGTAAAAAACGAAAAACAAATGTTAAAATAACAAAAAAATTTTTTTCTTCAAATCGACTTAAAACCCACTTTAATAAATTCTTACATTAATGCGATTACTGAATAAATTAACAACATTCAACAAAACTATCAAAAAATGGGTAAAAAACGAAAAACAAATGTTAAAGTAACAAAACAAAATTTTTCTTCAAATCGACTTAAAACCCACTTTAATAAATTCTGACACTAATGCGATTACTGAATAAATTAACAACATTCAACAAAACTATCAAAAAATGGGTAAAAAACGAAAAACAAACGTTAAAGTAACAAAAAAAATGTTTTCTTCAAATCGACTTAAAACCCACTTTAATAAATTCTTACGTTAATGCGATTACTGAATAAATTAACAACATTCAACAAAACTATCAAAAAATGGGTAAAAAACGAAAAACAAACGTTAAAGTAACAAAAAAAAATTTTTCTTCAAATCGACTTAAAACCCACTTTAATAAATTCTTACATTAATGCGATTACTGAATAAATTAACAACATTCAACAAAACTATCAAAAAATGGGTAAAAAATGAAAAACACATGTTAAAGTAACAAAAAACATTTTTCTTCAAATCGACTTTAAACCCACTTTAATAAATTCTGACATTAATGCGATTACTGAATAAATTAACAACATTCAACAAAACTATCAAAAAATGGGTAAAAAACGAAAAACAAACGTGAAAGTAACAAAAAAAAATGTTTCTTCAAATCGACTTAAAACCCACTTTAATAAATTCTTACATTAATGCGATTACTGAATAAATTAACAACATTCAACAAAACTATCAAAAAATGGGTAAAAAATGAAAAACAAATGTTAAGATAACAAAAAAATTTTTTTCTTCAAATCGACTTAAAACCCACTTTAATAAATTCTTACGTTAATGCGATTACTGAATAAATTAACAACAATCAACAAAACTATCAAAAAATGGGTAAAAAACGAAAAACAAATGTTAAAGTAACAAAAAAAAATTTTTCTCCAAATCGACTTAAAACCCACTTTAATAAATTCTTACGTTAATGCGATTACTGAATAAATTAACAACATTCAACAAAACTATCAAAAAATGGGTAAAAAACGAAAAACCAATGTTAAAATAACAAAAAAAAATTTTTCTTCAAATCGACTTAAAACCCACTTTAATAAATTCTTACATTAATGCGATTACTGAATAAATTAACAACATTCAACAAAACTATCAAAAAATGGGTAAAAAACGAAAAACAAATGTTAAAATAACAAAAAATTTTTTTTCTTCAAATCGACTAAAACCCACTTTAATAAATTCTTACATTAATGCGATTACTGAATAAATTAACAACATTCAACAAAACTATCAAAAAATGGGTAAAAAATGAAAAACAAGTGTTAAAATAACAAAAAAATGTTTTTCTTCAAATCGACTTAAAACCCACTTTAATAAATTCTTACGTTAATGCGATTACTGAATAAATTAACAACAATCAACAAAACTATCAAAAAATGGGTAAAAAACGAAAAACAAATGTTAAAATAACAAAAAAAAATTTTTCTTCAAATCGACTTAAAACCCACTTTAATAAATTCTTACGTTAATGCGATTACTGAATAAATTAACAACATTCAACAAAACTATCAAAAAATGGGTAAAAAACGAAAAACAAACGTTAAAGTAACAAAAAAAAAATTTCTTCAAATCGACTTCAAACCCACTTTAATAAATTCTTACATTAATGCGATTACTGAATAAATTAACAACATTCAACAAAACTAAATATAAAAAAATGGTTAAAAAACTAAAAACAAATGTTAAAGTAACAAAAAAAATTTTTTCTTCAAATCGACTTAAAACCCACTTTAATAAATTCTTACATTAATGCGATTACTGAATAAATTAACAACATTCAACAAAACTATCAAAAAATGGGTAAAAAACGAAAAACAAATGTTAAAATAACAAAAAAATTTTTTTCTTCAAATCGACTTAAAACCCACTTTAATAAATTCTTACATTAATGCGATTACTGAATAAATTAACAACATTCAACAAAACTATCAAAAAATGGGTAAAAAACGAAAAACAAATGTTAAAATAACAAAAAAAAATTTTTCTTCAAATCGACTTAAAACCTACTTTAATAAATTCTTACATTAATGCGATTACTGAATAAATTAACAACATTCAACAAAACTATCAAAAAATGGGTAAAAAACGAAAAACAAATGTTAAAATAACAAACAAATTTTTTTCTTCAAATCGACTTAAAACCCACTTTAATAAATTCTTACATTAATGCGATTACTGAATAAATTAACAACATTCAACAAAACTATCAAAAAATGGGTAAAAAATGAAAAACAAATGTTAAGATAACAAAAAATTTTTTTTCTTCAAATCGACTTAAAACCCACTTTAATAAATTCTTACGTTAATGCGATTACTGAATAAATTAACAACAATCAACAAAACTATCAAAAAATGGGTAAAAAACGAAAAACAAATGTTAAAATAACAAAAAAAAATTTTTCTTCAAATCGACTTAAAACCCACTTTAATAAATTCTTACGTTAATGCGATTACTGAATAAATTAACAACATTCAACAAAACTATCAAAAAATGGGTAAAAAAAGAAAAACAAACGTTAAAGTAACAAAAAAAAATTTTTCTTCAAATCGACTTAAAACCCACTTTAATAAATTCTTACATTAATGCGATTACTGAATAAATTAACAACATTCAACAAAACTATCAAAAAATGGGTAAAAAACGAAAAACAAATGTTAAAGTAACAAAAAAAAATGTTTCTTCAAATCGACTTAAAACCCACTTTAATAAATTCTTACGTTAATGCGATTACTGAATAAATTAACAACATTCAACAAAACTATCAAAAAATGGGTAAAAAACGAAAAACAAATGTTAAAATAACAAAAAAAATTTTTTCTTCAAATCGACTTAAAACCCACTTTAATAAATTCTTACATTAATGCGATTACTGAATAAATTAACAACATTCAACAAAACTATCAAAAAATGGGTAAAAAACGAAAAACAAATGTTAAAATAACAAAAAAATTTTTTTCTTCAAATCGACTTAAAACCCACTTTAATAAATTCTTACATTAATGCGATTACTGAATAAATTAACAACATTCAACAAAACTATCAAAAAATGGGTAAAAAACGAAAAACAAATGTTAAAATAACAAAAAAAAATTTTTCTTCAAATCGACTTAAAACCTACTTTAATAAATTCTTACATTAATGCGATTACTGAATAAATTAACAACATTCAACAAAACTATCAAAAAATGGGTAAAAAACGAAAAACAAATGTTAAAATAACAAACAAATTTTTTTCTTCAAATCGACTTAAAACCCACTTTAATAAATTCTTACATTAATGCGATTACTGAATAAATTAACAACATTCAACAACACTATCAAAAAATGGGTAAAAAACGAAAAACAAATGTTAAAATAACAAAAAAATTTTTTTCTTCAAATCGACTTAAAACCCACTTTAATAAATTCTTACGTTAATGCGATTACTGAATATATTAACAACATTCAACAAAACTATAAAAAAATGGGTAAAAAACGAAAAACAAACGTTAAAGTAACAAAAAAAAAAATTTCTTCAAATCGACTTCAAACCCACTTTAATAAATTCTTACATTAATGCGATTACTGAATAAATTAACAACATTCAACAAAACTATAAAAAAATGGGTAAAAAACGAAAAACAAATGTTAAAGTAACAAAAAAAAAATTTTCTTCAAATCGACTTAAAACCTACTTTAATAAATTCTTACATTAATGCGATTACTGAATAAATTAACAACATTCAACAAAACTATCAAAAAATGGGTAAAAAACGAAAAACAAACGTTAAAGTAACAAAAAAAATTTTTTCTTCAAATCGACTTAAAACCCACTTTATTAAATTCTTACGTTAATGCGATTACTGAATAAATTAACAACATTCAACAAAACTATCAAAAAATGGGTAAAAAACGAAAAACAAATGTTAAAATAACAAAAATTTTTTTTTGTTCAAATCGACTTAAAACCCACTTTAATAAATTCTTACATTAATACGATTACTGAATAAATTAACAACATTCAACAAAACTATCAAAAAATGGGTAAAAAACGAAAAACAAACGTTAAAGTAACAAAAAAAAATTTTTCTTCAAATCGACTTAAAACCCACTTTAATAAATTCTTACGTTAATGCGATTACTGAATAAATTAACAACATTCAACAAAACTATCAAAAAATGGGTAAAAAACGAAAAACAAATGTTAAAATAACAAAAAATTTTTTTTCTTCAAATCGACTTAAAACCCACTTTAATAAATTCTTACGTTAATGCGATTACTGAATAAATTAACAACATTCAACAAAACTATAAAAAAATGGGTAAAAAACGAAATACAAACGTTAAAGTAACAAAAAAAAAAAAAATCCTTCAAATCGACTTCAAACCCACTTTAATAAATTCTTACATTAATGCGATTACTGAATAAATTAACAACATTCAACAAAACTATCAAAAAATGGGTAAAAACCGAAAAACAAATGTTAAAATAACAAAAAAAAAGTTTTCTTCAAATCGACTTAAAACCCACTTTAATAAATTCTTACGTTAATGCGATTACTGAATAAATTAACAACATTCAACAAAACTATCAAAAAATGGGTAAAAAACGAAAAACAAATGTTAAAATAACAAAAAAAAAATTTTCTTCAAATCGACTTAAAACCCACTTTAATAAATTCTTACATTAATGCGATTACTGAATAAATTAAAAACATTCAACAAAACTATCAAAAAATGGGTAAAAAACGAAAAACAAATGTTAAAATAACAAAAAATTTTTTTTCTTCAAATCGACTTAAAACCCACTTTAATAAATTCTTACATTAATGCGATTACTGAATAAATTAACAACATTCAACAAAACTATCAAAAAATGGGTAAAAAACGAAAAACAAATGTTAAAATAACAAACAAATTTTTTTCTTCAAATCGACTTAAAACCCACTTTAATAAATTCTTACATTAATGCGATTACTGAATAAATTAACAACATTCAACAAAACTATCAAAAAATGGGTAAAAAACGAAAAACAAATGTTAAAATAACAAAAAATTTGTTTTCTTCAAATCGACTTAAAACCCACTTTAATAAATTCTTACGTTAATGCGATTACTGAATATATTAACAACATTCAACAAAACTATAAAAAAATGGGTAAAAAACGAAAAACAAACGTTAAAGTAACAAAAAAAAAATTTCTTCAAATCGACTTCAAACCCACTTTAATAAATTCTTACATTAATGCGATTACTGAATAAATTAACAACATTCAACAAAACTATAAAAGAATGGGTAAAAAACGAAAAACAAACGTTAAAGTAACAAAAAAAAAAATTTCTTCAAATCGACTTCAAACCCACTTTAATAAATTCTTACATTAATGCGATTACTGAATAAATTAACAACATTCAACAAACCTATAAAAAAATGGGTAAAAAACAAAAAACAAATGTTAAAATAAGAAACAAATTTTTTTCTTCAAATCGACTTAAAACCCACTTTAATAAATTCTTACATTAATGCGATTACTGAATAAATTAACAACATTCAACAAAACTATCAAAAAATGGGTAAAAAACGAAAAACAAATGTTAAAATAACAAAAAATTTTTTTTCTTCAAATCGACTTAAAACCCACTTTAATAAATTCTTACGTTAATGCGATTACTGAATAAATTAACAACATTCAACAAAACTATCAAAAAATGGGTAAAAAACGAAAAACAAACGTTAAAGTAACAAAAAAAAAATTTTCTTCAAATCGACTTAAAACCCACTTTAATAAATTCTTACATTAATGCGATTACTGAATAAATTAACAACATTCAACAAAACTATCAAAAAATGGGTAAAAAACGAAAAACAAATGTTAAAATAACAAAAATTTTTTTTTGTTCAAATCGACTTAAAACCCACTTTAATAAATTCTTACATTAATGCGATTACTGAATAAATTAACAACATTCAACAAAACTATCAAAAAATGGGTAAAAAACGAAAAACAAATGTTAAAATAACAAAAAATTTTTTTTCTTCAAATCGACTTAAAACCCACTTTAATAAATTCTTACATTAATGCGATTACTGAATAAATTAACAACATTCAACAAAACTATCAAAAAATGGGTAAAAAACGAAAAACAAATGTTAAAATAACAAAAAATTTTTTTTCTTCAAATCGACTTAAAACCCACTTTAATAAATTCTTACGTTAATGCGATTACTGAATAAATTAACAACATTCAACAAAACTATCAAAAAATGGGTAAAAAACGAAAAACAAACGTTAAAGTAACAAAAAAAAAATTTTCTTCAAATCGACTTAAAACCCACTTTAATAAATTCTTACATTAATGCGATTACTGAATAAATTAACAACATTCAACAAAACTATCAAAAAATGGGTAAAAAACGAAAAACAAATGTTAAAATAACAAAAATTTTTTTTTGTTCAAATCGACTTAAAACCCACTTTAATAAATTCTTACATTAATGCGATTACTGAATAAATTAACAACATTCAACAAAACTATCAAAAAATGGGTAAAAAACGAAAAACAAATGTTAAAATAACAAAAAATTTTTTTTCTTCAAATCGACTTAAAACCCACTTTAATAAATTCTTACATTAATGCGATTACTGAATAAATTAACAACATTCAACAAACCTATAAAAAAATGGGTAAAAAACAAAAAACAAATGTTAAAATAAGAAACAAATTTTTTTCTTCAAATCGACTTAAAACCCACTTTAATAAATTCTTACATTAATGCGATTACTGAATAAATTAACAACATTCAACAAAACTATCAAAAAATGGGTAAAAAACGAAAAACAAATGTTAAAATAACAAAAATTTTTTTTTGTTCAAATCGACTTAAAACCCACTTTAATAAATTCTTACATTAATGCGATTACTGAATAAATTAACAACATTCAACAAAACTATCAAAAAATGGGTAAAAAATGAAAAACAAATGTTAAAATAACAAAAAAATTTTTTTCTTCAAATCGACTTAAAACCCACTTTAATAAATTCTTACATTAATGCGATTACTGAATAAATTAACAACATTCAACAAAACTATCAAAAAATGGGTAAAAAACGAAAAACAAATGTTAAAATAACAAAAAAAATTTTTTCTTCAAATCGACTTAAAACCCACTTTAATAAATTCTTACGTTAATGCGATTACTGAATAAATTAACAACATTCAACAAAACTATCAAAAAATGGGTAAAAAACGAAAAACAAACGTTAAAGTAACAAAAAAAAAATTTTCTTCAAATCGACTTAAAACCCACTTTAATAAATTCTTACATTAATGCGATTACTGAATAAATTAACAACATTCAACAAAACTATCAAAAAATGGGTAAAAGACGAAAAACAAATGTTAAAATAACAAAAATTTTTTTTTGTTCAAATCGACTTAAAACCCACTTTAATAAATTCTTACATTAATGCGATTACTGAATAAATTAACAACATTCAACAAAACTATCAAAAAATGGGTAAAAAACGAAAAACAAATGTTAAAATAACAAAAAAATTTTTTTCTTCAAATCGACTTAAAACCCACTTTAATAAATTCTTACATTAATGCGATTACTGAATAAATTAACAACATTCAACAAACCTATAAAAAAATGGGTAAAAAACAAAAAACAAATGTTAAAATAAGAAACAAATTTTTTTCTTCAAATCGACTTAAAACCCACTTTAATAAATTCTTACATTAATGCGATTACTGAATAAATTAGCAACATTCAACAAAACTATCAAAAAATGGGTAAAAAATGAAAAACAAATGTTAAGATAACAAAAAAATTTTTTTCTTCAAATCGACTTAAAACCCACTTTAATAAATTCTTACGTTAATGCGATTACTGAATAAATTAACAACAATCAACAAAACTATCAAAAAATGGGTAAAAAACGAAAAACAAATGTTAAAGTAACAAAAAAAAAATTTTTCTTCAAATCGACTTAAAACCCACTTTAATAAATTCTTACGTTAATGCGATTACTGAATAAATTAACAACATTCAACAAAACTATCAAAAAATGGGTAAAAAACGAAAAACCAATGTTAAAATAACAAAAAAAAATTTTTCTTCAAATCGACTTAAAACCCACTTTAATAAATTCTTACATTAATGCGATTACTGAATAAATTAACAACATTCAACAAAACTATCAAAAAATGGGTAAAAAACGAAAAACAAATGTTAAAATAACAAAAAATTTTTTTTCTTCAAATCGACTAAAACCCACTTTAATAAATTCTTACATTAATGCGATTACTGAATAAATTAACAACATTCAACAAAACTATCAAAAAATGGGTAAAAAATGAAAAACAAGTGTTAAAATAACAAAAAAATGTTTTTCTTCAAATCGACTTAAAACCCACTTTAATAAATTCTTACGTTAATGCGATTACTGAATAAATTAACAACAATCAACAAAACTATCAAAAAATGGGTAAAAAACGAAAAACAAATGTTAAAATAACAAAAAAAAATTTTTCTTCAAATCGACTTAAAACCCACTTTAATAAATTCTTACGTTAATGCGATTACTGAATAAATTAACAACATTCAACAAAACTATCAAAAAATGGGTAAAAAACGAAAAACAAACGTTAAAGTAACAAAAAAAAAATTTCTTCAAATCGACTTCAAACCCACTTTAATAAATTCTTACATTAATGCGATTACTGAATAAATTAACAACATTCAACAAAACTAAATATAAAAAAATGGTTAAAAAACTAAAAACAAATGTTAAAGTAACAAAAAAAATTTTTTCTTCAAATCGACTTAAAACCCACTTTAATAAATTCTGACATTAATGCGATTACTGAATAAATTAACAACATTCAACAAAACTATCAAAAAATGGGTAAAAACGAAAAACAAACGTTAAAGTAACAAAAAAAAAATTTTCTTCAAATCGACTTAAAACCCACTTTAATAAATTCTTACATTAATGCGATTACTGAATAAATTAACAACATTCAACAAAACTATCAAAAAATGGGTAAAAAATGAAAAACAAATGTTAAGATAACAAAAAATTTTTTTTCTTCAAATCGACTTAAAACCCACTTTAATAAATTCTTACGTTAATGCGATTACTGAATAAATTAACAACAATCAACAAAACTATCAAAAAATGGGTAAAAAACGAAAAACAAATGTTAAAATAACAAAAAAAAATTTTTCTTCAAATCGACTTAAAACCCACTTTAATAAATTCTTACGTTAATGCGATTACTGAATAAATTAACAACATTCAACAAAACTATCAAAAAATGGGTAAAAAACGAAAAACAAATGTTAAAATAACAAAAAAATTTTTTTCTTCAAATCGACTTAAAACCCACTTTAATAAATTCTTACATTAATGCGATTACTGAATAAATTAACAACATTCAACAAACCTATAAAAAAATGGGTAAAAAACAAAAAACAAATGTTAAAATAAGAAACAAATTTTTTTCTTCAAATCGACTTAAAACCCACTTTAATAAATTCTTACATTAATGCGATTACTGAATAAATTAGCAACATTCAACAAAACTATCAAAAAATGGGTAAAAAATGAAAAACAAATGTTAAGATAACAAAAAAATTTTTTTCTTCAAATCGACTTAAAACCCACTTTAATAAATTCTTACGTTAATGCGATTACTGAATAAATTAACAACAATCAACAAAACTATCAAAAAATGGGTAAAAAACGAAAAACAAATGTTAAAGTAACAAAAAAAAAATTTTTCTTCAAATCGACTTAAAACCCACTTTAATAAATTCTTACGTTAATGCGATTACTGAATAAATTAACAACATTCAACAAAACTATCAAAAAATGGGTAAAAAACGAAAAACCAATGTTAAAATAACAAAAAAAAATTTTTCTTCAAATCGACTTAAAACCCACTTTAATAAATTCTTACATTAATGCGATTACTGAATAAATTAACAACATTCAACAAAACTATCAAAAAATGGGTAAAAAACGAAAAACAAATGTTAAAATAACAAAAAATTTTTTTTCTTCAAATCGACTAAAACCCACTTTAATAAATTCTTACATTAATGCGATTACTGAATAAATTAACAACATTCAACAAAACTATCAAAAAATGGGTAAAAAATGAAAAACAAGTGTTAAAATAACAAAAAAATGTTTTTCTTCAAATCGACTTAAAACCCACTTTAATAAATTCTTACGTTAATGCGATTACTGAATAAATTAACAACAATCAACAAAACTATCAAAAAATGGGTAAAAAACGAAAAACAAATGTTAAAATAACAAAAAAAAATTTTTCTTCAAATCGACTTAAAACCCACTTTAATAAATTCTTACGTTAATGCGATTACTGAATAAATTAACAACATTCAACAAAACTATCAAAAAATGGGTAAAAAACGAAAAACAAACGTTAAAGTAACAAAAAAAAAATTTCTTCAAATCGACTTCAAACCCACTTTAATAAATTCTTACATTAATGCGATTACTGAATAAATTAACAACATTCAACAAAACTAAATATAAAAAAATGGTTAAAAAACTAAAAACAAATGTTAAAGTAACAAAAAAAATTTTTTCTTCAAATCGACTTAAAACCCACTTTAATAAATTCTGACATTAATGCGATTACTGAATAAATTAACAACATTCAACAAAACTATCAAAAAATGGGTAAAAACGAAAAACAAACGTTAAAGTAACAAAAAAAAAATTTTCTTCAAATCGACTTAAAACCCACTTTAATAAATTCTTACATTAATGCGATTACTGAATAAATTAACAACATTCAACAAAACTATCAAAAAATGGGTAAAAAATGAAAAACAAATGTTAAGATAACAAAAAATTTTTTTTCTTCAAATCGACTTAAAACCCACTTTAATAAATTCTTACGTTAATGCGATTACTGAATAAATTAACAACAATCAACAAAACTATCAAAAAATGGGTAAAAAACGAAAAACAAATGTTAAAATAACAAAAAAAAATTTTTCTTCAAATCGACTTAAAACCCACTTTAATAAATTCTTACGTTAATGCGATTACTGAATAAATTAACAACATTCAACAAAACTATCAAAAAATGGGTAAAAAACGAAAAACAAACGTTAAAGTAACAAAAAAAAATTTTTCTTCAAATCGACTTAAAACCCACTTTAATAAATTCTTACATTAATGCGATTACTGAATAAATTAACAACATTCAACAAAACTATCAAAAAATGGGTAAAAAACGAAAAACAAATGTTAAAGTAACAAAAAAAAATGTTTCTTCAAATCGACTTAAAACCCACTTTAATAAATTCTGACATTAATGCGATTACTGAATAAATTAACAACATTCAACAAAACTATCAAAAAATGGGTAAAAAACGAAAAACAAACGTTAAAGTAACAAAAAAAATTTTTTCTTCAAATCGACTTAAAACCCACTTTAATAAATTCTTACGTTAATGCGATTACTGAATAAATTAACAACATTCAACAAAACTATCAAAAAATGAGTAAAAAACGAAAAACAAATGTTAAAATAACAAAAAATTTTGTTTGTTCAAATCGAATTAAAACCCACTTTAATAAATTCTTACATTAATACGATTACTGAATAAATTAACAACATTCAACAAAACTATCAAAAAATGGGTAAAAAACGAAAAACAAATGTTAAAATAACAAAAAAAATTTTTTCTTCAAATCGACTTAAAACCCACTTTAATAAATTCTAACATTAATGCGATTACTGAATAAATTAACAACATTCAACAAAACTATCAAAAAATGGGTAAAAAACGAAAAACAAATGTTAAAATAACAAAAAAAATTTTTTCTTCAAATCGACTTAAAACCCACTTTAATAAATTCTTACATTAATGCGATTACTGAATAAATTAAAAACATTCAACAAAACTATCAAAAAATGGGTAAAAAACGAAAAACAAATGTTAAAATAACAAAAAATTTTTTTTCTTCAAATCGACTTAAAACCCACTTTAATAAATTCTTACATTAATGCGATTACTGAATAAATTAACAACATTCAACACAACTATAAAAAAATGGGTAAAAAACGAAAAACAAATGTTAAAATAACAAACAAATTTTTTTCTTCAAATCGACTTAAAACCCACTTTAATAAATTCTTACATTAATGCGATTACTGAATAAATTAACAACATTCAACAAAACTATCAAAAAATGGGTAAAAAACGAAAAACAAATGTTAAAATAACAAAAAATTTTTTTTCTTCAAATCGACTTAAAACCCACTTTAATAAATTCTTACGTTAATGCGATTACTGAATATATTAACAACATTCAACAAAACTATAAAAAAAATGGGTAAAAAACGAAAAACAAACGTTAAAGTAACAAAAAAAAAATTTCTTCAAATCGACTTCAAACCCACTTTAATAAATTCTTACATTAATGCGATTACTGAATAAATTAACAACATTCAACAAAACTATAAAAAAAATGGGTAAAAAACGAAAAACAAATGTTAAAGTAACAAAAAAAAAATTTTCTTCAAATCGACTTAAAACCTACTTTAATAAATTCTTACATTAATGCGATTACTGAATAAATTAACAACATTCAACAAAACTATCAAAAAATGGGTAAAAAACGAAAAACAAACGTTAAAGTAACAAAAAAAATTTTTTCTTCAAATCGACTTAAAACCCACTTTAATAAATTCTTACGTTAATGCGATTACTGAATAAATTAACAACATTCAACAAAACTATCAAAAAATGGGTAAAAAACGAAAAACAAATGTTAAAATAACAAAAATTTTTTTTTGTTCAAATCGACTTAAAACCCACTTTAATAAATTCTTACATTAATACGATTACTGAATAAATTAACAACATTCAACAAAACTATAAAAAAATGGGTAAAAAACGAAAAACAAATGTTAAAGTAACAAAAAAAAATTTTTCTTCAAATCGACTTAAAACCCACTTTAATAAATTCTGACATTAATGCGATTACTGAATAAATTAACAACATTCAACAAAACTATCAAAAAATGGGTAAAAAACGAAAAACAAACGTTACAGTAACAAAAAAAAATTTTTCTTCAAATCGACTTAAAACCCACTTTAATAAATTCTTACGTTAATGCGATTACTGAATAAATTAACAACATTCAACAAAACTATCAAAAAATGGGTAAAAAACGAAAAACAAATGTTAAAATAACAAAAAATTTTTTTTCTTCAAATCGACTTAAAACCCACTTTAATAAATTCTTACGTTAATGCGATTACTGAATAAATTAACAACATTCAACAAAACTATAAAAAAATGGGTAAAAAACGAAAAACAAACGTTAAAGTAACAAAAAAAAAAAAATCCTTCAAATCGACTTCAAACCCACTTTAATAAATTCTTACATTAATGCGATTACTGAATAAATTAACAACATTCAACAAAACTATCAAAAAATGGGTAAAAACCGAAAAACAAATGTTAAAATAACAAAAAAAAATTTTTCTTCAAATCGACTTAAAACCCACTTTAATAAATTCTTACATTAATGCGATTACTGAATAAATTAACAACATTCAACAAACCTATAAAAAAATGGGTAAAAAACAAATGTTAAAATAAGAAACAAATTTTTTTCTTCAAATCGACTTAAAACCCACTTTAATAAATTCTTACATTAATGCGATTACTGAATAAATTAGCAACATTCAACAAAACTATCAAAAAATGGGTAAAAAACGAAAAACAAATGTTAAAATAACAAAAAATTTTTTTTCTTCAAATCGACTTAAAACCCACTTTAATAAATTCTTACGTTAATGCGATTACTGAATAAATTAACAACATTCAACAAAACTATAAAAAAATGGGTAAAAAACGAAAAACAAACGTTAAAGTAACAAAAAAAAAATTTCTTCAAATCGACTTCAAACCCACTTTAATAAATTCTTACATTAATGCGATTACTGAATAAATTAACAACATTCAACAAAACTATCAAAAAATGGGTAAAAAATGAAAAACAAATGTTAAGATAACAAAAAAATTTTTTTCTTCAAATCGACTTAAAACCCACTTTAATAAATTCTTACGTTAATGCGATTACTGAATAAATTAACAACAATCAACAAAACTATCAAAAAATGGGTAAAAAACGAAAAACAAATGTTAAAGTAACAAAAAAAAATGTTTCTTCAAATCGACTTAAAACCCACTTTAATAAATTCTTACGTTAATGCGATTACTGAATAAATTAACAACATTCAACAAAACTATCAAAAAATGGGTAAAAAACGAAAAACCAATGTTAAAATAACAAAAAAAAATTTTTCTTCAAATCGACTTAAAACCCACTTTAATAAATTCTTACATTAATGCGATTACTGAATAAATTAACAACATTCAACAAAACTATCAAAAAATGGGTAAAAAATGAAAAACAAATGTTAAAATAACAAAAAATTTTTTTTCTTCAAATCGACTAAAACCCACTTTAATAAATTCTTACATTAATGCGATTACTGAATAAATTAACAATATTCAACAAAACTATCAAAAAATGGGTAAAAAATGAAAAACAAGTGTTAAAATAACAAAAAAATGTTTTTCTTCAAATCGACTTAAAACCCACTTTAATAAATTCTTACGTTAATGCGATTACTGAATAAATTAACTACAATCAACAAAACTATCAAAAAATGGGTAAAAAACGAAAAACAAATGTTAAAATAACAAAAAAAAATTTTTCTTCAAATCGACTTAAAACCCACTTTAATAAATTCTTACGTTAATGCGATTACTGAATAAATTAACAACATTCAACAAAACTATCAAAAAATGGGTAAAAAACGAAAAACAAACGTTAAAGTAACAAAAAAAAAATTTCTTCAAATCGACTTCAAACCCACTTTAATAAATTCTTACATTAATGCGATTACTGAATAAATTAACAACATTCAACAAAACTAAATATAAAAAAATGGTTAAAAAACTAAAAACAAATGTTAAAGTAACAAAAAAAATTTTTTCTTCAAATCGACTTAAAACCCACTTTAATAAATTCTGACATTAATGCGATTACTGAATAAATTAACAACATTCAACAAAACTATCAAAAAATGGGTAAAAACGAAAAACAAACGTTAAAGTAACAAAAAAAAAATTTTCTTCAAATCGACTTAAAACCCGATTACTGAATAAATTAACAACATTCAACAAAACTATCAAAAAATGAGTAAAAAACGAAAAACAAATGTTAAAATAACAAAAAAATTTGTTTGTTCAAATCGAATTAAAACCCACTTTAATAAATTCTTACATTAATACGATTACTGAATAAATTAACAACATTCAACAAAACTATCAAAAAATGGGTAAAAAACGAAAAACAAATGTTAAAATAACAAAAAAATTTTTTTCTTCAAATCGACTTAAAACCCACTTTAATAAATTCTTACATTAATGCGATTACTGAATAAATTAACAACATTCAACAAAACTATCAAAAAATGGGTAAAAAACGAAAAACAAATGTTAAAATAACAAAAAAAATTTTTTCTTCAAATCGACTTAAAACCCACTTTAATAAATTCTTACATTAATGCGATTACTGAATAAATTAAAAACATTCAACAAAACTATCAAAAAATGGGTAAAAAACGAAAAACAAATGTTAAAATAACAAAAAATTTTTTTTCTTCAAATCGACTTAAAACCCACTTTAATAAATTCTTACATTAATGCGATTACTGAATAAATTAACAACATTCAACACAACTATAAAAAAATGGGTAAAAAACGAAAAACAAATGTTAAAATAACAAACAAATTTTTTTCTTCAAATCGACTTAAAACCCACTTTAATAAATTCTTACATTAATGCGATTACTGAATAAATTAACAACATTCAACAAAACTATCAAAAAATGGGTAAAAAACGAAAAACAAATGTTAAAATAACAAAAAATTTTTTTTCTTCAAATCGACTTAAAACCCACTTTAATAAATTCTTACGTTAATGCGATTACTGAATATATTAACAACATTCAACAAAACTATAAAAAAATGGGTAAAAAACGAAAAACAAACGTTAAAGTAACAAAAAAAAAATTTCTTCAAATCGACTTCAAACCCACTTTAATAAATTCTTACATTAATGCGATTACTGAATAAATTAACAACATTCAACAAAACTATAAAAAAAATGGGTAAAAAACGAAAAACAAATGTTAAAGTAACAAAAAAAAAATTTTCTTCAAATCGACTTAAAACCTACTTTAATAAATTCTTACATTAATGCGATTACTGAATAAATTAACAACATTCAACAAAACTATCAAAAAATGGGTAAAAAACGAAAAACAAACGTTAAAGTAACAAAAAAAATTTTTTCTTCAAATCGACTTAAAACCCACTTTAATAAATTCTTACGTTAATGCGATTACTGAATAAATTAACAACATTCAACAAAACTATCAAAAAATGGGTAAAAAACGAAAAACAAATGTTAAAATAACAAAAATTTTTTTTTGTTCAAATCGACTTAAAACCCACTTTAATAAATTCTTACATTAATACGATTACTGAATAAATTAACAACATTCAACAAAACTATAAAAAAATGGGTAAAAAACGAAAAACAAATGTTAAAGTAACAAAAAAAAATTTTTCTTCAAATCGACTTAAAACCCACTTTAATAAATTCTTACGTTAATGCGATTACTGAATAAATTAACAACATTCAACAAAACTATCAAAAAATGGGTAAAAAACGAAAAACAAATGTTAAAATAACAAAAAAATTTTTTTCTTCAAATCGACTTAAAACCCACTTTAATAAATTCTTACGTTAATGCGATTACTGAATAAATTAACAACATTCAACAAAACTATAAAAAAATGGGTAAAAAACGAAAAACAAACGTTAAAGTAACAAAAAAAAAAAAAATCCTTCAAATCGACTTCAAACCCACTTTAATAAATTCTTACATTAATGCGATTACTGAATAAATTAACAACATTCAACAAAACTATCAAAAAATGGGTAAAAACCGAAAAACAAATGTTAAAATAACAAAAAAAAATTTTTCTTCAAATCGACTTAAAACCCACTTTAATAAATTCTTACGTTAATGCGATTACTGAATAAATTAACAACATTCAACAAAACTATCAAAAAATGGGTAAAAAACGAAAAACAAATGTTAAAATAACAAAAAAAAAATTTTCTTCAAATCGACTTAAAACCCACTTTAATAAATTCTTACATTAATGCGATTACTGAATAAATTAAAAACATTCAACAAAACTATCAAAAAATGGGTAAAAAACGAAAAACAAATGTTAAAATAACAAAAAATTTTTTTTCTTCAAATCGACTTAAAACCCACTTTAATAAATTCTTACATTAATGCGATTACTGAATAAATTAACAACATTCAACAAAACTATCAAAAAATGGGTAAAAAACGAAAAACAAATGTTAAAATAACAAACAAATTTTTTTCTTCAAATCGACTTAAAACCCACTTTAATAAATTCTTACATTAATGCGATTACTGAATAAATTAACAACATTCAACAAAACTATCAAAAAATGGGTAAAAAACGAAAAACAAATGTTAAAATAACAAAAAAATTTTTTTCTTCAAATCGACTTAAAACCCACTTTAATAAATTCTTACGTTAATGCGATTACTGAATATATTAACAACATTCAACAAAACTATAAAAAAATGGGTAAAAAACGAAAAACAAACGTTAAAGTAACAAAAAAAAAAATTTCTTCAAATCGACTTCAAAACCACTTTAATAAATTCTTACATTAATGCGATTACTGAATAAATTAACAACATTCAACAAAACTATAAAAGAATGGGTAAAAAACGAAAAACAAAAGTTAAAGTAACAAAAAAAAAAATTTCTTCAAATCGACTTCAAACCCACTTTAATAAATTCTTACATTAATGCGATTACTGAATAAATTAACAACATTCAACAAACCTATAAAAAAATGGGTAAAAAACAAAAAACAAATGTTAAAATAAGAAACAAATTTTTTTCTTCAAATCGACTTAAAACCCACTTTAATCAATTCTTACATTAATACGATTACTGAATAAATTAACAACATTCAACAAAACTATCAAAAAATGGGTAAAAAACGAAAAACAAATGTTAAAATAACAAAAAAATTTTTTTCTTCAAATCGACTTAAAACCCACTTTAATAAATTCTTACGTTAATGCGATTACTGAATAAATTAACAACATTCAACAAAACTATCAAAAAATGGGTAAAAAACGAAAAACAAACGTTAAAGTAACAAAAAAAAAATTTTCTTCAAATCGACTTAAAACCCACTTTAATAAATTCTTACATTAATGCGATTACTGAATAAATTAACAACATTCAACAAACCTATAAAAAAATGGGTAAAAAACAAAAAACAAATGTTAAAATAAGAAACAAATTTTTTTCTTCAAATCGACTTAAAACCCACTTTAATAAATTCTTACATTAATGCGATTACTGAATAAATTAACAACATTCAACAAAACTATCAAAAAATGGGTAAAAAACGAAAAACAAATGTTAAAATAACAAAAATTTTTTTTTGTTCAAATCGACTTAAAACCCACTTTAATAAATTCTTACATTAATGCGATTACTGAATAAATTAACAACATTCAACAAAAGTATCAAAAAATGGGTAAAAAATGAAAAACAAATGTTAAAATAACAAAAAATTTTTTTTCTTCAAATCGACTTAAAACCCACTTTAATAAATTCTTACATTAATGCGATTACTGAATAAATTAACAACATTCAACAAAACTATCAAAAAATGGGTAAAAAACGAAAAACAAATGTTAAAATAACAAAAAAATTTTTTTCTTCAAATCGACTTAAAACCCACTTTAATAAATTCTTACGTTAATGCGATTACTGAATAAATTAACAACATTCAACAAAACTATCAAAAAATGGGTAAAAAACGAAAAACAAACGTTAAAGTAACAAAAAAAAAATTTTCTTCAAATCGACTTAAAACCCACTTTAATAAATTCTTACATTAATGCGATTACTGAATAAATTAACAACATTCAACAAAACTATCAAAAAATGGGTAAAAAACGAAAAACAAATGTTAAAATAACAAAAAATTTTTTTTCTTCAAATCGACTTAAAACCCACTTTAATAAATTCTTACATTAATGCGATTACTGAATAAATTAACAACATTCAACAAAACTATCAAAAAATGGGTAAAAAACGAAAAACAAATGTTAAAATAACAAAAAATTTTTTTTCTTCAAATCGACTTAAAACCCACTTTAATAAATTCTTACATTAATGCGATTACTGAATAAATTAACAACATTCAACAAACCTATAAAAAAATGGGTAAAAAACAAAAAACAAATGTTAAAATAAGAAACAAATTTTTTTCTTCAAATCGACTTAAAACCCACTTTAATAAATTCTTACATTAATGCGATTACTGAATAAATTAACAACATTCAACAAAACTATCAAAAAATGGGTAAAAAATGAAAAACAAATGTTAAAATAACAAAAAATTTTTATTCTTCAAATCGACTTAAAACCCACTTTAATAAATTCTTACATTAATGCGATTACTGAATAAATTAACAACATTCAACAAAACTATCAAAAAATGGGTAAAAAACGAAAAACAAATGTTAAAATAACAAAAAAAATTTTTTCTTCAAATCGACTTAAAACCCACTTTAATAAATTCTTACGTTAATGCGATTACTGAATAAATTAACAACATTCAACAAAACTATCAAAAAATGGGTAAAAAACGAAAAACAAACGTTAAAGTAACAAAAAAAAAATTTTCTTCAAATCGACTAAAAACCCACTTTAATAAATTCTTACATTAATGCGATTACTGAATAAATTAACAACATTCAACAAAACTATCAAAAAATGGGTAAAAGACGAAAAACAAATGTTAAAACAACAAAAATTTTTTTTTGTTCAAATCGACTTAAAACCCACTTTAATAAATTCTTACATTAATGCGATTACTGAATAAATTAACAACATTCAACAAAACTATCAAAAAATGGGTAAAAAACGAAAAACAAATGTTAAAATAACAAAAAATTTTTTTTCTTCAAATCGACTTAAAACCCACTTTAATAAATTCTTACATTAATGCGATTACTGAATAAATTAACAACATTCAACAAACCTATAAAAAATGGGTAAAAAACAAAAAACAAATGTTAAAATAAGAAACAAATTTTTTTCTTCAAATCGACTTAAAACCCACTTTAATAAATTCTTACATTAATGCGATTACTGAATAAATTAGCAACATTCAACAAAACTATCAAAAAATGGGTAAAAAACGAAAAACAAATGTTAAAATAACAAAAAATTTTTTTTCTTCAAATCGACTTAAAACCCACTTTAATAAATTCTTACGTTAATGCGATTACTGAATAAATTAACAACATTCAACAAAACTATAAAAAAATGGGTAAAAAACGAAAAACAAACGTTAAAGTAACAAAAAAAAAATTTCTTCAAATCGACTTCAAACCCACTTTAATAAATTCTTACATTAATGCGATTACTGAATAAATTAACAACATTCAACAAAACTATCAAAAAATGGGTAAAAACCGAAAAACAAATGTTAAAATAACAAAAAAAAATTTTTCTTCAAATCGACTTAAAACCCACTTTAATAAATTCTTACGTTAATGCGATTACTGAATAAATTAACAACATTCAACAAAACTATCAAAAAATGGGTAAAAAACGAAAAACAAATGTTAAAATAACAAAAAATTTTTTTTCTTCAAATCGACTTAAAACCCACTTTAATAAATTCTTACATTAATGCGATTACTGAATAAATTAAAAACATTCAACAAAACTATCAAAAAATGGGTAAAAAACGAAAAACAAATGTTAAAATAACAAAAAATTTTTTTTCTTCAAATCGACTTAAAACCCACTTTAATAAATTCTTACATTAATGCGATTACTGAATAAATTAACAACATTCAACAAAACTATCAAAAAATGGGTAAAAAACGAAAAACAAATGTTAAAATAACAAACAAATTTTTTTCTTCAAATCGACTTAAAACCCACTTTAATAAATTCTTACATTAATGCGATTACTGAATAAATTAACAACATTCAACAAAACTATCAAAAAATGGGTAAAAAACGAAAAACAAATGTTAAAATACAAAAAATTTTTTTTCTTCAAATCGACTTAAAACCCACTTTAATAAATTCTTACATCAATGCGATTACTGAATAAATTAAAAACATTCAACAAAACTATAAAAAAATGGGTAAAAAACGAAAAACAAATGTTAAAGTAACAAAAAAAAATTTTTCTTCAAATCGACTTAAAACCCACTTTAATAAATTCTTACGTTAATGCGATTACTGAATAAATTAACAACATTCAACAAAACTATCAAAAAATGGGTAAAAAACGAAAAAGTAATGTTAAAATAACAAAAAATTTTTTTTCTTCAAATCGACTTAAAACCCACTTTAATAAATTCTTACATTAATGCGATTACTGAATAAATTAACAACATTCAACAAAACTATCAAAAAATGGGTAAAAAACGAAAAACAAATGTTAAAATAACAAAAATTTTTTTTTGTTCAAATCGACTTAAAACCCACTTTAATAAATTCTTACATTAATGCGATTACTGAATAAATTAACAACATTCAACAAAACTATCAAAAAATGGGTAAAAAACGAAAAACAAATGTTAAAATAACAAAAATTTTTTTTTCTTCAAATCGACTTTAAACCCACTTTAATAAATTCTTACATTAATGCGATTACTGAATAAATTAACAACATTCAACAAAACTATCAAAAAATGGGTAAAAAATGAAAAACAAATGTTAAAATAACAAAAAATTTTTTTTCTTCAAATCGACTTAAAACCCACTTTAATAAATTCTTACATTAATGCGATTACTGAATAAATTAACAACATTCAACAAAACTATCAAAAAATGGGTAAAAAACGAAAAACAAATGTTAAAATAACAAAAAATTTTTTTTCTTCAAATCGACTTAAAACCCACTTTAATAAATTCTTACGTTAATGCGATTACTGAATAAATTAACAACATTCAACAAAACTATAAAAAAATGGGTAAAAAACGAAAAACAAACGTTAAAGTAACAAAAAAAAAATTTCTTCAAATCGACTTCAAACCCACTTTAATAAATTCTTACATTAATGCGATTACTGAATAAATTAACAACATTCAACAAAACTATCAAAAAATGGGTAAAAACCGAAAAACAAATGTTAAAATAACAAAAAAAAATTTTTCTTCAAATCGACTTAAAACCCACTTTAATAAATTCTTACGTTAATGCGATTACTGAATAAATTAACAACATTCAACAAAACTATCAAAAAATGGGTAAAAAACGAAAAACAAACGTTAAAGTAACAAAAAAAAAATTTCTTCAAATCGACTTCAAACCCACTTTAATAAATTCTTACATTAATGCGATTACTGAATAAATTAACAACATTCAACAAAACTATCAAAAAATGGGTAAAAACCGAAAAACAAATGTTAAAATAACAAAAAAAAATTTTTCTTCAAATCGACTTAAAACCCACTTTAATAAATTCTTACGTTAATGCGATTACTGAATAAATTAACAACATTCAACAAAACTATCAAAAAATGGGTAAAAAACGAAAAACAAATGTTAAAATAACAAAAAATTTTTTTTCTTCAAATCGACTTAAAACCCACTTTAATAAATTCTTACATTAATGCGATTACTGAATAAATTAAAAACATTCAACAAAACTATCAAAAAATGGGTAAAAAACGAAAAACAAATGTTAAAATAACAAAAAATTTTTTTTCTTCAAATCGACTTAAAACCCACTTTAATAAATTCTTACATTAATGCGATTACTGAATAAATTAACAACATTCAACAAAACTATCAAAAAATGGGTAAAAAACGAAAAACAAATGTTAAAATAACAAACAAATTTTTTTCTTCAAATCGACTTAAAACCCACTTTAATAAATTCTTACATTAATGCGATTACTGAATAAATTAACAACATTCAACAAAACTATCAAAAAATGGGTAAAAAACGAAAAACAAATGTTAAAATACAAAAAATTTTTTTTCTTCAAATCGACTTAAAACCCACTTTAATAAATTCTTACATCAATGCGATTACTGAATAAATTAAAAACATTCAACAAAACTATAAAAAAATGGGTAAAAAACGAAAAACAAATGTTAAAGTAACAAAAAAAAATTTTTCTTCAAATCGACTTAAAACCCACTTTAATAAATTCTTACGTTAATGCGATTACTGAATAAATTAACAACATTCAACAAAACTATCAAAAAATGGGTAAAAAACGAAAAAGTAATGTTAAAATAACAAAAAATTTTTTTTCTTCAAATCGACTTAAAACCCACTTTAATAAATTCTTACATTAATGCGATTACTGAATAAATTAACAACATTCAACAAAACTATCAAAAAATGGGTAAAAAACGAAAAACAAATGTTAAAATAACAAAAATTTTTTTTTGTTCAAATCGACTTAAAACCCACTTTAATAAATTCTTACATTAATGCGATTACTGAATAAATTAACAACATTCAACAAAACTATCAAAAAATGGGTAAAAAACGAAAAACAAATGTTAAAATAACAAAAATTTTTTTTTCTTCAAATCGACTTTAAACCCACTTTAATAAATTCTTACATTAATGCGATTACTGAATAAATTAACAACATTCAACAAAACTATCAAAAAATGGGTAAAAAATGAAAAACAAATGTTAAAATAACAAAAAATTTTTTTTCTTCAAATCGACTTAAAACCCACTTTAATAAATTCTTACATTAATGCGATTACTGAATAAATTAACAACATTCAACAAAACTATCAAAAAATGGGTAAAAAACGAAAAACAAATGTTAAAATAACAAAAAATTTTTTTTCTTCAAATCGACTTAAAACCCACTTTAATAAATTCTTACGTTAATGCGATTACTGAATAAATTAACAACATTCAACAAAACTATAAAAAAATGGGTAAAAAACGAAAAACAAACGTTAAAGTAACAAAAAAAAAATTTCTTCAAATCGACTTCAAACCCACTTTAATAAATTCTTACATTAATGCGATTACTGAATAAATTAACAACATTCAACAAAACTATCAAAAAATGGGTAAAAACCGAAAAACAAATGTTAAAATAACAAAAAAAAATTTTTCTTCAAATCGACTTAAAACCCACTTTAATAAATTCTTACGTTAATGCGATTACTGAATAAATTAACAACATTCAACAAAACTATCAAAAAATGGGTAAAAAACGAAAAACAAATGTTAAAATAACAAAAAAAAAATTTTCTTCAAATCGACTTAAAACCCACTTTAATAAATTCTTACATTAATGCGATTACTGAATAAATTAAAAACATTCAACAAAACTATCAAAAAATGGGTAAAAAACGAAAAACAAATGTTAAAATAACAAAAAATTTTTTTTCTTCAAATCGACTTAAAACCCACTTTAATAAATTCTTACATAATGCGATTACTGAATAAATTAACAACATTCAACAAAACTATCAAAAAATGGGTAAAAAACGAAAAACAAATGTTAAAATAACAAACAAATTTTTTTCTTCAAATCGACTTAAAACCCACTTTAATAAATTCTTACATTAATGCGATTACTGAATAAATTAACAACATTCAACAAAACTATCAAAAAATGGGTAAAAAACGAAAAACAAATGTTAAAATAACAAAAAAATGTTTTTCTTCAAATCGACTTAAAACCCACTTTAATAAATTCTTACGTTAATGCGATTACTGAATAAATTAAAAACATTCAACAAAACTATAAAAAAATGGGTAAAAAACGAAAAACAAACGTTAAAGTAACAAAAAAAAAAATTTCTTCAAATCGACTTCAAACCCACTTTAATAAATTCTTACATTAATGCGATTACTGAATAAATTAACAACATTCAACAAAACTATAAAAAAATGGGTAAAACACGAAAAACAAATGTTAAAGTAACAAAAAAAAATTTTTCTTCAAATCGACTTAAAACCCACTTTAATAAATTCTTACGTTAATGCGATTACTGAATAAATTAACAACATTCAACAAAACTATCAAAAAATGGGTAAAAAACGAAAAAGTAATGTTAAAATAACAAAAAATTTTTTTTCTTCAAATCGACTTAAAACCCACTTTAATAAATTCTTACATTAATGCGATTACTGAATAAATTAACAACATTCAACAAAACTATCAAAAAATGGGTAAAAAACGAAAAACAAACGTTAAAGTAACAAAAAAAAAATTTTCTTCAAATCGACTTAAAACCCACTTTAATAAATTCTTACATTAATGCGATTACTGAATAAATTAACAACATTCAACAAAACTATCAAAAAATGGGTAAAAAACGAAAAACAAACGTTAAAGTAACAAAAAAAATTTTTCTTCAAATCGACTTAAAACCCACTTTAATAAATTCTTACGTTAATGCGATTACTGAATAAATTAACAACATTCAACAAAACTATCAAAAAATGGGTAAAAAACGAAAAACAAATGTTAAAATAACAAAAATTTTTTTTTGTTCAAATCGACTTAAAACCCACTTTAATAAATTCTTACATTAATACGATTACTGAATAAATTAACAACATTCAACAAAACTATAAAAAAATGGGTAAAAACGAAAAACAAATGTTAAAGTAACAAAAAAAAATTTTTCTTCAAATCGACTTAAAACCCACTTTAATAAATTCTGACATTAATGCGATTACTGAATAAATTAACAACATTCAACAAAACTATCAAAAAATGGGTAAAAAATGAAAAACAAATGTTAAAATAACAAAAAAAATGTTTTCTTCAAATCGACTTAAAACCCACTTTAATAAATTCTTACATTAATGCGATTACTGAATAAATTAACAACATTCAACAAACCTATAAAAAAATGGGTAAAAAACAAAAAACAAATGTTAAAATAACAAACAAATTTTTTTCTTCAAATCGACTTAAAACCCACTTTAATAAATTCTTACATTAATGCGATTACTGAATAAATTAACAACATTCAACAAAACTATCAAAAAATGGGTAAAAAATGAAAAACAAATGTTAAAATAACAAAAAAAATGTTTTCTTCAAATCGACTTAAAACCCACTTTAATAAATTCTAACATTAATGCAATTACTGAATAAATTAACAACATTCAACAAAACTATCAAAAAATGGGTAAAAAATGAAAAACAAATGTTAAAATAACAAAAAAAATGTTTTCTTCAAATCGACTTAAAACCCACTTTAATAAATTCTTACATTAATGCGATTACTGAATAAATTAACAACATTCAACAAACCTATAAAAAAATGGGTAAAAAACAAAAAACAAATGTTAAAATAACAAACAAATTTTTTTCTTCAAATCGACTTAAAACCCACTTTAATAAATTCTTACATTAATGCGATTACTGAATAAATTAACAACATTCAACAAAACTATCAAAAAATGGGTAAAAAACGAAAAACAAATGTTAAAATAACAAAAAATTTTTTTTCTTCAAATCGACTTAAAACCCACTTTAATAAATTCTTACGTTAATGCGATTACTGAATAAATTAACAACATTCAACAAAACTATAAAAAAATGGGTAAAAAACGAAAAACAAACGTTAAAGTAACAAAAAAAAAAATTTCTTCAAATCGACTTCAAACCCACTTTAATAAATTCTTACATTAATGCGATTACTGAATAAATTAACAACATTCAACAAAACTATCAAAAAATGGGTAAAAACCGAAAAACAAATGTTAAAATAACAAAAAAAAAATTTCTTCAAATCGACTTAAAACCCACTTTAATAAATTCTTACATTAATGCGATTACTGAATAAATTAACAACAATCAACAAAACTATCAAAAAATGGGTAAAAAACGAAAAAGTAATGTTAAAATAACAAAAAAATTTTTTTCTTCAAATCGACTTAAAACCCACTTTAATAAATTCTTACATTAATGCGATTACTGAATAAATTAACAAGATTCAACAAAACTATCAAAAAATGGGTAAAAAATGAAAAACAAATGTTAAAATAACAAAAAAATGTTTTTCTTCAAATCGACTTAAAACCCACTTTAATAAATTCTTACGTTAATGCGATTACTGAATAAATTAACAACAATCAACAAAACTATCAAAAAATGGGTAAAAAACGAAAAACAAATGTTAAAATAACAAAAAAAAATTTTTCTTCAAATCGACTTAAAACCCACTTTAATAAATTCTTACATTAATGCGATTACTGAATAAATTAACAACATTCAACAAAACTATCAAAAAATGGGTAAAAAATGAAAAACAAACGTTAGAGTAAAAAAAAAAGATTTTTCTTCGAATCGACTTAAAACCCACTTTAATAAATTCTGACATTAATGCGATTACTGAATAAATTAACAACATTCAACAAAACTATCAAAAAATAGGTAAAAAATTAAAAACAAATGCTAAAATAACAAAAAAAAATTTTTCTTCAATCGACTTAAAACTCACTTTAATAAATTCTTACATTAATGCGACTACTGAATAAATTAACAACATTCAACAAAACTATCAAAAAATGGTTAAAAAACGAAAAACAAATGTTAAAATAAAAAAAAAAAAATTTTCTTCAAATCGACTTAAAACCCACTTTAATAAATTCTTACATTAATGCGATTACTGAATAAATTAACAACATTCAACAAAACTATCAAAAAATGGTTAAAAAACGAAAAAAAAATGTTAAAATAAAAAAAAAAAAATTTTCTTCAAATCGACTTAAAACCCACTTTAATAAATTCTTACATTAATGCGATTACTGAATAAATTAACAACATTCAACAAAACTATCAAAAAATGGGTAAAAAACGAAAAACTAATGTTAAAATAACAAATCATTTTTTTTGTTCAAATCGACTTAAAACCCACTTTAATAAATTCTTACATTAATGCGATTACTGAATAAATTAACAACATTCAACAAAACTATCAAAAAATGGGTAAAAAACCAAAAACAAATATTAAAATAAAAAAAAATTGTTTTTCTTCAAATCGACTTAAAACCCACTTTAATAAATTCTTACATTAATGCGATTACTGAATAAATTAACAACATTCAACAAAACTATCAAAAAATGGGTAAAAAACCAAAAACAAATGTTAAAATAACAAAACAAAATTTTTCTTCAAATCGACTTAAAACCCACTTTAATAAATTCTTACATTAATGCGATTACTGAATAAACTAACAACATTCAACAAAACTATCAAAAAATGGGTAAAAAACGAAAAACTAATGTTAAAATAAAAAAAAAAAATTTTTCTTCAAATCGACTTAAAACCCACTTTAATAAATTCTTACATTAATGCGATTACTGAATAAATTAACAACATTCAACAAAACTATCAAAAAATGGGTAAAAAATGAAAAACAAACGTTAAAGTAAAAAAAAAAGATTTTTCTTCGAATCGACTTAAAACCCACTTTAATAAATTCTGACATTAATGCGATTACTGAATAAATTAACAACATTCAACAAAACTATCAAAAAATGGGTAAAAAATTAAAAACAAATGTTAAAATAACAAAAAAAATTTTCTTCAAATCGACTTAAAACCCACTTTAATAAATTCTTACATTAATGCGATTACTGAATAAATTAACAACATTCAACAAAACTATCAAAAAATGGGTAAAAAACGAAAAACAAATGTTAAAATAACAAAAAAAAATGTTTCTTCAAATCGACTTAAAACCCACTTTAATAAATTCTTACATTAATGCGATTACTGAATAAATTAACAACATTCAACAAAACTATCAAAAAATGGGTAAAAAACCAAAAACAAATGTTAAAATAACAAAACAAAATTTTTCTTCAAATCGACTTAAAACCCACTTTAATAAATTCTTACATTAATGCTATTACTGAATAAATTAACAACATTCAACAAAACTATCAAAAAATGGGTAAAAAACGAAAAACAAATGTTAAAATAACAAAAAAAAAATTTTCTTCAAATCGACTTAAAACCCACTTTAATAAATTCTTACATTAATGCGATTACTGAATAAATTAACAACATTCAACAAAACTATCAAAAAATGGGTAAAAAACGAAAAGCAAATGTTAAAATAACAAAAAAAAAAATTTTCTTCAAATCGACTTAAAACCCACTTTAATAAATTCTTACGTTAATGCGATTACTGAATAAATTAACAACATTCAACAAAACTATCAAAAAATGGGTAAAAAACGAAAAACAAATGTTAAAATAACAAAAAAATTTTTTTGTTCAAATCGACTTAAAACCCACTTTAATAAATCCTACATTAATGCGATTCCTGAATAAATTAACAACATTCAACAAAACTATCAAAAAATGGGTAAAAAACGAAAAACAAATGTTAAAATAACAAAAAAAAAAATTTTCTTCAAATCGACTTAATACCCACTTTAATAAATTCTTACGTTAATGCGATTACTGAATAAATTAACAACATTCAACAAAACTATCAAAAAATGGGTAAAAAACGAAAAACAAATGTTAAAATAACAAAAAACATTTTTTCTTCAAATCGACTTAAAACCCACTTTAATAAATTCTTACGTTAATGCGATTACTGAATAAATTAACAACATTCAACAAAACTATCAAAAAATGGGTAAAAAACGAAAAACAAAATGTTAAAATAACAAAAAAAAAATTTTCTTCAAATCGACTTAAAACCCACTTTAATAAATTCTTACATTAATGCGATAACTGAATAAATTAGCAACAAAACTATCAAAAAATGGGTAAAAAACGAAAAGCAAATGCTGAAATAACAAAAAAAAAAAAATGACCCACTTTAATAAATTCTTACATTAATGCGATTACTGATAAAATTAACAACATTCAACAAAACTATCAAAAAATGGGTAAAAAACGAAAATTTGTTTTTTTTGAAATAACAAAAAAAAAATTTTCTTCAAATCGACTTAAAACCCACTTTAATAAATTCTTATATTAATGCGATTACTGAATAAATTAACAACATTCAACAAAACTATCAAAAAATGGGTAAAAAACGAAAAACAAATGTTCAAATAACAAACAATTTTTTTTCTTCAAATCGACTTAAAACCCACTTTAATAAATTCTTACATTAAAGCATCTCTCTAAGTCTCCGAAGTACTTTTCATTCATTTCTTAGCATTTCTCTGTGGCTGTGCTAATACCAAATGAAAGAATATTAAATTCATAGGTCCCGAATGGGATACTGTTAACTGTTTGGAAGCTTCATCTAAGGGTAACTGCCAAAACCCTTCCTTTAGGTCTAGAACTGAAAAAAACTGTCATGTCTTTCATTTTATACCTAAAATCATCATTAAAAAAGGTAGGTTTATGAATAAGATTGTCATTTATCTGGTTTTTCCACTACTTTCAGAAGTCTCCATTTCATCAAGCTTAGCTTTAAGTTGTTTCATCAGGCATATTGGAATACGGCGTGGAGGATTATGTGTAGGCTTTGCAGTTGCCTTCAATTCAACTGTGCATGTTTCTGGGAATCTACCTAATCCACTAAATATATCCTTATTTTGAGATTTGATTGGTTTAACATCTAGGTGCAATAATTGGTTAGCTGGCTATCCCCCGCCCTGCGATGATGAAATGCCAAGAAGGTTGTAGCGCTGGGAAAACGGGAAGACGGGAGAAGGGGTTAGTGGGTAAAAATTGTTTAGTAATAAAGTCTTACTTTGTTAGTTGTCTACTTTCTCTCTCAGATCTAGAATTAAACACATATTGCTTTATATTATTAGTCTTATCAAATTTTAAATTTTTTTGTCTTTGCTTAGAAATATCTTCACCCCGCTCTCCTGCATCATCCTGGTCTGTGATGTTGTTATTTCAGCAATCCGGCAATACTCTTTTGCTTAACAGCTTTCCGCTAATCGGGTGATATCATGAAAAGATCGAACGGTTCTCCATCTTTTTGCGATTTACCGTTCGTAAATCTCGTTCGTACGTGGATTACAATAGTCTTAAAATTTCGATATTTCTTGTGCAGCAGTCATTTCAAAGGTTTTGAAAAGTTCAATTGCTGCATCACCAGTTCAACTAAGGAATCTGGCCACTTTTACTACTCCATCTTCCTTGTTCGTTTTAGTCGCTGTAGCATATACGGTATAAATTCGCTTGAATTTATCAAAATTTTCTTTTAAATTTCCCTCTAGCACCAGAGGATCGGGCTTTTTGAAATCCATTTTGTCCCCTTTTTTCTATACCGGCTACGCCATGTTATGTTTCTTGTGTCCGATGAGAAAAATAATGAAAGACATCCTCTGTGGTTAACATGAGTTTATTAACTGACTCGATGAGAGAGAGAGTCTAATGGGTCATAACTTTTTTCTACAAATCGACTAAAAACCCACTTTAATAAATTCGTACATAATGCGACTACTGAATAAATTAACAACCACGAAAAACAAATGTTAGAAAAATTCAAATTTTTTTTTCTTCAAATCGAATTAAAATCCTCTTTAATAAATTCTTAGTTTAATGCGATTACAACATTCCAGAAAACTGTCAAAAATGGGTAAAAAACGAAAAACAAATGTTTAGAAAATAAAAAAAAAAAAGTTCTTCAAATCGACTAAAGACCGTAGGCCAGACTACAGCTAAAAAGTTTAGTGAAGGGTGCAAGTACATCAACTCCCTGCAGCAGAAGTGCCGGAAATATGCCGTCTTCTCCTGCTGCTTTATAAGGCTTCAGGGAAGTTGTGGCCCATTTAATGGCGGTCTGATTGCAGATTTGTTTCGCAATTTTCCAGTTCCCTCTCGTCGACAGGCAGATCGGCTCGAGTCGGGGGAATAGGTTTGATGTGAGGGGGTCAATTATAGTTGATCCGGAAAAGTGTGTTCTAAGTAAGAGATGAAGTGTCTCTTTCTTATTTTCTATACGACCGTTCTCATCGGCGAGTGTGCCTAATGAGATAGTTCTGTCAGAGGCAATAACTTTATGAAGTCGACAGCTGGAAGGAATATCAGAAATATCTTCACAGGACCGTCTAAATGATTCTTTTTTGGCCTTCTTAATTTCTTTGTTGTAGTTGGTGAGAGCACTAGAGTTGGTTTGCCAGTCACCGTTGCGTTTAGCTTTGTTGAATAGTTTCCTTACTCTTGATCTGTGTTTTTCGAGATCTTTGTTCCACCAGATGGTTTCCCTTTTAAGCTTTTTTATCTTCAGGGAGCAGTTTTCCTCGAAGGCAGATATAATAGAAGATCTTACCAGTTCGGAAGAGTGCTCTAGTTTATCTTGAGTATCAATAAATTCGAGATATTTTTCCATATAGTGACTGATTTAGGTGCTCTTTATAAGAAACCCAGTCTTTATTTCTCTTTGGAAGGAATGACGAAATTGTGGTATTCGGTTCGTTTATTTCAAATCTGATATGTCGATGGTCTGAACATGACGGTTCAGAAGACACAAACCAGTTGGATATTAGGTGGTCGAATGAAGAAGTAGCTATAGTAAGGTCTAGAACTTCTCTTCTGACTTCATTGATGAAGGTTGGTTCCCTCCCGATATTGCATATATTTAAATTATTGCATGTAATAAAAACAACAAAAGGGATTCACCTCGATTGTTGATGTCCCCAGATTGTGTGATGTGCATTTGCGTCGCAGCCGAGTACAATTTCTGTCCTGGTGCGTTGCGAATAGCGGAGAAGGTTATTTACTTCTGCTGGAGGGCATACAGTGGAGTCACCGGGGAAGTAAGCGGAAGCTATAATAACCTCCTTGGTGTTGTTGATCTTCACAATGGCAGCCGTGATGTCACTGGAAATCAACTCTGTCAATAGGAAGAAGTTCGTGTTATTATCAAAAATAATACATGTTCTAGGTCTACTGGATGAGGTGGAATAAAGAATCCTACCTGTAGGTGTTGAGAGTCCTAGAATTTTGTCGTCTGTGCTAGACCATGGTTCCTGCATGAGGGCAACGTTAAGACCGTTGGAGTTAAAGGTATTGGTTAAGACTGCCGAGGCGGCCTAAGCGTGGTGAAGGTTGATTTGAACAACCTTCATATCTTCCTATAAGTAGGGGGCACCCTTTTTTCGGTCGTCCCGAACATGTGGGGGCCAACTCTTATCAGGGGGTCTTCGGGAAGAGCCAGACAATGTCTGCCTGGAACCTGATTGAGCCGGCTTGCGAGTCGGGTCGGGGTTGAATGGTCTAGTAGAAAATTTGGAGGAGGATGGCCTATCTCCTTTATCCTTTTTCAGGGCTGGAGGAACAGACTTGACCGTTTCTACAACCGGCTGAGTAGAAGGTTGGGTTGATGCCAGCTTGGATGATTCAGGTGTAGCAGCGGCTGAGCTGGCGGCAAGCGACTGAACAGCCTCCTTGGACGCCTGCTCGCTACTGTTTGGCCCTTTAGGGTTCGATGATGCTCGAGAGTAAGGATTCTTCATGATACTGAACTCAACCCGGTTCATGTTAAAAAACGGCTGACAGTTCAGGTCCTTAAGGAGTTTTACCGAACACTCATCCATCGAGATGGTCAAGACTAGACCCTGGGCGTTCGCCACTTTGCTAAGAACTTTCCAGTCCTTGGTGGGATGAACTCTCTTTTGCAGCCTAAGTGACCGCAAAATGGCATCCGTGGAGCGGGAGGATCCTGGGAAGTAAGCCTTTGCCACACATGGTTCAGGGAGATCATATGCTTCAACTAAACGTAGCTTTGCGTTCTCCCACGGCGAGATTTTGTCTATTATGCTGACTAACCAGTTTCTGGTGCCAGTGACAGCCCAGAAAAGAAATCTGTGGGCTATCGTCGGGGAGTTTATTCACCTCCCTAACGATGGCATCTTCCACCGCTTTTTGGTGTACTGGCTCAAGGTGGCCATCCGGAAAGTTATCCAGTAGACCGAGGGTGCTTATTGGCTGTGGAGGCTTCATTGTTCGAATGTTCGTTAAGGACTTTCTCCAGGGCCTCATTGTATGCGAGACCATCTGCAAGAAGGTGCCTTAGTCTCTTCTTATTGGAGGTGGTCAAGCGTTTCCTTTGTAGGGCTAGTTTTTCTATTCCCACGTTTTTGATGGAATCGGTTTCAGGAGCATCAATACAGCTCCTGTTAGCCTCCTCAGTGAGCACAGAGCTCATCGTGTCGACGGATTCTAGGTCGCTGTCAACAGTTGGTCGTTCAGGACGGTCTATCCCGGAGGACGCCTGATATTCGGAATACACCGTTAGCAACTGAGCTAGTTTATTGGGGCCCTCAGCCTGGGCGGTCCTGGTACGGTGCGGTTAACGCCTCTAACCCGGCCCCAGATTTAATGGTTTACTCCAACCTCAAACTAAATGGATCACGACGAACGCTTAAGACGTTAGCGTAGATCCTTGGCTGACACTAACCAATTACCCTGATTAGCCATTTTCAGGCGGGCGCCCATGTGAAGGACTATAGAATGAGGATTTGTGCCCTGGCCATAGCATGTACTTAGTCTTGTCCTCATTTACTACAAGGCCAACAAATTTCGCCTTTTCTTCAATCGCCGTGAAAGCTTTTATCACGGAGCGCTGTGACCGATCGATGATGTCAATATCGTCCGCATGCCCAGCAGCTGAACGGACCCGTTGGAGTGCCTTCCGTGTTGACACCTGCCCTGCGCACTATCTGCTCCAGTACGAGATTGAAGAAGTCGCATGATAGCGCGTCCCCTCACCGAAATCCGTTACATGTTTGGAATAGTTCGGAGGAGCTATTTCTAAATTGCACGTTGCAGCGCGTGTTTTCGGGTGTCACGCAACACAACTGAATCAATTTTGCAGGGATCCGAATTCTGCCATCACCATATAGAGCTCCTGACGATGTATACTATCATACGCGTGCGACCAAATGGCATATTAGACATTTAATCCATTCATCTGTTTTTAGATTTCAGAAAAAAATTTACCTCAATATAAAACTAATAGCGGGAGAAATGGCACCGGTACCACATACAGAAACCTTAGAGGTGTCATATCTCCCAAATGGTTTTGCATTTTTTTTTTCACGATAAACATGACCAAATGCGTATAGGTACGCGCACATAACTGTAAATGGAAACAAGCTCACACGACACGCTTTTAATTTGTTTGTAACGAATGAACACAAGGCACCGAATACTTTTCGATCTACAATTTCACTCATACACAAAAAAAAAACAATGTTTGTTCGAATATACTTAATTTTTTTTTTGTTCGTTTGTAACTAGAAATTTTCACCCGCAAATCAGTTTCCGACTGCAAAACAAAGTAGGATTTTCAGCACGCAGTTACAACAACTACGCTCTACTTAACACTTCGAGACTCGCAACAGTTGTTGTAATTACGTGCTGGAAATCCTACTTTGCTTTGGCTGAGATCGAAGCTCAAAAAACACACCGAATAATAAGTCTTTTTTTTTTTTTTAATATGACATTTGCATTTTTACTGTCCCTAAGTTACATCATTCAACACTGTTCACTGTTATAAAACCGCAACATTTTCAATCATATTTTAAATGATGTGCTAAATAAACGAAGTTGAAAATACAAATTTAAGGAATGTTCGATAATATTTTAAAAAATGCATTTTTGCCTAGTGAAAACTTGGGTTTATTGTTATAAATTCATATAAAAATTGTTATTTATTGAAAAAGTGCCACCCGGCGCACTGTGGGGCAGTCCATATAAAAATGTTGGAAAAAATTAAAAAAAATTTTGATTATCAAGATTAGCAAATACTGCTGTAAGTCCGTTACATTACATTCAAGTCAATAATTCATTTTGCTACATACCCACCCACTCTTTGACGTTTAGTTGCCTCTAGACTGCGGTTCTAGCTTACACTTGCATTTTAACAGGAGGTTTAAAAATTCGATTATTTGTATAGTCATAATTCGTGTAAAAATCACGGAAAATTTTTGATTTAACATGAAATCGACAGCTTCATGTATGTGCTTAATATATCAAGTGTTTTAATATCTATATATTTATATAAAAGAAACTGTCCGAAGCCGTGTAATCCCATAACTCCAGATCGGCCGAACAATCAAATTTGAATGTTACATATCGTCTCACAATTGAACTGCCATATAGACACGCAACGTAACGAAATCTATTATCGATCAATGGAGAAGCAAATTTTGTGGTGGCGCTGTCCACGTTGAATGTGCCATTTGATTCAGTTGCGCAGTTTCTTCATTCGTTGCTGTTTCAGTGTCCATATTGCATTTTGCGAATTCGTGTTTTGTTTGTTTTTGATTTTATGCATCGCTTCAACAGTTTAAAAGTTTAAACGCGGACAAAATAGTAGTTGAAAATCAAGTTTGAGTAATTTTTTGAAAAGGCATCGCGGCACAGGTTCACTCCGAACAGTAGCGCCACCCAAATAAATATAATCCAAGAAGCTAACAGAAGATTTCGTTCCCACTTTTTTGTATATAATTTTGTTTGACCTCGAGTAAGTCAAGCTAAGAATTGGAAAATAAGCATGACGCACAGTTACGAATGAAGATGAGTGATGCCACTTTGATCAAAGTACCAGATTTACAAAATACGAAATTGATTTGTAAGAACATTTTACAAAAATGTATGCTTTTTCTCCAAATTATTCCTCATAATTATGCCTTATATCATGTTCCCACTAACGTGATTTAGCCAATGTGATTTAAAAATCACGAAATGCGTCATCACTGAACGGTATGTGTTTTAGTTTGACATTCAGGAGAAAGAATTCGTCCACTTCAGACTTTTGTTTTTGTTTTGTTCCCATACCTTCCGAAAATAAAACAATTTATGATTGCACCTTTGTACTTATGTGGTATTCGTTTGGGCTTCTTCAGATTTGCCCTCAAATTTCAGATTTCGTTTGTCTAATCGAACATAAAAACGCTCTTGCTCTTTTTTTGTGTTGATATTCGTGCGACTTGAATATGTGTAGTCTTCGACACTTTTCTATGCGCTTTTCATTCACTGGTTAAATTTTGTATTAAAACATTCGAAATTTCATTCCCGATTGATTTCTAAATATTTGTACACAAATAATTTACGAAAATAGATTCAGCCGATGCAATGCCTTTCTTTGCTGTAGAAATATTTCACTAAAATGTAAACAAACTCCATCACTTGTTTTATAGTTTTAAGACTGAAATTCTGATGTAAACGATGAGCTTTTAAATATAACAGAAATTCGTAATCGTTTTAGTACTGAAACAGTTGAAAGAATCTTTACAAAGGATTTCTTGCGCTTTAATCAACCGAAATGCTATGACCTTCATATAAGCTATGAAAATATTTATGTCATTTATAAAAAATAATGTTCCGAAATTTTCAAAAAAAAAAAAAAAATATTAATTTTTGAACACAGTTTTTTCAGCGATATTAAAGTAATTTATGTATTACGTATGTACGTTTGTATATATCTGCCTACTCTAATTTTGCGAACAAATAAATCTTAATTGTTCAAGTTTAAAGTATATATACAAATATTTTCAAAAAATCTGAAAAAAAAAAAAAACAGATTTTCAGATATTCGGTATGAACCAACAGAAAATCATAACAATTTTTATTATTAAATTCACATTAACGACAACTTGAATCCAGCCTCTGGTGAAAAAACAAAATGGATTCACAATAGCTAGCAGAAGTTGACCTTTGTAAAATTTCATTCACTTCTATGAAATGATTGTTGGAATTTACGGGTCACTTGCAAGGGCGGACTTTGGAACTGATTTTTTTTCTATTTCTAAAGGTCGTATTTAAAATAACTTATGAATAAAGAATTTGAGTTGATCGAATTACATAAAGTAGTTCGTGTATTGTGCATACACGGAGTTATTATTAACGAATTTAGGCGGAACGAAGTTCGCTGGATCAGCTAGTTTGTTATAAAAGTCAGGTAGCCTACGAAGATCGTGTAGGCTACTGCATGGCCAGCCGAGGCAGCCATTTGAATGAAATTATTTTCCATTACTAACCGGAAGGATTGTACTTTCAAATAAAAAAAGGAATTTGAGAAAATATTCAGTAGTTTTTTTTTTATAGCATTTTCAAAAAAAAAGTTATTTGGCGGACCATCTTCACGACCGAACCAATTTTCCTGGCATTAAGCTTAATTAGCTTAACCGTAAAATTTCAATGTTTTCAACTAGTTTCAAAGAAAATGGTTACAAGCTAATCGAAAAGAATCTCGTTTCAAAGAAAAAATCAGGAATGTTTGGAATCATCCATTTGCTTTGAACTACACGAAGAAAGGAGACATCATTGGAGGATATTTTGGAACGGAAAACATAAGAAGAAACCTATCTTCTTAGCAACTTGGATTCGCAGCAAAGATGAATTTATTTCAAGTGACTACGACATTAACATCGGCAAATTTAAAGCGTTCACACATGATACTGCAAAACATTTTGTAATCCTATATCCCTAGTTTAACATGCATCCAATTATGCACAAGTTACTGATTCACGAGCCAGATGTGTGGTGTGTTCAATTTAATGCTGATAACATCAGATCCACTAATAAATAGCTACCGGCAACTTCAGTAAAAGAAACTTTAGCAGTTTGACTTAATTGTTTAAGCGGTTACATCTAACAATGAGAGTTCCAATGCAGAAAGAAGTGATAAAAGCTCATCGTATACATCAGAATTTCAGTCTTAAAACTATAAATATATGCATGATTTTTTTTTTTTTAATTTATATAGATTTGAAATTTACAATCAATAAATAAATGTAGGTAAACTATTTGTTATACCCTTAATAAAACTAAAATAAATATTGAAACAGAAGGTATGTGTACACGATTAAACTTATGTAATTTAGTGTGAAATAAGCAATAAAATATGACCTTAAATATTAAAATCTGGTTAAAATATATACTATCACCTAATCTTTACACAATAAAATTAATTTTAGCCTGACTAATCCTTCACATGAATTGATGCCCGTTTTAGAGGTGTCTTGCTCCAGTGAGCGGCGGCCATTTATAACGTATTCACAGACAGGAATAAAGAGAGACCGCGAGAGAACACTGTCATCCAAAATTTGCGGGTGTGCACAGAAGGTGACCGTCTAGTTTGAATATGCTAAATGGCTTCGTTCAACAACATGAAATATCCCTAGGCTCGACAACTTAGTACCCCTCAATTTTCGGTTTACGCAGTAGGACACATTAATTTGCTGTGTAAGTAGTAGTAGCAAAAAACAAAATGTAAACATTACAAAATTGAAACTGCCATCTCCCACCATAACCAAAGCTGCTGACGATGTCTCCAATGTGTATCCCTATATTTAAAACAAGTTCCCAATACTGCGGATGTATCTGTTGTCAAAGTTGCTGTTGATATTGATGTTTCTGACTTAAGGATTTTACTCTCTACTGATGGATTGGCCATCCTTGATTGCTGTCAGACTGAATAAGTTCAGTGAGCCCACTCGATAAATGTTTGCAGCAGTCTGAGTCTGAGTCTGGTGGCCGTGCACGTTAATGGAGCCTTAATAGAACTGATCAGTCTGATTCAATTTTATGGGAGCTAAGTTATTTTGTAATTATTATCACTTATCACCAACCTAAGCTTGCTCTGAAAGCCAAGTTATAGGCCCTTAATGCGGCTTTTCTACAATCTCCATATCTTTAGGCATGAAGTCGGGGTACTGACCGAAAGGACAAGGTCAAGTATAAGCTGTCGAAATGATATTTTCCAGTTCGATTGCTGGGGACACTCCATGCTTTGGCGATTTGTAGATTTGCATGTGTCAAGCGCATGTCGACCGCTGCGATTTTAGGCAGGGGTATGGAATCCGTTCTATAAGACAAGCGTCCTCTCAGGCAGGCCACGGTTAACAAGGTTAAATTCGACTACCTTCACAGGAATAACAACTGTTGATTAAGAGTCGGTGGCAGACGATCGAAAAGTTTTGAAAGATCTTCTTAAGAACATCCCACACACTCGACCGCTTACTTACTATTAAAGAATGAATGAACCAATGTTTGAGCTCAGTCTTGGGTGCTCAGCACATTTTTTTCACCAGGGAATTGAGTCATCAACAATTGGAGCGGTCGGATGAGCCTAAAATCTTCAACCGCTACCATCTCTCCGACTAGTCCTGAGTGCAAACAATTCTGGCCTGTGCTCAAAAAATATCGAAATAGGTCAAGTAAGATATTATTTGTCTTCTTATAACGGGGTAAATGCATCGTACTATCCGTGAAGGAATACTTGGGCGATATTTTTAATGTTTAGTGTACTGGATCCAAATTGCATCTAAGGGTTTTTTTTTCCACTGCGCCACCTCTCGCGAACGGCTCACAAACATCCGAGAGTATAACTAACTATGTTGAAAGACCTTCTCAAATAGCCGTTTGAATTCTGCATAAAATTGTAGATCCCGTCCATTCGTTCCAAAAACTAAAAAACTCATACTCACACAAAGACCAATGTTTGTGAGAAGATGGGCCTAGGCTGCCTATGGACCTGTTCGTAAGCTAATTACGGGTGTATTGCAATTGCAAATTCCAGTATTTCTGTTTTATGTACTTGCAACCAAATAATTAAGAAGAGCTCAATGTTTTCGGAACACAGTCCAAGGCACCTATAGCATAGGCAATGACAAAGCCGACTAAATGTACCAATTCAAGATTGGGCAGCTGTTTCATAACAAGTTCATCCCTCCGTGAATATCCCGCCTCGAACGCTTAAGCTTAAACAAACAGTTAAATAAATCAGGAGAAATCCTTAAACAAGCCCGCATAGGTTAGGGTTTTGTTTGAGTTTTTTTATGAATGGAAGGGACCTACAAAACTGACCGAAGAAGCGCAGAAGCAAATGAGGCCGATTTGAGAAATTCGCCATATTTCGTTTGGCTTTATTTCACGTCACTGTTGCAACCATGGCAAGGTTCTATCCACTCACGTGAGGGTCTTCACAATAGGTCGGTATTGAACTAAGTGCGGCACGGAATATTCCTCGCGAACCCAAAAACTCAACTCTAATAAGGAAATAAGATGGTGGTCCCAACTTCCAACATTTTTAAGAGGTGTACGTTGGCTACTGGTGCTAGATTTAAACCTGGGATATGTCGTATAATACGCTTCTAGCTTCACAGACGTTTCGAAACCGGCAAGCTCTATGTTCCATTGTTGTATAGTCAGTCGAAGATTAGGTACTCAGCATTCTGGGTTTTTCTCCATATGCGCCCTTCCTCGTTCTTCTGCCTTTTGCGTCCCGCTCTAAGCACTATAACTCAACTTCTTATATAAGTCATTTGGACAGCGATTTGACAGCAATATTTCTCAGGTGCAAAACTCACAACCGTAGAACTGTACCACCGCGCCCACACATGCTTGCTTGTCCGCCATTCCTTCAATCGAAACAACCACCACTTTTACCACGTCGGCAACGTACTGCCACAGTTTGACATTTGTCGAAAACATCAAGTGTACGCCCTCCCGCTGATGTCGATTCAGCCTCAGGATGCACATATGTCAGCTTTTGACTGTAACTGCTGGTGTAGCTGCTATCGACTTGCAAAGTAGTATTTAAGTGAAAAAGTTCTCTCCCCCTTAGGAATCGGAAATCGGAAACTTTTCAAAGGACACTCGTGGAAATCCTCCGTAATTTGAATGTAATTTGCAGTTGAAAAGGAAAATGAAAACATGTTGTGCGTGAGCAGGGGTACTGATGCAGTGCTATGTGGGTTTGTCCTTGGACACCGCCGGCCGTACATTACTCACATTTTTGAAACTTTAAGTTAAGGACGAGCGGTTGTTATTTCTCAACGTATATTCCTTAAATTGTGTGTCCACGTTGTGCATATGCAACTACTGCCCTTTAAACTACTTTGTACCTCCACTTCTCATTTACATCGGATGCATAAAAACAACACTATAGTTCGATGTTATCATTTAAAATATTTCAATTTTGTCAACAGTCCTTGAGCGCTATCACACTCGGATCTGCCAGAGTACCAACTTGACACCAGCTGAGCACCATTGTACAAGTGCAACCGATTTGTATTCAAAGGCAATTGAACATTCCGCGCTGGCCTACGAAACAAAAGGAAAAATCTTCCAAACCCCTAACAGGATTATCAGATGAGGGTGTACCATGGTGAAAAAAAAAAACTCAGTCAAAACTCACGAGTGCAAGGGTAGTAATTACGCTCTAAATAGTTTCATGAGGGGAATAATGATGATGGGTAGACAGTATACACTCAAATAAAGAAACCTTTGTGCCATATGAAGTTTGGTCCTTCTTGCAAGAGCCGTAGTCCTCGTCGTCGTCGCGGCCGACAATTCACATTCATTCCAATTGACTGACAACACCTAGGGGTGCCGCTTTCGAATGTTTCGATTATGTTGTAATTTGAGGAATACCATCAGGGGACTTTTGGGTCCCGTGTCGTTGTGGTGTTCGTACATATATGTGCTTGGCAAGGACATTTTCTATTATGCCGCAAAATTTGAAATCAATTTGTTGCCGGGTGTCGAAGGGTATGGCCATGATACGGCAGAGTATGCAAGTACAGGAGCCCATGCCCAACTAGTTAGAATGCCGAAGAGGGTGAAGTTGCGGGTGGCAGCAGCAAGGGTGGTGCGGCGTATAGTTTGTGTTGATGATTTCGAGAAGCCGAACGAGTAGAGTGGCTCTTCAAAGGCCATTCAAGACAAGTGATTGCATGCATATGAATTTGTAATGATTGACAATAGGTGGTGGACAAGTTGTTTTGTTTGTGCCAATTGGGAGGATGGTCATTAAGAAAGGGATTTTTTGAAATAGACGATTTAGATACATACCTGTCTGTTTTATTACTTGTATGGAAATGGTTCTCGAACTTGTACAAAAGAGAAATTTGGCTACAAAAGGTGCTGCAACCATTACGTTTTTGTGTTATCGTTCAGTCTGGTGCGATATTTTGGAAGAAGTTGATGCAGGACAGAAATACTTGCAAAAATCCGGGCTCACTCTAGAAAAATGTGTAATAAAACTTAAAGCTCTCGCGAGTGCTCTTCATGAACATCGTGATGAGACCGTGAAAAAGGCCATAATATACGCAACAGAATATTGTACTGAGCTAGAAATTTCAATTGCCAGGCGAAAAGGCTGAAGATACTCGTTTCACGTTGGAAGAGGAAACACGAAGACCCATGTTAAAATGTCAGGATACATTTTACACTGAACTTGTTCATTTTTCTAGGACCATGGAAGACATCAGCTATTCAACCGAAAATATTGCTGTATGGAACGGAAGAAGAACTTCGTCCTGTTGTTCCAATGCTTACCTCGGCATTTACAAACTAACAGACAACAGTCTCTTATTGGAAATCGCGCGAATCCGGCGTCATATGGTGGCTGCCAAAATAAATTTAAAAGATGCAGAGATTTGAACAGCTTTTACATTTTTTAACTTCGCTGTAAACTGGGACTTTTCAGACTCGTTACCGCCTCTCATTGGCGATGAGAATTTTTCAAACAATTTGCGTCACAGTGGCATCGTGTGAGCTTTTTAAAATTAAAGTTAGGTTACTCAGACTTATCTAAGAGCACACAAGAAATAATAAATCGAAGCATTCAGTGCAATACAACCTTGAAAGCACTTTTAAATAAAATCTTTGTGTTTTTTTCTTTCAATTTTCTAATGAGTGTTAGCTTGCTTTACCCCCTAAATTTGACAATCTTTTGACCTCACGATACAATTTTTTCACTAACTTTAAATATAATATGTTCCTACTGAAACTTGAATTCTCCGACTCTAACAGTCAACAGCTATAAATTTCGAATGCAGCTATGCTATGCCGATAGACGATTTTCCTGATAGATATTCAGAAAAAAATCTAATCACCATTTATAAGTAGATGCGTGTATACAAAAGTAGGTATAATATGCTCATTGTGCATATATTAATCCAATGAGGAGTTGCCGGATTAATATTCATGTTAAGCACATCATTCAGCCGAGCAGAAGACACATATTTCGACAATATACATAGGCAGTTCTATCGAAGCCTTCCGATGCGCGCGTGCACAGCAATATGAATCAATCTACTTCACATCGGCACATCGTACTCCATCGGACATAGAAATCAATCAGTGATGCTAATGGAGAGAGCAGCATAAACTGGGAAAACATCAGACCGAAGAACATGGAGATCTCTTTGAAAATGGATTCCCTACACAAATCTATTTGCCTATGCAGGCTTACAAATATGTTTAGAGGCAAATGCGTTTGGTCTATTGGGTGCCTGGTGCTGAGCGTCCTCATAATATTCACATACGATAGGCCACATACCTATGCACATGTGGATAAAGTGCATAATGAATTATTATGTATTTGGTCGGAAGGCTAGGAATGCCATCAGAGTCATCATTAGCATGGTATAGCAATGCCATCCTGGTTGTTGTTATTGTGGTTCACATCTAAAAGGAGAAGGGGACACGCATAGGTATATAAAACCAGTGGGTGGGTTTGTTTTCAAAGGCAGATTCGAATTTGTGCAGGAAAACTGGTTTAAAAGAAACTCTTTTCTATACTCGAGAACTTTAAAGAGTGAGTTCAGTGAAAAACCTGCCTGCTTTTTTGACAAAGAGCTCAGCAGAGTCCATGCGGTAAAACTAAGCGTATGTGTGAATAATAGCACTTCACACATACCTGCAAAGCTCTTTCTTTCTTTGCTTAAACGCCTAAACGCTGCTTAAATTGAGGAGCTACCGATGACGCACCCGTCGTGGATGAACCGTTTATGTTCAGACTGTTGTATACAAATACAATATCGGCACGGAATTTTTGTTGTATTTTAATCGTTTCATCTCTTTATGGAAAAATTCTTGAGCCGGGGTAAAGCCAGACCGAAGAGTACTCTCGTGGTACATTAATTTGGGATAACAACCATCTGAGATCAGGTAAGTATCAGTGAATATTGCCCTTGCAAACGTGCCTTCGAATCGCCTTAATTAGGAAATTCGCAATCCTATTCAGCCGAGCCCATAATATTTTATGTGTGAATTCAGTAACGTTTTGCAAAATGTTCATAAATGCAACTATTGCCATCACTTGACGTTGAAAGTGTTCACTTGCCCTTTTTTATGTGGTGTTCGTTTGGGCTTCTTCAGATTTGCCCTCAGATTTCATTTTTCGTGTGTCTAATCGAACATAAAAACGCACTTGCTCTTTTTTGTGTTGATATTCGAGCGACTTGTGTGTAGTTTTCGACACTTTTCTATGCGCTTTTCATTCACTGTTTGAATTTTACATTAAAACATTCGAAATTTCCGTCCCGATTGATTTCTAAATATTTGCACATAAATAATTTACGAAAATAGATTCACCCGATGCAATGCCTTTCTTTGCTGTAGAAAAATTCACCAAAATGTAAACAAACCTCACCAGTTGTCAAACTCAAATGCACTTGTATTGGTAAATCTGAGGGCAAATCTGAGAAAATATCTAGATTCGCAAAAGTGCTCTGAAAGTACCAAACGAACATAAAAATTGCTCTGAGGGCAAAAAAAGCGCTCAATCGAATACCACATTATTCTCAGCCATGATCCATATAGATCATCGAAACATGCGCTTACAACAACAGCACATGAAACTGCTATTCATCGAGATCACGAATCATGATCTGAAAATTTATTGTACTAGGTGACTTGTTTCATTTTTCAATGTTGGTGTGCCTGTAAACGATAGCCAAGCCACACAGTCACGTTGCCAGACTAAAATATTCAACACACTTCAAACACAAAAAATCAAAAAGCATTTTTATCATAAATTTAAATTGTTTTCAAAACTAGTTATTGGGGAACACGTTTCTTTCTTATCACAAAATATTACAGAAAAATCTAATTCTAACTTCAGTTTGTTCTTCTGGAATTTCGTGCTTAAACCGCTGACATTTACTTTGTCTAAGAATAATTCCAATCTGAACGGACCGGAGGTGCAAACTGCATTAAGATTTCCATTACATTTTGAACTGATTGTAGGTAAACTCATTGCCTTTTAGAAACAAAACACACCATATTACGGAAGCCGTGTTGTTGTTTTCGAGCCTCTGGTCGTGAATTTCCGATAGTAAAAATTATTTCATAAACGTTTAATAAATACTTAATCGGCTTATAGACCGGCAAAACAGAAATGTTTGACATGAAATGTTTCTGAAGCAAATCGAGAACATTTCATAAATGTTTAAAAAAAATCATTAGCTCGCATGAATACACCGAAATACAGCAGCAAAATATTGTTTATTTGTTGCATTTTTGAACATAGAATTTTAAATTAATTTGATTCATATGGTAACATCCCCGACAAGCAAATGAAATCTCATGTCAATTGACATCATATTGTGACGTCACGTTGTACAGAATGTTTGCAATATGGCTGGTGGTGGTGGCAATTATTCGTCGTGTTTTGAAAGCAACTGTTGCCACAACTCCAAAATGAATTTTTTCTATGATCTGCATTGTTTTATTTTCGCGATCTGATTCGGATCAGGCATAAAAGTAAGAAAAATGTCCGAAGAAAAAGAAAAGTTAGTAAATAAACATTTTTATAAAATATATGCATATGCTTTTGACAGAAAAATTTATAAATGTTGGTTGAAATCTTTATTTTAATTTTTCTCACAAACATTTTTTTTTTTTATTACAGGGAGTATTTCAGCGCTGCGGAGGTAAAGACTAAGACTTTTATTAGCAAAATTTCCATCTTGACATTAAAATGTTTGATGTTAACAATGCGTTCTAAAACTCAAACGTCGTATTCCATCAGCAACGCATCAGCATAAACAGTGCATCGCATCAGCATTACAAATAAGCAGTGATGCCGCATCACTGCGCAAATGTTTGACGTTTCTGAATTTACACTATGTACTCAGACTCAGGAGCTCCAAAGAACCATAGACAGGTCCTGAGGCACTGCCACTTCAACACCAAAGTCATTTCCATAAAGTAAGGCGTTATATTGAACCACATCCTCAATATTAATAGAACTTCCCCATACCTACACATTTTTTATAACAGTTTAATTTGTTCGAGAACGGCTCTAACGATTTCCACCAAAATAAATATTTGATCTTAAGTAGGTGAGGCTAACATGACTTTATACTCAGTTTTTGGCTACAAAATGGAATAGCGGTACTTTTGAGATTTCGACATAAATAGATTGGAAGAAAAACTCATTCCTAGGGTAATTTGGTAAAGGATAACTAAATAGCGAACTTAATTTTCCTTTATAAAAATTATCGTAAGAGTTTTTTGAAAAAAAGTACTTTATAGTTTACCCGAAAACGGTAAGAAGGATTTGGACCAAAATTCATTCCTATTAACAAGTTAGGCCCCAGTTATAGCCATACGTAAAATTCAACTTAAAAAGTTGGAACAGTGTAAAAAATTTTCTAACAAATTTAAAGATTATTTGTTTATTTTTGATAAACTAACTTTATATTTCATAATGAACATTTTAAGACCGCGATTGGGTTCAACCATAAGGTTGAAGTGGTCAAAAAAAGCAAAAGAACATTTTTACGGTCCCGATTTACGTATGTCTTTAACTAGTGCATTAAGTCAATAGTATGCAAAATGAATTACTATCTTGTATTACTGACTTACCTAACAGCCAACCATTTTGATTTCCATTCAATTGAAATCTATCCTCTAACGTCCTTCGCTGTTCAAAATGTTTCCAAACAAAAGAATCATGCTAATGAATGGCTAAAATACAATAAATACAATTGAGAATGGTGAATTAATATAATAAAGCAAAAGATCAGACAATCTTACCACCCGGTATTTTGATACACTGCTTTGGCACATCCCAATAATATAATCGCCTCCGACGGCGTGCTGGTATCCTCCCAAAGAGATAGTGTCGCTGCTAATTGCAAAACAGGATAATTGGGCACAGAAGCTCAGTTTCGTGAAGACTTCATGAATCTATATAAAATACACCGTGTACATAAATTCACAAATAGTTTTCAATTGAACTCACTCACGGTTTGCTTTGTAAGGAAAGCGGATTGCTGTTATCCCTTAGCTGTTTGCGAACAACTTTTTCATTGTTGTCACTACTTTCATTTGAAGAACTTAAGTAAAATAACAACGTCGGGTCCATTGAAGGCTCAAAAGCTATCTCTTTGAAATATAAACTTTTATTTCTAAATGAATTTATTTGACGTTTGAACTATTGCCATGTTAATTTTAATCTATTACAACTACAACGTCAAATCAAAAAATTACGTCCATGAGCATTCGTGTGACACAATCTCATTACGTTCGTTCTTATGACACAATTGGATCACGGCAGAACACCTGAGAAGGTGGTCAACCGCGGAAGAACATAGACAGTCTCGAATGGCAATTAAGTGGCCGACCTACTCCACTCAAAGGAGGGTTCTAAGAATGAGTCGAGGAACATTGAAATGGGTGGTGGCTTTGTCTACAGGACATGGTAATTTTGTGTATCACTTAAGGAAGATGGGCCTTAGAGAGGACGATACCTGCAAACTCTGCCTGGAGGAATCTGAGACAGCCGCACATATAACTACATACTGTGTCAACGACCGGCGTTGGCTGGCAGAAGAATGACGAAAAGAGACCCGTTAATGGTGGTCTGATTCGAATATCTCTCAAAATCTATATATAGTGACTTACATTCGTTTTACCCTTAAATGTTTATGAAAATTTTGCAAAGAGAACTAGTACTGCATAACGGGTGATTTTTTAAGAGGTTTAGAACTTTTTTTTTAAAAAAAAACACAAAAAATTCGAAAAAATGAATGAAATATTTATTTGAATCGATAGTTTGAACCTTGCAATTTAATGTTTAAAGATAATTTCATGCAAATGTTGACCGCGGCTGCGTCTCAGGTAGCCCATCCGCTGAGTCCAATTTTGGCATACTCTGTCACACATATCGGCCGGTATCTCACGAATGAATGCATGGATGTTGGCTTCCAGTGCGTCAATCGAAGCGGGCTTGTCCCTATACACATTAGCCTTGGCATACCCCCACAAAAAATAATCTAATGGTGTCAAATCGCACGATCTAGGCGGCCAATTGACCGGCCCGAAACGTGAAATTAACTGTTCACCAAACTCGCCTCGCAATTGCGCCATTGTTTCGCGTGCTGTGTGGCATGTGGCACCGTCTTGTTGAAACCACATATCATGCAAGTCAAGAACTTCCATTTCGGGCAAAAAAAAGTTTGTTATCATCGCTCGGTAGCGTTCACCATTGACAGTAACGCTGCGATTCGCATCATCTTTGAAGAAATATGGCCCAATAATGCCGCCGGCCCATAAACCGCACCAAACAGTGGCTTTTTCGGGATGCATTGGTAGCTGTTGCAATGCTTCTGGCTGATCTTCACTCCAAATGCGGCTATTTTGCTTATTTACGTACCCATTCAACCAAAAATGAGCCTCATCGCTGAACACAATTTTTCGATAAAAAAGCGGATCCTCGGCCAGCTTTCCAAGAGCCCATTCACCAAAAATTCGGCGTTGTGGTAGGTCGGCTGGCTTTAGTTCTTGCACCAGCTGTATCTTAAAAGGCTTTACGCCCAAATCCTTCCGCAAAATTTTCCACGTAGTGCTGTAACAAAGGCCTAACTGCTGGGAACGGCGCCGAATCGACATTTCGCGGTCTTCTGTCACACTAGCTGATACGGCCGCAATATTTTCTTCACTACGCACAGTACGTAAACGTGTTGGTGGTTTAATGTCCAACAAAGTAAATTTGGTGCTGCTCAGAAGGTCGAGAATGCCGATCATAAAATGAAAGCAGCGCGCGATGAACATTTCGAACCGAGCACGAATTTTGATAGTAAAATTCAATAATTTGCAAGCGTTGTTCATTTGTAAGACAATCCATGGTTAAATTGCAAACCAAACTGAAGCTGTTTGACAGTGACACAAGGTACTAAACACACGTCAGCTGTCAAAACCAGTGTTGCCAAAACCAAACCAGCTAAAAAATCACCCTTTATAAGTGTTATCCAGCTTAACCCAATGTGCGATTAAGGCAGTATGCCATAACCATAGTAGGATATATGCCAGTACAGTCACTTGGCTGAGTTTAAGTGAATTTCTTCCATTTTTGGCGCCAGCCTAGGTCAACAGTTATATGGCTATCCCACAATTTTCTGTTTTCTTGTTTCATCTAGCTCTGAGCCAAAGGCGTGTTTTGTTGAGTATCTATATCTCAGCAAAGCAAAGTAAAGTAGAATCTTCAGCACACAATTACATCATGATTGACATTTTTGTTTTGAGGAACATTGTTGGGGGGTAAAAACTGCACGCGTTCTTCGTGGACTTTGAATCTGCTTTTGATACCGTAGATCGAAAAGCTTAAGTGGCGAAGAGTTATCGGATTGGTTTCAGTCACTTTCAGGAGTAAGACAGGGATGCTCGCTTAGTCCAAGCCTATTTGCTCTATACATCGAGGATATATTAGATATTCTGCCTGGAGGTGTGAGGTACGCAGGACTGCTTATCAAAACTCTGCTGTTCGGTGATGATATTGTACTACTGGCGTATTCACCAGAATCCCTACAGCTCATGATAAAACGGCTGTATGAGTACTGTAAGCTATGGAACTTGGTCGTGAATCCAAGGAAATCAAAGGTTATGATATGGAGGTGGCAAGGACTGCAGAAACGAAAAATGGAACTACAACGGCGAAAGCATAGAAGTCGTTAAGGAATATAAGTAACTTGTACGAAAAATTTAGATATGGAGAGACATTTTTTTCATTTTTCTTATATCCTTAATTATAAACTTATATACTAGACAAAAATGATTAAATCTAATTTAAAACAAACATTTATCTTATTCCAGCTTGGCGAGCGCTCTAAAATTAACAATGTACTTAAAATTATTTCCATTCGGCCTTAGATCTATCTATATTTAATTTTGTTTGTTTTTTATTCTTCAAGAAACTTTGTATGTAGAGAAATCTTAAGGATATGCTAACAAAGTCAAAAACTGCCATCAATGTTGTCTGGAAGACATGTCTAAGGAGCGAATTCATCGCCCACAGCACCAAATGTAGATCTTTGTAGCGGTATCAGAGGCTTTCATGTTCTATGCGGCGCAAGTGTGGAGAGTAAGAAAATATGAGACTGTAGAGAAACTATTACGGTACTACAAAAAAGAGAACATTCAACCTCCCACCTAGAACTCCAAATTACTTGATAACGCTGGACCCTGTTTGTGCCCACTCTTCATTAAAACTTTTAAACTGCATGTTGACTACGTCGTCAAGATTTTGAATATGCCGGACTCCAGACTGCCGAAAAAAAACCGTTCAACAAGCAATGGAATCAAGGGCGCGATGGCACAGAGAGTGGTTGGATATTGCTGAGCGCTGTGAAGTGAATTTAAGTCTGGATAAAGCCAAGATTGGAAACCTCAACTTTATCAGCTCATCAAAGGCATGGATGAGAAGGCTCGGGTAATGAATTTAGAACATGCTTCGGGATCACTGCACCAAATGATCCATACCCGTTTAAGTTATGGTCTTCAGAACAATAACTACTTCCGTGATGAATATATCGGATATATCGACAGTGTCAAGGTTGCCAAGTATTGTATTTGAGTGAAACCGCTTTTCATTTTGGAGCCACACAGATTAGTATGAGTCTCATGGACTCTTGAAGCTCCTTACGAGTAGCTAATGATATGAAGTCTGTTTATCTGCCAGATTTGAGTATGAATCTCAGGTACTTTGAGATCGACATTCTTCAAATCATCTAGGTCCTCGAAGAAGTAACTGTTGAGAGTCCTCTGCCTGCTGTTTTTAAGGGCTGGACATTCCTAAAGTAGATGTCGAACAGATTCTATTCCTTCGACGTCCCTACAGCTTCTGCAAAAATCATTATGCAGTATCCCCAGCCGTACCGCATGTACGCCTATCGCACAGTGTCCAGTAATGACCCCCGTGAGTATGCGAATCTCTTTGCGGCTTAGTTCGATCATGTATTTAGATCTCTTTTTGCTCACCTCTGGCCATAGTAGTTCTTTTGTATGCCTATGAGTAATGAGATTGGTCCAGCGTAGGTTGGTTCTACTCCAGGATTCAATGTCAATCTTCCCTGCAAGCGCGCTTAGCGGAGTTCTTACTGATTTTAGGGCCATAGATGCGCTTATTTTCGACCCGTTTCTTGCAAGCTCATCCGCCTGTTCATTACCTGGGATATCCATATGCCCTGGTACCCCAGCATAGGGTCACCGCGTTGGCTTGCGATATTTCGTCCAGATATTTCTAACAGCGACTTACTGCCCTTGACTTCACCACGACTGACTCCATGGCTTTTATGGCCGCTTGGCTGTCATCATTAAATTAACAATTCCCCTTACAAAATGCTTATCAAGTTAAATGAAATCATTTGGGTAACATGCAATTTGTCGTCGCCATATTACCATAGCAATGTAATTCGAATGCAACTCATCTTAGATTAGAACCTATTTTTGAAGGAATGCAATTTACCTTACCCCTAAAAGTAAGCAAATGTTCACCTAATTTGAATTCAAGGGACATAATATCCCCGAAGTGTTGACGGTTGGTTTTAGTGATTGTCTAGATGTCGCTTTTTCGCTTATAACAAAAAACAACATAATTTTCCAAAATTAAAACTTTTAGTATTGCATTCTTAAAAGTTAGGGTTGAATTACGACCGCAGCGAAACAAGTTTATTTAAAAACGTAATTTATACCAAGAAGAATTTACTTGACAGCAGCAGCTTGTGCTGGAACCTTTCTGGTGATGTGGGTGGAAATTGGGAAATTGCAAGTGAACTAGGAACTAAAAGTCGAGACACAAATGTAACTGGAACGGTTTTTTTGATTGTTTTTTTGGCTGAGATAGAATCTCACCGGTTTTTTGAGGCAAAGCGGTTAATGGCGGCAGACTTTTCTGATATATGTGTGCTTTATTGAAAAACTGAAACTAATATGTATGCACATAAAAGTCAAAATTGTGAATTTGTGATATGCAACAGGCGCCATCAGTAAGTGCATGCGACACCGTCAATTTGAGTGTCTATCAGACCACGCAAACACATAGTTAACATGTATATAATGTGAATCACCTACCCCCTTTAAATATATGTTATCAAAGTGAATAATGGCCCGATCCTTTAGGCTGAATTCGCTCTCATCATCTGCACCACCAGCATCATCATCCACATCGTCGTCATCAACATCATCATCATGGATTGCATTCGTTTGCTCAAAGAGAAATGAATAGAAATGTGCATGCATGCAATTTCCAAAGCTGAAATTACCAATTTCATTTCACATGAATATATAAATTTCAATTACCATCTTTGGACAGTAGATACAGTACACCAGCTAGATTGGGCGAGTGGATCTCCATGCACAACAATATCTGGCGATGATTAAGCTCTTTTTGTGACGGGCAATACAGCATTGCTCCCACACATATCCTCCTACGTATGATGGCCAGACCTATCTTGATGACAACCCATAGTACATACACTTATGACACACACATACATCGAATGACCGAACGCCTCAAGCACAAGCATGTCCTATCCCTACCCCATATGAGTGGGAATTCCAAATTGGATATACCACATTTCATTATTGATACTCATGCACACGAAATAGATTATAAATGCAAAATTATTATCATTTTGAATATCCGCGCACATAGATACGCCAGAGATAAGCATCAGCGACCAATGCCATCGGATGTGTGATGCTACAGTGAGACCAAAATCGACCATATGAAGGATGCTGCTTAGCCGCGCTTATCTGTGGGAGTATTCAAATTACCAAAATTCGGAGTTTTGAATATTCCAACAAATGTTTTGCAAATCGCTGGCAATTTGGGGGGTGAGATTCAATTGTGTGCGTTTTTTAATGGATATACCCCGTTTATCTGTTTTAAAGATTTCAGTTTTTCTTTACAAATTAGAGGGTGAACTGAAATTGAGATGACTCAATTGTTACTGTGAAATGTGATCCGTGATCTAGATGAAGTTCAATTACAGCTAATAAAGGGAAATGAAATGTCACACATGTTGTACAATTTATTGCGACTATAGAGGCGATGATGGCAGCAGGTTTTGCTTGGAAGTCATTTCAAATTTTTAAATCTAATAATGATGGTTGGTATTTATATCCAACGTGCTTGCAATAGCCGTGACTGCTTTTCAACTCTTTTGCGTCATGTATTTATCGGTGGACCGGCTCTTTTTCAATCTTAGTTTAACAGCTTGGAGTGATTAGCTATTGGACTTTCTCTAAATACACGACCAATTCACTGATTCTTTGGTTATTTGTTTTTGTTACATTCTCTATCAAGACTTAATGCAGACAAAGTTTTAAGACACACATTTCTTAATCATCTATCCACTCAAAGAACAGCAAAAATTCCACAAAGTGGAGCAAAAATAAAGTGAATTTGCCATCATTTGAGCTTTGGCATTTATTTTGGAGGAAGGTAGAGAACTAATTGACAATGCGTAGTATCCTGCTCGCGCTCAATCTTATCCCCCAACTCCCATACAAAAAATTCCACAAAGATACAATTTGGCGAGACAGTTTAAACTTTGACACTGCTCGAGCTAAATTTTAGCTTCAATAAGAGGTGGAAGTCGCAAGGTCAATCACCTCTTCGAGAGATAACACGGTCCGGAAACTTTTCCCGTAAAAGATCAAAAGCGCCGTCTTGTTGAAAGTAAACGTTGAAGATCAATACCATCCAACGCCGACCATAAAAAATCATTAATCATCTCTCGATACCGCAATCCATTCACCGTAACTGTTGATCCAACCTCATTTTCGAAAAAGTAAGGTCCAATGACCCCGCCGGACCATAAACCGCACCAAACAGTCACACGTTGAGGATGGAGGGGCTTCTCAACTCTTGGGTTTTCCGAGCCCCAGATGCGACAATTTTGCTTGTTAACGTAGCCACCGAGGTGGAAATGGGCCTCATCAGTCAACATGATTTTTCGATGGAATTCCGCTTCATTTTCATGCATTTCAAGGACCCAATCAGCAAAGACACGACGTTGTTGAAGCGTGTATCGTTCCATTTTTAGTAATGGCGTAGTTTCTACTTGTCAAATGTCAAAGAATAAAAGCTTCAAAAATTACAGCTTCCGAAAAAGCGGGCCATTCACAATAACACCTCTCATCGGAAAACCCTTTACATACAAATTACTCTCCAAAATTTAGCTGAATTTAAGCGAATTTGAGTGGTATAAGCAACTCGAGCTAAAAAGTCATATGTGTGTTTCAGAATGTACTTTGTGTTATCAGTCAAAATTTATTTTTTCAAAGAACAGCTGTTTTCTGTGACACTTATCCACGGCGTGCTCTATGTCAACATTTGGCTAATATTGGGAGAAGAAAATTGGAGACATGGACTAGCGTACCCGTGCGAGATCTCTCAAACCGGAACCAGCGTTGTGCAGAAGTACCCAATTGGCTAATTTGGGTCAAGTATTTAAGCTTTGGCTCAATGCTCCGAGCCATAGAGAAATGGATCACACTTGTCTCAAAACTTAAACATTACTTCCTTAAAAAAAGTAAGACTGAAAACCGTTAAAAAACAATAGCTGGTTAAAAGGTACACCAAGCAAACGCACCCACAACTTTTGCATTTATTTTTTAAGGAAAAAAAACTTCCTCCTCGTTTTCGTTGAACTAATGTGGAATGATTCGGAAAATGTCTCAATTCCAATATTTCTTCGGAACAACGCTGACCGGAACCCATCAATTTCTTCATAAAAGTTAAAAACGTTGGCAAAACATTTATTTCATATACTCTTTGTTCCTGTTCTGTTTCGAGTGAAGGCGTTCAATAGAACAAACGTTTTCTTCTTAGCATTATGAGAAACCTTGTGAATTAAAATACTGCTGTTGAATAAGTTTGGGTTTGTTTGAACCATTTGTGTCTATCCATTGCTGAACTTACCAGTTGAATTTGGATTAGTTATTCTTTTTTGTTAACCTCAAGTCGTAACCCAAATACCGTCAAAAACATTACAAACAACCGGAGATAATTTTAATTGAGATAGTAAGAATCTTCAAGTTCAAGAGAGTGTCAAATGGAAATCACCATATCACCACATCTACAAATTCGCTTTAAAGAAAATGACGGACTCTTTGCGTCTTCGTCCAGGTAGTATCAGTGAGTACAGACATAAACTAAATATTAATATATTAATATCAGGGCTATCGAGAACAAAATTCCCCCCGAAATATTTAAAAAAAATTTCAAAAATAGGCATCGGCAATGAAATTCGAAAAGGGAAAAAATTCACCCCGGAATAAATTGGTATCGTGAAAAAAATTCCCCACGGAATTTGATGGCATTCCCCGGAATATTTCCTTCGTAAATTTGTAGGTGTAATTTCAAAACGGAAGCAGTTTCTATGGGAGTTTGAAATCTTTTGAACTTCGAACAACAGAGAGCAACAAATTTTAATCATGCAAGTATTTTGTTTAATGTCCTTTTTTAAAAATGTACTAAAATAAAATAGGTGTAGCTCACAAACAATAATTGGAGATGATGGTAAATTTATTCGATTAAAATCGCGACATTGCTAACGGTTTCAGTACTAATACGAGCAGAGGATGTAAAGACATTTTTTCCATCATCTAGAAAAAGAGCTGAACAGTGCTGGACCTCCAATGAACACAGCTTGACGAGGGCAGAAGTGTTTTCTACTTAACCGAATCGAACACTTTCTTTACTAAAATACAAATAAATCCAATTCGCGTCCTTAAAATTATTCAAACTATAGAAATTAATTGGTTTCAAACAAATATTTGCAAAATATTTCCAAATATGAGCTTAATTGACAGTTGAATAAATCACAATTGATATCTGTCAATGCATTCGAATATATCTTGGAAAAATGTTGGGGGAAATCAATTCCGATGGAGATTCGCGATAGGAGGAATATTTACCAGGAACAAGAAATGTTCGGGTGGGAATTTTTTCCCCTCGGAATTGCCGACAGCCCTGAAAAAAACTAACTGGTAATATATTAATACTTATTAAATTGAATACTTACTGCAGAAATAATATAGAGTGGATTTTTTTGGAGTATGCCGCAGAGCACATTTCCGTGCTAAATAAAAGAAAACGCAAAACCACAAAACCAATTACATACAAAGAGAAAAAAACTTGCAGGGCTTGAATTGAGGTATTCCACTTGCGAGATATCGATATATTTATTTATTTACGCGTACTCTATCAAAATAGCGATTTTTCCAAGGGGATTTATGCTTTCATTTGGCCTCGAGCTTCTTCTGGGTAATAATAAGTGTTTGTGTTTCACCATGGTAAAGAGATTTTGGAAGGTTTCAGGATAGATGTGGAAGTTCTCGAAATACGAGAACTATAAATACCTATACGAGGGGTGATTGATAAGTACCTGCGTTAGGCAAGAAAAAATATATTTTCTTATACGGTTTTATTTTATTTTTCTACATAGTCTCTTTTGACATCGACACACTTAGCCCAACGATATTCCAACTTTTTTACAGCCTCCAAAAAATAGGTTTTGTCGAACTCTGCAAAATATGCCTCAATTTCGACAATGTCCTCCTCGTTGGCTGTGAATCTCCTTCCGCCGAGCCATTTTTTCATATCTATTTGGAAACAAAAAGAAATCACATGGAGCCAAATCTGGAGAATACGGTGGATGCGGGATTGCGGGGGCGGCAGTAATTCGTAGCCTAATTCCATCAATTTTCCGCCGCGACGTGACACGAGTGAGCCGATGCACACTTAGCCCAACGATGATGGAATAAAACTTTTTTCTTTAAATTTTCCCAATAATTCAGTATAATATTGGCCTGTTATCGTTCTTTCCTTTTGCAAATAATCAATGTAGATTATGCCCTGAGAATCCCAAAAAAACGGTGGCCATGACCTTTCCAGCCGATGGAACTGTTTTCGCCTGCAGCCCACTGTTTTGACTGTTCTTTCATTTCGGCGTCTCATCAACAGTCACACATCAGCGCTGAAACTCCTTCAGATTACGCTTTAAAATGTAAAAATTCAGCTGTGAAATGGTCATTCGAATCCGCTTGTTGTCGGCGGTGAGCAAACGCGGCACCCATCTTACCGATAGCGTTGACATGCCCAAATGTTGATGCAATATTATTCTGCACACGTTCAAATGAGATGCATATGATATCTACAATCTCCCTTATGTTCAGTCTCCGGTCTGCAAATACAATGTCATGGATTTTGTTCACCATTTACTTCAACTGGACGACCTGGATGCTCTTTTTTTCTTTCACCGCCCCCTTTTTTTTACTTTTTAAAACTTAATTGAAAGAGATCTTAAAAAGTAGATATATAAATGAGTTGATATATTGACAATTAATTAATGAAAGTAAAGGCTTCAAGGTTTTCATTTTGAAATTTGTCATTTGAAAACGGATAACATCTACTTTATTAGCCCTTTTTATTATCAGCCATGATCCATATAGATCATCGAAATACATGCACTTACAACAACAGCACATAATCCTGCTATTCATCGAGATCACGAATCATAATCTGAAAATTTATTGTGCTAGGTGGCTTGTTTCATTTTTCAATGTTGGTATGCCTGTAAACGATAGGCAAGCCACACAGTCACGTTGCCCGACTAAAATATTTAACAACCTTCATAACACAAAAAATCAAAAAGCATTTTTATCACATCGAATCAATTTCCCGCCTTCGAGTTGATTTTGCTTTTTCATTCCATAAAGGTTTGCCCAGACCAGCGAAATATTTAAGTAAATGTTTCATAAACATTTATTTAACAAAAAAAATGATTATGAAATGTTTCGCAGTTCGTTAGTAATTTGTTTCACAGAAGTTTTTTTTTTTTTTAACATAAAAAACAAATGTCCAGAAAATCTTGGAATAATGAAAAATCGAAACTAACTGCCTGCATAAATTTAAAATGTTTTCGAACCTAGTTATAGGGAAACACGCTTCTTTTTTATCACAGAAAAATCTAATTCTAACTTCTTCTTTTTGTTCTTCTGGAATTTCGTGCCTAAACCGCTGTCATTTACTTTGTCTAAGAATTCTAATCTGAGCGGACCAGAAGTGCAAACTGCATTAAGATTTCCATTCCATTTTGAACTGATTGTAGGTAAACTCATTTCCTTTTAGAAACAAAACACACCATATTACGAAAGCCGTGTTGTTTTTTTTTCGTATTTCATAAACGTTTCATAAATACTTAATCGGCGTATATACCGGAAAAAAACAGAAATGTTTGACAAATGTTTATGAAATGTTTCTGAAGCAAATCGATTCGGATCAGATCACGCTGATAATAAAATACGGCTATTTATAAAAGAAAGTCTGCGTGAGAATGATCAATTTACAGTCAAGCTACAATGTATTAAGAGCGTAAAACAAAAACTAAAATTAATAACCTTTCTCTAACACTCAGGGAGATCGCTGCAGAGTTCTTAAAAGAAGTAGAAAAATAGAGCGATGAAAGAAAAAAGTGCCACATTTAAAGCTACTCTGGAAATTTAAAAATTTCTCTCGATAATTAACAAGTATGGGACAGGGATGGAAAATGTCATTTTCGATTTGTACTGAAAATTGTTTTGAGATTGTACTGAAATGGAGCCAATTCTATTGAAAATTATTTTTCGTGTAAAAAAGTGAACTCAAAATATTTTATTTTCAAAAACATAAAAAAAAAAAAATTAAAAAAAACATTAACATTTCATAACAAAACTATAGTTATCTACAACAACAAATTGTTAGTATGTATATTAAGCTATAAGCTCTTCAGCCTTAATGCTCTCATTTTGCACTTTCATATTTAAAATTTTCCCTGAACATGAAACTCATAACAGTTTTTCCCTCAGAAACATTGGAATTACAATAGACACAACGTTTGATTTTTCGTTCAACATCTTCTTCAAGCTTTGCGTGTTTTTCTTTCCATTCAGGATAAAAATGCACCTCATATTTCTCTTTTTTTTTCCTGGAACATCGTTTGAACAGTAGGGAACACTTTTGGAAACAGTTATGTTTGGTATTGCTGGAACTTAACCAGCCTATACACAAACTTCTCCTCGTTGTCGTTGATTCGATTCATTTCTTGAAAAGTGGAAAGTAGAATCATGACCGCTTTGTATTAGACTCAAAACAAATATTTCGTTAATTTATTTGATTTTATATTTATGGAAAAATACAAACTGCAAGAGAATTTGAAAGATACAGATATTTAAAATGTATCGAATTAAGGCAAATTGTACTTCTGTACCCGGGTAGACTCATTTGTATCGACTTCGGTACGATTTTCCAACCCTGGTATGTGCTCGCTATAATAGTTTTGTGAGAGGCGACCGCATAACATTTTAAAATTATTTGTTTACGAATAACTGCTTTTGAAAAATTTTCGAAGTGCCTTTTCTAACTAAAAAAGCGACAAAGTAGCAACAAATGTCGCACAACGGTCACGCTGGTCATAACGCGCAGCTCACTTACACATTCAAATAAAATGCGGAGCGTTCCCTAGCGACATTGTGGAAAAAAACCGCACAAAATCAAGGCACAGATCTGAAAAATTTATCTGCTGGTCCCAATGGAAAACGACGTAAGACATATCACAGACATATGTCACTGTCAAACTTACTAAACTAAATTCTTGAATGTCCCCAATTTTTAAAGACCGCTAGATCAACACATTAGTCTCCAATAGATGGAGCCACTTCCGTCTAACATCTTTCCATCCACATTTCATTAGATATACCTGAGTAAATATTTTTAAATAATTCATAGCCAATATTCCTGTGCCTGAATAAACAGCAAAATAAAAGGTCAAACAAAAAAATATAAGTCACAAATAGACAGACATCGGTAACAGGACGCAGTCACAATAAATTCTAAATTTAATGCAATTACACATTTTTTCTGTGTCATGTCAACAATTGAAATAATCAAATATCGCTGAATGTCGGGCGACTATGAATCAGCTTCATCACGTAACAAAAGCCGTGTGCTATTGTGATTTTGTATAAAATATAAATGAACGAACAGATTTTTTTGTTCGCAATTTTTTCCCAACAATCACCCCCTCAGTATTAAAATAGTTCGCATGTAATCAAGGACTTTTTTTCATGAAAATTCGAACAGAATAGGAAACCAACTATACACGCTGCCATGGCATGCCAATTACTTGAACATAAAAAACGCAATCGTTTGTTACACCTTAAGCGAATCATACATACAAAAAAAACACGTTACAAACTACCTTCGCACCTATATATGCCTTTTGTCAGACGTCCTACTGGGTCGAATTAGGAATCTCTTGGTTTCCATTGAGGTGACTTTGAATTAACTTTGACAGAGCATGCGGAATATGTATGTCTTTTATTAATCGCACGTGTCGGCGGATTGTGAAACCGCCTACTTTTGGTGTCACCCTTAATTGCTGATAGTGTATTCGTAAGTGTAAACACGTGACAGGACTACGTCTGGCAAACACTGGAGCGTTTCGAAGTCGCACGCACCAGGAGGGGTCCTTTGTCAAAATATTTACACCATTTCAATTTGACACACGGTTAATTACAGTGTTATCTAGGTTGTGTACTGTCAACACATTTCACACTTCCCATCAGCGTATGAAGGTGCATATTAATTTCGGTTGATAAACATATTATAGCACTGTATATGCAAGAGCAAACATTCCTCTGAATTGTGTTTACCAATTTTACACGGTACTTGATTTGTCCCACCGACAAAACCCTACTTACCCTACTTACTTACTTACAAATTACTTACTTACTTACTTAAGGTGGTGCTGCAGTCCGGGATGGACCTGGGAATCAGCCAACAAGCGTCTCCAGCCAACACTATCTTTGGCCAGTTGTCTCCAGTTTCGCACGCTTAGTTCGTTAAGGTCCCCTTCTACTTGCGTACGCCACCTGAGTCGCAGTCTTCCTCTACTGCGCCGTCCCTCGAGTGTGGATTTGAAGATATTCCGGGCCGGAGCATTCACGTGACCCAGCCACCTCATCGTTGTATCTCCTCCTCCATTCATCGTCTATGCAGACGGAACCGAAAATTACACGAAGAATTTTCCGCTCGAAGCAACCAAGAGTAACCTCATCCGCTTTTGATAGAGTCCATGCCTCTGCACCATAAAGTATGACTGGGATGATTAAGGTCTTATAAAGAGTCACTTTAGTTGTTCGAGAGAGGGCTTTGCTACGCAACTGCTTTCTAAGCCCAAAAAAAAAGCGATTGACAAGAGTAATTCTTCGTTTAATCTCAGCGCTGGTGTCATTGTCCGAGTTCATAGCGGAGCCTAGGTAGACAAAGTCCTTTACCACCTCAAAGTTATATCTGTCTATGGTGACATTCTGTCCAAGACGTCGGTGTCGGGTGTCCTTTCTTGATGACAGCATATACTTTGTCTTGCCCTCATTGACCGCCAAACCCATCTTTCCCGCTTCCGTCTCAATGCTCACGAATGTGCCAGTGACATCACGCTGCGTTCTGCCGATTATGTCGATGTCGTCGGCGTAGGCGGACGGACGGACGGACTCTTGGAAGATAGTGCCTCTGGTATTAGCGTTTGAATTTTGCACTATTCTTTCAAGAACGATGTTAAAGAAGTCACATGACAGTGCAACGCCTCTAAATCCTTTTTTGACATAGAAGGTCTCGGTGCATTCTTGACGAAAGGCTTCAAGCGTTCACGGCAGATAAGATCTCCTTTCTTGAGGATCGGGCAAACAATGCTGTGGTTCCATTCATCGGACATACTTTCCTCCGACCATATTTTACAGATGAGTTGGTGCATGCACCCATTCAAATCATCGCATGCCGCTTTGAATAGCTCGGCGGTTAGGCCATCTGCTCCAGCGGCTTTGTTGGACTTAAGCTTACTTAAAAAATGGCCCTATTAAATTTTAGTGACAGTCCGGATGGATAGCCTGGACCACAAACAGTCAGCTGGCTGCTACCAGTTACGCAAACAAAGTTGGTTGACATGTACAATTTACATAGCAGAGGCAAGCTATCATTTCAAATTTATTCTCACCTCTCCTTCCATACAGTTGAATCTGTACGGACAGCTCAAAAACTTGTAAAGGATTCGGTGCTGGTGTCTTCCTGGAAATAGACAACATTCGAATTCAGTACTCAAACAGAGATTTATACATTGTTGAGAAAATTTTAACGGGTCGCATTAGGATTGCGGGAAATGATTGCTAACCTAGGCGCAGAGGATGTTTTCTCAGGACGCGAACTTGCGTTGTGTGTTCCTGCTTTTTCGAGAACACACACAATTGTGTGGGACACGGCTCGGATTAGGAATGCACCAGTTGCGTCTAGGTGCTCCATCAGTGGAGTGTTTTGTATCCCGAAAAAAATGTAGGTATTGCCTCTGCATTCAGCTTCTAGGTACCAGTTTGTTTTCTAAAAAAAAAGGAGTCATTTTCACATATACCTGATACTTTGCAGTACCGTCGTCGAACCCTCTTTCGGGCATTGAATCAGAAGTTCTGTGAAACTCTCCGCTTAGTTCCTCTTCATACATGTACCGAAATGTGGAAACCGTGTGCGAGGATAACAACAACTAATTCACGCCGCTATTGCCATGCATGCGGTGACCCTCCGTTCATTATAATAATGAACATTTGTGCTTTGGATGGGAATCCTTAACGAGAGAATGTACGCATGGGTTGAAGAAAATGATATCTTGACTGAATTTCAGGTGGGATTGAGGAAAAAATACTCGAGACTGTGGACAACATTTATAATCTAGCATCAATCGTTCACCTGAAGCTAGCAGAAAAAAAAGGATATGCTTTTTTTGTTGACTTGAAAGCAGCATTTGGCAAAATCTATAGAAAATTACTTTTATATAAACTACATGGAATGGGAGTTTCGACTAAATTTGTTAATCTAGTAGAAGCTTTATACGCCAATACGCAATCTGCAGTCTGGACCGGAAAAGAACTCTCCGAATATTTTGATACACTTTTTGGAGTCAAGCAAGGGTGCTTATTATCGCCGTTGCTCTTTGCGCTGTATATAAATGATTTACACGAATCTTTAGAAGGAGGGTTCTATATCGACTCGATTAACATAAGGTTGCTTCTGTATGCAGAAGATATGGTCATTCTGGCGGATAGTGTCAATGTTTTACAGCAGATGATAACGCGCCTGTAAACTTACTGCGAACTATGGGGGTTGGAAGTCAACCTATCTAAATCAGAGACTATGGTGTTTAGAAATGGAAGAAGGCTATCTTGGAAACTTATTGGAGAGCAAATACGAATAGTTTCTAACTATACATACTTCGGAATTGTATTAACACCAAAGGTGTCATTTTCAAAGCATGTAGAGAAAAGAAACAGTGCGGCCAAGAACAGCATAAACTCGACATGGCAGTGCTTCATATCAAAAAGAAACATCAGTCTAGGAGAAAAGTGGAAATTGTTTCAGGCAGTTTGTAGAGCAATCCAAACTAATGGGGCACAGGTCTGGGGTTTCGGATAAACTTCAACGCTATTTTTTGAAACGAATTTTAAGAATACTCGCATTTACTCCAAACTTCGCATTGTCATTAGAGACGGGAGCAGAGGATGGACACTATTATACCATTGATCTACACCTCCGATATATAGCAAAAGCAATGTTCGAGTACAGTGAAAGAAGACTACCAAATCAACTTAAAAAAATTCTCTTGAGGAAGAAACTGTACTGGGTAAGAGAGGTAAACCATCTTGGACATAGGTTCGGACTGGATTGGGATGAGAGCGAAAATCCCCAAAGTGAATGGATCCATAAAAAACTCTAATCTGCTGCGGATGCTGAAATTAGAAAACCATCATCAAAATATCAGAAGGGCATCGGAAAGCAGTACACGAGTGTATAAACAGCTAGATCCTTCAAGAGGGCCAATCTATATCACCGACGGGTTCGAACTAAGCAAAATAGCTTGCTTTTTTAAGGCAAGATGTGACCTAATTAATCTAAACGGGAATAGGTTTTGACAGAACGAAACTTCATTATGTATTGTATGCAACTTGAGGGAAGAAGAGAACGTCCATGGCTTCTTAGGTAGATGTGTAGGTTTATGAGAATTCCGTTTAAGTGTGTTTGGGAGAACCAGTTTAACATACGATGAAGTTATCCGTATAACTACTAAATGGAGAGAACTACCACGATTTCAATAACCTGAACAATTACATCACTGTAGCCTTACCATACAAAAATGAACTAGTGAGAGAATTCGACCAATAAAAGTTTTCTTACGAATTCTGCATAAAACTCCATTCAATTGTTAAAATTATCTTAAATTCAACTACTCAACAGACGATTTTTGTCATTGTCGTAAGTTTTATATTTTGAACATAATAATTGAATTCAAAATAAGATTTAAAAAAAAAAAAATCGTAAACTTTTTGTTATTATGTTGAAATAAAAACATTTTACTACTACAGTTATGCTTTGTGCACTTGAAGGCGATATTTATTATGAATTATTTTGTGCTGTAACGAAACGCCCCGTTCGTCACAACTTCATGTCCGCTACTGTACATTTTCTATGGCCACTACCGCCCTCACAGTGCACAGCCAGCAGACACTCCCTTGTGACATTGAGCATATGCATACGTCACTTAAAAGTCGCACTCTCTTAGTAGTGGGAAACCATGAATTCCCGACTGAGAGTGTCATCCGAGGATACTTGTCTAAGTGTGATTAATAAATTCCTTCCAATCTTTTGTACCAGACAAGGCTCCCGTTTAGAAAGTGACTTGTCCCTGTTCTGAATTTTTACGGCTGAACCCTTTGGGAAATCGGCCTTAAATAATCTAACAATCTAAAGAAACCTGAGTCATTTGAATAGCTTAATTTACAATTAAGGACCATTCATCACATGAGCGCGAACTGCGAATAGGTGAATTGCGAACGAATCAATTTAACTGTATTTATGAATTGAAAATTGCTTTTCGTTTTACCACAAAAGCATTATATTCAATAAATTCTAACATCTAATCTAAAAAAAAATGTCTCTCAGCTAGTTTAAATAGCTAAATATACAGCTACAGCAATTTTAAAGCGAATTAAAAATTCTTGCCGCGAACTGTCCACTTTATTCACAATACCTACACATAGAGTAGTCGCGATTATTCTTTATTGAACGAAAAGGAATGCAAAAATATGAAAAGAAGTGTTTCGTGAGGAATGAATTTCTTTTTTGATAACAATAAATGTCATTGTTGCTCTGTTTTCTTGTTTTTTTGCTAGTATTTTATATGGTGGTCCCTTTTTTGGGCTCGGGCCCCTTTTTAGTCCCCTTTTGGAAATTTTTCAGCGGCAATGCTGGGGGAGGATGTGCTCGGCTATTCGAAATTATTTGCACTAATACATTACACATGTAAGATGAAACAATGTTCACATGAGTTCGAAGTTCATAGCTGACGGACACCCACTCTTAAGTTATTTTTTTAATAAAATACTTATCTTAATAATTGAAAATTGTTATGATGTTTGTTTCCTTTTCTATAGCTTGTTATTTGAATTTCGAAAATATGGCCACCGTAGTCATGCACCACCAATAATGGACTAGATCAATGTGGTGCCTACCCCATTTTCCTACGGCGATAGACCTCTCGCCAACGTCTAATGGCGTTTTCCATTGTGATAGAAAAAAAACAACACTTTTCTCAGATTCAGAGCAGTCTTGTGGTTTTCAGAGGGATTTGTGTGTTTAACCACAAATTAAAAGACTTCACTTTCTATTCTACCAATTTTAATTCATTCACTTCAATTCTGCTTTTATTTAATAAACATTTATTGAACATTACACCGCTTGTTATGGTTGCCTTGATGGCAACGATTTTTAGCTCAGCGCCAGAATGCTGACTGCTCGACTCAACGCGTAGTTATAGTCTGTCTGCCTCCGAACTTAATTTTATCTAGATACCACATTACCTTGAAGAGGATATGCGGCACCTCTGAGCTCTGAGTGATGTGTCAGCGACTAGTTCACTTCAAGAATTAGCGTGATCGTGGGAAAGGAATTTTGAAATGTATATTTTGGTAGCAACATAAGCGAGATAAGAAATATTTGCATGCATTTGTCATTATAAAACCTTATGGAAATATGCGAATGCACTTTTCTCATTAAACCATATGGAATTATAGTGTAGTGGGAAGGAATATATGAATGGAAGATAGGATGGGCATATGGAATTATTGTGTAGTGGGAAGGAATATATTTATGAATGGAAGATAGGATGGGCATGCAATATATAGGATATTCTTATTTACGTATGCAACAGCAGTTTTTCTGCTATAGAAAGCACTTTTTTCAGAGTCAGAGCAATTTTGCGAATCTCAATATCTGAGCGAGATATACAGTTACACTCTGCGATACTAATACAGTTTACATTTGGCAGCTGCAATGTATAGAAATATAAATTGAATTGATTTTTATAAACACAAATTACAATTTAAGAACAATGTTAATTAGTATGATCCAAGACTCCACCTATTTTTATTGCCTAACTAAATGACATCACTAATTGTGTTTAACAAATCCAAAGCCTAAAAAGAACGCAATAACTCGAATCTTCGTATGTTGGACATAAACAATAGGTACAACAATCATTATCGAATAATGCTCTACATTTCTAGAATTTTAACTGTAATCTAATCACAAATTAATTATTTGACAAGCTTAGCGGCATGACCGTGTGGCCTAATGGATAAGGCGTCGGACTTCGGATCCGAAGATTGCAGGTTCGAGTCCTGTCACGGTCGAAGCAAGACTTTTTTTTGATGTAATAACTGTAATACAGACTTACATGTGACATTTGACGCACTTTTACCACTCAAGCTTAAATGTATCTGGAACCGTTTTTGTTTGTGCATTCGTCTTCTTCAATTTACTTTGGTGAGATATGTGTTCAAACAAATACGCCTGTTCAAAGAGAATCTAGATCCTCTTTTCGCTTGTTGTTCCAATGTGAAGGCTGCACGTTCGGATTATTGCCTGTGGTCTGTGGATCGCATTCCAAGTTTTTGCTAAGTTATGTCGTTTTCCATTGTGATTTTCAGATTTTGGAACATTGAACTAGATTTGTCTTTCTTTGCATTTGTGGTGGTGCGTGTTTTAAAAGTCAGCTGGTCTTAAGTTGTAATTTGTGTTTATAAAAATCTTTCCAATTTATTTTAATATCCATTGCAGCGGTCAAATGTAATTTTGTGTTTCTATTTTTCACAGACTTTTTGTGTCTAAAAACGTAAAATAACACATTTAAAAGTTTTACATATGACAAATGTTTTGGTGTTACTGTAAGTAGGTGTGAATCTCGCTCAAAAATCGGGATTCGCAAAATTGCTGACTCTTTTTTGCGGCCAATGGACCATGAAATCTGACAGCCAGCTGATTTCGAGGGCAGAAAAACTTTTTCTGTCCCAATGGAAAACGACTTTACCCAAAATGTGATGCCACAAATAAATAGCAATTCATGTGTAAAGGTAACTTGGGAATGTTTTTTTTTTTATTGAAATATAACACTGGAGTCTCAAAAATGATCATACATATAAATATAAATATAAAAAGGCAATAAATTAGACAGTGGTTCTATGGTTTGTTGCCATCGAGTCCTTAGCACACAATTTATCCATCTGTTCATTATAAAAAGAATTGAAATTAATACGATGAACCAGGTTGATAAACCTATCCGATGGATTATCCGAGGCCACATCATTAATTTGCTTAAGCAGTCCAATCAGCAGACCAGTGAATTCCAAGTCGAAGCGTTTTACTCGTTCGGAAAATGTATCGGTTGGCGCAAGAGAGGATTCTGTCTGTAAGGTAAACATGATTGTTTCATCTGTTAATATTTGTTGTATGCGAAAAAATATCGGAAAACGAACAAAATTCCAATTAAAAAGGTACCCAATTGCATGCAAAAAAATCATAGATCGCTTACCACTCGAAAATAAAAGTTTTAAAAGAACATAACTACAACCAAGAAAATGTTAAGTATGTACCTGTTTCTGACTCGAAAAATCAGCATCCGAATCAGAATTATCCTCATCGTTGCTATCACAAACCATCGATTTTAATTCAGCATCAAGGAAATGTCGTTGGGATTTCTACAGTTTTATTCATTATATAGGTAATCATTTTTAGTACACAAACAATTGAGAGTTAGTTATTTAAATTAGTCACAAGGGAATGTAATTTTATTATGGGTGCTGTGAATACACATTTAAATTTTGTGGATCATGCATGAATACGTATTATTTAGTGAGTTAACAACGAGTGAGTAGACGATCATGTCGTTCGAGATGCACTTGTTCCATTTGTGAATAACAACGTGTACGCTGACTGATTATTAGTGAGTATAGTACAGTTTAAAACTAAGGCAATTAATTTATGGTGTATTTTCTAACGTGTTTACTACAGTCCTTGATTGGTTGCAAGAGAGTAGTACAAGTTAAAATAGCTTTAAGTGAATAAAAGTAAGATTTCATTCTGCAGGCACTCCTAAATAAATCGATTGATTCTTGGAAGTACCAAAACTAACTGCAGTCCATAGTGATGGACTCTCTTGCAACTTATTATGCTCATTATGTGAAATATGCGAAATGGATATCCGTCTGCCCTAACGCGGTTCCTACTTTACTTCGAAACTGGTGTACGATCTATAAAACTCCCTAAATTTGGCCGTAAAATTTAATACTTTGAAACTGGGGTTCCAGCTTACACTTTCATCCAGAGGAATGAATTCCCCGGTGAATTTGCAAGACAATTTTGAGAGGAGGTTTAAGAGGCCTTCTCCCTCTTCGGTGAGGAGTTTCAATGCCGAGTGAGCTCGCCATCGATTGCTCAATTCTGCCAGATGAACACAGGCATTGATGCACTGATGTTCATAAGAAATTTGCAGATTTCCTTCTCTCCGTCAGTAGGAAGGACTGTAGACTACTGACTTAAATGTACTGAGCTTGATATTTTTGAATCTTGGAAATAAAACGAGAATGCAGTAGAACACTTCCCCCTTTCTGACTTTCCAGGTGACGAAGATTTAGTGGGGATGTGGTGAACGTTCAAGGATTATTCCCAGTGAAAGTCCGCTTGTTGTTTCTTCAGCATCGATCTGTTTCTTTGCCAGCTTAACAATAATGCAACCCATTTATTTTTCTCTTGGGGTAGGCTTCATTCGGACAGGCTACCTGGCAAGCAGAAAACAGGCCGATGATTTAGAGTCTTCTGTCAGGTATTTCGCAAGTATGCTTCATATCCAGCTGCGAGTCTTTGATGAATATGTACGGTCCTCACCCTCTTCTTGCTTGCAGCACGCATCTTCCACATTCCCCGTAAGCTTGTCCGCTCTTGTCCAACTATTACGTCTTACGCTGCACTGACTTTTGATACGTCTTACGCTTTACACAATCGATTTATTTTGTAGTCTGATGCGATTCTTTTGCCTCAATGGTATACCATAATCTAAGTTTTGTTTTGTAGACCATTCATAGTAACCCACTTGGAAGGTGATTTCTTGAAAATACAACTTAGTTCCTACTTAAAAACTCGCTGTACAAATGTGCAAAATGTTCTAAGAAAAACTGACTAAATTGAGAACCTATCTTATGGACTTGTACCCAGTTTAGATTGTTGTATTTGTATTTTAAGTGCAATTGCTTGGTATTCGCAAAGTCCGTTAGACCAAACATAACAACAAGATGACTAATAAGGATGAAGTTAAAAGTTATTTTTTTTAACACAATCTGCCACACACATATTATATTCATTTATCTAGTAGAAGCGGAAATGATTTGAAAGTTTTGTTTAGTAGATGACAACAAATTACCTGAATGAATTCACAAAATTTCAAACAAATATTGCACAGTTTGAAGATGGAACGATTTAATAGCGTGGGATCGGTTAGCATACAATTTCTTAAACATGAATCGAGAAAATCTTGGTGCACGCCTAGAACTTCATCGACATTTTCCACCTTTCAAAAGAGACAAGGAAATAAATTTAACAAAGCACACGACAATATTCTTTTTATAGATTTGACAGGAAGTTACAACTAAGATACCAACCTTTCCCATATTTTGAATAAAGATGTGCCAGTTGGGTTCAATCACTTCAATCATCATGTAATATTCCAAATTTTGAACAGCGTTCATCATCCGTTGACGCAAGGTGAACGCTGATCGATATAGCTCAGCGGCTTGAGGGGCAAACTTCTTCGCTGTACTGTTCTCTTTCCATACCCTGGAGGTATCAGAAGCACATCATGCATTAGGTATAATTTATTCAGAAAACATTATAATTCGTACTCACTTGCATAACTGTCGTTCGACATGTTTACAGTAGAAAAGCTGTCGGAACAGCATTTGATATTTCGAGATGGCAATGTGATTTAATACTAATGATACGGGCCATTTGACTTCGTACCTAAAGGCAAAGCACTCCAATCCGACCAGATCCAGTCGATCGTGAGACTGCCAATATTCTGAAAATGCTCGACTCTCGTAACCCACATCCAAAAGTCTATATCGGTTTGTACTCACCTTCTTCGTTGTTGATAATTTTAGACATTTGTGTGACCAAATCATAGGTGAGCAGCTCACAGTGTACATCATCTTTGTAGGGATCATGTTTGGCCGACGATAGCCGCAATGTTAAACCTAAGAGATTCTCCAGCTTCATCGGTAAGACTTGGTCGACATTTTTGGCCAACTCCTCCTCGCAGGCATCCATGAATTGAGTGATAAAGTCTCCCTGGTGAAGGAGCAAATAACGCTTCACAGACATTAAATGTCCCATTAAATCGTTCTCTTTTAGCAGCACTTCGAGGAGATTCTTCGAGGCAAAACGGTAAGCATTTTGGATGACGGTGATATGATGCTGATTCGCTGGCGAGAATTGAAGGTTCATTGTTTGGGGTGGCGTAACTTTCTTGCCACACTGTCGAATGACGTTTAGATATTTTCCAGTACGCAAAATGATGTCGGACACCTTCTCTAAGAAGCGAGGTATTCTTTCACGGCGAATTGTATACCTAAAAGGAAAGGTGCATGTGCAATCAAAGAAGAAAGAGGAACGGAATGCGAATGAAAGTAATGATTTGAGTGGAACAGACGGCTAAACTTTTTTCTGTTCACAATAGTTCTAAGGTTAGGTAATTGAATTGGAATACACACTAAGACTAGAGTTGTGCGTGAGGTACAGTGTCCCGTGAATGCTTCCATAATGAAGCTTTTATTTCATCGAAATGAATTTTATAGTCCGTTTTGTCCGGAATCGTGCTAAAGCTACGATTACATACGTCACTTTTCATGTTAAATTTTGACATTGCGACGTCAGTATGACGAAAAATTTATCATAAATTTGTCACTACGTGTGATCCCGTCAAGCGTCTGATCAAGCGGGCTGTCGGAGCGCCCTCTCACGAAAGACACACGTGTGACCACCGAATGGTCGAATTATTGTGACGTCGGCATGTCAAAATTTGCGCACCAGAGAGTTGATACACTTCTAAGATTCTCCGAGTAGGAAAGCTTCGTTCAGCTGGCCATCAGAACACGTTTTACTATAAAACAATGAATCAAAACACAAATTGCATCTTCAGGTATTTTCCATTGCGAAAGTGTGACAAGCAGCCGAGAAAAAATTCGACGAGACCACTCTGGCCTGGGGTGCACCACTGTACAGTGTGCAGTACACCGACCTCTACTTGTTTGCTATACATACAAACGCTCAGGCTTTATACATTAAGATTGTAGAGTGCGTTGAAAATTGTCATTATTTTAACAATATTGTACCGTTGTACCGGTCGTTTCTGATACCACATGAGAAGAAGAATCATAAACCAATTGTCATTATTTACGAAAGATTTATCCAGAATCTGAACAACATCACAATAAAATAATTCACAGGAACAGAACTGAACTGACCTCTTTTCCCAGTAGTCGGCAGAATAGTGCTCCGGCAGCTCCTCTCGCCTTATAACTTCATTGTCTTCCACCAGAAACTCCTGCTGTGGGTCACTAATGACACCTTTTTGTACCCAAAGTTGGAGTATATCCATGTACGGTACAGCAGCCAGCTGCGTCAATTGTATCATGAACTTCTGAGATTCCTCGTCTCCAGTTAGCGAGCTTATTTTATCGTACAACAATGTTAAAGCCTGACCACCACGCAAATCGTTCTAGAAATAGAAATACGAAATATCAAATCGCCGTCTTCTTGGTCACAAGCTTTAACTTACACAAACAATGTCCGAAACAGCACCAGCCAGCACCTCCATGGTATTAAGTGTAGGGCGGATATAAAACAACATTTTGTGCAATGTAAGATTTTCAGCCATCAATTCAGATTCAAGTTGCGATAGAAGAAGCTGTGTATTAAAACTGTACATAAATACGGCACAGAGTGAAAGAAAATAAACAAACTTACATAGTAATCATGTACAAGATCCCTCAGTGAGGCACTTAGCGCCTGCAAGACTTGTCCGCAATTGGCGAAGCTGGCTTTTTGAATAAATTTCTGAACACATGTGTAATGTGACGCCAATGGCAGAATCTCCTGAGCGATATCTCGAAGCGAGCTATGAATTTGGTCAGAAATTTTAAACTTCAGACTGTATTCGTCGCTTTTGTTCTCCTCTGGCGTTATGTATGATCCACGCATACCGGTCAAACAGTAGAGTAAATCGAATAGAAGGAGATTCTCTTGACTCGAAATTGGAATGGCAGCGATATTGCTCTGCTGAAAAGACATCATATCGATTTTATGGAAATCCCAGAGAGCATCGGTTCGAATTTTGTCGGACGCGGGGAATAGATTTGGCGTATTGACTAGAGCTGGAACATTTCCAATGGAAGTGTTTTGTGCGGATTTGCTTATACCGCCGCAAGCAGCTTGAACAATACGTTCCTTTATCTGAAAGCAAAATGGAAGAATTAGCTTTAAAAAAATGTGAAAAAGAATACAGTTAAAAAACTTTTGCGCTGTTTTCTCTATTTTGAAGCTTACTGAAATGCATTCACTAGCTCCAGTGACCAAGAAAAAAATAAAAACAAAAAACGTATCAGAACACACTTACGTTGGACACATTCTCCGGTGTAACCGCATCGAATATTTTTGTCGAACTTAGCAAGGGCGTCGACGTCGATATTTCCTTCTTCCGCGGCGCCTGCATAATATTTATCTCGGAAAAATTATTAAGGAATTGAAGCAAACAGTACAGTGGGTCCTTCCTTTAAATTTAATAAAACACAATTAACTTCAGACACTTTTCATCGTACACACTCTTTACATACTTTTCGAGATTCTTACCAACTTCTTTCAGGTGCTCAGCTGCATTCGGTTCATGTTTCGAAATGATTTCCAAGATTTTTAACAATTTTTTATTCGAGCTCTTCTCTTTAGTTAGGCGAAATTCGCGTAAAACATCCTCAGAAGAAAAATTTGCACTTTAACGAAACAAATGTTTATAAATAGGATACAGAAATTTTGGGAGATGGGGTATCGAGCGAAAAGTACGCACATACCCAGATTTCGCGATTAGATTCCTCAGTGCCAATCTGACTGGATCTTTAGCGTTTTGGTTGTTAACTTTTTCCATTGATCAAATTGTTGCTATTAATAACAGTTTATTTCCAATTATTTGATGTTATATGTCTTATTTTTATTGAAACAACAGTTGTTTTGTTTTTGGTGTTTAAAATTCTGACGTTTTGTTATGGTTGGGCATTTGTTGTGTCAGTTCTGATAACTACAATTTAACAGGGTGGATGGGAGATTTGATCTTTCCAATGAATTTAACTACTCAAACATGTTTTCCAGTCAAATTATGTCGTTTTCCATTGGGACAAAAAAAAAACACAGGAGCTAATCGAAAAAGCCATTACTGAATATTTTGACAGTTGGAGTCATTGGTAACTTTGACAGCTGCTAAAACATAAACAAATGAAAAAAATGTGATATCTATCTAGTCACCATTGACATAAAGCTAAGATTAGACTGTATACCAATTATGCATATGAATGCCAAAAGGCAAAGTACCAGATAAGCTGTCATATGGAAAAAGATATGACAGGATTATTAAAACTGTATATTAAACTATATAACCTAAATTACCAATATGGTCATATTTGCCTTGATGGTAATTTAAGGCGTTTGTTATTTATTACCAAAAAGGGAACGAAAATGAAAATAAATCACAATTCCACGAACTCAAACACCGATGACAACAAAATAATTACTGTTCCATCAAAAATGCCATCAAGGCTATATGCTGGCATTCGTGCTTATTGTCCGATTACACTATATGCTATTTGGGCATTTTTATCTCTCAAAATCAGCCTGGTCAAATGTGTCATTCAGGTCATTATAGCATATGAGATATGCCCATTACATTGTATGGCCATATTTTGACAGGCGAAGTGTAAGAAATTGGTATTTTATGACCAATTGGCATACAGTCTAATCTTATGTGGTATTCTATTGCGCTTCTTCAGATTTGCTCTCAGATTTCAGATTTCGTGAAATGCCAAACGAACGTAAAAATCGCTCTGAGAGCAAAGAGCATTTTTTTCTGCTCTTTTATTATCAAAACTTACAAATTATCTATTTGTTATGCATAAAAATAACACAAACAAAACATGAGCCTGGTTGTCTTATATGACTTTCACAGAACACGTAATCTAAGTAACAACAACAGAGTAAAGAACTTGCTGCAGGAAATTGCATTCTTAAAATATATACAAAGCGGCACTAATGTCGTTTTCGATTTGACAAAGAGATACAATTTTTTGAGAAAAAAATCAATCTATTTTTGGATCGAGATTGCTTTTCATGTTCGATTTGCCTGAGGAAATTTTGAGAAATCTCGATTTTTTAACTAATTCCAATCTCAAACGAATCAAATCAGAGAAATTGAGTTTTCATCTCTTTAGCAATCGATCTCTGTTGTTCTTCTCCCCAGGACTTCCCAATAAACATTTTTGAAAGCGCTGGTAACTTGCCAATGAGCAATGACAGCTGATTCACGAAATGTCACTTATAAAAGGGAGTAAACTTCTGGTTAACTTTTGTTTACGAGCGAATATTTTTTTTCCAAAATGTTTCCGTATCTCGGGAGTACCCGAGTGAATCTTCAGTTATATCAAGAAGCTGCTTGCCGTGAACTCTTAGAAGTGCTTGAAAAATGTGACGGATCCAAAGTTATTGTCCTGGACGACAATCTGCTTGGGCCAATATCGTTGATTGCCAGCCCCACACTTTTTTCCGAGCGAAATATCAAATTACTGCGTTTACGTTCAGAAACAAACTTTCCCAAGGATGCAAAAAACATTATTTACATTACTCGCCCAGAGGTAAAGCATATGGATATCATAGCCGGTCATATTCACAGCTCCAAGTCTGCGGGTCGATCGTACAATTTATTTTTCGTACCCCGTAAGTCATGCCTCTGTACTAAGCGACTTGAAATAAAAGGCGTCTATGGAAACTTTACAAAGATTGAAGATCTTCCCTGGAATTTCTTTCCAATTGACAGTGATGTGCTCTCGATGGAATTACCAAACGGATTCAGGGATCTGGCTCTGGATGGAGATCCAACTTGTTTGTACCAAGCTGCAATTGGCTTAGTCAGCATCCAAAAGATCTATGGACGAATCCCAAAGATTTACGGCAAAGGCAATTTTGCCCAAAAGGTTTGGGAACACGCCAAGCTAATGGGCACCGAAGACAAGACCATGTTCAACTCGGATAAGGGCGCCATAGACCAAATGATTATACTGGACCGCAGTATAGATCTCATGAGTGCTCTTGCAACTCAGCTAACATATGAAGGACTCATTGATGAAATTTATACGATTCATCAGAATAAAGTAATTTTTCCGGGAAAAAACTTTGCGAAATCTAGTGAAGATGCATCCCAGGCCAATTTAGTAACAGAACAAAAGGTTTTGTACCTGAATTCCGGGGAAAAACTCTATGCAGAGTTGCGTGACAAGAACTTCAATGAAGTCGGTAAAATACTCTCGATGAATGCAAAATCGATTAGCTCTCTAATGGATGCGAGCTGTCAAGGTAAATCAGTCCAAGATATGAAAAAGTTCGTGGACAGGCTACCGGATCTCTTGGTACAGAAGCAATCAATTGCCACCCATACAACCATTGCAGAATTGATAAGGGAGTACTTGGATACTTATGATTTTACCGATGATTTGGCTGCCGAACAAGAGTTTATGGTCTGTGAGGATATTGACAAACCAAGTGCTTATATTGAAGATTTGATTGCGAAAAAGTCTGATTTTCGTAATGTTTTGCGTTTGATTTGCATTCAATGTGTGGCTGCTTCGGGATTTAAGCAGAAGGTAGGTTTTTTAGTTTCTGGAGAATTATTTACATTCCATCTCCCATTCATTTCTTAGGTTTTGGACTACTACAAACGTGAGCTGGTTCAAGTATATGGAATACAAGTACTGCTAACAATAAGTAACTTAGAAAAGGCTGGACTTTTAAGGACACAGATCGAGACAAGACCGTACATAGTTCTAAGGAAGGTAAGCAACACATTAATTTCTGTCACCTAATATCCCATTAGGGCACAATACTGATGTTCAATTTCATCTGTAAAATATTTATGTTTCTTTGTCCTAGACTCTCAATCTTACCGTCGACGACGTCGTAGAAATAGCACCGAAGGACATAAGCTACGTTCATAGCTTTTACGCCCCACTTACCGTGCGTATCGTGGAGCAAAGTCTTAAACCTCTCGGTTGGCAATCTCTTAAGAGTGCTATAAGTGTGCTGCCAGGTCGAACGTTTGAAGATTTCCAGGCCCAATTGATTGGAATCAATGGTCGCCAGTCGTCAACACCAAGCGAGGGTTCGTCGTTAAATGTTCCACGCATTATATTGGTCTTTTTCGTTGGTGGATGCACATTCGCAGAGATATCAGCCCTGCGTTTCCTTTCCCAACAAGAGGACAATAATGTGGAATTTGTTATTGCAACTACAAAGCTTTTGAACAAAAATTCATTCCTAGACACAATGATTGAGTTTGCATAGGTAATCAATGAATTTTTATTTATACATATTGTGATAGTTTTATTTTATTTTATATACCATCGTTTGAAATTTACATTTAATTTCGTTGGAATTGTCACACTCAAAACGGATAATCGCTACCTATATAAGAATAAAGTATTAATATAACAATAAAATAAATATGTACCTTAAGATAGAAGGTCCTATTTCATTGATCAAGTTTTAAGTATGTTGCGTTTACAGGAAACCACAGTATATATCGATGGCCCTGTGCAAAAAGAACCTAAGTGCACTTAGTATAGTTTGGAGTTATGTGTTCCATCAGAGTCCCCATATCGGCTTTTATTTTGAAAACAGGACTTTAATTGCAGTTAGGATAACACCCAAAGCGAACACTTATTCCAAGCAAAATCATACCATCATTTCATAGTATTGTTTTCAATCAATTTTCCGATAAACGGATTCATACTATGTTGACATAGTATTATTTTAAATGGAATTAGTTGGGGCTGAACTTATGTGACTCGCTATATTTATAAGTGTACAAAAGAGAAAGAAGATGACAACAAAGTGTACTTAGTAGTTTTTGAATTGATATGTTCCGTGTTTCATAGAACTAATATCACATATTATATTGAAATGTCCCAGTTACGCTGTTAGAATAAGATTAACTGAAATTTAACATAAAAGGACACAATATTACCAATAAGACTATTTATGTAAAAAAAATCTATTTAAATTAACCGTTTATCAAGAAAAAAGTTATATTGAAAAAACTTTAAACTCTCCCCTGAAAAATGGCATAAATACACCAGAGTATATCCATCAATGAGTAGGGACACTCTCTTTACATATGGATTTGTTACCACCACATAGCAAAATGCAGAAAAAATCGTAGAATAAGTGGAAGCAGGTCGAAAGAATACTTTTTTCCTGTATACAACGACTGCTTGAGAAAAAAAGGGTACACAACACATTTTGTCTGTACCACTACATGCGGCTTGCTGCGTACGACAAACGATTGTGGTTTATGCTCTGGTTTTTTCATAAAGCATTTTTAAAGGCGACCTGGAGTGAATGTCAGTATATTAGTATTCTCCCTCCACCATGCAGGTTGATCAGGGTAACCAGCTTTGCTTTCGTAGAATTGTTATAAAAAACAATTTTTTTAGTTTTTGCCATTGGTTATTGATTAAATGGTCTTTGTTATGGACATGAAAAAGAAATGTTTTATTCTATATCACGAAATTCAACCCTTTTGCTTTGCTACGACTTCGTTAATTACCATATTTTACGATTTTAAGTTTTATTGCCAGCACTTTTTAGGTAGAATATATCACAGCAGATGGTCACACTAATTACTTAGGTTGGTTGTAGAGGGGATTGTTTACATTTTTTTCGCACGTATTTTTAAAGGCGACCTGGAGTTGGATTGTTATCAGTCGTTCATTACCATCAATTGTCGAAGTAAAGGGTGTTCAGTGTCAGTGCGTGTGGCAAACAATTAAAAGTAGTGAAAATTGAAAGTTGAAGTGCAAGTTTGCATAGTTTAAGAACTCTAAATAAAATGATGGGAAAACATTATGTTAAATGTTTGGCGTGTGGACGAGAGCAGAAAGAAAATGTTGGAGTTAAATATTTCAAAATACCGGTTAGTAGTGAGAGGTAAGCAATATAAGTTATAGATCGGGCAAGAATGAAATGAATTTATTTTTTGAAAATATGACTTTTCATGAAAATTCTAGAAATGTAACTAAAAAAATGCGTTTTATAAAAGGATGGCAACAGAATATAAATGCCTTAATTGGCATTTTTACAGAAATATAAGAAGAATGTATAAAGTTTCTTTTAACAAGAAATCTTAATCAAGATTGCTTGGAAAACACCTTTGCTGTTTTACGTAACCGAGGGGGAAATAACAAGTTGCTGACTACATTTCAATTCATCTGTTCTTTTAAAAGATCTTTTTCGGCAAAGTATATGGATGATATTAACCGTGGAAACTGTGAGCCAACTGCTAACATGGAACTTCCAGACATTGAAGTGCAGATGGAACCACAAAATCAAAATAAGGACAATTTGGTTTACGCTTTCAAAACTGAACCTGATTATAAAACTGTGGACTTTGGTATTGATAATGCATTCTACTATTTCGCAGGTTATATTTTAAAAAAAATACCGCCTAAACCACAAGTGTGAGTTACAATTGAGTCCGCAACTTAACGTTTCCTCAATTTTTACAGATTTTAAAGAATATGAAGACGAGAAATTGACACGGCCCAATCAAGAATTTTTAGACTCGTTAGAGAATCTTGAACAAAAATTTATTTCTTGTTTTCCAAATATGTACTACCTAAATAATTTTGAGGGGAATATTTTTAACTTTTTGAAAAATGAATTTTGTTACAATTGTTGCGAAAATCAAAATAAGGAATTTCTTATCAATTTTTACGTCCGAGTACGGGTTTACTTTATTCTAAAACAGTTCAATAAAAATAACAAAAAATTTACCAACAAACAAAAATATTTAAGTGTAGCACACATGTGAATATATATAAGATATAAAATGTGCAATAAGAAATATTGCAAATTGATTTTGCAGTTCGACTACTCTTCCATCCCTCTTTTACTAGAGCACTTTTAGTGTCGTCCATTTCTCGTGTATGTGTACTGCAAATTGTAAACTGATAAGAAACACGTGGAGAGTGTCCCTACTCATTGATGGATATACTCTGAAATACACTTATGTCGTTTTCCATTGGTTTCACTCTCGGATCCATAGAAATCAGCTGATACTTCTCAGTGCGCACTAGTGGGCACGTCAAACAAACCTAGTGACCAGAGACAATACTGAGACCCCCAACTCGCAATCCTCTTGCCGCTGGTCCCCTCAGTTTTTTTTTGAATTCGCCATTTTGTTTTCCTATCGGTGTTATGTCAATTTAGAATCCGTGTGAGCTTCAACAAAAAAAGCAAAACAAAAAAAATGAGGTGAATTTCTTTTGACAGAAGTCGAGTGACAACTGTCAAAATATGGAAAACAAATTGTATTTTTCCTCCAACAAATTGAAATAATGTAAGTTTTCACGTATTTTAAGTGTTTAAATTAATAATTAAATACATTTATCTTACAGCTAAGGAAGAAGCCGACGTTGAGGTGTTCGCTAACCTTACCAAATATAATGGATCGCACTGGAGACAACGATGAATATCAATCGGAATCGATATAAGTAAGCCATACTATTCAATGAATTTGTCTCACTATATATATTTAATTATTAGATATTTCTTCAAGGTTTGTTAAATCACAAGCTCCCACTCAAGATCATGCTAGAGAAGCCCTTGATTTGTCCACGATGCAGGAGAACACACGTCATCAAGAGTGTATGGCCAAAGCCAAGGAATACGAAACACATATTGAACAGGCGAAAGTTGAACACAAGCGTTTCGATCACGAAGAGCGTAGGAAGACCCTTATTGTAAGTTGGATTTGAATTAATATGAACCTGACGACGAATTGCTAATCATTTGTATCCACTTCTAGGAAGAGACCAAGCAACAACAGTATCGTGCCCAATATCAAGACCAATTGGCAAGGCGTCGCTATGAGGATCAATTGTCGCAGCAGCAACGTATCCAGGAGGACAATTTCAAAAAGTAAGTATATTGTAAAAGTTGTGTGAATTGATTCTTTAAACGGTAACACTTACTAGGCAAGAGGAAAGTGTCGCACTCCAAGAGGCAATGCGCCGGCACACCATCGAACACGAGATCGAAATGAAGGAGAAAAACCGTCTTAAACTACTCGAGCACGAGATGAGAACTGAAGCCAAGGTTGACAGGTTGAACAGATTCGTCTAAAGGCACTGCTGCTGGTCTGCCAAGGGAGCAACTGGGCGTCACAACTATTTACAAAGTCTTCGACTAGGCCAACACCAGTAATCGTAGTTTATTGTTGTTCCGAAACATTTTATTATATGTATTGAATATAAAATAATTTACATGTAGAACTATCAGTACGTGTTATTAATATGAACGATGAAACGAATCTGCACTCTGTTCTGGTGGAGCCTTGTGTGCACTCCAGCCATGGAAACTTTTTGTGGGACGCTTCGACTCCTTTTTCTTCAGAGTGAGGAAAAGTTTGCGCGCACTTTCTGGTTATTTGATAGATGTTGTGTTGAATACCTGGAATAAATGTTAATAAATGCATATTTGTGTAAACTGAAAGAGTTTCTGTCGTCGGCTGTGTTACTTACTTGTGCGGTTTTCTAGGCCAATTTAATTTCGACTTCACTGCATATGGAGCCGAGCCAGAAGAATACTTGTTCTCCGCTGTCCAGTATCATGATGTCGTCGTCTGTTAAATCGTCTTGGCAGAAGTCGGAGCAATTTTAGACGACGGTGAAGTAGCCCTTTTCTTTGGAGCATAGGAAAAGTCGGGTGAAACTCATGATTCAAGTTGGGCAAGTTGTGCAGGTAATCGGTACCTGACAGCGAATTTCGCGAAAAAAAAAAGTTGGGATAAGTTAGACTAGTTGTCAGTGTCAGTGTCAGATCTCAACCGTGGTGAGCTGTGACAGTGTTCAGAAGTACAGCTTTTTTTAAGAGAAGTTCAACTCAAATTTGGTGAATAAGTATATTATCTCAGTACATTTTCATATTAGTTTTTTCATAACATTTAGTATTTCTATTCAACCAAAGTACTCATTCACCATTTTTGTTCCATTATAATACCAAAATAAATAAAAAATATAAATGTAGGCTTTGAAACACGAGACACGTAAACATAAAACAAATGCACATACGTATACTATATTTTAAATTATATTTAGACTAACAGAAGAACTCTTAATTTATACTTAATAACAGCAACGATATTAATCTTGGTATTTATAAATTATAACTAAACTCCAGAAGTATACTAAGCGACGTATATGATAAGTATATTCTACTCGATTTATGTTAAATGCCTTACGAATGTTCGCTAAAAATGTTTTAATTAGTTTATTATTCTACAGAATTGCTCATCTTTCTTTTATTTCACATAAACATACAATTATTTTGTGAAATTAATCACTGTCCACACAAAATTTAGTTGTAACATTTATTTTCAAATTTAACGGATAAAATTCTATGAACGCTGATAGCAACTTTGCCCACAGCGGAAGTGGCTCTGAAGCAACTTTGCCCACAGCGGAAGTTGCTTATTTTAGGTGCGAGTGTGTTGGTGAGCCGGAATTTTTGAAGTTTCGTGACATTTGTCAATACGATTTTCTATGTAACAATACTAACGCACCTAAAGTTTACAACCCCATGGTAATATAGCTTGTAGGCAAGTAACGGAAAATCGGCCGGAGTTGGGGGTCTCAGTATTGTCTCTGCTAGTGACTGTCGATTTCTAAAATGCCTCTAGACATGCCCCTTGATAAGTTTGGTGCTGAACAACGTTAACACAATTCGATTTATTTATTTTCTCCTTGAGTTGGCGAATAAGAGATATTTCTTACCACTGTATAAAATAATTCACCTTCCTTCTTATTACCTTTATGTTAACAGGTATTCGTTTTGTTAAATCACTCTCTCTCAATTCCGTATACATTTCACACCCTATTTCTTTGAATCCCACGCCCCACACAACAAAATGCGTGTAAAAAAAAAAACAAACTTTTCCTACATATTTGACATTTTTCATCGCAAACCAAACAAAATACTGCCTCTGTCTGTCTCCCTCTCCGCACAGGAGTAAAATAAGGTTAAAAGAGATGTCATTTTATTGCGCGTTTAATATGTTTGTTTTGAGAATGAAGTGCATATCCACTCACCCAGTTGAAAATCGTAGAAATGTTTCAAATTTTGCCTATTTATTCAAAAACCTTTTAAGTTATCGAGCTAATAGATATCCTAAGTTGTACCTGCAGATATGGTATTTGCTACATTTAAATGCTCCCAGTATTTTGGAGAGACAAGCGTTGCAAAGAAAAAAGCGAAACGAAACTAAAAACTAAATTACTCTTGTCCAATTTTTTCCGGAATTTACAGAGATATAGAGTTGAAACAAAGTGGAGATTGTTGGCCTAGGTATCCTCTATAGGCTTGTGAAAAATGCACCAGAATATGTTCAGCTGTTTCTAAGATTAAAACTACACCAATTTCATTTATAAGAAGATATCATGTAGAACAAAGGAGCCAGATAATGCTGTCGATAACTACAACTGAGCATAAGTATTACTAAATCATTTCGGAAGGATTCTAGAAATCCTTGCCAGAAAAATTAGGTTTTAGTCAAGTTTCGGCCGACACTGCAAAGGTATCCGATAAACACAATCGTATGGGGCTATTACGTCGACCAAATCGACAAGAATTGCCTTCGTAACAAATAGTAGTGCCGCCACCAACACTTTGAATGCCTGAATATCAGAACTCGAGCTAGTCGATATTCACCAAATAAGCACACATTATCCAAAACGTGTGGTTAGTGTTGATGACATCTGGTGAACAAAAACGACGAAGGTAATATTGTTTCTTTTAGGTACATGTACTACACGTACTAATAAACATGTTTATTTATTTATTTAATCAAATTAATTTACGGATAAAAAACTATTTTTTTTTTTTTGTTTTGTTTTCTTTGTTTAATTTTTATAAATTCTACAAATTTATATAGGTTACTCTAAAATGATTGGTGTATGTATCTTTAGGTTTTGCATTTTGTTTATGTATGTATTTTTTAATTAACTGTTTTATTTGGAATTTCAATCTTTTTAATTGCTGTTTAGTAAATTGTTTTTTTTTCTGTTTTCTTTTTTGTTGTCTTAACCTTGAAGATGTGGATGTAATATATAATGGGGAGGGCGGGAGCGTGATTTGTGTGTTACTCTTCTATGTTATATATATATGGGTAAAGAGGGGGGTGGCTGTGTTGTTTAAATGTTTATTTATTTAATTTTTGCTTAATTGAAGTTTTAACCTTTGAGTTCATGTTAATTTGTTTTTCTTTTTGTTTAATTTTATTAATTAATTTACTTATTTTAATTAAATAGATTTACTTTATTATTATTATTTTACATTGAAGAAAGCGACATTTGTATTCGGTTTGCTTCAATGTCGTCTTTTAATTGGTTTTTACCATCACTAGAAATGCGGTAATTATTAGTGTTATAATTTGCATTAAAATTATTTACGTTTATATGCTATAGGGAGCCAGCCGGAAAACTTGTAGAGCTATTACTATGTGCTAAACTAATCATTGATCCTGATAAGCTACCCTCCTCATCTGGGTAGGTTTCTCGTGATACCTCGCTTATGGATATTGCACTAGAAAGAAAAAAATTGGATAATATTGGCGATTAATGGTGAATGATATTTAATTTGTATTTAGGAAAATGTCCAGTTTTCAACAAGAGATCATATAAAAAGCATGACGGCACAAACAAATTTACCACCTCTGTTGCAAAAAAAAAACGCATGGTTTTTAACACTTACATGATGTTTTTGAACCGAAACATATCAGCTGAAGCTGAACAGAACCCACTTTCAGTCTATAAAGAATTAGGTCGACCCAATATGGTTTAGCTTTCAAGAAAAACTTAAGAACACTAAAGTAGACGACTCTAATGGTTTGCCAAACGAGGTGATAACTTGGTAGGGCATATGAATCTTACAAATGAATAAAACATATCCGGAGATTACTTTATCACGCTGTTCTACATACATAAAATTCGATTCTCTGTCTTGAAAGAACTCAGATCGCATTTTCCTGCCTTATGTCACATGCAAGATTCTGCTCTTTAATTCACTATTCGGCAGGTACGACAATAGACTAAATTTCCAGGTAAATACAAGAAATCCTTGAAAAGACCAACAAATTTCAGGTCGACAACACCTTTTCATTGACTTCTAAGCAGCATATGATAGCATTCATCGTCGGATTCCCAAAAAAAACTAACTTATCCAACTTTGTCGTGCGACGCTGGAAAACACGCGGACCAATGTGTAATTTGCAAATAGCTCTTCCCAACTATTTCAAATATGCACCAGATTTTTGCAAAGAGTTGCGCTATCATGTGACATGTTTATTCTCGTTATTGAACAGAGAGTGCTCCGGGCAGATTTTACCACGTAAGTCTCTAACTTTAACAGTTCCGTTTAACGAACAAACAACAAAACTTAACTCATAACGAATACTCGTAATTTGTTAGATTGAACTTTAGTTTGTTTCCAAGCAAATTACCGACGTAACAAATAATTAAACACCTTCTCCGTCTGTGCCCATACAAATATGAAGTATATGTCCCGCTTTTTACCGCCAGCAAAACCAAAGTGTAAACAATATAAATTTCTTACCTGAAACCCAATGCAGCTGACTCTTCGTCGAACGCTTCCAACTCCTTGGCCTGCTTCTCGTGCTTCATTCGAAGCCTTTCGGCTCTTTCTTGATTGAACTGCTGTAGTTCGGCATCCATCTACAATAGCAATGACTCTCATGTAAATCAACATCCTTTTTACGAAATTCTTTTCTTACCTTGCTCTCGAGCAGACCCCTGCGAACGCTTACGCGATTTTCCAACTCTTTACGTTCTCTATCACGTTGCTCTTGCGCTTGCTTCTTATTTTTAATCTGATAAGCGGTCAGAACCTCTAGTTCGTATTCCAACAATTCCTTTGTTCGTTGGCATTCAATGACTTGACTTTCGTCGAGTTTGTAGCTCTGACTTTGGAACATGTCAGCAATGCTTTGTTCATACTATAAGTGAGAGACATGTACGTGAAAAATCCCACTTACTTTGGTGTAATTTGAAAAGCTTACCTGATCACCAAGCAATGTAAGTTTACGGTGTTTCTCCTCTTTCAACTGCTTTATCACTTCTTTTTGATGCTCTTTCGGTGTGGTTTGGAGTATTTGAGCCTTATACCGTTTATATTGTTTTGTCTGAGTTTTACATGTCTCACGAAACTGTTTACGGATTTGCAGTTCTTTTTGCTACATAATTTGTTAACTATTATTTGTATTACGTAGATAGCAAAGTGAATTACCTTTAAACTCTTTGGATGCTGTCGTATTTCGAGGGCATGCTTCCTCACCAAATCCTTTCTGACTCGTTCCATATAGTCCTTTTGATTTTGCAGCTCAGTATCATGTTGTTTGTTTATCTAAATTGTTAATTAAGGTATAGTATTGAATGCAGTACAGCGGCTTCGAGAATCTTAAACAATTGTGACAGTGTCGGACTAAGCTCTATGTAGACAATCTTTGATTGATTGGTTTTGAAAATACATGATGATAGCAACGTTTAATTTAGCGTTAAACGTTATTCTAAATGTTGCGAAGGGGTTCATTGTGTTGTAAAAAGCAACAAATTCCATTAAAGGGGTCTTTAAAAATCGCTGTGGTGATCGAGGGTGCCAATATACTCACATTACGTCCACCAAATCCTAACCCATCGCTGGGAAGGCGAACGACTTAAAATAATGAAAGGCAGAACTTTACGCCCTTTTATGCGTAAGCCAGAAACGTTGTCAATTGTCATACATGTAGACGAAAACGGAAAGGAAAAGTAAAGGGTTTTCCAATGAGGTGTTATTGTGAATGACCCGCTATTTCGGTAGCTGTCACTTTTGAAGCTTTTATTCTTTGACATTTCACAAGTAGAAACTACGCCATTACTAAAAATGGAACGATGCACGCTTCAACAACGCATTGAAATTATTAAAATTCACTACAAAAATGGTGAAAATCTAGCAGTCACAGTTCGCAAAACTAAAGCATTTTTTGGTCGTCGTGAAGCACCTTGTCGGACCGCAATAAAGAAATTAATGGAAAAATTCAAGCTGTTGGGACAAGTTAGTGATGTGAAGAATAAAACCCGTGCACGTCGCTCAAGAACAACTGAGAATATTGCTGCTGTAGCCCAAAGTGTTGAAGAAAACCCAGGTTTGTCCATTCCTCGTCGTTCTTTGGAATTGGGCATTCCACAAACGTCATTACACCGTATTTTATGGTCGGCGTTGGATGGTATTGATCTGGACAACGTTTACTTTCAACAGGACGGCGCTACGTGCCACACAAGCAACGAAAGCATTGATCTTTTACGGGAAAAGTGTTATCTCTCGAAGAGGTGATCACAATTGGCCACCGAGATCTTGTGATTTAACACCTTGCGACTTCTTCCTTTGGGGCCACGTGAAAGATAGTATATCTAATATCCCCTTAACACACAGTTCATCTTAGATCCGTGATTGTATATGACCGTGTCGAAACCCTGCACTTGTTCATTCCTCTTCCACTGGGCTCTGGAAGAGAAATTTACCTGGAAGACTTTTTTGAAATTAAGTTGTGGTGTGATGTAGTCGGTTGGAAACGTGACCGTGCCGTTTGGTAACAAGTCCAGGATGCGGCTGTGGCCATACGTCCTAGCACTCCAGCACCCAGACTCCCTAAGTCTTATAGCGCTGCAAAGTGCGGTATCTTTGATGTGTAGGTCAAGAGGTAAAAGATGCAGGAGCACAGAAAGGGCATCAATTGGGGCCGACCTCATTGCGCCCGTGGTGCCTATACTGGCTGTTCTTTGCAGTCTTTGTAGTTTTGTAAGGTTATAGCCTTTACTCAACGTGGCCAACCCTACGAGTGAACCATGGGTGAGAATGGTACGCACAACGGATGTGTTCAAGTGTACATCCACAAGGTCATCTTTGGTTAAAATCCCCACTTCTTTCCAAAGGTTTTTCTGCAGGTGTAGAAGGCAACACCCGCCTTCCTTACTCTGTGTTCGATGTTTTGTTTCCAGTTAAGTTTTCTATCAAGTATAATGCCCAGATACTTAGCGCTGGAGAATAGTGGTTGACCATTTAAACAGGGGAGGGTTTAAATCGGGTATTTTGGTAGTGAACAGCATCAGTTCAGTTTTGCTCGGGTTGACGTCGAGGCCGCAGCTTGTAACCCAGGTGCTTATCTTTTCTTGAGTGGCCCACATAATTTCGCTAATCACGGAGGTAAACTTCCCCGACACTAGTACCGCCACTGTATGCCGTCTGGGCCCGGAGAACGGAGAGAAGCTGTTAAAAGCCGAGGAAACCTTTTCCTTGGAAATTATTGAAGTGATGTTACTATGTAGTACATGTTGTACTGACCGAGACCTCCCGGGTTCCGTACTAATATCGCTGCATCCGGGAAAGTTTATATCAATTAGCAGTTCCAGGGTCTCCGCGCAGTATTCAGTCCAACCTCTATTTCGGAGAAATGAAGGGTTGGAGTGTTCCTTGGACAGAATTTTGCTAAGCCTGGCGGAGTCCTTAAGACAGTCCAGAATTTGTGTTTTTGGCTATTATTGAAAATCGCTCTGGTCATTTGTCTGAGATTGGAGAGATCCTCGTTCCACCATGGGGGAAGTGTTTAACTGGGCACGAAACTTTGTATGCCACATGCATTGTACGCGTACAATCTACTATCGAAATAAGAGAAAAAGATGGTGAAGACTCGAGCGTAGACAACATAATCAGCAAATTAATGGATCATTTAAATTTGAAAAGACTTCCTTTATGTTATCGGTAAATTTCATTAGCAATATTTGTGAGTACAGAACTGAATGACAATCTCTTAACTTGAGTTGCTAGCTCCGACTTCTTTTTCTGAGGGTGCAAAACGGAACTTGTTGATATTATTTGTCACTCCTCTGAGGACTTCTATCGTAGCAAGTTTAAGCCATTCAATTCAATTCAATTTATTCATTTCATGTCAGCCTCTGCCTTCCGACGCTTCTTCTTCCTTCGATCTTTCCCTGCAGCATTAGTTGGAGGAGTTGATATCTGCTATCCCTCTTTATGTGTCCTAGATATTGGAGTGTTCTTATTTTGATTGTACTGAATATTTCCTGTTTTTTCCTTCAATGCAATGCAAATTAAGTTTCACGTATTCCGAAGGAATTTCTGAAACCGAATTGAGTGTCACTTATACCTTCTTCCAGTTTATTGTAGATTCTTTTGTGGAGAATTTTTAGAAATATTTTCAGACTAATCGATCTATAGTCAGATCAGTATGGAGGTTTATTCTTCTTTGGACGTGTGACGAAAGTTGACTTCAACCATTCATCGGGAGTTTTGCTAACAAGAATTGAAAAGTTTTACTAATATCTGTACATTTTCTTCTTCGAGTAGTTGGAGTAGCTCATTTGAAATTTCATCGGGCCCTGACGCTTTTCGGGATTTTGCTTCTATTAGAGCTTCTTCAAATTCTTCTTTCATTATTAAGGGACTTTTTTGAACTATTTTGGGGTTCTAAATGAATCTTTTCGTCTCAGAAAATTTCTTCAATGTAATCCTAGTGTTATAGGATACGATTTTCCTGTGTGTTCTAGTTCTTCCTGCGTATTTAGCATGATTTGCCCGTGATTGTTTTTTCAGGTCATAGGCTCTGTTTCTTTGTACGTAATTTATTTTACATTTTTATGTGCGTTAAAGCTATCTTGGTTTCTGTTGTATAGTTCCCATTCTTCACATTCGTATTGAAGTTTGTTTTTGATCAATCTGTTTATTTCTTTATATGTATATTACTTTTTCTTGTTTTCTTGCTCTGACTACAGATTGGAAAACAATCGTCTGGAAACTTACGTGACTGTTGCCGATTTGGTAACTTTCTGGCAACCATCAAGATAGGCCAAGAGCCCTTCAAAATATGAAAATTCACAGTTACCGCTCATAATGAGCAGCGTATGCTGAACTCGAAACAAGCCCCAGATGTTGGTAATAATTTCAAAACTAGCCCAGTTTATCTATGTATCTGTTTAAGTGTTTACCTACCAAAATAATTTATGTGTCTTATTGGAAGGATGACGTATAACTGTACTAAACAAAAATTTAACAAACAAACATGCACTTTCCTCTGTAAAGCAGAAATATGTGTAACGCCATCATTTATGGTAACAAGTGCAGGCCTCTGGACCACCGAATTTTTAGCTTCGCAACGAGATGTATCATCAACTAATAATACTGAATAGGAGTTTGTTTGAGGTTTTATTCACATACTAACTGGTAGAAAGATAGCAATTAATACCTCATACGCACGGGGATATCCACTTTTTTGTTGCATATTGGCTGACGGTTTGAAGGAAGAAAGCGTCAATCATCACGACAACGATTTTGTGGTTTGGGAGATCATCCACCTCAGAGACAGTGCTTTTAACAGACTAAACGAAATATTTGAATCCCTGGCTTCAGGAAGGCTGGGATCAGATTCTGTAATGCAAAACGATCAAACGTTTATGTGCGCATGAATGATTTACCCTATGTTACAAGCAAATTTCTTCGTGCACACGAAAACGTTTGAACGTTTCGCCTTACAGAATCTGACCCCTGCACTGTGCTAGTTAGAAACTTTTCACAGTAAATTGTCTACTCGACTTTGGTGTACTGGCCTGTGCGTTAAATAAAGCACTTAGTATGCGCACTTCTATTTATATCAGTAAATTTAGAGTGTTCACGTCCGCTGATCGACATTTCTGGAATTTTCGATGCAAACAAATTATGAAACAATGTAAAATGAGTGCGAATGGTATTAATACTAAAACAACCGGAATGTTTTTTTTTACAATTAATTCAATTACCTTAACCCTGACCGTAACCAAGCACTTGCAGAAATACAAGTCAAATTATGGTAAACAAGATTCAACATTCAATTAAAGAAAATTTCAAAACAAAATGATTACTTACTTGATCTTCTCTTAAATTATGTACACTCTTCTGTTGCCTATATTCTAATTCTTGAGTTTTCTCGTGATGCTTTAAGAGCATTGAATGAGCTTGCTCTAACTGGAATTGCTTTTTGCTCAGTTCCTAGACAACAAAAAGAGGGAAACAACTTGTTTAAAGTGTCACTTGTGTTTGTTTGGTTTTGACTTACATCTCGCAGCAATTGATATTCCAACTCATGCAACATTATCATTCGCCTTCGTTTGAATTTCCGCATTTCTATGTCTATATACACCTTCTGAACCCGCAAAAGTCGCTGTTCCTCTTGCGCTTCGGCCTGTTTCAAGTTATCCTTCTGCGATTGTAGAGTCAAATCACGTTGGCGCTTTGGTGTCGACTCATCCATTGATAGCTCTCGTTTCCATCGCTCTTTGTTTGCTTTGTACTCTTTCTTTCGATTCAAGTCAAACGCCTTACGATCACCCTCCTGCTTTGAGGAAATATCTTTGTGAAGTTTCTTCTCGGCGACCACATTTTGTTTGATACGTCGCTCCAATTCCTGTTGGTGTTTCGTCTGTTACACAGATACAAATACAATACGGTTATAAATTAGTGTTCATCACTCGTTCATCACTTTGTCTTGGTCTGACTTACCTCTAACCTTTCCAGTTCTCTTGTAAAATTATGCAAAAGCATGTCATATTCTTTATCTAAAGCGGCTTTGTGTGCCTCCATTTCGACTTTGCACTTTTCTTCCAGCTTTACAAGCGCTGCTTGGTGTTCACGACGCATTCGTTTGTAGCCAGACATTTGCTCGTGCATCTCCTCCTAGAAAATAAAATTTATCACAATTAGGGACTTCTTTGATTTGTGTGAAGAAAAAGGAGCAAAGAAAAATAACAAGGACATCTTGCATTTTACGAATCGTTTAAAACTGACAAAGAATCAGGTGATGCTTAAAACACAAACTTTTCGTGAGTCTACACTGGGTTTGCAAGCATTATGTGGAAGTGTGTAGTAGCTTAACTTACCGTCGTACTTTGAACAAGCAAAAAGAAAAGTAACAAACGAACTCTGACTATTTGCCGAATCAAATGGAAGGTGAGTAAGAAATTAGATCTAACAAGAGTGCACAGCATGATTGTCATGACAGTGATTGTCGATGTCTACACTTATGGAACATTGAGCCTAATTCTTCCTTTGAGTGGTGACTACAAAGACGACCGGCTACTAGTTGAAAGAGTACCATCGATTTAATTGAGGCTACTTGAGGTTTCTTGGAGAATGTGAGTAATACCAGACTACTTGAGGAAGTCAATGCCGAGCACTTTCTTCTCCAAGCGAAGCGGTTCATATTTCATTGGCAGGGACACGTTGAAGACAACACGCCTACGAAAAGGTCCGGTGAACATAGACCTGCGTCCATTTTTGACAATCCCGCAAAACTCATCCTCTGTGAAGATGTAGAACGCGCATCAAGGTTGATGACATGACAGAAAAATAAAAGGATTTAAAGATGACGAAATTTTATGAGCTTTTTTTAACTTGAAAAGGATGGTGTACATCAGAAATCAACACAGCAATGGTTCTTGGCAGTCGCAGTTTCGTTGTAGCAAGGCCCTCTCCCGAACAACTAAGCAGACTCTGAAATTGCATCCTAATAATCACAGTTTTTCTTTACGAACCTGAAGCATGGATCCATTATCAAGCGCATGAAGATGATACCTTTGGCCGATTCGTGAGTAAAATTCTTCGTTAGATATTTGGCCCAATTTGTGTGGACGGATTTTGGAGGGGAACTAAGCTTAGCATCATCATTCATTATACAGATTGAACAATGAATGATTTTTTAACAAAAACCAACTCACTATGTTTCAATTGAAATTCCAAGTATGGCAACGGGAAGTATTCTTATCAAAATCATCCACAAGCTTAAAAAAGCCTACATGTTTACTAGATTCTAAGGCAACATTTGAAAAGCAAGAAGAGAATAGATGGCAGGCAGTGACTATTATGTTGCAACAATGCTCTTAGTAAATGTCTGAGAAATCGTAGACGAATGACATGATTAAGAAGTATTTCGCAAGCAAGGACATTCGTTCCACAAAATAAAACACATTCCTGTGAGAAATCCAACAACAGTCATCGTAAAAAACAGTCTCAAACAGAACAACAACAAAAACAAGTATGAAACGAATAGAAAGGCAATAAATAAAAAACGTACGTAACAGACACCACCGTCAGATCTTGAACTTTTGAAACACTACAATCCAATTATCTTTTTTTTTTTAAATAAATAAGAGTTATCCTTGTTTTTAGCATTGTAGCATGTAACTTTGCTATAATACCGTGCAGTTATGACTGCCTCCACATAAAGCTGAACAAAGGTACGGAAACTCCTATAAAAAGTTAAAAAAAAAAAAAAAAAAAAAACAAAAAAAAGAAAACAGGAGAAGACATCGTATAAGGATTACAGCGACTTTGTCTACGACTACTTAAGATAGATGCACAATTTACAATACACACGACAACTCACCTGCATATGTTCCTTTTGTTGTTTTGTAACAATGCTTGTAGTGCGTATGGTCGCAAAATTATTCGGCCCATGATCATTCACTGCATTCGATATTGCTTGCTGTGATGAGGCAGCGTAAACTGCTGCAGCCGCTGCTGGTGAAGACAAATATCGTGGTGGTTGCATTAGCATGCGTTCCCCTTGACCGCCACTCATCATTCCACTTGAAGCGGGTGAACCGCTTCCACCACCTCCGCTACTATTGTTTTGCATCATAGGTGCTGGCACAACCGACGTTGAATTAGTTGGTGTCACGTTGTTGTTCATATGCATCATATTTGGCAATGGTGGCATGACGGCATTACGATGCCGTGATGAATTCCTTGGGGCAGCCCCACCTATTGGCAGATTGTGATAGTTGGGTGGAGGAGGTGCACCATGATTTGCTGCTGGTATTGAATTTGATGAGGAGCTCTGCAAGCAAAACACACAAGAAAAAAAATACATTAGTATAAACAATATTCTGTGTTGGTTTATTGTTGGATTGCTGTACTACTTGACTACTGGCCGCTGACACACCAACCGAATGTATTGAATGTTCCGATGTAATACTATTACTTTTACTACTGTCGCCGCCGGCATGTTCGTCCTGTTGATCGTCCGTATCGCCGATTGCACTTTCAGTCTCACACGTATCCACCATTAGGATTTTCTTCATTTTGCGATAGTTTAAGTTGTCTAATTCGCGTACAGCGGCCTTGGTTCGGGCGATCAATTCGAGTAGTGCCGTTTCGGAACGTTGTCGTGTAACGAATGAATGTGTTAGCAATTTTGTGGATGACGGGCGATCTATCGGCAGCTTTTTTAGACACAATTCAACAAAATTACAAAATGTGTCCGACCAATCCGATGTCTGGAAAATAATCATGATTAGTGAGCTTTTTGTTTTTTTAAATATGTTTTAATATGTTATGATGACGTTTGTAGGTAAATCTGCAAGGCCTTTGACAATATTTCGTCACATTTCTGTGAGGGATTTTGATTTGATATTTAAAATTAAAACCTCTTTATTAAAATAGTAGTGGTTCCGAACAACATCTGCAATGTCAGTTTTAATTGCATGCGTGCTTTGCGTGAGTCGCAAAGTTAGTATAAGAAACACCACAATACGTAAGGTACTCGAAGTCGCGCAGCTACTTCTCTGGACACTGGATGGCCTCAACCCAAATTTCTAGACTTGCTATTGTATCCGTGCCAATTCGGCCCTCTGGGTGAACCAGATAGAGATGGTTAGATAACGGTCAACATGTTCCCTCTACCCATATGCGGAGTATTGAAAGTTATGGAAAGTCCACTAAAACATCCTACGTCCGCGACCATATTAGTGGGTGGGTAGACGAGATATTCAAACGAAATAAATATTTAAAACAAATGAAAACATATATCTTTGGTTGCCTCTCACGTCACTACACATATCTTTATGACTTTGAATAACCCTGTAACATTTGTATACTAACAACAAACCACAATTATTGGCACTTGGCCGACCAAGGGGGAGGAGGACAAATAATTATAAAATTCACACAAATCGGAACGTAGTACAAAACGTCCATTCTATATCGTGTCTGATATGACCATTTATTATTAAATTCTAACATTCAAATGATTCAACAGCTAGCTTACCGGCAATGATGGTGATTCATTCTGTGCAATATGATAAAGCGCTGACATTGCGTTCATATTGAAATATGGCGGTTTCCTTTCGGCCAATTCAATGCAGGTTATACCGAGCGACCAGACATCCACTTTGCCATCGTATTGGCCTTCGTCCATGGCGAGTATAACTTCGGGCGCCATCCAATAAGGTGTACCGACAAAACTATTTGCCGGACACTTAATGGCAGCACTACCGAAATCGGCCAACTTAACGACACCATTGTCTGTTAGCAAAATATTTCCCGCCTTGATGTCACGATGTATTCGTCCCAAACTATGCAGATAGCTCAAACCACTTAGAACTCCACAGCATATGGCTGATATTTCCTCCTCGTGTAATGGCTTCTTGTGAACTTCGATAATATCGGATGCCGAACCGACACAATATTCCATAACAAGCCATGCTGTGGATTCGCGCAGGTAACAGCCCTTATATTCGATAGTGTTGGGGTGGTTTAATTGACGAAGAAATCTAAGTGAATTGAAAACCAATTATTCGCCTGAGGCTATATTTTGGGAACACACAAGTGGGCCTGCTTACCGAATTTCCTTTAAGATGTCTTGCCATTTCTCCAGACTTTGTTTACCTGTATATGACATCTTTTTAATGGCCACAATTTCTTTGGTAAGATTACATCGGGCGTAGTAAACTGCACCAAACGACCCATGGCCGATTTCACGGAGATCTTCGAATATCTTTTCGGGATCATGTTTATTGAATAGATCAGCGATTTCTGGATCTTTTAGGCTACCAGGTCGTGCAGAAGGCATTGCTCATTATTTAAGTGGGGTTTTGCTTAAGTAAGTTCACCTGAAATGAAACAGAAATAAACATTAATTATTTCATGTGGAATTGATACGGTTATGTAGGATTTGTGAAAATAAGTAAGATTGGCTGAAATAACATTGAAATGTGTAAAAATTATCGCTCTCTAATTACCGAAGGTGTAGATAGCATTACATTTATTTATTTATTTGCGTTAAAGTGAACTTATGGTAAATAAATAGTTTAAATTTCTTGTTTTGTTTTGCATAAAACCAGGGAATATCCTTATTCATAAAAAACAAGTGCAATTATTTTATCCCAACTATCATAGTATCCAAACTTATGTTTCATACATCAGTTTATTAAGTTTCTGATCATGTGGCATTTGGTCTTATAAGGGTGATTTTTTAGCTGGTTTGGTTTTGGCAACACTGGTTTTGACAGCTGACGTGTGTTTAGTACCTTGTGTCACTGTCAAACAGCTTCAGTTTGGTTTGCAATTTAACCATGGATCGTCTTACAAATGAACAACGCTTGCAAATTATTGAATATTACTATCAAAATTCGTGCTCGGTTCGAAATGTTCATCGCTGCTTTTTTATCGAAAAATTGTGTTCAGCGATGAGGCTCATTTTTGGTTGAATGGGTACGTAAATAAGCAAAATTGCCGCATTTGGAGTGAAGATCAACCAGAAGCATTGCAACAGCTACCAATGCATCCCGAAAAAGCCACTGTTTGGTGCGGTTTATGGGCCGGCGGCATTATTGGGCCATATTTCTTCAAAGATGATGCGAATCGCAGCGTTACTGTCAATGTTGAACGCTACCGAGCGATGATAACAAACTTTTTTTTGACCGAAATGGAAGTTCTTGACTTGCATGATATGTGGTTTCAACAAGACGGTGCCACATGCCACACAGCACGCGAAACAATGGCGCAATTGCGAGGCGAGTTTGGTGAACAGTTAATTTCACGTTTCGGGCCGGTCAATTGGCCGCCTAGATCGTGCGATTTGACACCATTAGATTATTTTTTTGTGGGGGTATGCCAAGGCTAATGTGTATAGGGACAAGCCCGCTTCGATTGACGCACTGGAAGCCAACATCCATGCATTCATTCGTAAGATACCGGCCGATATGTGTGAAAGAGTATGCCAAAATTGGACTCAGCGGATGGGCTACCTGAGACGCAGCCGCGGTCAACATTTGCATGAAATTATCTTTAAACATTAAATTGCAAGGTTCAAACTATCGATTCAAATAAATATTTCATTCATTTTTTCGAATTTTTTGTGTTTTTTTTTTAAAAAAAGTTCTAAACCTCTTAAGAAATCACCCTTATTATTTAAACCAGGGGTCAAATTCTGTTACTTGAAACGATCAAACGTTTTCTTGTGCACGACGAAATTTACTTGTGTGACATAGAGCAAACATTCGTGCGCACAAAAACGGTTGATCGTTTCGCCTTACAGAATCTGACCCCAGGCTATGACGTTTCTCAACATGTGACTATTGAAAAATATTGAATCAACGACGTCGGGTTGGTGCGTTACTGTCTATATGATTCACATGCCCCAGCTATCTCAGTCGTTGTATCCAACCAGTTCAGCGTCGCTGTACAGATTAAAAAGTTCGACGAAACAGCGGTTGGCAAGAGTGATTCTCTGTTAGATCTCTGACAGATGTTGTTTTGAAAGGCGATACTGGAACACAGGTAGACAAAGTTTTTAACTAGTTGTATCTGTCCAGTCCATAGTGAAATTTTGTCCGAGTCTTCGATGCTGATAGTTTTTTTTTTGCGTTGACAGCATACACTTCGTTTTGTCATCATTTACACTCACCGGCGAGCAAAAGTATTTTGAAAGAAATAAGTCAAAGAGAAGTTGCTTTCCAAGGCTTCTCATTTCTCAATTGCTAACGACTACGAAATAACTGCCTACAGATTGTATATTGTGTGACCTATGATTGTGTGTGTAGATGAGACCATTTGAGACTCATCACGACAGCTCAGGCCAATTTTAGGTTAAAGTACTATTTTTTGACTGGCAAACTCATTTTTCAAGATTTGCTTGGCGAAAAATACTGGTACCGCCGCTTGAATTTAAATTAAATATGATAGTTTCTTTGTGTACAGGTCCATTTTGAGTAAAATATGGGGAAAACGACAGAGTTAAATATGGATACACTCAATTCCCCTACAGAACCTATGTATGGTCTCAATTTTGTTTCGGAGTTCCAAATTGTCCAATGATGTGCTTCTCTTCTGTGACTTGCAGGTCCTCACACGACGTGAATCGCTCTGCTGAATTTTCTACATTTTTTTTTTCTCTTTATGACAGAGCACATACCTTTGAAACCATGCGTCCTTCCACGTGTGACTATTTGAAGGTTTTATAAAGAACAAAGCTCCTAAACGGATTCCTGCCAGTAGATTTACACAAAGTACTAAAGCAGCGTTTTGCGGCGGCAATTCATGAGAGAAGTATATAAGTGAAGCTCAAAACCAGTCTGTGGATTTGACGATGTTATTAAATTTGATGCCTTAGATTGCATAGAGGCCATCAAAGAACGGCTTCCATAGTGCGCGGTGTGGTTTTTGGCTAAGGCCGAGTGATTTAATTACTAAGCAAAACTTGGCTGAGTGAGCTAATCTAGCGACATCTGGTAGTTCATCGGCCCTCTTATTATTATAAATGTTTCTATACCCGATATATATAATTTTATGACTTACCTGGGCCAGTGTCTCCCTGCAGTCAACAACAAGCTTAAATGTTGTCGAATCGGGGGACTTTATCGCAGCCTATTACTTACTTAGGTGGCGCTACAGTCCGGGATGGACCTGGGCCTCAACAAATACGCCTCTCGAGTTAGCGCGATCTTTGGCTAACTGCCTCCAGTTGTGCACTCAAAATGGTTGAGGTCCCCTTCCACTTGCGCGCGCCACCTAACGCGAGTTCTTCCTCTAGAGCGTTGTTCCTCCGGGTTAGAATCGAAGACTCTTCGGGCGGGAACGTTGGTGTCCATTCGCTCTACATGTCCCAGCCATCTTAGACGACTGATGCGTACTTTTCTCACTAGGTCGATGTCGCTGTACCGCAAACGGGACCAAAAATCACACGCAGAGTTTGCGTTCGAAACGACCAGGGAGATCTTCATCCGTCTTTGATAGGGTCCATGCTTCTGCACCATAAAGCAGGCCTTATATAGAGCCTCCTTAGTATTTCGCGGCAAGGCCTTAATAATCAATTGCCATCTTAGACTGAAGTAACAGCGGTTGGCAAGTGTGATTGTTCGCTTGATTTCTGAGGTGATGAATAATAATATTCAGAATTAATAGCCGAGCCGAGTCGCGAACTACCTCAAAGTAATAGCTGTCTATCGTGACGTTCCGTCCGTTTCGTCGATGTTATGTCTCCCTTCTTGTTGACAGCATATATTTTGTTTTGCCCTCATTCACCACCAAGCCCATTTTTGCCGCTTCTGTACTGATACTTGCAAACGCACCAGTGACAGCTCGCTGTGTTCTGTCAATGATGTCAATGTTGCCTCTGGTGTTGGATTGCGAGTTTTGCACAATCTTCTCATGAATGATTTGGAAAAAGTCACATGACAGCGCGTCGCCTTGTCAAATTCCTCTTTTGACATCAAAGGTCTCGGTGAAATTGTTTTCGACCTTTATGGAGCAGCGAGCGTTCGCCATCGTCATTCTCCACAATCTGACAAGTTTGGCACGGATGCCAAAACCAGACATGACTCTGTATAGTTCGTCCCTATAAATGCGGTCATATGCGGCGTTAAAATCGATAAACAGATGGTGGGTATCAACTCAGACTTTTTGGGTTTTCTCCAGGATTTGCCGTAGTGTGAGTATTTCGTCAGTTGTGGACTTGCCGGACCTAAAACCACACAGTTCGTTGACATATTGTTTTAGGCGTTCCACAGTACGGCAGATAGGATCTAATACGCGATGTTACGGAGACTGATGCCTCTATAGTTGGCGCAGTTTAGAGGGTCTCCTTTCTTGTGGATTGGGCAAACAATGCTGAGGCTCCATTCATCAGGCATACTTTCCTCTAACCAAATCTTGGAAGCGAGTTGGTGTATGCACTCTACCAATTCATCTCCCGTTGCCTTGTTAAGCTCGGCAGGTGGCGCAGCCTGGCTGTTTAAATAAAGAGGATGAAAACTGATACATCTGATATAATTGCAAATCCAAGCGATTTTAAATCAGCAGATGTTAAAAATAAAATGAGTACATAATATAATATACGACCATAATTCTAGCTTCTCACTACAGCCATTTGTGAGTTTTTTTCCTAAGCCAAATAGACGAAGATTAAATTCCGAATCTGAACAACTGAATCGTTTAATTTTTCTCACCACACTCGAGAATGGTAGTAGGAAATAGGAATTAAAGTGTTATTTCTATCCTTCAAAGTTTCAGCCACGGGGCACCTCGCTCAGTACTACACAAATTTAGGTAAGGGAGGTATAGTTAAGTGACTGGGTTGGTGAGGCAAAATAAACATCTACCCGCCATACTTATTGCGTTAAATCCAACTATTAAGGCACGGGGCCTTTGTGTTCAAAGAAAGGCATGAGAATAAGCAGCAGCAGAAAACGTCTGAAAGGCAAAAAAACGCATTGCATATGCATAACTGATTGCGTTTTTACTTAGTCGCAAGTCCTAAAGGCCTAATGACATATAAGTAATTGACCTTACGCCAATGAACCAATTTCTCCCCAAAGTAGCAAATAAGTGATGAGGCTAAAGGCTTCGATTCAATTTATATCTACAAATATGATCGAATATGTTTATACTAAAAAGGAAATCGTGTGCGAAACAGCTCATTAAAGTCGCTTAAGTTTTGTTGACACAAAATACCTTAAACTATCATCGCTATACTTAAATTGTTTGCATTATTAAAAAGCAATGATGGCATCGCAACTACAGCTTTGTTATTCAATCGCAATTAACGTAATTGCGACGATTTTGAATAAAAAAAAAGCCAGGACAATCATCTAAAAATTAACGTAAACAATTGTATTCCAAATAATTTACAAAAGAATGAATATTGGTGTCAAATGAATAAATACATTTAAGTTCATTAATTGCAAACAATTGCCTGCATTTCGATGAAAATTTATCGTAAAATAAATAGAACTAGTATAGTAGTCCTGAAGTACACATATGTGCAATTTAAAAGTATATAGCTCAGTTTTTTTTAGAAGAAACATGAAAAAATATACTTTCGAACTTAAAATCTATCCATCAAAAAAAAAAATAAATAAAACTGTGAAACAATTTAACATTTTTACTTAGTTATTACTCTTTCACTCTGCGGAAACCTTAAAACCAATGAAACTGGCCAACTATAAAATTCAGAAAATGACAGTATCTGGGTATCCCTCAGCTATGAACTCAGAGCTCATGTAAACAAATTCACATGTTTAGTGCACAGAATTTCAAATAGCCGAGCACACCCTCCCCCATCACAATTGTGACTACAGAGTAGTGTTGTGTTACTCATACATGAGGCAATACAAATGTCCCATACAACCGATCAAAATGTCCCAACACATCAAAACGAATATTTGTACCTCCTCTCAAATTTGTCACGTCGAAGAACACAAGTCAGTGACAATAATATACAAGCACCACTTAAGTATGTGCACTGAAAACTATCCAACGGCCCAGTGATACCAGATCGCGGGTAATAACCCATTTCGTGGGTATTTAGCCTTTCCAAATAAGCTAAAAGGACGAAAAATGAATGCGTTCAGAACAACAAAAAATTGTGTATTTTGTTGTTTTTTTTACCACCGGAATTGGCGAAAAGGGCAATTCAGTCCGAAAAGTTTGGCATCACTTCCAACCATTCGTTGCCCATACCCAAACCATTCCATTACCAAAACCCTATTCCATATTAATAAATAATGTGTCACTCCCTCACTCTCAATTCAACCCAATAAGGAGGGTACGCAAACTCTCTCAACTCCTTTTTAAGAGTTATGACTTATTGAGTCATAAGCATGACCCATGAGCCATGACTATAAGAGGCCTTATTTTCTTCCCTCAGACTTTGGTACAATATATGATTTCAGATCCAAACCTCATGTGAGGTGAAACGCATCACACCAACTCATTTGATGAGGTTTAGAGCAACACCTCATTTGAGGTGGGACATTGTACCACTTCATATTTCAAAATGAGTTCCTCAAACAAACTCATTCTAAATACGTGTTCTACCCAAAACTACAACAGAGTCTGCAAAAGTATAACTCACTCAACGCTTACTAAATAAAAATAATAAACAATTCACTGCACAACAAATCAAAACAAAAAAAAACAAAAAGGACAAGCTGCCTGGCTAGCCTAGGCCCTAGGGCGATAGGATAGTTGTGGCTTTGCTGCAAACTGTCTGTGTAGAAACCGATGGCCACCACAAGCATGCCTTGGGGCCACGTGAAATATAAGGTCTACGCCATCAGCCCAGTGTCGATTCAAGACCTCAAAGATAAAATTCGTGAGGCTATCGAGGACATAGGGCAGCCACTTTGCGATTTGGTTATGGAAAATTTTATGAAAAGGTCCTGTACACACCGATAATGTGTGTGAAATCCATTTTTCTACGAATTACTTACTTACAATCTCAAATGCAAACACAAATCATAACTCATTGGCTTAGGATTTCGGCTCATTATATAAAATCGGTTTGTGTTTGTTTGTTGGTCTGGTATTGGTTTCTTGTACAGTTAAACTTAAAATCCATGCGAAACGTCCACCGAACCTAGCCTAGGATGATACACTATTCATGGATGTATTTATTATTGTCCTTTTACAAAATTCTACACCAAGGGGTTCACAATCTTCCTTACCGCTTATATAGGGGAACCTTTTCTTAAATTTTAATAAACTCAAAGTTGTATCGATTTGTAACTGTACGTTGCTTTTTCGGACTTTGTGAGTAAATCGAAGTGTGACTGCTAGTATTCTGCTTCAATTCACATAAATATTCACTGAAAAAATTCTCGCCCATAATATCAATGTATGTCATTCATAGAGCTGAAATCCTTACATTTAATGCAATATTCATCAACGCAATGTAAATATTCTTGAATATATCGCTTGGTTTTATGACCACAACATTGCCTTCATGCAACTGGATTCATTAACAATTGCGCTTCTAAATTGTTGTTGGAAAATTATGTGTCCAAATTTCAACGGAATTGTTCATAAGTGTATGAACTTTAAGAATCGATCAGCGTAGTTTTGATGCGCTAGTATTGATTGTGTAATTTTATGAAGATGACCTTAAATGCATGAGACTATTCATTGGTTTTATGAAGGCCACCATTATTTGAATGCAGTATTTCATTGAACTCATAACAACCGTTATGAAGAATGAGTCATTTTTGCAAAACTGTACAGTTTCATTTCCCAGCGTCTCACTCTAGCGTTGTATGACCAAATACTTAAATTGTAAGAATAAATTCATATTTCATATGAAAAATTGTTTGATTTTATGAATGGTTTCATTCGAAGTAAGCATTCTTTTGTTGTATTGATCTTTTCATACATTGCTTACTTACTTTACTCGTTTTATTGTAATATTTCGTTAAAGTACAAACTTGAAACAGCCAAACTAAATTTGCAAAATTTGCAAATTTGTTGCTGATATTAATATTCATTCGTAAATCATTCAGGATAGAGTTTAAATGTGCGGTACTCAGTGCGTTTAAAATTTATTCAGTCGGTTTTTTACCTTGTGATTTTTTTCAGTTCAGATTTTAAGAAAGTAAATTTGTTATTGGACTGTTTTCACGTAAGTATTATGACTGTTAAAAATATGTTCATAAGGTAAATGAATACATAAAATATGTGAAAAGTTTTGTAAGTCTTAGTTTATTCAAATTTTCTTGTAAAGGGTTTTCCAATGAGAGGTGTTATTGTGAATGACCCGCTATTTCGGTAGCTGCCACTTTTGAAGCTTTTATTCTTACATTTGACAAGTAGAAACTACGCCATTACTAAAAATGGAACGATACACGCTTCAAAAATGGTGAAAATCTTTCATTCACAGTTCGCAAAACTAAAGCATTTTTTTAGTCGTCGTGAAGCACCTTGTCGGACCACAATACAAAAATTGGTGGAAAAATTCGAGCTGTTGGGACAAGTTAGTGGTGTGAAGAATAAAACCCGTGCACGTCGCTCAAGAACAACTGATAATATTGCTGCTATAGCCCAAAGTGTTAAAACCCAGGTTTGTCCATTCCTCGTCGTTCCGGACCGTGCTATCTTTCGAAGACGTGATCACAATTGGCCACCGAGATCCTGTGATTCAACACCTTGCGACTTCTTCCTCTGGGGCCACGTGAAATATAAGGTCTACGCCATCAGCCCAGTGTCGATTCAAGACCTCAAAGATAAAATTCGTGAGGCTATCGAGGACATAGGGCAGGCACTTTGCGATTTGGTTATGGAAAATTTTATGAAAAGGATATGGTCCTGTATGCATGCTTGTGGTGGCCATTTGGCTGATTTTGTTTTTCATTATTAACGGCATACCTTCCTCTTTATTATGAAATAAACATCCGATCATTTATCTCAAAAAATCTTTGAATACCAAAATAACACCTCTTATTGGAAAACCCTTTACTAGCATTATCTACAACTTTACTTGTTGGTCTCAGTATAAGCAGCGAAGTGAATACCAAACGATATCCACTTCGCTAAATTTTTCTGAAATTAATATTACAACTATAATTACATCTATATCTATTTATTATTATTATTAATATGCCCACGCCCTCACTCCCCGTCTAAACTGCGCGTGAGAAGGACCTTTTTTTTATTAATTAATTTATTTATTAGTTGTTATGATTTTCTTTACATCATTATTTTGTAAAATATGTTTTGTTTTATTTTGAGAATGTTTGAGTGTGTGACTCATTATTTGGCTTATGAAGCCACTTATTTATATTTTTTATTAATTTATTTATAATTATATTTGACTGTCTGATTTTATAAATATGAATAATTGCTTTTTAAAATTGTTAACATTTGCAAGCGTTTTAATTGCATTGGGAAAATTGTTGAACATATTTATCCCATTGAACATTACGGTGTTTTGAGGGCGCACTGAAGATTTAAACTGTGGTCTAAAGTTGAGTCCTCCTCTGAGGTTGTATGGTTGACTTTCGCTTATATATTTTAAATTGTTAGTCAGATATTCCGGCAGCAAGTCATTTTTCATTTTAAATATAAATACATACTAATACACTTAATTTAATTTTTTGCCTATCATGCAATTACCCTAGTTTGTCCAACATATATTTGATGTGGGTCAACCTATGGCATTTAAATATAAACCTCGTTGCCCTATTCTGGAGTTTTTGCAGCCTTGTTAGATCGGCTTCTGTTGAAAGATACAAAATTGTAGCGCTACAACTGAATATGAGGCCTTATAATAGCGTTATAGATTCCTATTGCCGTCCTTGTCGAGATCTTCGTTCTTAGTCTAGCAAAGAAATATATTTTTTAGATACTTTTTTACATACGTAATCTATATTAGCTTTCAAATTAATTTTATTATCTATAACAACACCAAGATATTTAAATTCATTGACGAGCTCTATTCTTTCTCCATCTATGTTCACATTTATATTTTCGTTACTATTCATACACATACATTTTGGTTTACTAATATTCAATTTAAGTTTATTAATTTTCAGCCGTTTTATACGATTGTTTTTGAAAATCGCCCAGGAGTCCTAACGCAATGGGACGAACAAGTCAGCCTTTTAAAGAAGAAAGGGAAACATTTCACGAGACAAGCAATGATATTGATAGTGGTAATTTGTTTTCTAATCTACATAATAGATTCATCTAATACGGCACACATTGAACTCATATCTATTTCCTTTTTTTTTTATTTATTTATTTAGATAACGCAGCAGTTTACTTAATAAGTTGCCTGCACGCATATCTCGGCCGTAAAAAAGTACAATACTGTATAGTTCGCAGGAGGCTTTCATATTTTTGGGTACCATATTGATGTTGGAAGAAGAAAAAAACTAAAAAATGAACAACAAATACAAGCAAAAATGATACTTTTTACTTCTAATACGGTTTTAGGTTCAATTTTATTCATACACTTTAAATTATTTTGTAATTAAATGTATGAAAATGTAATAGAAGCAATGAATTCGTTTATAAAGGTAATGAGAGGCTTCATGTACTTAGAGTCTTTGTTCATATAAACTGTGAAATTTTACATAAATTCAATGAATCTGTGCGTATATGTTCGATGAATAAATAGATTAACCCCATGAACGTTTTCCGAAAAGTCTAACAGCCTCGATGAAAATATTCGTAATTACAATTATTGGATACATTGCATTCATGAAAGTCTACATAAGCAAAGGGATAACTTTTTTATGAATTCTATTCATTGCTTTTATGAACAAATCATGCATCTTATGGAATTTTCATACCATTATGAATATTATTGCCACACACGAATGAACGGAGATACATTTATTGAATGAACTCCTACTTTAGCTCAATTTCAATGATTTTTTCATACTGTCTGCCTAATATACCTGGGGCTAGCATATTTCGTTATAGAAAGTTATAAGCATTCCATAAGAAGAAAAATAAATTACATTGCATTAATGTACGTATTATGAAGTCAGTTCCATAGCACTCTTACCGATTATTTCATTATATTTTATTTTTTAAGAGTCTAGTGTCGAGCGGAAATAAACAGAATGCGAGTGTATGTTAGTCCTATCTACTTTTAATGTTCTATGCTTTTTAACCAGGGAGCTTACAGGAATAAGCTGAATTTGTTCTTTCACAACTGAAACTTATACTGAGCATCTCCACCAGCACAACTTAAACACTGAAATAGCTAAATTATGTGTAATATGAAGTTGCCTTAAATTTGGTAAAAATATTTGTGAATTTGTTTCATGATTGTCAAGTCTCTAGCTGATGAAAGGCATTTTCGATCTCACAAAAGCTCTTTGATCTACCAAACCATCTGATGTGGCACCGAAAAATAATTAATCTTTCTGTAAATAAAAAGTCCACACCGTTCAACAACAACACCATACTTTTCATTTTGTATACATGCTGAGAATGCACTATTTATTTAATGATATTATTTTAATTATTTTATTTTGAATTAATAAAACAGAAATGATTTATTTTTAAATCCATATTTATTTATTTTTGTTTTGTCAATTATCAGATCTCCGTAACAGTATAGTAAGTAGTAAGCACCATAGTTCAGAATATCTTACTTAAAACACAAATATTGTACGTATGCATTTTCCAAGGAAATATAAAGCTATAATATTTGAAATTGGGTTTATATTTCCATAAACAAAGCAAACAAATTCAAATACATCTACAACAAAAAAATCATCACCCATTTCCAACCAACTCTCATATCAATGTTTCTCGGATTACCAACGTTTATCTCATTGACTTTATCAAGTAGCTATAATATTAGTATCAGAAACTCAAACGAAACGAAATAAACAAATTTGTGTCATTCCCTCATCCCTGTTCAAACAGCTCCAGCGAGCGAAAATCTGCAAACTATACAGATTCTCCCTAGAGAGTAAGTTTACAGAAAAAACGAATAACGCCATGTCGGATATTTTGTGAACTACATTGCATAATGTGTGCCTGAGCTCTGAAACATAGTTAAGAATGCAGTAAAATAGTATACTTTTTCAAAACTCGGATCTAACTATTGTATGAACTAAATATCTAATTTTTATTCACTGAGCGGATAAACAAACATGTAAACGCCATTCTCATTTTTATAGAGTAAAAAAAATTGTTCCATGTTATCCCACAAAGATTGTTAAAGATGGTAAACAAAAATAATCAAAAATATGCTTCAATAGCTACCTAGAGTAGTTCATTGGCAACAAAATTAAATAATAAAAAAAGAGCAAAAATGCTTGATCTAGGGATTGCCCCATCGGGACGCAGGAAAAAGGAACCCAAAAAGGGGTGTTTTTGGTACTTTATACAATATCAAAGTCGAAAAATATAATTGTGCTTCAATAGCTTCCATTGAAAACCGTTTACTTCGATCAATTATCCCTTAAGCCCTGCAAGACCCATCGGGGCCCAGAAATGTCTTTCCTCAGCCACCCAGCCTTAACTGCAGCCAGAAGATGGATGTAGTGTGCCAAAGAAATATTTTAACCGACTGGAGGAGTTAAGAGCCATTTACAAAGGATGTATCGAGAAGAAAAAATGCAATTCCACAATAATCTTCTATCCACGTCCTAATCAAAAATGAGAGAAAAGCAGCAAAAGCAGCGAGTAAATTTAGTAATTCTTCAAGAAAATGTTCAGATAGACAAGGTTAATTTGATGTATTCTGAAAGAAAACGTTAGAGCGCTTGTAAATTATAGAATCCAATCAATCCACCGAATCGCCTTGTTCGACTGTTATCCTGTTGTGATTCCGAGCTCCAACATCTAAGGAAAAGAGTCTGCAATCCAGAGACTACAGAGAATGAGTGAAAAACTGTCCACTGTGATTGCACCTACTACAGACGCACACAGCATGTGGCTGCAATTTAGTGATACGACGACGAAATCGAAATCAATTAAAGGATGGGCAGAGAAATTAGTTTTGTTTTTGAAGTGATTACTTCGTGGGCACTTTAGAGATGGGAAGAAACCAATAAACTCGCGACACCGTAACGACACCTCGTTCTCTTTATATAAGTAAGAAAAAAGAGAAAGAACATGAGTTCTCAGGAGTTCAGTATAGGGGAGGAGGAGGAGGAGGAGCTACTGAGAGGAGTGTTGCCAGATCAAATATATGAAAATCTGGTTCTCGATTCGCCAGGGATTACTGGCGAATATCTTAAAACTTACGCTAATCCGGAGTTTTTTTTTATTATTTTTATTGGACGCCCCGGTATTTTCCACTTTGGTCCATGCAAAAATAAACCGACAGAAATATCAAATTCTGAAGATTGGTCCATTTTTGTTTGTTTTTGTTGTACGACAAACATCCTCTCTCAGCGAAAGTAAAGAACAACAACTTATGTCACCTCCTCCGAGCTAGTCTGACATTATGCAAGCCTTTGATTAAGTTTTAGTTAGATATCTCTGTTTTGCTTTTTTATCTCAATTTGGGGAGATATCTCGTGAATCGTGTCCTAGGACCCGATTCTGGTCAAATACCCGGGTTTACTGGTGAATAAATCCTTAACTAGGTACTACAAAAAGTTCATAAACAACTGTGACACACAGTTCGAAATAGTAATCGGTTGTTTCTAAAATAATATGCATTATTTTTCATGTACAATAGCGCATTAAATGAAAATGAAAATTGTAAGTAGTTTATAATAATGAATAAAAAAACACTTCATTAAAAAGTATTTCCTGTGCAATAAAATATTTCCTGACGATTCGAATAATACACACGTAGTTGAAGTTTTCACTTCTGTCGACACTCCCGGAGTTCATGTTTTTTTTTTTTCTATGCTTAGGCCAAAGATAATGGAATACAGAGTTATATAACTTTCCAGTGGAAGGGCAGTTGCCTACAAGCTGTTTTCCACAAAAATTCATGAAGCTTTCCAGAAAAATTCATGAAGTCACACACACTTGCTTATTTCTACCCTAGCATATGTGAGTTCATGAATTGGACTTTAATGCAAGAATTCGATATTCTCTACTGTGAATTTCACAATTTTTTACATTGTAATCAAAACCTCCACAAAAACCAAACAAATTCAATACAAAACACAGAATTATTAAACACCGCGATGCTCATAAAAGCAAGATGACTCGCGGTCGGCCATTAGCAACATGCTTTTTTGTTGATCACACGTATTCACAGACGGGGGTTGAAATTACAAAAACAACAATGTTAACAAATGGGTTTTGGGGGGATAGACGTACGAAAGATATCCATCTCTTTTAATCATTCATCTCTGGCTTAGGCTAAGTGCACACACACCGATTTTGGACGGCCAGTATAAATTCGGCCGACATTTTACCGGTAGCAGGGTGCTAGCAAACTCACCGGATTTTTACCGGTCTAACAATCAGTTGCTTTGTTGTCGTGATCGTGACACGAGGTTATTGTTTAATAATAATGAATCCTAAACGAGTTGTTGCTATTTGGTTATTGCATCGCCGCTTTAAGCGCCGTAGGATTAAGCACAGGTACTGGATTTATCCACGGGAACATTCTACACACTTTTTGAAGAACTAAGGCGTGATGGTAGAACGTTTTTTAACTTCTTCAGAATGTCTATTACATCCTTTGATGAACTCCACGAGAAGTTGAAAAATGAAATCCAACATCAGAATGAAGCGAGAGCAGTCGAATGGAATGGTCAGCAAAAAATCGGTGCGTGTGCAAGCGTGTGTTTAATCACGTACGCCACTACTTCCCGATACTGCCGGCGATACAGTGACAGTGGGCGGCTGCTCACCGGCATTTTGCCGACACCAATCTGCGGTCGGCGTGTGTGCCAAGTCCCGTTCCCACATGTGGTTCACTATTGGAATTTGGACGACCGGTATAAAATCGGCCGTCCAAAATCGGTGTGTGTGCAATTAGCCGTACGAAGCATCTCAAAAAGGTTGGCCAATAACGCACTAATTCCAACATATCAGTGTACTTAAACAACTGTTAGCACTAATCTTACTGTGCCGCGTGAAGACGGAAAAAAACGACGTGAAATTCGGAGGTAGCTCTTTGGAACTATTTTAAAAATGCGCACGGTTTCAATTTGTCACCAGCTTTTTCAGTTAACGTTTATGGAGGGGTAGCCGAATCTAGTCAACAATTTCGTGACTGACTAAGTTGGCAGTGACGCTACCGATCAATCTAGTTTTTCCATTCAGGGCCTTCAGGGTACATCTATTCTCGACCAGATACCAACAATCCGCAAGCGGTACTTAATAGGATAAGACTAAATATTTGCAATCAACACTGCACATTCTCATATCTGGAAAAGAAAGACAGGACATCGAAAACAATGGGCTTTCCAGCCTGGAAAAGGGGTCATAAGCTTAAGAATGCTGCAGCAAACTAATCCAAAATGAATATAATAATGCAAAATTATTTAAACAAAATAATTGGACCGACTCCGATCCCAGGCTTCTCTGTTCGGAATTTCGGTTGAGAACTGTATGTTAAAGCCTGCGATCTTTGGGAGGCGGACTGTAAACGTGCAGATCACACCAAGTACCTAAAGTTCAAAGAACAGAGTCGCTAGTGTCTAATTTACCTATAGAAGTTTCTCCGCCTCCCGAAAATAAAAACTAACACAAGCGAATGGTTGTTTCAACGTGGTTGAAATTGTCTTTGTTTTGCATGTAAGTTCCACTGAGTTTCGGGACGTATTGATCGCTCACGGGTGTGGTAATACGACCCCTGTTTCGCTCACTATTTATTTCTATTTTATGTGAAAGGGTATTAGTCATTTTAACTTAAATAACAGCTATGAGACATCGTATCGAAAGACCTCAGGTATGCAAAACGTTGTACTCTTGTAAGATGGCGGGCTTTAGGCCCAAAACACATGTTCAGAATTCACTGTGCAGCAAGATTAGAATACACATGTTTATGAAGGCACACGTTAATTCTGCACTCACTGCAGCACTGAAACATGTCTCTATTTCTAAATTTGCTGCAAAATTCAAGAGTACCACAACACAAAAGAAAATAAATTGCAATTTCAAGTATTTGGCATCATCGCCTTTTGACACTGTTGTTCGTGTTTGTTTTTGTTTAGTCGGCGAACGATAGCAGCCCTATTAGCCGAAGCAATGCATGTCATACAATTGTCTGCACATCTGTTTTACTTGCAGCAGTGCACTCTGCACTGCGTCCAGAATTTCTGCACATGTGAAATGCACAAATAACATTAATTCAGAGCATAAAATAATATAATCTCATCAATGATTTTAAGTGTGACATTGGTTCGGTCAGCTGGTCTGCTGAATTTGCTGAATATTGCAAAAGATGTGTTTGTTTCAACAACCCAACGATTGGAAGTCGTTTTGAAAACTGAAATATGTATGGGAAAACTTCTGTTTTTGATTGTTTTCGCGAAAAAACGGTATTCGGCTCGGTGTGAATAGGGTATTACGATCATGTTACATAAAAGATTACCGATTTGACTGTGGCATTTGACTATATGACAAAAGTGACTGACAACAATTAACTCAGGGGATTCCACATTCCACCGCTAAATTGTTTTATTTAACATCGATCTCAGCAAAGTAAAGTAGACAAAAATGCTCAATAAAACTAATCAGCCTGCAGATATGCAAGCATTTAGTGTTACATTTTAGTCTAGGACTCTCTGGAGAACGTTTTACATACGAAACTTCATTTGTCTCCTTGGCCCGACGCCTAAGTTTCTTAAATAATAAAAGAGTTATCAATGAGCAGAGAGTACGTTAGCAACCTCAGTAGGAACAGTCCTAATTTCCCATTCGTGGTTGGTTGGTTTATGTTTTTGTAATACCAAGCGTTTATAACCAATTCGCATGCGATATTTTCAAGTTTCCCTTAAGAAAAGCCAGCAAAACAGCCTCGTTGCAATGATAGGCCGACTTAGTATCTATTGTTAATTTAAACAAATTTACCTTTCTGATTGACAGTTTCTTGTGGAGGCATGCTATCAACTAAGCATTCTCTGATATGAACGGAGACTTTTTACTATTGTCTGGAAAAACAATGCCAAGCTTATGGGTTTGATTTGATTTGATTTGATTTGATGCCGCATAATCAAACAATTCTCCCGATGTTTCTTGGAAATGAGGACGCGCAACCGCAGGAATGTTACCATTCGCGAAATAAGCACTAGTTAAAAAAAAAAAAGTTAGATGGCGGACCCTTTAGTATTTTTTGAACATTGTGCGAAACTCACAAGCCAACACCATGGGCACAATTTTCCAAAAGTCTGTGCAACTATTCACTTTGCACTTGCAAAGTAAGCGAGTACAGAAGCGGCGAAAATAGGTTTAGTGGTAAATGAGGGCAAAACAAAATACATGCTGCCAACAAGTAGACCCACATAACATCGACGAATCGGACAGGCCGTCACGATAGGCAGCTATAACCTTGAGGTTGTTTGGGACTTTGTCTACCTCGGCTCCGCTATTAACTCTGAAATGGCATCACCTCAGAAATCAAGCCAAGAATAACACTTGCCAACCGCTGTTACTTCGGCCTAAGAAGGCAATTGATTAGTAAGGCCTTGCCGCGAAACATTAAGGAGACTCTATATAAGGCCCTCATCGTCGCAATCCGGGTTAATGGTGCAGAAGCATGGACATTACCATAGGCAGATGAAGATCTCCTTGGTAGCTTTGTTTGTTACTGTCACAGCGAACTCATCGAGCTGTACAGGATCAGTCGTCTAAGATGCCTCGGACATTTAAAGCGAATGGACACAAAAGCTTCGGCCCGAAGAGTCTTCGATTCCAACCTGGACGGCCAACACAGTAGAGAAAGACCTTTCTTGAGGTGGCGCGCGAAAGTGGAAGGGTAACTCAACCAATATGGAGTGCGCTACTGGAGGCAGTTAGCCAAGGATAGCGGTAACTGGAGGTGTGTATTGGTTGAGGCCATGTCCATGTTGTGGTTATGTGGGTGCATACAATTTACTTGTGCGAACTAAGCGAATCTGCAATTCAAATTTCCTTTCGGTTTCATTTCGATTTACTCGCGCGAACTAAGCGTGCAAAATGGATTCGTGGAAGGTAATTTATGAACATGACTGTAAGCAAACTTTGACACCTAAAAATCAAAAAATGTATGGAAATTGTTTTTTTTTTTTTTCTTGAATTTGTTTATTTTTCTTTGTTGTCACTGATTGACATGGAATTTAATTTAATGCAAAAATGAATAGGTATTAAGGAATAAGCCTTTATCAGAAGTAAGTTAAATGTTCAGTGAAAGTGTACGCATATGGGCAGATACCCAACAGTGTGCAGGAACCAAACATAGTCCAATGGACTTTGGAGTGAAATTCCAAACCATATATTGGATAGCAAAATATCTACGAACGGGTAGGAAGAATTGGAACAACATGCCAAAGTGTGCGCAGGTGTGGTAGAGCAAAAGACTCGGTAGTTTTCGAAATTTAGTTGCAAGAAAACAAAATATAAAACAAATAAATGAAACTCAAATGAAAGAACTCTTTCTTTTTTGCAAAGAATGCATTCCGTTACAACTCGGATTAGAGCGAGTCGCCTCCAAAGAGAACATGAGTGTGTGTATTCCTTTAAATATGTTTTCATACTTCTCTCAGACAAAATTTAAAGAAAAAATGTACCAAAAACGGTGAAACGATTGCAAAATAACCATCGTTCAATCGAATCGAACGAGGGTATTTAACGTTTGAATTAGTAACGTGAAGCATCAAAAAACCATGTTCGTGCAATCGTTTCTTGGATGTTGCACGAAGTAGAAGCATCGACGAGACGATGTCGTTCGATCGTTTTGTGCTTACGCGATTAGAGCCCAGGAAAAACTTCTGCAAAAATGCAAAATTGTTGGATGAAAAGCAGTGCTAATAAGTTCAGTTTCTTCAAAAAATGATCCGGTCGTATACGCGATACGCGGTATTCTTAACAGCTGTTCGGTAGGGCCAAAACAAAAATTGTTGTTGCTCAAGTTCTATTCGCTTACCTTCGCTTAGTTCGCGCGAGTGCACGAGTGCAATTCGCTTGCACAGCCTATGCTGGTAAGTTCCGCTTACCACTAACAAGACCAAACACTCCTTGGTAATGTAGTTTCAATACAGAGAATCTGAAGCAGCTAAAGCTGAAAATCAAAAACAAAACCAACAACATTTATTTCATCATCGCTACACAAGTCCCAAATTCACGTTGACGTTTCCGCCAAACTATGACTAATGTTAATCCCAAACTTTTTCGCGATAAATTGATAAAATTTACTTGATGCAAAAAGAAAAGAAAAAGAGACAATTTCACACATACCACACAAGTCACTACAAGTGATTAGCAATGCCACTTCAACCCATGCTGACAACCTTAAGAAATACATCTATATTATATAATCAGAGAAAAATATGTTTGCTCCCAATCAGTTCAACTATTTTACTTTGCTTAATGAAATAAGCTTCGTCATTTAGGATTATTGATTTTATAAAATGCCTTAATGGTAATAATTAGTCATTTTCATCGCAAAGATAAACGAAATCTCAAATACTTTATTATTGGCAGAGGTATCAACAAAGTACGTATACAAAGTTAAAAGTGGAGTAATTTATGGAGAATATATATACAAAAAACAAACACGGCAGATGATTAGGGAGCTAGTCATATGTGTTTGGCTATAAATGGGTACGTGGTGTCGAACTACATAATATAACCAGAATAAGGCTAAAGGGAACAAAAACGAAACTTAATGCAGATCTTGAAATAATTGAAATGTCAAATTACTAAGTGGTATGTATTGCGCCACTAAAACGGAGCGCATTCCTTTCGCAATGATTCATACTGCCGTACCGTTATTCTGACAAAAACATTTTTCCTGTTGGAGCATTGGCCACGATTTTATGGGCAGGCGACAAATTGATGCTTGCCCTCAACTGTGTACACTTTATGCCGGCTTATGCATAGTGATATTCTTTAATCTGTATTGGTGCTAGTCCGTTTTCAGGGACGATATGTAGTGGTTGTATTTGGGCTTGGATTGCATCGCGGCATATACACTCTGTTGCAACTGAATAGGTACAAACTTGTTCAAATCCATGTGGCTCATTATTTGCACATAATGTACATGAATCTATTGTTTCATGCTGCTAACTGTTTGTCTATGATGTTGCCAAAAGAAATGAGAAAGAATTATTCAAAAAGCACTGTTCTCTGGCTCTGTTGCAAAGCATTTCATACGGAAAAATGCAGTGTTAAATCACAAAAAAAACGGCCATTGGAATGAAATAAGAAAAGTTTCTCTTATCACAGTATTTTATTTGTTGATTCTAGTAGTGGGTACTGCTTTCTTTTGTTCATGATAACATCACAAATTCGGTCTCGCATGGAATCATAAAGTGACTTTAACAAGACCAGTGAAATTTCTCTTCAGGCTAATTTAATGGCGGCAATTAGAGATACTTTGTGTTCAAATTGATGACCAGACTCGTACACTTTTCGGATTAACCATCCTCGGTCCGGTGAGTATGGTGGCAACAATCCAACATTTTGCTCCCTTTCCCACTTTTAAACTATCCTGTGGACAGGTGCGTTGTCCTGTTGGAAAGTCCCAATTAATCGCACCAAAAAAATTAATTTAATTTAAGGAAAATTTCCTTCCAATATTCCTTTGTAAGTTGTCGCGGTAATTTTTGCTCTTTGGAACTCGAGTTCAACAGTTCCATATTAGGTAACCGCTCCTTACACCATAACACCACACTCTCGACTATGATATCGTGTTAAAAAATGTTCCTCTTTTCTCACGTCGTGAAAGTAGTAATAGTAGTAATAGTTCCAATGAGAATGAGTAGAGTTGTAGTATTCATTGAAAATTCCAATTGGAATCGATTAAGAGAACGCGTTTCCCGCACAACAGTATTCGGCACATATAGGGCATGATCTACAAAAAAGGTATATATCCATTTTTAAATTAATTAAGAAATAAACAGCTGTAAAACCAGCCGATGTATCGCTTCCACTGGTATTTTTAACTAGAGGTTATACCGAATGTTGTGCGTAATTTCAGCCCTCTACGTCAATTAGTTTCTGAGATAGACCTAGGTACAAAATTGGTCTAGTGGTCGGACAGATGGACAGAAGCGTAACTAATAAGGTTACGTTTTTTCCCTCTGGGTACGGAACCTTAATAAATGGCGAAAGAGGCCCTAGTCCGATAGGCTAATTGAGAAGCTCTTTCATTATAGTTTTACTCTTGTATGTTTGTCAAACGTTCGCGTCACAACTGCTAAGTTGCTCCTGAAAGAGATTTACTACTCCTTGAACTAGCCCGTCTGATGCCAGCGCTGTTATCATTACTGGAGGTTCACATTGGCCAATTTGAATATGTCTTTAGTCAACAAAGTCAATTCTGGCGCAAAAATGGTTTTTATGAGCTGCGGGAGGACCTATTACAAGAATGTGGTTGGTTTGCATGCGCAACTCAATATACACAACGAACCGTGTCAGAAAAGTACAGAGCTATCGTATTTCGGTCGACGGAAGCCATATCGAAAGCCTTTTAGATGTTTGCACATTCAGAACCAAGGACGTTTTTAGACTCTACTAGAATCTTTGCCGAATGCAATTTCCTTTATCTTTCAAGAAGTCCTGTGCTGGCATACTCAAGTACAGAAGATGTTAGGTTTCGCATGCATCGAGGGAAATCCATGACAAGTACTAACAAGCGCATCTGTTCAGAAGGAGCAATGACAATAGAAAAACTACATGTGAGACTTTTGGACAGAGGAGAAAAGCAGAGCAAAAACTTCCCCGAATAAAAAAGTTCCAATAGAAGAAGCATGCCTTTGACTAAATAGAGAGATGTCAGAAATGAGGTTCGAATCGAAACATTTACCAAACGGTGAAAAGGAAATACAGAACTGTTAAAATACCAACAGTGGAACATTTTATTAGAGTTGCGGTCGATGATTGGAATTCAAATGGATGACTTCTGAAGACCGTTAAACAGTAATAAAAAAACCGCTGCCAGCCAGTACCAGTCATTCAACATTGGTGTTGGTAGACAAAAATTATATCAACTTAAGTCGAATAAAGCTGCACGAGCTGCCGACTTCGTCGATGATAATTTCACAGCTGAACGAGATGTTTACGTAAGGACCGCATGCACCAACTCGTCTGTAAAATTTGGTGAACATGAGTATTAATTGAATCTCAGCATCGTTTGTCTGGACCTGAAGAAAGGATATCCTTAAATTCATCTCATACAATTCTGTAGATAAGTTGTGAACGCCCAGACCTGAAAGTAAACAGCCTGATAGGTGGGGGCTTTAGGCCGCGCAAGTCCACCAGTCCGGAAACTTCACATGGACAGCCACCACCTAACCTATTTATCTCTTTTAAGTATGACATCGATAGCTTTGGTATAGATAACCTATGGATACATAGCCATGTCTAACGTTTACATTCGACGGAAGAAATAATGTTATATTGGTGAACAACTAATTTGTGCAGTCCACTCCAACTAGCATTAGCGAACAGTTCAAGCGTAGAATTATTGTTCCTGCCCATCGACGGTTTTCATCGCCCTCCTGCTATTTGGCGCAGAAGCGTCTATCTAGTTGATAAAATCACACTCAGCAGAAACTTCTCCCTGTGATCTTAGGAGTCGCTTAAGGTACAATAGATGCCAATATTCCGGTTGGGAAAATTTTGAATTCTAAAACAGGAGGGCAACGGGGTAGACGATCGACATTAAGTGGCGCGCCCCAGCTTTAAAGGGACCTCACAACATATAATACGGAAGAAAAATTAGCTAGAGATGGATAAAGCTGACTTAAAAGGCATGTTGGTTCAAACGATTCGCCCCAACACTCCAGATCGTAAACATCAGTCAAAGAAATACACATTGACCGTTTCATCGACTCATAAATAATGAGAACTAGATTTTGGAACTGTTAAAATCCATCACAATTTACTTATTTCAAAGTGGAAATCACTAATCAGATCAGACTAAGTCAAAATGTATCTACAAGCTGGAGACCGGCAAGGTGTAGGATTCGCTATGCGTTCATGGTAGATGTTTCTATAACTCTAGTTTCATTGATCGCTGTTGCTATTAGTGCCGGTTATAGCTACTAGAGTTATAGATTAAAAGTTCTTGTGCCAAAACGCATTGCTCACATAGCGTTTCATCGATTTTTCAAATTCGGTGACTGGCGAGGTGACGATCGAAGATTCGTAATAGTAAGTAGCTACCTACTATGGTGCACGTAGGATTGTTTTTTTAATTTATTTCACAAAATAATAGAAATGCGGCCAAGCACATAAGATTATAATTACAAATTAAATGTAACACATGAAATGAAACGTATTTTTGTATAGTTAATATTGGCCAGTAAACATGTCCTGTTTTTCCAATATTTCCTCTTTGGTAACGTTTGGTTAAAAATACATTGGCTACTGCCACACAGTTTACCGTCTTTTATATATATTGGATCACACAGAATGCAATGGAAAGAGAAAAAGAAGTGGGTGATTCAAAACACACGATATTTACCCAATACCGATGTACCCTTTCTAAACTCAGTCCAACATGTGCACATACCAACAACAATAGATAAATTATATTTTTTTTTTTATCAAAAAATAATTATGAAACTACAACACTAGCAAAACACCTCAATGGAAAAGCAAGTAGGTAATCGAAATTAAAAAAAAAAAAGAGAACTTGAAAAGCCTTCAATGTTTTCAGCTGCAAAACATTATTATCGTCTATTTTGGGTGTGGATACTACACATCCATTCGTCGTTGTGCCGTTTGGCGTAGACTCTCGTCTCACCGTCCACCATCAGTGATGTCGCGTATTTTTATTATCACTACTTTGGTTTTTTTTTTTTTTTCTTATATTTTCGCAAACTACGATTTTTTGTTCGTATGTATAGGCTTTCGCGCATTATGAACGATGTTGGTTGAAAATGACTTCTGGTATTTTTCACACAAGGATACGCGAATAAAGGACCCCTGAGAAAAGACCAACATTTTCTTTTCCAAAGATGGGTGTTGGTACTTTCTTCTCCCGTGGCCACATGAAAACAATAATGTATCCAATAATAATATTTAAGTTCGGTTTGTTCACTTCTGGTGCATTGTTGCGACCAGCCAGAATGCTGCATAGAATTTATGAAAAAAAAGAAGAAAAAAAATCCAAACGGAAAACGAAAATTGTCACTTACATTCCTTTAAACAGGCGACAGAACAATGCAACTGCAGCTAAAATTTCTCAACCAAATATCGTGTTCTGAAGTATTTATTATTTTCGAGAGAAATTAATAGACAGATCAATGTAGTTCGTTGAATTACTTGGGTAAATTCTCGTATTCACTAGTTTTTCGTAGTTTTTGGGACTTTTTGGTATGGGGTCTGGTGCTGGTGCTGATCTCTTTCCGACCGACAAAAACCATTTTCCTTTTTCACCACACTAAATGCGAAGACATTTTTTTTTCCTACTTGCTCCTAACTTTTGAGAGTGCAACAGAAGATTCATTTTACAACAAAATTGATTAATCACTTCACATTTTACAGGAATATAAATTGCATTTTAATGAGGTTTCGATTTCGGGGTAGCTGTTTGCCACTAAAATTACTTTTTTCTTCGGGGACAGATTAACGAAAAAAAACTATTTGGACACACAGAACAGGCAAACTCCTTTTCTCACATTGGTCACAAATTTACTTATGCACTCAGTTGTGGTAGAGGTGAATTTGCAATGTGGAAAAATAAAATGGCGAAACAACGAGAAATCGAAAACGGCCGTTGAGTGATGCCAAACTTTTTTTTTTATATTGAAATCAGATTGAAATGATGGCGAGTTTTTTTAATTGCGCTCTTGCCATCGGAAATTAGTTTATATGTACATTTATTTATGTGGTATTCGATTGGGCTTCTTCAGATTTGCTCTCAGATTTCAGATTTCGTGTGCATAATCGAACATAAAAACGTCACTTGTTCTTTTTTTGTGTTGATATTCGTGCGATTTGAATACGTGTTGTCTTCGATACTTTTCCAAGCGCTTTCCATTCACTGTTCAGATTTTATATTAAAATATTATAAATTTCCGTCCCGATTGTTTTCTAAATATTTGTATACAAATAATTTACAAAAATAGATTCACCCGATGCAATGCTTTAGAAAAACTTCACGAAAATGTAAATAAACTCCACCAGTTGTCAAACTCAAATGCACTTTAATTGATAAATCTGAAGCAAATCTGAAAATGATAGTATATTCAGCAAGCAATTACAACAATTACGCTCTAATTGACACTTTGAGAACTCACAGTACGTAGTTCTTGTAATTGAATGCTGAAAATCCTACTTTACTTTGCTTTACTGAGATCAAATATAGATCAATAGCCCTTTTTTATTATCCATGATCCATGATCCATATGGATCATCGAAATACATGCACTTACAACAACAGCATATGATCCTGCTATTCATCGAGATCACGAATCATGATCTGAAAATTTATTGTACTAGCTTGTTTCATTCTTTAATGTTGGTCTTCCTGTAAACGATAGCCAAGCCACACAGTCACGTTGCCAGACTTAAATATTCAACACCCTTCATAACTCAAAAAATCAAAAAGCATTTTTTTCACATCGAATAAATTTCCCGTCCTTCGAGATGATTTTGCCTTTTCATTCCATAAAGCTATGCCCAGACCAGCAAAATATTTCGTTAATATTTAAGTAAATATTTCATAAACATTTATTTAAGGAATAAACTGTTTCACAGTTCGTTAATAATTTGTTTCACAAGCTCCCTGCCGAAAGGTGAGAGTTGTTTTTTTGTTCATTTGACATAAAATACAACTGTCCAGAAAATCTTGGAATAATGAAAAATCGAAACTAGCAGCCTGCATAAATTTAAATTGTTTTCAAAACTAGTTATTGGGAAACACGTTTCTTTCTTATCCCAAATTATCACAGACAAATTTAATTCTAACTTCAGTTTGTTCTTCTGGAATTTCGTGCTTAAGCCGCTGTCATTTACTTTGTCTAAGAATTCCAATCTGAGCGGACTGAGCAAACTGCAGTAAGATTTCCATTACATTTCGAACTGATTGTAGGTAAACTAATTTCCTTTTGGAAACAAAACACACCATATTACGGAAGCGGTGTTGTTGTTTTCAAGCCTCCGCCCGTGAATTTCCGATTCTAAAAAGCATTCCATAAACATTTAATAAATACTTAAACGGCGTATACACCGGTAAAAACAGAAATGTTTGACAAATGTTTATGAAATGTTTCTGAAGCAAATCGAGAACATTTCATAAATGTTTTAAAAAAAATTTATTAATTTGATTCATATGGTAACACCCCCTACAAGCAATTGAAATCTCATATCAATTGACATCATATTGTGACGTCACGTTGCCCTTTTTTATTATCAGCCATGATCCATATAGATCATCGAAATACATGCACTTACAACCAGAGACAATACAATAGTATTGTCTCTGCTTACAACAACAGCACATGATCCTGATATTCATCGAGATCACGAATCATGATCTGAAAATATATTATACTAGGTGGCTTGTTTCATTTTTCAATGTTGGTGTGCCTATAAACGGTAGCCATTAGCCAAGCCACACAGTCACGTTGCCAGACTAAAATATTCAACACCCTTCACAACACAAAAAATCAAAAAGCATTTTTTTCACATCGAATACATTTCCCGCCTTCGAGATGATTTTGCTTTTTCATTCCATAAAGGTATGTCCAAACCAGCGAAATATTTAAGTAAATGTTTCATAAACATTTATTTAACAAAAAAAAAATGATTATGAAATGTTTCGCAGTTCGTTAATAATTTGTTTCAGAGGTGTGTTTTTGTTCTTTTAACATAAAATACAAATGTCCAGAAAATCTTGGAATAATAAAAAATCGAAACTAGCTACCTGCATAAATTTAAATTGTTTTCGAACCTAGTTATAGGGAAACACGCTTCTTTTTTATCACAGAAAAATCGAATTCTAACTTCTTTTTGTTCTTCTGGAATTTCGTGCCTAAACTGCTGTCATTTACTTTGTCCAAGAATTCCAATCTGAGCGGACCAGAGGTGCAAACTACATTAAGATTTCCATTATATTTCGAACTGATTGTAGGTAAACTCATTTCCTTTTAGAAACAAAACACACCATATAACGGAAGCCGTGTTGTTGTTTTCGAGCCTCTGGTCGTGAATTTCCGACATTAAAAAGTATTTCATAAACGCTTAATAAATACTTAATTGGCGTATACACCGGCAAAAACAGAAATGTTTCACAAATGTTTTTGAAATGTTTCTGAAGCAAATCGAGAAAATTTCATAAATGTTTAAAAAAATCATTCGCTCGCATGAATACACCGAAATACCTAAATACAGCAGAAAAATATTGTTTATTTGTTGCATTTTTTAACACAGAATTTTAAATTACTTTTCTTAAAAACAATATCCAAAAATAAAAATTATTAATTTGATTCATATGGTAGCACCCCCCACAAGCAAATGAAATTTCATGTCAATTGTAATCATATTGTGACGTCACGTTGTACAGAAAGTTTGTAATATGGCTGGTGGCAATATGAAGTTTGTAATGCTCATACATTACCCCTTGTGTTTTGAAAGCAACTGTTGCCACAACCCGAAAATAAAATTTTTCTATGATCCGTATTGTTTTATTTTCATGATCTGATTCGGATCAGATCACGCTGATAATAAAATACGGCTAGAATGTTTGCAATAGCCGTTTTTCTTTTTTAGTTCAGAGCAGAACCTGAACTGTTATACAAAAAGTTCGTGTTTCTTTTTTAGCTCAGATACATCAGAGCTCAAATTTGTGTTTCTTTTTTCGTTCAGAGCATGATCAGAGCGCGCTCTATGAGCTCAGAATAAATTGACTGAGCAGCCTGAGGAAAAAGCTGATCACACATGTACAAACACACTTTCAGTCACATTTGAAAGAAAAAAAAAACGGGAAAAACAAAAAAACATCAGAATGCTCTGAGCACACTCGGTTCAGAGCGAGCTCATAATGCTCGAGCTCAGTTCAGTGCTCAGCTCTGAACTAAAAAAGAAAAACGCCTAATATGTGGCAAAATGAAGTATGCCATTTTCATACATTATCCGTCGTGTTTTGAAAGCAACTGTTGCCACAACTCCAAAATAAAATTTGTCTCTGATCCGTATTGTTTTATTTTCGTGATCTGATTCGGATCAGATCACGCTGATAATAAAATATACGGCTAATGTTTTTCGTAAGATATTTTTCTAGAAAATATAAACATCATTTGCTTATTTTTTTTTCCGATTAATTTCTTTACAATTCATAAGTAACATTTTAAGACCAAGATTGAGTTCAACCATTAAGCAAAAAAAACATTTTTACGGTTTCGTTTTATATATATAGTTGGCGCAACAGGTCCTTAGGAACCCAAGGCCTAGCTTCTCGCAACCATTTGTTTTGTGTGAGTTTTATTTTTGGAACGAATGGAAGGGATTTACAATTTTATGCCGATTCCAAACAGCTAATTGAGAAGCTCTAAAGACAGTTATACTCTCGGATGTTTCGTTTTACGTATGGATATAACTGGATATAACCAGGGCCTAAGCTAAACGTGTTTGGAGTTAAATATTTAACGCAAGTAGAAGTGACTTGATAGCAGCAGTAGGTAGGTAGTAATAGAACGCTTAGTCAACCTAAAAGTCGAGAGACAATTAAAAACACACAAGTATATAAAACTTTAACGCACTTGTCACTGTCAGTTGTTACATTATTTATATTTCTTCACTTTAGATGCGCTTTCAGTAAATTTTGTTTGGTTTTCAATCATTGTTTTAGTCTGACTGATTGGATACTATCCACCGTTATGTGGTATTCGATAGGGATTCTTTAGATTTGCACTCAGATTTCCGATTTCGTGTGCCTAATCGAACATAAAAACGTCACTTGCTCTTTTTTGTGTTGATATTCGTGCGACTTGAATATGTGTAGTCTTCGACACTTTTCTAAGCGCTTTCCATTCACTCATTAATATTTGTACATAAATAATTTACGAAAATAGATTCACCCGATGCAATGCCTTTCTTAGCTGTAGAAAAAAATCACGATAATGTAACCAAACTCCACCAGTTGCTGTCAAACTCAAATGCACTTGTCAATCTGAAGAAAATCTGAGAAAATATCTAGATTCGCTCTGAAATCTGAAAAAGATTGTACTTTTTTTGTACCAAACGAACATACAAATCAGAGACAATACTGAGACCCCCAACTCCGGCCGATTTTCCGTTACTTGCCTACAAGCTATATTACCATGGGCTTGTGACGTTTTTTTGCGCTAGTATTGATACATAGAAATTCGTATTGACAAATGTCACGAAACTTCAAAAATTCCGGGTCACCAACACACGCTCAAAAAAAGAGCACAACTTCCACTGCTTCCAAACTGGCTTCCGGTGTGGGCAAAGTTGCTGGCAGTGTTCGTAGAACATTATCCGTTAAATTTGAAAATAATTGTTTCAACTAAATTTTGTGTGGACAGTGATTTATTTTAAGAATAAGTGAATATTTTGCTGACAATATAAGAAAAATAAACAATTCTGAAGAATAATAAACAAATTAAAACATTTTTAGCAAACATTCGTAAGGCATTAAACATAAATCGAGTAGGATATACTTATCACATACGTCGCTTAGTATACTTCTGGAGTTTAGTTATAATTTATAAATACTAAGATTAATATCGTTGATGTTATTAAGTATAAATCTAGAGTTCCTCCGTTAATCTAAATTTATAATCTAAAATATAGTATACGTATGTGCATTTGTTTTACGTTTACGTGTCTCGTGTTTCAAAGCCTACATTTATATTATTTATTTATTTATTTTGGTATTATAATGAAACAATAATTGTATATGAGTACTTTGGTTGAATAGAAATGCAGAATGTTTTGAAAAAACTAATATGAAAATTGATGAAAATGTACTGAGATAATATACTTATTCACCAAATTTGAGTTGAACTTCTCCTAAAAAAAGCTGTACTTCTGAACACAGTCACAGCACACCACGGTTGAAATCTGACACTGACACTGACAACTAGTCTAACTTATCCGAACTGTTTTTTTTTCGCGAAATTCGCTGCCAGGTACCGGTTGCCTGTACAACTTGTCCAACTTGAAACGTCTCAACCTGGTCTCAACTTGAGCGATAATGAAATAAGCGAACTATCATCCGTGGTCGAGTTTTGGCAAAAGCTGGAGATCTTGAATGTGTCGCGCAACCAGCTGACAGCTCTATCTTCATCAATCTTCAAGCTGATGAACCTACGCCGTCTGTATTTGATTGACAACAAACTGGATTCCCATCCCTTATACATGAGTTTCACCCGACTTTTACTATGTTCCAAAGAAAGGGGCTACTTCACCGTCGCTGAAAATTGCTCGGACTTCTGCTAAGACGATTTAGCAGACGACGACATCATGATACTGGACACCGGCGAACAAGTATTTCTCTGGCTCGGCTCTATACGCAGTGAAGTCAAAATCAAATTGGCCTAGAAAACCGCACAAGTAAGTCACACAGCCGACGACAGAAACTCTTTCAGTTTACACAAATATGCATTTACTAACATTTATTCCAGGTATTCAGCACAACATCTATCAAACAACCAGAAAGTGTGCGCAAACTTTTCCTCACTCTGAAGAACAAGGAGTCGAAGCGCTTCACAAAATGTTTCCATGGCTGGAGTGCACACATGGGTCCACCAGAATAGAGTGCAGATTCATTTCATCTTTCATATTTATAACACGTACTGATAGTTTTACATGTAACTTATTTTATATTCAATACATATAATAAAATGATTTGGAACAACAACAAACTACGATTACTGGTGTTGGCCTAATCGAAGACTTTGTAAATAGTTGTGACGCCCAGTTGCTCCCTTGGCAGACCAGCACCAGTGCCTTTAGACGAATCTTTTCTATATTGTTGTCACGATTCTCCCTGTCAACCTTGGCTTTAGTTCTCATCTCGTGCTCGAGTAGTTTTAGACGGTTTTTCTCTTTCATTTCGAATTCGTGTTCGATGGTTTGCCGGCGCATTGCCTCTTGGAGTGCGACACTTTCCTCTTGCCTAGTAAGTGTAACCGTTTAAAGAATCAATTCAGACAACTTTTACAATATTCTCACTTTTTGAAATTGTCCTCCTGGATACGTTTTTGCTGCGACAGTTGATCTTCATAGCGGCGCTTTGCCAATTGGTATTGATATTGGGCACGATGCTGTTGTTACTTGGTCTCTTCCTAGAAGTGGATACAAATGATTAGCAATTCGTCGTCAGGTTCATATTAATTCAAATCCAACTTACAATAAGGGTCTTCCTACGCTCTTCGTGATCGAAACGCTCGTGTTCAACTTTCGCCTGTTCAATATGTGTTTCGTATTCCTTGACTTTGGCCATACACTCTTGATGGCGTGTGTTCTCCTGCATCGTGTACAAATCAAGGGCTTCTCTAGCATGATCTTGAGTGGGCGCTTGTGATTTAACAAACCTTGAAGAAATATCTAATAATTAAATATATATAGTGAGACAAATTCATTGAATAGTATGGCTTACTTATATCGATTCCGATTGATATTCATCGTTGTCTCCAGTGCGATCCATTATATATGGTAAGGTTAGCGAACACCTCAACGTCGGCTTGTTCCTTAGCTGTAAGACAAATATATTTAATTATTAATTTAAACACTTTAAATATGCGAAAACTTACATTTTCTCAATTTGTTGGAGGAAAAATACAATTTGTTTTCCATATTTTGACAGTTGTCACTCGACTTCTGTCAAAAGAAATTCACCGCATTTTTTTTGTTTTGCTTTTTTTGTTGAAGCTCACACGGATTCTAAATTGACATAACACCGATAGGAAAACAAAATGGCGAATTCAAAAAAAAACTGAGGGGGCCAGCGGCAAGAGGATTGCGAGTTGGGGGTCTCAGTATTGTCTCTGATACAAATTGCTCAGAGGGCAAAAAAAATGCTCTGAGAGCGCCCAATCGAATACCACATTAGTGTACTACAAGCTCGTATTTTCGAACATGGTCCAAAAAGTAGACGTCAAATTTGCAACGCAATGGAACTGAAATGGCTCCGTTTCGCGTTTCGTTGCCATGTCCCATTTCACATTTATTTTCATTTCCCAGTTCATCTCGCACCTTCGGTCAATTTGGTGATGGCAGAGTAGTTTTGTAAAAAATGGCGAACTTAAACTTATATGGTGCTACGGCAATTGGATTATTAACATTTGTTCTAATTAACAACAGTTTTTGTGTCTCATTAGAACTTAAACAAAGTAAGTTCTATTATATTTTTTGATCTTTTAAGTAATATGTTTATTTTTTAATGTGCCTTGATATGTTTACAAACGAAAATACATTTCTAATTCTGTGTCCATCAGGGAAAAAAATAGTTCTTAATGGTGGAAAGACAAAAAAAAAATCTTCGCTTGAGAATCGAAATAAATCAAAGAAAATTTAATAATTCATAACGCTTATTTCCACGAGTACATAATATTGGATATATTCGTATTGAAAAATTCTGCACGGTGATTGCGCGTTTAGAAAATTAGGTTGCCTGCCTGGCACTGGTAGTCAGCTGAATATGACCTGATGACCACCAAATCATCGTTTTGGACATTAAGTAGGGGAATATCACCGTGTTGTTCCTACTATGACAATTATGTATTTGATGCTGCAAACTGCTGGATTTGTTGAGTGTGTTTTTGTTCTGTGGACGAGGATGACGTTTTAATAATACATATTTTAATTATGCACGACAGACTATTTTAAATAGCCAGTCGCTTGAGTGCTGGAAACAGGGGGCATAGCGCATAGGTATAGTGTTCAAGTGATTGACTAAATTGCTTTGCTTGTACTCGTTTTTATATTTATGTATAACTTAGTACATTTGTATGTATGTACATTGAATGATTGCTAAATGGCTCCACGGTATGGATGGACTGTTTCCTTGCTAGTCGTATGTCTATATCTACCATCATCATTATCGTGATCATCGCCAGTTCTAGCGAGATGTCGTGTATTGCATTATTCATGTTAATTTCCTATAAAAGATAGATAATCGTGAGTATGTACGTAATAACTCTAATTTATTAGAACAAATAGTCTAGAAAACGAAAGAGTGTAAAGCAAAATGGGGTTTATTGCATAGACATTGGAACACAAATGTACTTGAAGAAAGGTTGCGATGGTAATGTGAGGAATAGATGTCAATAGAGATTAAATGTTCCAACGGAATTCAAAGTGATTAGAAAGAGTTGCCATCAAATTGTTCATTAACTTTTCTGTAAGCAATCTGACACAAAGTTTGGACTGACACTTAACATTGTTTTCACATTTCCTTTCTCACATTTTAGATTCCAATTGATCATAAAAAGCCAGATTTTTCTGGTTTTGGTTGGTATCCCTGTGTTAAGAGCATTATTACGTTTATTTGACGTGGGCCTTAGTGCGCACAAGAGCGCGCTGGGCTAACCCTGAGGTGTTCGATATAGCAAATCAACTCGCCCTAGTACTGAAAACTGTGTTTGACATGACTACTAGGGCACCCTAGTTGTGCCCTGAACTGACCCTAGTTAATTTTTCGGGGCAAGAACTCAGTGCTGAATTTTGCTGTCATTTCGCTTGCTGTGTCATTCATTTGTTGAGATATCGTAATAAAGATAAATGCAATAAATTTGATATTCAGAAGGGAATTGTTTTAAAATAGCAACGTTTATGAACTAGAACTTTATCTTATAGCAAAATGGAATGGGAAAAAGCTGGAATCGGTGCTGAATAAATTTTTAAACTCAGCGCCTATGTTGCAAACAGTTTTATCAACTTTTTTGCTTATGGCAAGCACAAGGTCAGAATTGAGTTCACTCATTTTTACCCATAAACGGAAAAAAGTGCTATCATCTTTATACTTCGTTTACCAAAAGATAAGTATTTTTCAATGTCAAAAACTGACATACATTTCTTGTGCTCGAATTTTCAGGGCTGTGCAAGGTTTTTGACAAGCGTGAAAATTGGCTGACTGATTGGACCCAAATTGATTTGTAAATTGTTGACAGTACAGAAATTTAAATAATTTCGTTTTCAATTGGGACCACCAGATATCTTTTTCAGATCTCAGATATTACGCTGCCAATGGAACGCGCAACGAAATTGATCTGCTTTTATAAATGTACTAGTGCGTTATTTGGCAGCAACAGCAGCTGTTCAAATTGCATTTGTTTTTGCAAAAATCACAAATGGATATCGACTTCAAAAATGTTTTCCCTGTTGTAGATACAAATTTAGTGTTTTTGGTGATTCCTCCAAAATCATATCCATGGCTATTTATGTATTTCGTTATTTTGGTTTTCACGAAACTTTGCGCATTTGGCTTGAAAGCAAACTTCTTAAAATGACGTAAAACAGCTGTGCAAAGCATTTTGGTATTGTGGCAGTATGTGTAGATCTAAAAATATATCGAGATCTGCAAAAAGTGCTCCGAATCGAAAAAAAAAGATTGATTTGTTTGCACAATGGATGAAAAGTGATACAAGATCAAAAAAAAAAAAAAAAGATTGATTTTTTGTCCCAATGGAAAACGACATTAGTCTTAGCCGAGCTGTGTTAAAGTGCTGTCGAAAAATTTAACAAATATACCTATAAACAATCCACACTAGCTATGGAAAGAAACATGGGTACATACCTACCTGCTATTGAACAATCAAACACCACATTTAGGTACTAAGAATTAGGTTACCGTTCCATCTGTTGTCCTATATTCATCAAATTTAACGTTTACAGCTTCCAGTTAATCGGTGTGAATCGACTGCACCTCAGCAAGACTCCCATGACCCTATTTTGCATTTTTGGTAGTCACTCACAATCAAAGCTTTTGTTTTGCTGACATTCAATTTTAATTTATTTTACATAAGACAAATTTCAATCACATCTAGATCCTCTAGTTAAAGCCTCGTAAATTCTTCAGGATTACTACCCGATATATACAATAGTGCGTCATCTGCCAACAGCATTACCCGGCTGTGTTTTATCACGAATTTGCTTTCATTTATGTAAATCAAAAAGAGAAAAGTGCCCAATACTGATCCTTGGGGTACGCTGAGTACTGATCATTGACTTCCACTATTTGCCTCCTCTCTGAAAGATAACTCTCAAACCATCTTACTTCGGTATTGTGTATTCAGTATCTTGACAAATTATATAGGTATAAGTATTCTTCTACCAATGGTCTCGATTGCAGTTTAAAATCCATAAATACCGAGATAATTCCATTATTTTTTTCCAACGCTCCCTTCCATTCCAGGACCAACCAATTTATTGCCGTCTTACATGTGACTTCCCGGTGAACATCCTTCTGGGCCAGTAGCTGGATGTGTAAAAGGCATGTTATCCATCGTGCGATATTAGCCTTGCCCTGCACATAGATTACATAAAAGAACGATGTGCTGAAGAATTAGTTGTGATTGTTCTCAATTCTAACTTATTTTCAACAAAAATGTAACAACGATTCTACCGCACGCCGTGTTGGAATAGGTTAGTTCAGGTTTTCAAATAGGGCTCCATTCAAGCCAGCCGCGTTGCAGGTCTCTAAAATGTGCGACCAGTAACAAGTGACGTCCCAACAGTTCTGTGCTACATTTACTATAGTCAGCCGTTTGAGAGACATTTATGGATAACATTTATGTCTTTTCATTGGGATGACCAGATATTTTTATTCAGATCTAAGATTTTACACTGCTTTTGGAAACGAATTAGTGCGTTATTTGACTGCAATGTCAGGTGTTCTTCGTCGGAATAATTCTTCACAACATTTTCCACAAATTAATAACTAGTGTCTCTTTTCACTTGCAATAATCAACTCTGGTCTTGCAATGTAAAAAAGTTTTCGCTTTCTCACGATGAAGACTCGTTGTCTCGGATGACGAGGAAGCCGAAGAAGATGACGATGTATATGGTAATTATTATCAGACCAAAATCAAAAATGTTAAAAAAAAGATCCAAGTTCTTCTATATAAAAACCTCTATGTAACAAGTCAGCCGTGAAAAGTACTGAGATCTAAAAGTACTCCAAGTTCTTACTTCATGAAGGTTTATTACCAAATATTTAAAGTAGAGAAATACTGAAATAACCACAAATTAAGAGAGAAATTTTATTATTTAATGATTACTGACTAAAATTTGGTTGGTTCACTGGTCCAGTGTTTAAAACGTTTCGAATTGGGTCAATTAAAAGAAAACATCTATTTGAGTAAATACCAAGTTGGTTATTAATGGAATTGCGACATCCTTTTTATATGATAATTTCCTTGAAATACGATAATATGGACCACAGACAGTACGGAGACGACCAACTTCGGCCGATTTCGCCTTACTTTGCGTACAAGTTATATTTTTACGGAGTGATCACGATTTGGTGCGCTAGTATTGATACATAGAAACTCGTACTGACAAAGTCACGAAATTTCAAAAATTACGGCTCACCAACATACTCTCAAAAAATAGCAACCACACAACCGCTGTGGGCAAAGTTGCTAGAATTTTATACATTAAATTATAAATTATTCGCTACGTGTGGATAGGATTTTTTTTTTTTTGTATAATTAAGTGTACTTTTGCTTAAAATATCTATGAAAAATTAAGAATGTAGATGGGTTGAGGGAAAATAAAAACATTTTAGCAATTTTTATGCAGATTTCATGTTCCAAAAGAGTCAGAGCAATTTTGCGAATCTCGATATCTGAGCGAGATTCACACCTACTTACAATAAGACCAAAATATTTGTCATTAGTCAAACTTTAAAGTGTGTTATTAATAACGTTTTTAAAAGACAAGTCTGTGAAAAATAGAGACAAATTGACATTTGGCCGCTGCAATGGATATTAACATAAATTGAGTGGATTTTTATCAGCATCAATTACAATTTAAGAACAGCTGACTTAACACGCACCACCAAAAATGCAAAGAAAGTTAAAACTCGTTTTATGTTCCATTGGGCACGAAAAATCTGAAATCTAGGAGCGAAATCTGAAAATCCCAATGGAAAACGACACTAAGAAAAATTTACTCCTGAAATCGAAGTTAATAATATTTGTTTGTATTAATATGTTTCTAGTATATAAAACATATGATATTGATGGTTTTATTAACCAAAAAAATTATATTATTCCATGGTTGCCACTGGACTGGAAGGTCAAGGAACGAAAACTTGGTCAGGAAAAGTCAGGGAATATTCACTGTATTTTTTTTTTATAATATTAAAAAAAAAAAAAAAAAAAAAAACCTGTGCCGAGCTCTGAAGTCTACCCACACGTTTTTTATGAGACTGAGCCATCATCGTTTAATTAGGAAATAAAAATTCAATAAAAGTACACAAATTAAGTCACATTTGCTTTGATGAAGCTATGTGTTTTGCTTCATTGGTTCACGCTTGGGTTTATTATCTTCACTGAAGCCCCTTCTTACCTTGTTATCAGGCGCAAGAACAAATAAAGTGGATGGCTTATCGACAAACACGCCACGTACAGTTGACCACGAGAAAAACATGTATTTTCTAAATTTAGACCACAAAAACTCAATTATTGACCCTGTTATTTGTTAATCGTCATGGTGGGTGAAAGAGAAATCGGAAATTGAATTCGTTTAAACTCAAATGGCATATCTGTTGGGATCATCAGGGTCCTCGCAATGGCAACCTCCTCACCTTTGAATTTTCCTTGAGTATCGTTGCGTAAATGATCATCAGTTTTCTTATCACCAAACGCGTTCCCTTGCATACAAGTAAGGAGTTGAAATATTCAGTTGGATAGTTGGTTTCTTCGTCTTCGTTACACAGTCAGTGAATGAATGCAGAGTACCAAGGATTTGATTCTGAATTACAAAGTTTAAGCCATCCACATTTTTTTTTTAGCCCCTAAAATTTCTCGCTCACTCAATCATTCGTTATTTTCGTGGTTAGAAATGGTGTTCGGGAATACGTTGTTGATGAGCTCGTCTTTCGATGAGACAAAATTGCAAAATTTCGAAGGAAATGAAATCATTTCGTCGACAGGGACACGCCCCTTACCGGTAGTCAGCAATTGCTTGGAGAAATCTTGAGCCGTTGGGTCGTTCAGCAATGGAACTCTCATGTTTGTTTGAAGGTTAGGCGGCACTTTTAACGCTGAATGAGTCGTACGGCATCCTTCTAATAATGTGGGCGCTATACCAGAAGAAGCAACTGCTACCGCAATGTCGGATCTCGCACGATCAATGGTACATTCGTTTGATCTGATTGGTCTGCTTTATGCCAATCATATTCAAAAGTTATATTAAATACAATAGTAATAACTAAACATTGTCATTCACGTTTCGGCCAAAAAAAATAGTACTTAATAAAGGGTTTTTCAATAAGAGCGCTACAAAAGTTTTTTTTAAATATAACAAAAACAGTTTTGAACATCAATGAAATTCTTTATTCCTGTGAAAGTACGTTCGATGCCATTATGTATGGAACTCGATTTCTTTTGCATTGCCACCACGGGCACGCTTGCAGAATTCCAGACGCTAAACCCAATTTTCGACGGTTTTCAACCATAAATCGGCTGATACTGCTGCAATTTCACGTTCGATATTCGTACGAAGTTCATCAATCGTCGCTGGCTTGTTGGCATAGTCCATAGACTTGACGTAGCCCCACAGGAAATAGTCTAACGGCATAAAATCGCACGACCGAGGCGGCCAAGCGACTGGACCATTTCGTGAGATAACATGTTCTCCAAACTTGGTTTCCAATGAATTGATTGTGACATTTGCTGTGTGATGATGATTTTTCGATGAAAATCCGAATCATTTTCAAGTTGTTGCTCAGCCCAATCCACGAACATACGACGCTTTCTCACTGGCACGGGAACATTTTGAACTGTGCATGTGGATTAAAATTTTTCCACTAAACGCTCAATTGTTGATCTGCTAGGACGATTATGACGACCATAAATTGGACGTAGCGCTCTTAACGTTGAGGCCACTGACTACGAATTTCGGTAGTAAATTTTAATAATTTCGACTCGTTGGCTCGTTTATCTCTCCATCTGGAAATGGCAAACCTTACTGAAGAGAAATGTCAAAAGAGCGGCAAGAAATTCGGCGTCGTTTGCTGTCCCTGTCGCTCTACTTTTCTAGCGTCCCTGTTGAAAAACCCTTTACTTTTCCCTTTTACGAATAGGTTTTTTCGAGTCTCGAATTATTTCTCATGACATCCGTTAAATCAAGAAATCAAAATAAATAACAAACAAGGCGGATAAGACCAAATTGTTAAGAATAATGCATTTTTCGACGAAATGTAAGAGTTGTCTATGCTTTATGATAACTAAAGTAACTCCGCCTTAATCTCCTGATTACATTATACACTTCGCTTCAACTGAATAAGCACAAAAATTTGTTAACATTCGTTGTCAACTTTTTCAAAACCTGGTGCCGTAATATATCATTTGATGATGCTAACTGTTTTCTTATGATGTTGAGAAAATAAATCAGAAAGAATAACTCAAAAAGTACCGCTATTTTTCCCCTGGTTCTATTGCAAAGCGTTCCACATTGAAAAATGCAGTTTTGTTTTGCGTCAACTGAATAGACACAAGGTCATTATCTGTATTTTCTGTAAATTTGTTTGGCGTGTGCAATGTACATGCCCGCAACTTATTGTAGTTGGACAGGGATGAATATCTCCTAGTAAGCCAATATATTTTACTTTGTCGCATGTTCAACTCATCTTTTTCTTATTTTTTGACATGCGCTTTCCAACGCAGCTTAGCGTCTTGAGTCATGCCTAGATATTTGTCTTTATTTGAGTATTCCACTATATTGTTGTTAATGTATATTGGAGTGGTACGTTTTTATACGTAAATCGCATTTTGCAAATCTGACTTTAGGTCATTTAATCTAATCTGCCACTTTTTAGTTCATTCTGAAATACTGTTTATCGCCGTTTGATGTTTTTTTTGTTGCCCTGTCATCGGCAAATGTTGCTGTAGTAGTTTCTCCAGCTTTAATTTCTCTTAATGTTGAGTACTCTGTCTCTTGTTTAATTCTGAAGAATCGATCTGATTTGTATGACTATAGAATAGTTCGGCAGTTGTTTTTGTGGATCATTCCTTTATGCCATACTTTATTGAAAGCTTGTAGGGCACACTTTTTTCTCTTCAAATGCTTTTTCGATTTTATCTGTGATTTTATGAAACTGATCAATTGTAGAGTGCTTATTTCTAAATTCAAATTGGTGAATTGGGACTAGCAATGTGTCATCAATTATTTTTTGCAAACGTTTTATGAGAGTTTTTTCAAACACCTTGGACAATATTGGTAGTATCGATATTGGGCGGTGAGAGGTTACTTCGCTAGGTGGTTTGCCTGGTTTTGGAATCATTATTACCTCCGCGACCTTCCACATGCTTGGTACATAACTTTTTTTTAGACCTTTTCGTGGGAATTATTTTAAGATCGCCCTGTAATTAAATCAAACCCTGGGGCCTTTTTTGTATTTATATTTTCGTTTATTTCTTTGGCAAGTTCTTTAACTGTTACCGGTTGTATAGGTTGATCTTAGCACCTTTCTCGATTCCTTGGTAGCTTTTATCTTCATAGGGTTTGAGGACGTCCTAAAGATGCTCTGCAAAAGTGTTTGCTTTCTCTTGGCTGCTTTTTGCCAAGCTACCTTCTTTGGTTTTTACTGGAGGAATGTGCGCTATTGGACGGTTCATTTACTTTGTTGCCTTCCAGAGCGGGTAATCGGTACAAGCACATTTGTAATACTGCTAAGGTAAGTTTTTAAAGACTCATTGAATTATTTTATAGATTTCCTGAGCATATTGCTTAAGTTGTTTGGAGTGGGTTTTGTCGCCCTTGTCTGTTGCCAACGCTTTCTAGCTTTCCTCTTTTCTGTACTGATTTCACATATTTCGCGAGGGTAAGAGTTTTGCTTAATCTTGTTTGTTGTTTTATGAGTTGCTGTCCATGCAGCTTTTTGTATGTTCAGTGTTAGTATTTGCACTGCTTTTTTTTTGTTCGGCTAGTGTTTGAATAACTGATGACGGTTGGAAACTTTCTTCCGACCTCTGTCAAAAGTAAATCCAATCAGTCAGTTTATTAACAAGTTTAGGACTTTCTTCTTTTATCATTATTTTATCGCCAAGTGTAAGAAGTACTAGTGATCTGTTTGAAGATCAGGGCCTTCTTATTTTATTTATTTATTTATACATTTATTTTATTTGAAGATATATTTTTAGCAATAAAGAAGTCGACTAGATCTGGGGTTTAATTCCTATCTGTTGGCCAATGGGTAGGTTTTCCCGTCGAGTGGTATTTCGCACCATCTTCTTTAATACATTTATGTAGTTCTCTGCCACAAGTACTTGTTAATCTAGATCCCCAACATTTTTTCTTGGCATTAAAATCCCCTCCCGCGATTAATCTCTTGTATGTGGAAAAGACTTATAAGTCATTCGTCTATAGTCTATAGCTAGGAGAGCAATACACTGATGCAACTGATAGTTGCCCATTGCTCGTTTGGAAATTCCTTGGATGGCATATGATTGGAATTTTGCTTCTAAATGGTGTTCAATCGTATTCTTTATAACCACTGCAGTCCTACCTTTTACGCAGTTTTGTGGATGTAGGGAGTGATATAATTCATATCCCTTCAGTTTAAGGTTAGTATTTAATTTGAAGTGCGTCTCTCAAATAAGACATATGGTTTATGTCGAGGGTCACTTGTTTCTCTTCCTTTCGATTGTCGAAGCCATTAGCATTCCATTGTAGAATTTTGATTTCATTCATCATGTTTGCCTTTTTGGTACAGTACAATCAAATTAAATATCAAAATCTGTCTAAGGAATTATATGCTGTTCGCTAAACAGGTAGCCTACTGATTCTCCGATTTGTTTAGCCAATTCCTGGATGTTGATAATCGCGCCTTTACTGTTTTGTAAACTTTTCAAACATTTGGGTTTATTTAGAAATGAATTTCCTGGGATTTTTGTTTTTACTTTTCTTAAATGTTTGTGTCCCATTTCGATCCCAGTTCTTGTAACAAGAGTTATACACTTAAAGTGCATTATACACAATGATATCGAAAGCACTTGCTACTTACAACATAATTAAATGCGTCTCTTATACACGTAACAATATACGAATACACTGATAAACTCGCAACTCGCATACATACTTATAAGTTATAACAAACAGTACCGGTAACCCAACAACGTTTCACGCAGAATGCATATTCGTCTCAAACCGATGCGCATCACTAATTGCCTATAATAATCAACATCACGTATAATGAAGACTAACCCGTTCTCTTAATCAACTTTACTGTTCAGTCCAACTTGTGATGTGTGAATACTGAATTGTATATAAGAAATTCAGACTTCAGTTCAGATCTTATAATCAAAAGTTGTTTTTCCTTCAAATTCTATTTTAGATCAGCTTAAGTATTATTATAATTTAATTAAAAGTTTAGTGTTTTCTGGGTGCTGATGTCGCAAATAGACACCCTATACTCTTGCTACTTATTTATTTAGAAGTGTGAGTTCAATATTGTAAGGAAAAAGTTGCATACGCAACGCGCAACGAAATGTCGTAATTTTGATGACAGCCATTGCATGCGGTCGAACTGACCTACTTCATTGCCACACAAAATGCTTGAAGCGTTTTTGTTTTATGTTTTTCAGTTTGGTATACATAACTATATAGTACAAACCGTACTATAATATAAATACACGTATAGTTATAGCATTATGTGTATGCATTTTTATAAACAAAAGCCCATTTCAGTTTGTTTACATTTCCCACTCAGAGAATGGACAGATAAAACTTTCTGGCACGAGTTTGAAACGAGCACATGTAGATTGTAAGTACATACTTTGGGTTGTTGTAAAAATGAAAATCAAAGATAAAGGCAACCCGAGTGATCGTGAAAAAATATCAAATTACATAACACACACAAATCTTATCTAGTGTTTGATGAATGTTTTCGGGCTAACTCTTCATTCGTAAGAAAGTCATCAGTTTTATGATGACAACTAGGTATCAAGCTAAAACTCAGTAGATTAAATTTTAAATTACCTCTCAAAGTAAAGAAGGTGGTATGAAATATAGATAGTACCAGAGACATTTAGGGGGATTGGGCAGAGAAACAAAAAGGGACTGCAGTATTGACGCGTTTACCATTAGAGATGGTTCTGAAACTTATTGTTTGGAGAGTTGCATAATTTGATTGCGCGATTAAGGCTGTTGATAAATTAATACAGCATGACGGATTATAAGTTTATTACCGCATTGTGCTGGTTTTGACCACATTCTCAGCTAAACCCATGTCTGCCGCTTATGTTTCAATACTGCCAGCGATGTCAATACCATCAGCGATGATGAATACTCTGTGAATTTTGTGGGGGGAAAGAGGTTCTCGCCCTATAATGTAATCAATTATTTACTTATTCTACGGATTTTATGGGCTCAACTTTTGGTGTGCTGAAATAATCATCAGAGGATCTTCAAAGCATTCGCTATCTGGTGCTCGCTGTTTTCTTAAGCCTGTAAGCCTGAGTATATCAAACGGAAATGCCCAAATTGTTCTAAAATAGCTGTTTAACCTTTTTTTTTTTTGCAATTTTGTGCTGTGTTTCAAGAACCTTGAGATCTCCACGACATAATTCCACAAACTTCGCTCTTATTTATGATGCATTTTTAGCTGCCTGCCTGTGGATAAAGAAGGTGATACCTTCCAGTGGTATTGCCACTACCTAGGGCTCATGTAGCGATTGGGAGAGAATGTCTGTACTGGAGTACAATCTTGATTTTATCAACTGATGCTTAAAATCCCTTCATATGGCATACTTTCTTCCGTCTAAGTCTTAGAAATAAGTTGCCCTATGCTCTCTACCTAGGGCTAGGGTTGCCAGAAATGTTTCTCAACAAATCGGTAGATTTCAGAAAAAATATCGGGGGATTGAGAACAAATCGGGAGAATCAGAAAAACCTAATTTCATAATACAAAACAAATTTATAGCTTTAATTCAGGGTTTTCTTCAAAACAACAACAAAAACATTGAATTAACAAAAAACAATATGCAAAAATACAAAAAAGTTAAAAGTTGGGATTAAAAAATTCTTGACAAGACAAATTTAAGTTCGCTTTTGTACAAATGCTGGATTTTGTTATATCTATTCTTAATAGAATAGGGGATAGAAAGAAAAAATTGAATTATATTGTCAATGGTCGGAAGCTTGTTGTTGAGCAAAATTGAATTGAAAGAAATGTCAATGTCAATGTTGCAGTTCAAAAACAGAAAGAGTAATTCCAAATCCATTGTATAGTTACATTAGGCGCGGATTACATTTCTTCGTAATTTTCGGCGGACCGAGAGATTAGTAAAAAAAAAAATGGGAGTCTCCCGGAATATCGGGAGAACTGGCAACCCTATATCCATCATATCATCTCCCGCAGTCTGAGCCGGAATCCATGAGTCAAGTATTTTTAGGTATTCCACAAGGTCACCTGGTTCGAAATTATATTCTTGTTAAAGTTGCGTGGCAGTCGTCGTGGAGTCATACAGTTAAAATCCCAACAATATCTTTTAGTGTTACTTTTTCGAAGCCACACAAACAATGACAGGCAATTTTCTGTTATTTAAAGAGCTTAATTTTCCGTTATGGCAAACATAACTTATAAGCTTACTGAGCAGTGGTGTCCGAATTAAAATAATAAAACTATTTTGTTATTCTCTCTACGGTTAGTTGTTTGAACTTCTGAAGAAGCGGACAAGATTTTGAAAGTTTGTGCTTGTTAGGTTGTTTTATATGAGAAGGTTCCCAGATGAATTTTTGATTTTTTGGATATAGTCCGGCAAGTAAAGTGAAAGTGGAAAAAAGTCTCCCTTTCCTCCACGTTCATACAGCTGCTACAAAAATTGTTGGAATATACGTCAAGCTTTTCTGCATGCAGCATGCTCAATAAGACAGCCTCCCTTGAAAACGCTGTCAGATCAGATTACATGGCTTAGGCATACAATTTTCGTTTCCAGCTAAAAGTGCTGGGGTAACTTACATTATGCCCGCTTTACCATTTATGTAATTACTTTTTGATTATATGCAAATTATGATCATGTTGAATTTATATTAAAATAGCAAAAAACTTTATTGCATACAAAGAGAATTATTAGTAAACGGAACTTGGACAAAAACATTGCATTGATTTTGGCTTCTGACGACCGTGAACTTTTATAACTTAATCTAAGCTAAGCTGTAATCATAAGCACATACCGCAGAAAAGGGTCAAATCGAATTTACATATAAGAAGCAAGGCGATTGCTAACCGGTTATTATAAAAAAAAAATAGTTTGTTTAGTCGACCGCTTCGGATCTCATGCGTGATCCAATTCGGCAAGTTTAATTGTATTTCGTACATATCTTAATGCCCAAATCCCTTGTAAACCAACTAAATAAATATGACACTTTATTGCGGCGCATATTTCCCTGGAGAAACCTATTGTTATAAATTCTCAAATCGTAAACGTCATTCACCCATTTCTTGACTACTTGTTGTATAGATGCACGTTTCCAACAGCGATAGTGCAGAGGTCGCATCATTCAGTTACGATGTTAATTAAACAATAAAAAAATCCACCCCATGTATTTCTTTCCTTTCAGCCGTCAAGCGCACTGAAACTGAAACCGAAACCGAACGTCGTCAAATGATTTATTTTCCCGTCAATCAATAATTTCGTGATTAGCAAGTAACAATCTAACAGGGGTAATAATTTATGTTTCAAATTTTAAAGTTCCCCAACTCTTTTGCTTTGGATATTCAATTGGATTGATATCAAAATAAAATTTAAATTACTAATGGCCGCTTGACGTTTCACATTAGCATGTCGTTTTGGTTGATCCCCACCATGTATGATTCATATTTCTTTCGTGAGTATTTATTTATCCAGAGAATTGGTGGCAGTTGCAAAATAAAGTATGTATTTTCATTTACAGGTTGAGCGTCGAACAATGATCAACACCGACAAAAAAGACTGGGTTATTGCAGATCAGATGAACGACTGTGACGAGGGCTATTCTGTGTACCGAAGAAAAAGATTTTTTAATGAGAAAATGTGTTTTTTACGAACGAAGGAATAACCTGTTGTTATTGCTACGGTGAATTTAGAAAAACCATCACAACAAGTTACCGGAATATATTATATCCACCAAAAATCCGCCAATCGATTATTGCTGTACGTTTGTGATGTAGTTGTGTGCACAAAAACTTTTTCTGTGTAGTACGGACACAGCCTTTTTTGTCGATTCTTTACATTTTGTTTGTAATTGGCTTAGCCATGAGTGAAGTGTTTCTAGTTTTGCTCAGTGCTAAGCACTTTATCGATTTGCTTTGTCCAGACGAGGAAATCGAAAAATGAATAATAGGCTTTAATGTGGACTATTTTTTATGAATTACTTTTCCATGAAATAGGTATGACAAGTAGGTTTTGAAAATGCAATGAACTCATTTGCTTATTATGAAAGCTTGTCATAAATAAACATGAGTCGTCTGTAGGAGCAATGTTATTGATTCTTATGACAATAAAGTAAAGTGCGACCTACTACTGTTTTGATAATTCATTGTTGGTTTGCCTGTAGTTTGTCTGTCTTTTCATTTCTCTCTAAATAACAATTTAATATTAAATCTTAGGTTCTTCAAGTTCAATTTAAAATAATACCTCAAATTGATATGAACTCGACCGATACGACAGATTTTTCTATTATATTTAAGGTTACTAGCGAGTTTTTTTTTGTGTGCGAGAGGCAACGAATTGGCCATTACGAAATTAAGAGAGAAACTGTCTGAATTCGACACAACCTTTAAAACAGCGTTGCCAATAATATCATCATCCCGACTATTTGCTCGTTATTTCTATTAATAATTTGAGTGAAAATTGAATAATAGTTAATGCATCTTTAACATTCGACTTCGATAACATAAAACTAAACTATATATATATATAGTTGGCGCAAGTTTCATTTTTTGGAACGAATGGAAGGGATCTACAATTTTATGCCGATTCCAAACGGCTAATTGAGAAGCTCTTAAGACAGTTATACTCTCGGATGTTTGTCAGACGTTCGCGAGAGGTGGCGCAGTGGAAAAAAACCCTAAGTTGGAATTTGGGTTTTTGCGGGATTCGAACCTGAGCCCCTCGCTTAGTAGTTCAACACACTAACCACTAAGCCACTGCGCCTAAACTATAACCGGAAAATTCGGCTCGTTGACAACCTTCATGCGCCTCTTACTGAAATTTAATCCGTGAAGACGTTGTGATATTGGTATTTACTCATTTTAATAGGTTAGGTGTGCCCATCTATGAGATATGAGAATTTATTGGTTTCATATTGATACAAGTAACATTACGAACAGTGGTTGTGGCACTTTGACGAAGATGACAGCCTTGTGTTTTTGAGACATATTGAATTTTACCCCATTTAATTATGCCGTCGAGTTCGAATGTTAGTGTGTTCAATGGCTCCATATGAAAGCACAGTTTTGGATTATCTTCATTCTAAGAGGTTTTGTTTCATTCCTTTTAAACTACTTACTTACCTAGATGGCGCCAGAGTCCGGGGTGGACCTTTGGCCTCAACCAATACGCCTCTCCAGTGAGCTCTGCTCGAGCTAAATTTTAACTCCCATACAAAATTCTATTCGAAAATTAGCTGAGCTAAATTTAAGTGCATCCCATTAGCCGAGTGGTGCGCAGCTGGAGATAGACAGCCCTAGCGAGGTATCCCTCGGAACGGAAAATTCTACGATTTTATACGATTCGGATGATTTTTGCTGCGAGGTGTTCTTCGAAACAACTGTTAGGAGAATTGTTCCGATACAAATGTCACGCACTCCCAGCGTTTTGTGTTGCAGTTCGATCAAGTTTGTTTTTGAGTGACATTTTTGACAGCTTCATACGAATTGTTTCCGATATCCACCAACAAGCAGTCGCGGAGTTTGTTAACGATTTGCAGTAAAGTGTTAATAGATATGAACAGTAAAAAGAAAGAATTTAGCAACGCGTTTTTTGTATTTATTGCATCAATTTGTGTTTCCAATGCAAAATCAAGCGGAAAAAACAAGCACCAAACAAAACGAGGATGTGAAATCAATGCGTCATCGCATTTCAATTATGTTTTTCCCAAAACGGATACCTCGAATGCGATTTGCGGTTTCGACAGAGTATGCGCTGCGGAGATCCGTTCCGACAGATGCCTAGCTAGGGCCGATAAAATCTAAACTTTTGTTTCAGAATGTACTTTATGTTCATGTATCTATCAAAATTTAGCGGGCTCATTTAATGGGTCGGCACATTTTCTCAAGATAAAATTATGACAGATCGTTGTTTTCTGTTGCTTTATACATGTTGCATTTACATTATCACGCATGCGCATTTTTCCACAGGACGGTACAGAGATCCGTTTGTCCGCAGTCAATGCTAATAAAGACGTAAGAGTGAGATCACAAATCAGACGCCTAAAGTGGATGTTTACCCATAATTATAGACACGTAAAACGCAAATACAGTACAACTTCGACAGTCCGGACATGCGCCAGTCCGGACACTCCAATAATTCGGACGCTTCTTCATTTCGGACAACTAACAATTTTTACCTCTACAATCCGGACAACTTTTTTTTTTGGAAGAAAAAATCAATTTCGGGGGTTCCCCGTTTTTATATTCTTACCTTTGTTTACATTTCGCACTATCATTACATACTTCAGTTTCGGTGCATTGTTTCGCAAGCGTGTTTGACTAATTTCATACCAAGCGCCATGTCTTTAAATAATAAACGCCAACATAAAACACTAACTTTAAAGGAAAAGTGTGATGTTTTACAAAGTCTTGATGAGGGAAAAACTATTAGGCAGGTTGCCGAAAAATTCCATGTTCCTAAATCAACGATTTGCGACATTAAAAAAAATAAGGAGAAAATAAAACAATTTATTTCGAATACCTATAATGAACCCGGTAAAATTTGAACCAAAATAATGTAATAAACCATTTTCATAACATATGAAATATTTTTTTTAGGAAATAGAAAAGTTATGAAAAAAGCAGAATATCCAGAGTTAGAGGACGCGCTTTACACATGGTTTTTGAGGAGAATAATATAGATATGCAGGATATTCTATTGTTGAAGAGGATAGAGCAAAAAGCACAAATCATTCACCTCAACAAAGTTAGTCAGCACAAAATAACTTCATATTTTAATAAACCATAATATGTATGTATTTAATATAATAATTTGATGCAATAATTTAATGTTTTTAAATAAATCAAAGTACATACGTACATATATATTTATGTATTTAATTCACTTAGATTATTCTAATAATTTTCACTACTATAGTCCGGACAACTCGATAATCCGAACGTGCCCAAAACTATATGTGTCCGGATTGTCGAAGTTGTACTGTACACACAAGTTCCGGCCACCAACATTTCTGCAACGACTTGAAAATATTTCTATTTCTGATTTCAAACATCTCAAATGAGAACGGTTATTCTTATTAGTGTCAGGATATTAAACCAACAATTCATCAATCAGTTACACGAAATAATATATATATATATAATTTATCACTTCCGGAAGCCATTTTGTTTTATATTGCAAAGCAAAATTTCATAAGACATTGTTATGTATGAAAATATCAAAATGCTGAACGCTCCCATAATTCTTACCACGTAAACAAGCTGGCCCACCAAAAAACATGTCGCGTATTTCTGTGTGTTCGGTAATGCTGTCCTTTCCAGTCACACGGATCTTGTGTACTGTGCATCCCTTTAATCTTCCGTGTTAGGAATGTGTGATTGCGTAAATGCAGCATTAGCCCTTTTTTATTATCAGCCATGATCCATATAGATCATCGAAATACATGCACTTACAACAACAGCACATGATCCTGATATTCATCGAGATCACGAATCATGATCTGAAAATGTATTGTACTAGGTGGCTTGTTTCATTTTTCAATGTTGGTGTGCCTGTAAACGGTAGCCATTAGCCAAGCCACACAGTCACGTTGCCAGACTAAAATATTCAACACCCTTCACAACACAAAAAATCAAAAAGCATTTTTTTCACATCGAATACATTTCCCGCCTTCGAGATGATTTTGCTTTTTCATTCCATAAAGGTATGTCCAAACCAGCGAAATATTTAAGTAAATGTTTCATAAACATTTATTTAACAAAAAAAATGTTTATGAAATGTTTCGCAGTTCGTTAATAATTTGTTTCAGATGTTTGTTTTTGTTCTTTTAACATAAAATACAAATGTCCAGAAAATCTTGGAATAATAAAAAATCGAAACTAGCTACCTGCATAAATTTAAATTGTTTTCGAACCTAGTTATTGGGAAACACGTTTCTTTTTTATCACAAAATTTCCCAGAAAAACCTAATTCTAACTTCAGTTTGTTCTTCTGGAATTTCGTGCTTAAACCGCTGTCATTTAATTTGTCTAAGAACTCCAATCTGACCGGACCAGAGGTGCAAACTGCAGTAGGATTTTCATTACATTTTGAATTGATTGTAGGCAAACTCCTTTCCTTTTAGAAACAAAACACACCATATTTACGGAAGCGGTGTTGTTATTTTCGAACCTCAGGCCGTGAATTTCCGACAATAAAAAGCATTTCATTAACATTTAATAAATACTTTATCGGCGTCTACAGCGATAAAAACAAAAAATGTTTGACAAATGTTAATGAAATATTTCTGAAGCAAATCGAGAACATTTCATAAATTTTTAAAAAAATCATTCGTTCGCATGAATACACCGAAATACCTAAATACAGCAGAAAAATATTGTTTATTTGTTGCATTTTTTAACACAGAATTTTAAATTACTTTTCTTAAAAACAATATCCAAAAAGCAAATGAAATGTCATGTCAATTGTCATCATATTGTGACGTCACGTTGTACAGAAAGTTTGTAATATGGCTGGTGGCAATATGAAGTTTGTAATGCTCATACATTACCCCTTGTGTTTTGAAAGCAACTGTTGCCACAACTCGAAAATAAAATTTTTCTATGATCCGTATTGTTTTATTTTCATGATCTGATTCGGATCAGATCACGCTGATAATAAAATACGGCTATTATAATGACTACCTCGGCGGGCAGTATGGAATCGGAAATGGTTGAAATGAGAGAGAATGCAATTTTTGAAGGAAGTTTTTTCAAAGAAACAACTGTTTTCTGTGACACTTATCCACCCCATACGCTATTTCAAAATTTAGCTAGGATTTAAGCTAATAAAGGGTCTTTCATTAAGGACTTCAGGTCTTAAATTTTTAAATAAAATGAAAACTACTTGAGATATCTCAAAAAAAAAATGTATTGACTTGAATTACTATCAAAACATTTTTAATTGGAATTCGACTTTGTTCATATGTCCACCACGGGAACGTATGCAGCGGTCGATACGTTGAACCCAATTTTCGATGACTCGGATCACATTTCGACCGATACGACGGCTATTTCTCTTTCAACATCGGCTCTGAAGTCCTCTAACGACGGCGGCTTGTTGGTATATAGACCACTGATTTAATGTAGCCCAGTGACGCCACCGATATGAAAACCGAATCAAACAATGACTTTGCGGATGAAGTGCTGTTTCACGAAGCCAAAATAATGTGCTTAATCGCTGAAAGTTGAAAATTGGCGTTTATACGCTTAAAGTTGCGACCAAATCGGAATTTCGGTAGTAAATTTTAACTAAATATTTGTAAACGTTGTCCCTCTTGATGAAAATGTTGACATAATGGCCGGGTTCCACTGCCCGCTAGACGTCTAGCACAAAATATACCAGATGAAGGAACACCCGCGCTAGAACGATAGCGCCAGCGGAAAAATGACATTTGACACTCTTTTTCGCATAATTATTTCCACACCACAATTAAAGAAATGATACAATATGTTGAAAATAATAACTGAATTCCTATTTTAATTACGTTATTACCAATTTTATCATAATTGCAATTGCTCGGACTCGTATTTTTTTACTTTATAAACGTTTGAACGTTTTCCTTTGACGTGTGTTTTTTTGTTGTTGTTTTTCTCTCAATGCAGCGGGTAGTTTTGCGCTAGATTGAGAAATTTCTCTGAAAGGGATAGTGCTAGACATCTATCGCAAATGGTGAAATGTCAATGGAGCTTTTCGTGCCGCTGTTCATCTAGCGGGCAGTGGAACGCGGCCAATGTCGACATAATATTTTGACATTGACAGTTCGGTAATAGGTTTAAGGGTGCGTGCACTCTGAAAGTTTGAAGTTGTTAAGTCGCTAATGAAAGACCTTTATTTGAATAGAATAGTTGGAAAGCAGCTAAAATTTAGTTTAGCTCGAACAGCGTACTGAGCTTACATTGACATTCTCTCCCCTTTGATTTTCTTGCAGTCCGACAACTAAACAAAAAACACATGACAAACCTGTTACCCACTCGCATAACGTTGAAAATAATGTTGTGTTAAGATGTTTCCCTAAGTGCATGTATCCTCTTGGGAAAACAATGTCCTTAACAAAATCTACTCGGAATATTTTTATTCACACCGGTGCCGGTGTCATAATTTAATTCATTTTGCAAGTAGAGGATTCAATCACTTTCGTGTGAGAAGATGAGTGCAAGTTTTACAGCGAATGACTTTTTCAGTGAATTTTATCGCTTTTACCTAAAACTACTCAGTTTAGTTACCTTCAAATACATTAGCCGTATTTTACTATAAAAATGTTATTTTGGAGTTGTGGCAACAGTTGCTTTCAAAACACGTCGGACAATGTATGAAAATGACATACTTCATATTGCCACCAATCATTTTAGGCGTTTTTCTTTTTTAGTTCAGAGCAGAACCTGAACTGTTATACAAAAAGTTCGTGTTTCTTTTTTAGCTCAGAGACATCAGAGCTCAAATTTGTGTGTTCTTTTTTCGTTCAGAGCATGATCAGAGCGCGCTCTGTGAGCTCAAAATAAATTGACTGAGCAGCCTGAGGAGAAAACCTGATTACACATGTACAAGCAAACTTCCAGTCACATTTCCCAGAAAAAAAAAAAACAGGAAAAAAAACACATCAGAATGCTCTGAGCACACTCGGTTCAAAGGGCGCTTATAATGCTCGAGCTCAGTTCAGTGCTCAGCTCTGAACTAAAAAAGAAAAACCTCTAATATGATGTCAATTGACATGAGATTTCATTTGCTTGTCGGGGGTGTTACCATATGAATCAAATTAATAATTTTTATTTTTATTTAAAATTTTATGTTCAAATATGCAACAAATAAACAATATTTTTCTGCTAGTATTTCGATTATTCTTTGCATATTAAGGTGTATCCAGGCAAGCGAATGATTTTTTTTTTAAACTTTTATGAAATGTTCTCGATTTGCTCCAGATCCATTTCATAAACATTTTTCAAAAATTTCTGTTTTTACGGGTGTAGGCGCCGATTAAGTATATATGAAATGTTTATGAAATGCTTTTTAGTGTCGGAAATGCACGGCCAGAGGCTCGAAAACAGCAACACCGTTTTGATTCTAAAAGGAAATCAGTTTATAATCAGTTCGAAATGAAAGGAAAATCTTAATGCAGTTTGCACCTCTGATTCGCTAAGATTAGAATTCTTAGACAAAGTAAATGTCAGCAGTTTAAGCACGAAACTCCAGAAGAAAAAACTGAAGTTAGTTAGTAATTAGATTTGTCTGTGATATTTTGTGGTAAAAAGAAATGTGTTTCCCAATAATTAGTTTTGAAAACAATTTAAATCTATGCCGGCTGCTAGTTTCCATTTTTCATTATTCCAAGATTTTCTGGACATTTGTATTTTATGTTAAAAGTCAAAAAAAAACTCTCACCTTTCAGCGGGAGACTTGTGAAACAAATTATTAACGAACTGCGAAACATTTCATAAACATTTTTTTGTTATATAAATGTTTATGGAACATTTACTTAAATATTTACGAAATATTTCGCTGGTCTGGGCACACCTTTATGGAATGAAAAGGCAAAATCATCCGAAGGACGGGAAATTTATTCGATGTGAAAAAAATGCTTTTTGATTTTTTGTGTTAGGAAGGGTGTTGAATATTTTAGTCTGGCAACGTGACTGTGTCGCTTGGCTATCGTTTACAGGCACACCAACATTGAAGAATGAAACAAGCCACCTAGTGGGAAATAATACAATAAATTTTCAGATAATGATTCGTGATCTCCACGAATAGCAGGATCATTTATGCTGTTGTTTTAAGTGCATGTATTTCGATGATCTATATGGATCATGGCTGATAATAAAAAAGGGCTATTATTTACAATTCCAAATTTTCTTTGTTTTTTTTTAGATAACCTCCGTTTTTGTCGCAACTACAAGTTTTATGTACCTAACTGCAATCTACTTATTTCAGACAGTGACGTCAGTGTCTTTTATCATATTATTCTATTTGTTTAGACAAATGCATCCTCTGTCAAAAACCTTATCAATGTAAAAGCTAAACAGTCGTAATTAAATAAGGCTTACAATGACTTGTCTGATCATCTAGAAACAATAGACACGCCATTCAATTACAAATTGGATTTCGCGCACCCTAAATAGGAGAACGCAATATCCCCTTGAAAACACCTATCGCCGCGTCATAAAAAAAACAAACAGCGTGGGAACTGGAAGCTCTAAATTAGTTCTTTGCGCAATGTCATCTGTACCTGTATACCCTTCGGTCATTGTGACCAAAGGAATGTGAGTGGTCAACGGCAGACACCTTTTTGGAAACCTCCTACGTAGCCCCACTTTGTGGAACAAAACAACACTCGCTGTGGTTTTCGATTACCGCATTGGGTGCCACATAATCAGATCGCACGTATGAAACAACGAGTTCGTGGGCAGATCATGTTCGAAATCGGACGACGGGCCCTCTAACCACCAATATGAAATCACAGCTTGGCTCTGTTGTTTGTTTTTCTTAATGGTTACGATGATAGCTTTGCTATATGATTAATTGTATTTACACAAGAAATTTGATCTACGGCTGATGCTGAACATGCTCAAATGGCGGTTGAGAACGCATTTCGTCAGAGATGAAAAAAAAATATATATTCTTCGTGTTGAATTAAAAATAAATGCTGTCTGTTGTTTGCTTTATTAGCAAACAATCGGTGAAATGGTAATAAGAACTATAACTGTGATTATCGGATTGGCCCGAATGAATTTTCCCCTACATAGATTTAAAGTCGTTCTCGGCAATCCATGATATTAGACAGGCGACCCCTAGATAGACCCAGAAAGACAAAGTCGACTATTAGGTTAGGTTGAAGTGGCCGTCACACTTAGGCCATTATAAGGTCCCTTGTGATACCACATGTATGCATGTACTTGTTTCTTCCTACTCGTTGAACCAATTGGAGCTTCTAATGAAGCATATAGGAGACTTCTGTTTTTTTTTATATCGTTCAGGATCACTATATTGAAACGCTCCCAAATGGAGTTTTCGTCTTTGTGAGAGAGCCGGGCAAGCACAGAGAAGATAGAGAATAGTTTCTTCCTCCTCCTCGTCAAAACAGCGCCTGCAAAAATTGTTTGAAAATACGCCAAGCCTGGTTGCATTTCTGCCTATGAGACTGTGTCATGTGATGACACCTATTGTAGCGCTGATATGCTTCCCATCGAGGGAGATCAAATATCTATAATGTTTTAGATTCAGCTTTGGCCAGATCTGTCTATCGATAGCATCCAGCTTTATTATGACAACTAGCGATTGGAATACCTAATGAGTCATTAACTGGAAGCATAGGTACTTTAGTTCCATGTTAGGCGATTTCATCAGCCTTGCAGTTACCAGTGATGGCAATATGCCCCGGCACCCAACAGAGGTGAATATTCAACTGCTTCGTCATCTCTCTGAGAGACGAACGACAGTCTTGGGCTGTTATGGAATTTGTAGAAACTGATTCCATGCACTTGATAGCAGCTTAACTATCCGAGAATATACGGATATCTTTAGCAGATATACAACTTGGCTGAAAGACCAAGATAAGACTTATTTTATCGCCATTATTTCCGCCTGAAAAACTTTACAGTGATCAGGAAGACGGAAGGAGAGACACCGCCACCAACAATTCTTGCATTTCCTAGAGAAGATAGGACGGCATCTTGAGGGGTTCCTCTGCTGTCAGATATCTCACCCAGACTTGCGTTGATAATTCGGCTATTGAGCATCAAATTGATCAGCTCGCCAAGTGAGGCATCTAACGATCTAACGATTTTGATCAAAATACATATTAAAGATTAAATGAGTATTCTTAATAAGATTCCATACTTAATTTTTCTTAAAAAAATCGATTAAATCCGTTTTTAAATTATTTCTCAAAAACTATTACCCAAATCCCGATCCGTCTTCAAATATTTTTGTAAAACTCAATACCGTACTGCCAATAAAAATGCAATTACAACTTAAATTAAGCAAATATTTCCCACTTCTTACCACCTTAAAATAATTCCTTCTACTTGGAGCTTACACAATCAGAAACTCCCACTTCATTTGCACCCCCCAACGCGTCCATTGGCATATTCGGTTTATAACTGCTAATGCAAATTCAAAAACAAATTTCTAAAATGTTACATATATTTAAAGACATCGGTCTGATACACCTTAAACCAGCGTAATTTATTCCAGTCAAAAATAAAAACATGTCACAACAGATCAAAAAACGGAAGCTCTACTACACTTGTCTCGTACTCAAAAATTTTTTAAAGTGTAAGAGCATTATAAAATAAAATAGTACAGTAGGCGCTTACACAGTCCAGAATTCCGCTGCCAGAACCATCATGAACCATTCAACATGGACGATGATGCTAACAATCCCGTCCACCGGTCCTAAATGAAGTAAGGATAGCAATAATATATTTTACAAGCTTAAAAACAACAAGGCTGCTGGCCATGATGGCCTACCCGCCGACCTATTCCGAGCAGCTTGTGTACGTTGTCATCGTACATATTGAAGCACTCATATGTTTTTTTATGCATCATTAGAAGCCATGACATGCTCAGACAAATCTTAAATATAAATTCGATTGGCTGCAGACTGCCGTACACCCTATGCACACTATATAAGCAATTAAAAATACATAATTTAAAATTGCTTACAAGCCATCACAATAGGTTCGTAGCTAGATTGGTGACAGTAAAATCGATAAATCAACTTGAATTTACGGCGGCTTCTAACGCAGATAACGTTATGCTTAACTTAGCAAATAACAATATGGATATGCACAACAAAAAGAAAAAAAGAATACAAAATGTGAGAGAAAAGTAGAATAGAAAAACCATCCAGCCCTACATGGTCAAAGGGAAATTACACCCAACTGCCAATGCCTAGCCGTACACATTTACCGTTCGCTATATTAGCTGTGACTTGTACATTGTGCGTCCTTGAAAAGCTACGCCATTCAATAGGGTTGTTTCCTCGCTCCCCTGTCGTAGTCATGCCACTGGGCGCGTATAATGCGTGATGGTCTCATAGTATGTATGTCCAAAGTGTTTTAATCGATATAATTAACATTTCCTTACCAATATTGTTCAACGTGGCGTCGTTAAACAGCACAATTGGATTACTACACCTAGATAATGAAAACTTGTAATTTCTGGTAATTGCTTGACAAATAGATGAGTAACTTGCGTCAAAATATTGACATTAGTCCGCCGCACTACATGATAACGAAGGAACAGGGCTATCAGAAACGTCGTCGCCTTTTACCGAAAGGTCATTGGTACAGTAAATTGTATATGCTAATTACGTGAGTCTTAGCTATGTCTGATTCAAGTTAACGAATGTCGTACATTAATTGGATGAATACGAGGCATGGGCGCCATCTATTAGTAATACATGGAATGTTAGAAAATAAAACAAGATAAGAACAACGACACAGATAAATAAAATGAAGACGAAGCCACAGCCTAAGTAGTTTTTATTCGTAATCAATGTGTATATTGTTTTATTTATCAGTGGTCGTTCCATTTGATCCGCATCAATAATTTACTGCTAGAAAAACGTATACAACTAGTGAGCTAGACCCCATTTGAATTGTTTTTCGTTAGAGGACATACATACATTTTCGAGGCTTGATGACAAACCGTTGTCATGAATATCATATTCGTAATGGAAATCATGCGCTCTTTGACATATTCTATTTTCTGATTTGATTATTTTTTTTTTTTTTTTTGTTTATCTCTTCAATTTTGAAGATGAGGGCATCAATTTGACACTTATTTGCGTCGTAGCAACAAAGAATGTGATTCCTAGGTACATAACGGTCAAACTTATTGAATTATACCAGTTTCTGTTATATCACTTCGATATCTCGGATATATCTTCAGAAATGTGCACTAAAGCTTATAACAGGAGCAAAATTGATTTCCCAAACATTTGAATGTGAGTTTTGGAAAGGATCTAGATCTAAGCTAGACATTGGCATGCTTATTTTCGTATTTTGGGATCATAAAGCATACAATTTGTTTCTACAAAACAACTAACACAACTGACATGGGCAAGTGTTTTTTGGTGAGTTCAGGGCAATTATTTAAAAAAAATATTTTAGGTGATGTTCAATTTTATCGAGTGCATTTTAGTTGTGTTGTTTGCAAAAATTTGATATTCACACAAATTTCTTGGTATTGGTTCTTTTCTTTTTTAAATCTAGTTTTCCGTTTATTCGGAGCTAATCGCGCAGAGAATTTGCGCAACATATTCATTGAGAGATTTAAATAGCGAATGTTGAAATGGAATAAAACAATCTGTGTGTGAGGTATCAACGAAATTCTGTTTTTATTTAGTAGGCCCATTGTTTATATATAATTTATATATGTATATAAATATGTAAAAATATAAAATCGTTCAATGTCCGTCGCAACAATTTTTAAAGACTAGATGATTCGAGAAAACCTCAAAAGAAAACGTCTAGCCATTTAATGTCACCTCTGAGAGTGATAACCATAACCTTTAATCGTTCATGCAGAACGTCTATCGTGGGGTCTGGTGTGAAGTACCAATCTAAGTGGACTTATTTCTCAAACAGGATGGTTTAAATTCCCATTTGGAGTTAATTCCTATGGATTTATTTCCCTGCCCCATTCCAACCTGGTGTTGATGTCGTCCCATATAAGGAAATATTGTTGTTTAACAAATTGCTGTCATTTTTCAAACACTCCGAAGTCCGGTTAAGCGAACAAACAGTGTTGTGTATGGTCATACATTTTGAGCTCCTAGGTCATATCATGCCATGGTTATTTGACATCAGTGACTGAATAATAAACACCATAAAGACAGACGCCATGAAAACAAGATGGCCTTCCAACATCGACCCCTCCAAATTCAAAATTTTATAAAGCAATAAGCTTTTCAAAACATTTCCTTTGATGTTTGTCAGACGTTCCCAACGGGTGGCGTAGTAGAAAAACTAAGGTGTAATTTTTGGTTTTCGGGTGTTGTTGTTTTAACGACGTTAGTGGTCAATTCTCAATTCTTCCCTTTTGCTTTTAAAGCCCATACGTTTTTGGACAGTATTTTTTATATTATTGGTTACCAAAAGTTGCTTTATATTCCTTTTTTTGTTACAAAATAACATTGAATCCTACATTTTTGTCTAATTATTCGTTTTCTTTCTACAGGGCATGACAACGACGTGTTATCAGACTTGCCAAAACTTCCAAATCTATCTTTTATCAGATTAAAAGAAAAACGGCAAACGGATTCAAAAACACAATACCAGAGTATACCACAGAATCCAAGCACATCAATAAACCAATCTAGTAATAATACAACAAATGTTGATGTTAAACAAGAACCACCAGGCAGCAATGCAGGACCAACGACAACTGCAACACCCTCAATTATTGTTCCCATTGATGCGAGTAAGCCATTGCTTGGTGTGAACGATACGGGTCAGCAGAAATATTTTCCGGACAGATCAACAACAAAGCCAGCTGTCGTATCCGAACCAATCCAGCCGGATTCAAAAAAACCGACTCAATTTCCCAAAAAAGCGTTATCTGCTGCTCCTGCAGCAGTGCCATCAGTTCTAGTCTCCACCGAAAATCCAGATGAAATTGTTGATACTGTCGATGTACCTGAAAATGAAACGTTACAAGATCTTCAAAACAGAAACTTCACAGTCAATCAAACCTCGGTAAGTGGTGCTTGCAAAGATAAAATCGATTAATACGTTTTATTCCTAAAAATAGGACCATGAGTAATTCTTGTGATGTGTGGCATGCACTGCAAAATTGTATTTATTTAGTCTTTGTGTTATATATGCGTCGGTTTTTTTGTTGACCTCATACTCAAACTCACCCTGAAGTTGTGGGGCCAAGTGTAGTGAACAGAAAGTTTCCCCAGATTGCATGTTAAAATGGCAGGGCTCAGTTCAGCGAAGAGAAATTGTGTTTTCGTTGGAAAATCAAAGGCATTAAAGTTCAAAAGTCGTGTAGTAAAAAACTTTATAGTCGGCTATTAAGGTATAGTTGTTATATACATACCAGTCGAGGCAAAGAGAAATGGTCGAAGATGTTAAGATAAGTATAGGAATGTAAAAATGCTGCGTTTCATTTACTTTAGTGCCATCCCTTAGGGATTGATGTGTTTTTAACTTATGTAGTTGGTTCTTGTTTCAGAAGTAATTAAATTAACAAAAATGAAACAGAAACGGCAACGAAAATGTCTTAACAACAATGTCAATATGAAGGTCGTTGCAAGGCTTAAAATAATTTCGCAAGTAGCTACCTGTTTCCTATTGACATAATCCATCTCTCGACCAAGTGATTTCAAGTACTCATTGAATTGAAACCGTGACCGTGTTAGTTAGTTTTAATTAACTAAGTATTTGATTTAGGAATTCATTACAAATGTGTTAGTCTTATAGTCTAAATGGTTTGACTTCATGCCGTCTACTCCGGCGAATGTTAAGTTCAAATCTGCTGTCCATCTACTGACAAAATTTTCGATTGTCATGTCCATTTAGAGCCCAGGTTAAAGCACAACCCTATTCAAAAATAAGGCATTAAAAAATGTAATCAAATTTTAAATTTGACGTTTTGTGACGTTTTTATTGTGGTATTCGATTCGGCCTTTTCCGATTTGTTATCAGATCTCAGATTTCGTATGCCTAATCGAACATAAAAACGTTACTTGCTCTTTTTTGTGTTGATAATCGTGCGATTTGAATATGTGTAGTCTTCGACACTTTTCTAAGCGAACATTTACAAAACAAAAAATTAACAAAATTCGTTGACTTATATTTCCACATATTTATAACAATGCCATTTTGTAATAGTAAGAAGAGATGCAGAGGATCAATGAAGGAGAATATGTTTGTAGGAATATGAATTACATTATGAACCCAAAGAATGCAGTCATACTTATCGTATATTAAGTTTTTCGTGTTTGCTTCTACACATTTAAATTCAGAAATATTTTTACTTCAATTCTCCAACAGGCACATCACGTATACTACAACAGTACGATCTCCATTAACAAGGATCAAGCGGAAGCCTTTTGGAATTCATTCAAAAACGTCACTCATAACACAATGCTATCAGCGTCACATCGGCGAACAATGGTAATTTCGCCAATATCGATTTTATACAATTTATTAATTTAATTCGCACTATTTCTCAGACCGTAGAACTTAGTTTCGATTTCCCCTTCTATGGTAATCCAGTTAGAAATGTCACTGTCGCAATTGGGGGCTTCCTCTATACCGGAGAATACGTGCATTCGAGGCTTGCCACAACACAGTACATAGCACCGTTAATGGCAAACTTTGACACGAGTCTTTCTAATGATTCGTTCGTGAGATTTAACGATAATGGTATACTGTTAAAGCGCACAGACTATACGCAACCACCTGCAATGAGTTGTTCTTCTTTGTAGGTACCGCATTCACAGTTATTTGGGAAAAAGTATCGTTACAAGATAAACAGGAGGTTGGCAAATTTACATTTAGTACCACGCTGCATAAGAGTGGAGATATCGTATTCACATACTTTACCGTTCCAATCCTAATTAATGCAATCCCAGATGATAGGCATCCGGTTAAAGTCGGCTTGTCTGATGCGTACATAATTGACAAAGTTATTTTCTGTAAGCAGTGTACCCTTGTGATTGTGCCGAACACATTGAGTAATGTATAATTTACTTGCAGTTGCCAGAAGAAAAACAATCTACGAGTATCACCGAGTCAAATTTGGCAGTAAAGACATTAATAACTCAACAGTTATTTACTTGAAAGCACTTCCGACTTGTTCGAGCTATTCGGATTATGCATCTTGCATAGGGCATGATACTACATTTGAGGTATGTTCAATGGTCGAACTAATTTGGCGTTTATGAAAAACTTTGCTTTTCTTAAACAGTGCACGTGGTGTCCTGTTTTAAATAGATGCTCAGATGGGACGGACAGAAAACGCCAAGACTGGCTAGATAAAGGTAAGTCTTCTGATTATTTGTAGAACACATAAGAAAAATCAAATTATCCGAGCAGCTTGTGTACCTTGTCATCGTACATATTGAAGCACTTATATGTTTTTTATGACATCATTAGATGTCAGGACATGCTCAAACAAATCTTAAATATAAATTCGATTGGCTGCAGACTGCCGTACACCCTATGCACACTATATAAGCAATTAAAAATACATAATTCAAAATTGATTACAAGCCATCACAATAGGTTCGTAGCTAGGTTGGTGACAGTAAAATCGATAAATCAACTTTAATTTACGGCTGCTTCTAACGCAGATAAAATTATGCTTAACTTAGCAAATAACAATATGGATATGCACAACAAAAAGAAAAAAAGAATACAAAATGTGAGAGAAAAGTAGAATAGAAAAACCATCCAGCCCTACATGGTCAAAGGGAAATTACACCCAACTGCCAATGCCTAGCCGTACACATTTACCGTTCGCTATATTAGCTGTGACTTGTACATTGTGCGTCCTTGAAAAGCTACGCCATTCAATAGGGTTGTTTCCTCGCTCCCCTGTCGTAGTCATGCCACTGGGCGCGTATAATGCGTGATGGTCTCATAGTATGTATGTCCAAAGTGTTTTAATCGATATAATTAACATTTCCTTACCAATATTGTTCAACGTGGCGTCGTTAAACAGCACAATTGGATTACTACACCTAGATAATGAAAACTTGTAATTTCTGGTAATTGCTTGACAAATAGATGAGTAACTTGCGTCAAAATATTGACATTAGTCCGCCGCACTACATGATAACGAAGGAACAGGGCTATCAGAAACGTCGTCGCCTTTTACCGAAAGGTCATTGGTACAGCAGTAGGCGCAGTGGCTTAGCGGTTAGTGTGTTGGACTACTAAGCGAGGGGTCCCAGGTTCGAATCCCGCAAAAAACCCAAATTCCAACTTGGGGTTTTTCCACTGCGCCACCTCTCGCGAACGTCTGACAAACATCCGAGAGTATAACTGTCTTTAGAGCTTCTCAATTAGCCGTTTGGAATCGGCATAAAATTGTAGATCCCTTCCATTCGTTCCAAAAATAAAACTCACACAAAACGAATGGTTGCGAGAAGCTAGGCCTTGGGTCCTACGGACCTGTTGCGCCAACTATATACGTACGCCCTCGGTAAAAGCAACCGATGGAAATTCGAGCAGTTGCGTTAATTGAGGGTGTTGCTTTAACCGAGTCACAAAAAAATGTGCCTTGAATTAGAATTTAAGGTGAAAAGCATAGTATCAAAAATAAAAGAATATTGTTCGTCGTAAAAGAAAAGAAAAGGAATATAATTTAATTCATTTAATTAATCAGCCCATTGAAGACAAATACTAAATGCTTGGATAGCATGTTCTGTTTGGATTTTTTGCCGTGGAGGACTTACACTTGCACCTGTGCTTTCTTCTTCACTCTCGATTTCTTCGGCTTCTAGATTAGTGCAAACAGGCACTTGCTCGATATCGTTTTCGGCAATCCAATTGCTTAATTCCTCGGTGATAAAAGTTTCAGTGGCAAATAAATCTTGAAGCAAGTCATTAATGGATGTCATCATTTCGCGGTCACTAATGATTTTATCGCTGATCATCCTCAACGGCAGCTCATCCTCCTCATCCCACTCACTGTCAGGAGACATTAAAGGCTTCCAGCATTTTTGTATAGCCGAAGACTTAACCTTGTCCCACGCAGTAGCCAGGAGGCATATGGCATGTCTTAAATTGAAAGCTTTTATTTTACTCTCCAAATCTGAACCTTGGCTTCCGACTAAGTGTGCCAAAAGTCCTTTTTTGTAGTACAGTTTTGTCAAGTTGATGACATTTTGGTCCATTGGTTGAATAAAAGCGGTGCAGTTTGCTGGCAAACACATGGTAACAATCTTACCATCATCACTTGTCATCTCCCCGTCTTTTGGATGACACGTCGCGTTGTCCAATAGAAGTAGACCCTTTTTTGGTAAATTTTTGGATTCCAGAAACTGTCTTACCTAAACCAAGGAAAAAAAGAAAACAATTTTAAAATTCTACAAAATCAATTCGAAAATAATTTTACCTCTGGCACGAAAGTTGAATGAAACCATTCTTTAAAAAATTCGTGTGTCCATGAATTTTTGTTGGCCTTGTAAACGACGGGCTTATTTTCGAAATGCTTAAATGCTCTTGGATTAACAGCTTTTCCTATAACGAACAATTTCACTTTGTGCGTTCCAGACGCATTAGTGCAAGCAAGAAAAGTTATTCTCTCCTTGCTCACTTTTCTACCAGGAGCAGTAGCTTCTTTAGAACCCACAAACGTTCTGTTTGGCATAAGCTTAAAAAATAAGCCAGACTCGTCCGCATTGTAAATTTGATCTGGTAACAAGTCGAGCTCTTTAATTTTATTTTCGAATTTAATTAAAAATGGTTCCACCAGTTTTGGCTTATTTGACAGCTTTTCTCCGCAAATTTTAAGCATTCGGATTCCATTCCGTTTTTTGAAATTTGAAAACCAGCCATTACTGGCATTAAAATGTCCTGGTCTTTCTTTAATTTTCTTGTGAAGCATGCATGCTTTTGACTTAAGGATTTCTGTGGAAATGGGTACGTTTTGCCTGCGTTGCCTCTGGAACCAATTGTACAAGGCTTTTTCCATCCTTGGATACTCGCAGGCTTTTAAAGTTACGCGCTTTCCCGGTCCGGACTCAGAATTAGATACGAATTTGTTAGGCAAATGTTTATTCTTTTTTATTCTGCTAATGCTTGACTTGTTGCACTTGTATGTTTCACAAAGCGATTTTACTGATGCACCGTTACTCAATTTGGTTAAAATCTCAGCCTTCTGCTTTATAGACAGTTTGGGAACTTTTTTTTACTATAGCCATGATTTCTTTATTACACGAAACAAAACAATTACCGACCGCGAGAAAATCACATGAACTATAATAAGAAATACGAAACATTTTCCCCTCCTTTTCTTATTCTTGTATGATGCAAAAAAAAATGCACCTACGATCTAAGTGTTTAAAATTCTGCGAGAAGTAGCTGTAAAATAACTGCCCAGTTACAGTAAAACCAATCACAAAAAAAAAACGAAACAAAAATTAAATGAAATAAGAGCATGGATGGAAAGTTGCGTTTATCGAGTCACAGTTTTTTGAAAAGTTGCAATTACTGAGTCACTAATGGTAAAATTTTAGGTGTTGCTTTAACCGAGGTATTGCGTTTATCGATGGTTGCTTTTACCGAGGGCGTACTGTATATACATTGGTACAGCAAATTGTATATGCTAATTACATGAGTCTTAGCTATGTCTGATTCAAGTTAACGAATGTCGTACATTAATTGGATGAATACGAGGCATGGGCGCCATCTATTAGTAATACATGGAATGTTAGAAAATAAAACAAGATAAGAACAACGACACAGATAAATAAAATGAAGACGAAGCCACAGCCTAAGTAGTTTTTATTCGTAATCAATGTGTATATTGTTTTATTTATCAGTGGTCGTTCCATTTGATCCGCATCAATAATTTACTGCTAGAAAAACGTATACAACTAGTGAGCTAGACCCCATTTGAATTGTTTTTCGTTAGAGGACATACATACATTTTCGAGGCTTGATGACAAACCGTTGTCATGAATATCATATTCGTAATGGAAATCATGCGCTCTTTGACATATTCTATTTTCTGATTTGATTATTTTTTTTTTTTTTTTTGTTTATCTCTTCAATTTTGAAGATGAGGGCATCAATTTGACACTTATTTGCGTCGTAGCAACAAAGAATGTGATTCCTAGGTACATAACGGTCAAACTTATTGAATTATACCAGTTTCTGTTATATCACTTCGATATCTCGGATATATCTTCAGAAATGTGCACTAAAGCTTATAACAGGAGCAAAATTGATTTCCCAAACATTTGAATGTGAGTTTTGGAAAGGCTCTAGATCTAAGCGTTGACGTTGGCATGCTTATCTTTGTATTTTGGGATCATAAAGCGTACAATTTGTTTCTACAGAACAACTAACATTGGGCAAGTGTTTTTTGGTGAGTTCAGGGCAATTCTTTTAAAATATTATTTTAGGTGATGTTCAATTTTATCGAGTGCATTTTAGTTGTGTTGTGAGATATAAAATGTTTGCAAAAATTTGATATTTACACAAATTTCTTGGTATTGGTTCTTTTCTTTTTCATTAAGAGTTTTAAATAGCGAATGTTGAAATGGAATAAAACAATCTGTGTGTGAGGTATCAACGAAATTCTGTTTTTATTTAGTAGGCCCATTATTTATATATAATTTATATATGTATATAAATATGTTAAAATATAAAATCGTTCAATGTCCGTCGCAACAATTTTTAAAGACTAGATGATTCGAGAAAACCTCAAAAGAAAACGTCTAGCCATTTAATGTCACCTCTGAGAGTGATAACCATAACCTTTAATCGTTCATGCAGAACGTCTATCGTGGGGTCTGGTGTGAAGTACCAATCTAAGTGGACTTATTTCTCAAACAGGATGGTTTAAATTCCCATTTGGAGTTAATTCCTATGGATTTATTTCCCTGCCCCATTCCAACCTGGTGTTGATGTCGTCCCATATAAGGAAATATTGTTGTTTAACAAATTGCTGTCATTTTTCAAACGCTCCGAAGTCCAGTTAAGCGAACAAACAGTGTTGTATATGGTCATACATTTTGAGCTCCTAGGTCATATCATGCCATGGTTATTTGACATCAGTCACTGAATAATAAACACCAATAAGACAGCCGCCATGAAAATAGCATGGCTTTCCAACATCCCTATTCAAAATTTTATAAAGCAATAAGCCTTTACTTTGATGTTTTTCAGACGTTCCCAACGGGTGGCGTAGTAGAAAAACTAAGGTGTAATCTTTGTTGTTCGGGTGTTCGACTTTCCACTTAGCACTTGTTTTAACGACGTTAGTGGTCAATTCTTTCCTTTTGCTTTTAAATCCTATACGTTTTTGGACAGTACTTTTTATATTATTGGTTACCAAAAGTTGCTTTATATTCCTTTTTTTGTTACAAAATAACATTGAATCCTACATTTTTGTCTAATTATTCGGTTTCTTTCTACAGACTGCGACTTGCCAAAACGTCCAAATCTATCTTTTATCAGATTAAGAGAAAAACGGCAAACGGATTCAAAAACACAATACCAGAGTATACCACAGAATCCAAGCACATCAATAAACCAATCTAGTAATAATACAACAAATGTTGATGTTAAACAAGAACCACCAGGCAGCAATGCAGGACCAACGACAACTGCAACACCCTCAATTATTGTTCCCATTGATGCGGGAAAGCCATTGCTGGGTGTGAACGGTACGGGTCAGCAGAAATATTTTCCGGAAAGATCAACAACAAAGCCAGCTGTCGTATCCGAACCAATCCAGCCGGATTCAAAAAAACCGACTCAATTTCCCAAAAAAGCGTTATCTGCTGCTCCTGCAGCAGTGCCATCAGTTCTAGTCTCCACCGAAAATCCAGATGAAATTGTTGATACTGTCGATGTACCTGAAAATGAAACGTTACAAGATCTTCAAAACAGAAACTTCACAGTCAATCAAACCTCGGTAAGTGGTGCTTGCAAAGATAAAATCGATTAATACGTTTTATTCCTAAAAATAGGACCATGAGTAATTCTTGTGATGTGTGGCATGCACTGCAAAATTGTATTTATTTAGTCTTTGTGTTATATATGCGTCGGTTTTTTTGTTGACCTCATACTCAAACTCACCCTGAAGTTGTGGGGCCAAGTGTAGTGAACAGAAAGTTTCCCCAGATTGCATGTTAAAATGGCAGGGCTCAGTTCAGCGAAGAGAAATTGTGTTTTCGTTGGAAAATCAAAGGCATTAAAGTTCAAAAGTCGTGTAGTAAAAATGTTTATAGTCGGCTATTACGGTATAGTTGTTATATACATACCAGTCGAGGCAAAGAGAAATGGTCGAAGATGTTAAGATAAGTATAGGAATGTAAAAATGCTGCGTTTCATTTAGTTTAGTCCCATCCCTTAGGGATTGATGTGTTTTCAACTTATTTAGTTGGAAGTAATTAAATTAACAAAAATGAAACAGAAACGGCAACGAAAATGTCTTAACAACAATGTATTTGCAATTCACCTTCATTCTGCCAATATGAAGGTCGTTGCAAGGCTTAAAATAATTTCGCAAGTAGCTACCTGTTTCCTATTGACATAATCCATCTCTCGACTAAGTGATTTCAGGTACTCATTGAATTGAAACCGTGACCGTGTTAGTTAGTTTTAATTAACTAAGTATTTGATTTAGGAATTCATTACAAATGTGTTAGTCTTATAGTCTAAATGGTTTGACTTCATGCCGTCTACTCCGGCGAATGTTAAGTTCAAATCTGCTGTCCATCTACTGACAAAATTTTCGATTGTCATGTCCATTTAGAGCCCAGGTTAAAGCACAACCCTATTCAAAAATAAGGCATTAAAAAATGTAATCAAATTTTAAATTTGACGTTTTGTGACGTTTTTATTGTGGTATTCGATTCGGCCTTTTCCGATTTGTTATCAGATCTCAGATTTCGTATGCCTAATCGAACATAAAAACGTTACTTGCTCTTTTTTGTGTTGATAATCGTGCGATTTGAATATGTGTAGTCTTCGACACTTTTCTAAGGGAACATTTACAAAACAAAAAATTAACAAAATTCGTTGACTTATATATATTTCCACATATTTATAACAATGCCATTTTGTAATAGTAAGAAGAGATGCAGAGGATCAATGAAGGAGAATATGTTTGTAGGAATATGAATTACATTATGAACCCAAAGAATGCAGTCATACTTAGCGTATATTAAGTTTTTCGTGTTTGCTTCTACACATTTAAATTCAGAAATATTTTTACTTGAATTCTCCAACAGGATCATCACGTATACTACAACAGTACGATCTCCATTAACAAGGATCAAGCGGAAGCCTTTTGGAATTCATTCAAAAACGTCACTCATAACACAATGCTATCAGCGTCACATCGGCGAGCAATGGTAAATTCGCGCCAATATCGATTCGATACAATTTATTAATTTAATTCGCACTATTTCTCAGACCGTAGAACTTAGTTTCGATTTTCCCTTCTATGGTAATCCAGTTAGAAATGTCACTGTCGCAACTGGGGGCTTCCTCTATACCGGAGAATACGTGCATTCGTGGCTTGCCGCAACACAGTACATAGCACCGTTAATGGCAAACTTTGACACGAGTCTTTCTAATGATTCGTTCGTGAGATTTTACGATAATGGTATGCTGTTAAAGCGCACAGTCTATTCGCAACCAACTGCAATGAGTTGTTCTTCTTTGTAGGTACCGCATTCACAGTTATTTGGGAAAAAGTATCGTTACAAGATAAACAGGAGGTTGGCAAATTTACATTTAGTACCACGCTGCATAAGAGTGGTGATATCGTATTCACATACTTTACCGTTCCAATCCTAATTAATGCAATCCAAGATGATAAGCATCCGGTTAAAGTGGGCTTGTCTGATGCGTACATAATTGACAAAGTTGTTTTCTGTAAGCAGTGTACCCTTGTGATTGTGCCGAACACATTGAGTAATGTATAATTTACTTGCAGTTGCCAGAAGAAAAACAATCTACGAGTATCATCGAGTCAATTTTGGCAGTAACGACATTAATAACTCAACAGTTATTTACTTGAAAGCACTTCCGACTTGTTTGAGCTATTCGGATTGTGCATCTTGCATAGGGCATGATACTACATTTGAGGTATGTTCAATGGTCGAACTAATCTGGCGTTTATGAAAAACTTTGCTTTTCTTAAACAGTGCACGTGGTGTCCTGTTTTAAATAGATGCTCGACGGGGACGGACAGAAAACGCCAAGACTGGCTACATAAAGGTAAGTCTTCTGATTATTTGTAGAACACATAAGTAAAATCAAATTATCACAATATACTTTCAGGCTGCGATAGGACACAAATAAATTCTGTTGCACTATGTCCCGCCATTGGTCAAACGGGCAATAATGCCGCACAGGCGGCAAACACTACGACTATGGACCACAATGACAACAGTCATACCGGTGGAAATTATTACCCAGCCAAGTCGAGTGAAGACAGTGTTGAGATACCACATACGGCGCATTCAGTGCTACCAATCAATAAGGCAGCAACCTCAGATGCGTCCACAGCGGAAAACGGTGAAACGCATAGCATGGGCGTAGTTTTAGGTTTTATGCTACCAATTTGTTTGGTCATGACAGTTCTCGTTTGGGTTCTATACGCCTATCGCAACCCACACACAAAAAGTGGACAACTTTTGATTCAGGTGAGTCGGTTTTCTTTACTTGCGCTAAATCGAAAGCGCAAAATGAGAGCGCGTCGAATACACAGTTTAAAATGTTTCTCTAACTCTTACATGCAGACCAAACATCTTCAGGTTTGTATATGGAATTGACGTTAGGATTTGATTGAATGCAGTTGGTTGTTTTATAGCACAAGTTGATCAGCATGCCACTACATTATTTTTATAACTTTCTTCATGAAAAGAAATATTTACTTTCGATTCATAGACTTGACATTTTTTTTTATAAACGAGTACAGAACATGGGATAACTATTGACAATTGCAGAGAATCACATTAGTGTAGCGGTTAAGGCGGAGATTTAATTTTTAACCTGAATTGATTGTCTGGTTCAGGTAGTTTCGGAACCTCTTTTGTGGTAGTCCATCGACATTTTTTAGCTCATGTTTAAAATCCAGGAACTGTGTGTTTATATCGCATAGGGAATGGAAGCAGCAGAGAAGTCAGTTATCACTCTGGTCGAATTGTATCGCTTTTACCCAAAAGTTCAACCCTGATCGATGTATCTGATACATATTTGTCTTGATCACCAGCACACACGTTTAGCGTTCTACCTTTTTAGTGGCACCAGAGTTCCCTTTATGTAGTTCAGTCATTATGTTATGCTTTTTCATCGTAGTTCGTTTTGTGTATGAGTTAACCATTTAAATAGAAGTCATCACTATCCTCTAATACTCATTTTTGTATTGTAAGAGTGTTTTCTAATTTCTTTAATACAACTCATACGTGCTCAATATAATTTCAGTACCGTCCAAGTCAATGGTCGTGGAGACGAGGAGAAGCCAGATACACAGCAGCTACTATACATATGTAAACTTAAGAAACAAAGTAAATTCTCTAGATAATTCAGATATAAACATACACAAGGTGAACTGTTGTGCAGTGTAAACTCGTTGTTTTTTGTTCATCACATTGACAGCAATCTTAAATAACTGACAAAACTATTAAATTGGCAACCACATTGACATTGTTCATATAACAAAGGAATGCTAATTATATCTACAGATTGAAATAAAATAATTCAGACCTTACAATAATTTTCTAGTTCTTCGCAATATATAGGAACGATCTCACTTGAGCGAGAAAATGATCGAACTCCAAGAACAGAACACTAAAATGGAAATAATTAAAAGACCAGAAAGAAATATATAATAATAGCTGTAGTAGAAAAATAAGGTAATTTGTAGGAATTGTATTTTTTTTAAAGTTGATTCTTTTTGTAACATAATATTAGGGTTATCACATTATTGTTTTTACGTTTATTATTATTTTGTATTTAAAGATTTTTGTAGTTAAATAAAGTGAAATTGTACGATTATTATTTTTTTTTTATTTATATAAATATTATATTGTATAGTTGTTTTGTTTTATTTAACAATTTTTCGTCCCCTACACCATATCAATAGTGGCAATATATCTACTACGCATTCAGCTCAAGGAATATACGTATACAAAATAACATAGTAATCTGCTATACATCTTTTAGCATACAACACTTATTCCTTTATTTAGTTTTTTTTGTTTTTAAATCATAAAAGTAAAACCCAAATGTATTTTTATAAATTGTACATGAAAAATATTTGATAAACAAGCAAACAAATTATATTCATAACTAATAAGGCAAATTGTCAGCTTTAAGCATGTGACATTTATGAAGGGAGAAACATTTGTTTCTTTAAATTCAATTCGCAAGCCTGACAATTTCCCCTTAAGGCATCTTATATAGATTTTTACAACATGGAACAATCACTGAAAGAAAACAAAAATAAATTAGAAAACAAATTACAACTTGTGTGTGAAAAAAAATGGATAAATATACATTAACAGATCAAATAGTGATTTCTGAGCCTTATATAATTCATAAACCAAAATGAAATTAAATTATGAACATTTTGTACACGTGTTAAATGATATTCGATTGAATAAAAAATAATTAAAAAATATTCAGAAGAATAAATTAAGCTACAAACAAAATTAGTACTATAGAAAAGAAGCCTTTCTACTTCCTACTCAAAACACTTTTATCATTGCCACCCTTTTGAATTGACTATAATCCGTCGCAATTGTTCCCATCCTCCTTCACATTTCATTCCTAGATGTAGCTACAATTGCATATTCGAAGGAAAAAAAATATGAGAAATAGTTAACATTTATTGCTCACCGTATACACACGTTTTTATATGGATGTATGTTTGAAAGATATATGAATAGGATTTAAAGATTAGTTATATAAATGTATTTTTTGCAAACAATTTTAATTGGATGAAGAGGAAATAAAATAAATAAAAATAAAGAAGGTCAAATTGAGATTCTTTTGCGAAAGTTACATTTAAGTGCTATACGATGAACTTGTGTGCCTCTGGATAGGTCCCAATGGCAACGAGTTAAAAATGTTGAAAGAAAATGACAGGGCATTACTAATAAATTATTTGTAACCTTTATACTAAATGGGAAATTTCGCAATTGTGTTTAAATCTAGTGTGGAAACTAAATATGATTATTAGTATTAGTTGCAGCCATCATAAGTAATCAGACCCGCCCGGATTCGCTTCAGTGTTTTATTAATAAGAAATAAATTGATTCAACAATACATATCGTTTGAAATGAAACCTGCACTTAAACTGTGAATGATTGTCTTCCAGCGAGCGCTGGGTCTGAAAACAGTTTCCCCTTAACCTCACCTATTTACATTACTGTTGAGAACCTCTGCCTCTCCATGCAACTTGATCCATTGAATGGTCCAAACGACTTCTAAGTCGCAATTTCTATGAAATAACGGCATATTAAGGCTAAAGCTCCCACTACGAAAACCTTATAAATAGATCCCCCCACAGAATATTCAACAGAGCAATGGGCCCCTATTGCGAATGTCGAGGGGCAATGGTATTATTTTGCGCATATTTTGCTGAAATCAAAACTGGCGTTTCATATTAATAAATGCTCGTAATACCTTGCACAAACTACATAAATGAGGGAAAATAATTATACAAAATATGGACTGCTAATTAAATGTCCTTATTAAACAATTATCCCCGAAAAAGTATTTTTCTGGTAGAGATTGATTTAACGTCAGCCTTCAGAGTACACTAGATAGGTTTGTAGCCTGTAGTGAAACTGGAATGAATGAGTGAACAGATCTGCAGTAATGGTCAACAGAAAATCTTTTTAATTCCCTGTACGAGTTATTGTAGTCCCAAAGAAATTCTATGCTTCTGTTCACGAGCGATTTAGGAAGCGATCCCAAGTTTTGTTGTACAACAGGACAGGCTAGGTCAATTTTGAGCCAGCTGTTAAAAGGTGCAAAGCTAAGCTATATGTATTATATTGGATGTTTGATCCAACCCTTATATTCCGCTGACCGAATAAATAAGATTGCAGGAATTAGCTGCTGGGGTGACTAGCTTGCATAACAGTTTCGACAATGACCTCCTCGTTTGCTTTGAATCTCTTTCCGCCAAGCCATTCTTTCATTGTTTTTGTTCACCCACCTGGACCGCTCCTAATCTGCGACGGATGTACAACCACGCTTGAATTCATTGAAGCAATATCGAATTGTTGTTTTGACAGTCGTTTTTTTACAGATGACAGTTCTGTAGTTTTCCATTGGGATTTTCAGGTTTTTCTCTCATGTGGTATTCGTTTGGGCGCTCTCAGAGCACTTTTTTTGCCCTCAGAGCAATTTTTACGTTCGTTTGGTACCAAAAAAAGCAATCTTTTTCAGATTTCAGAGCACTTTTGCGAATCTAGATATTTTCTCAGATTTGCTTCAGATTTACCAACACAAGTGCATTTGAGTTTGACATTTGGTGCAAACATTTAGAAATCAATCGGGACGGAAATTTCGAATGTTTTAATACAAAATTTAACCAGTGAATCGAAAGCGCACAGAAAAGTGTCGAAGACTACACATATTACAGTCGCACGAATATCAACACAAAAAAGAGCAAGAGCGTTTTTATGTTCGATTAGGCACACGAAATCTGAAATCTGAGCGCAAATCTGAAGAAGCCCAAACGAATACCACATTAAAATAAATGTATAGGTAGGTACCTAATGTTTCTCCGATTTGTTTGATGAGATGCACTCATTATGACAAATTTGTCGGTAGATGGGTACGTCCCTTCATTTTCGCAAAACAAAAATGACATTTTTAGTGGTGAGTTAAACTGTCAACTTGACGTTTTGATGATGCAGAAGAAAGCTGCAGGTGCTAACAAAATTGTATTCATTTGATGCACAATTCATGCAATTTAAAACATCATATTAAATAGAAACAAACCTTGACTTATCGTTTAACGAAATGAGCAATCCTCAAGATGAACTATGTCCACCTCCTACCGAGGACGATGAACTCACTCTACCGCGAGCGAGTGTATATAAAATTATAAAAGAATTGGTATGTAAACAACATCATGGTTTGACCAAAAATAAATATTTTGTTTAATATTTAGGTGCCTTCGGTTCGTGTGGCGAACGAAAGTCGAGAACTAATATTAAACTGTTGTACAGAATTTATTCATCTCATTAGCTCTGAAGCAAATGAAGTATGTAACCAGCGAAATAAAAAAACTATAAATGCTGAGCACGTCCTTGAGGCGTTAGATCGTTTGGGATTCCGAGACTATAAGCACGAGGCTGAGTCTGTTCTCAACGATTGCAAAGAAGTTGCAGCTAAACGTAGAAGACAAAGTACACGACTTGAACATTTGGGAATCCCCGAAGAGGAACTGTTACGACAGCAGCAAGAACTTTTTGCTAAAGCAAGGGAGGAGCAGGCCAGAGAGGAACAAGCCCAATGGATGAGCTTGCAGGCCACAGCTGTCCAACAAAGCGCAGAATTGATGCATAAACAAATGAAAGCTGCTCAGGGAACTCCTGAGGACGATGATGACGACGATGACTATTAAATCCGAATAAATACAAAAAACTGATTTGTAAATAAATCTCAATTTTGTTTTTAAATTATTGACACTTGCACCTACGAATTGAACCTCTGAATCCAGTTTAGATTGTTGCTGCGCATATGCCGGAGCAGTTGGGAGATGTTTCAATTGGAACAACCGGTGGTGGTCGGCATTAGCCACATCGTATCTGAAGCTCTGCCACATTATATGAGAGTATGGCAATTGAATCGGTTAATTCCGCTCTATTTTCAGGAGTTGTAAAGTGGCACTCAAACATAAGACATGTTATGGAAAACGTGGACGACCTCCGCTCACGTCGAAGAATCCTTCTACTGCCGTTATTAGCGATTATTCGGAACATTCGCAGTCATAAGGAAACAATATTGTTTTTGATAATTTTGCAAATTTTTTTTTTATTATTTTTTGTTTTTCATTCAATTTGGTATATATGAATAGGTGTACACAGTAGAACTCTCCTTCAGTTGAGATTATTTATATCGATTTCTGCATAGTATTTTGTTTTTTAGTTTACAACTACTTTTTCATTAATTTCATTATCTGTAGGTTACTCTTCGAAGTACATCTAGTGTTTTTTATTTTTTTTGTGGTGTTAATACATATTATGCAGATGTACAATGCTTGGAGTTAAAGTTGAATCTTCTTTTTTATACGAAGTTCAGAACTATCCGACTCTTCTCGGGTTGTCTCAATATTAAGTTTTGGCTTTTATTTTTAATATTTAAAAATGTTTCTTTTATTTCTTCTTTCAATTAAATATGTAACAACACTTTGAAAGGCAAGCAATAAATAAACTAAAAGAAAGGTCAGTGATAGATAAATATAGGTACGTTAATTAGATTTGAAACAGAAAGCTATCACCAGCAGCTCCTGATCAGTGTAAATAAACTTTTATGGATAAACATAAATGGGATCGATTTTGTTGTAATGCTTGTTCGTTTCGGTAAACTTCAAGTTTTTACAAGTTTTAGTCATTTGCCGAGTGTTTAAGTTTCTCTGGGGAATTTTGTAGCGACTGTAGAAAGCGGGATTCCTTTTGGCCGATAATCAATTCGACTTTATGTAGTTGTTCTCGAAAATCTCCAATTCATTTTGAATGTAGTTGGCTTTGTTACGCAACAATTTGATTTGCTTTTGATTTCCCTCGAGGACGCCGAGAGAAGTTTCGATTGCTTTCAGTTCTTCATTCATGTCGGTGGTGGCGTTGTCGACAACGCGGCACAAGCGTGCAAACGTGCTGGAGAGTTCTCTGCGAATAATAAAATCGTTTAAAGTAGCCCAATATTAAAACGTTATGTTTGCCAACTTACTGCTGCACTTGATGACTGCAGTTGGCGGAAGTCAAGTCAACAATCATTTTCAGCTTTTTAGTTGCATGGCGAACATACTGGCCCTTGAATGCGCGCTCCTTTGCTGAATTTGTCCACGACAGTCGTTCATACATGTAAATACAACCGTAGAGAGCACCAACACCGAGAAGCACCCGCCAACCAATTGTTTTCAGCATCTAAATAGCGAATTAGTCCCATTTTTGTAGTGCAACACAAATTAGCTGTATACTTACAATTCCTGCAACAACCAGACCACCTACGGTTCCTTGGGATCCGATGGAGGCAACTGCGAAACGCGAAATCATAGATAGTTGTTCTTGTGTAATACCACCTGCGTTGGTTGGCATGAGACACAGTGGTGTTTCTGAAACCGGTGTCACTGGTGATAGCATATTCTGTTAATGAACCAGAAGTCTTAGTTGGCGGATTATGTGGTGGTGATGGTGGTTAAGAAAATGATTTATACTCACGCTATTCTGCCGGTTTGATGCTATGGCGGGAACTTTTTTATTGTGCCCCTTGACTTTGCCCGTGAATCTTTGGATCATCGCAGCTATACCCCATGAAAATTTAAATTCGAGGTCTTCTTGGAAGTCAGCACACAGGTTCTGGCAATTGAGTGAGTACAGCATTTCGAAAGGCTGAGATCGCGCGACCACTTTGGTCTGAACAATAAGTTTTTCACTAGGTACCAATGCGTGCATTCGATCTGTAATATGCAACGAAAACACGAAAATTATCCAAAACACATGTGCAGACATTCTGGACGCAGCGCAGAGTGCAGTGCTGCAAGTAAAGCAGATGTGCAGAAAATTGTTTGAAATGTATTGCATCGGCTAATAGGGCAACTGTCTTTCGTCGACTAATACGACAAAAACAAACAGAACCTTGATTTTGTGCGGCTTTTTTCCGCAATGTCGCTAGGGAACGTTCCGACTGGGATTTTAATGTGTGAGTGAGCCGCGCTCTGTGACCAACGTGACGGTTGTGCGATAATTTGGCACTTTTTTCAAGGAATCTTGATACAATTTATTGCTACTTTTTCCATTTTTTTTTTAAGTTTGTAAAGGCACTTCGTAAATTTTACAAAAACTGTGATTTCCAAATAAATATCTTTAAAATGTCTCTCAGAACACGATTATATTGTAAGGAGATCAAATTCTGGTATTTAATTGTGCGAAAATTCTTAAATTGCAGAGTAGCTTTAGAAATGACCATTTTTTCTTTCGCCTATTCGCAGTTCACGCTCATGTGAATGATCCTTTACTGCGCAGTGAATTCTGCACATGACAGATGGAACAGTAAAGAAATGAACTCAGTGGAATGATTATTTTTTTTTGCGGACTTTTCGAGAATTTGATCGGAAAACGTTTTTCGGACGAAAATGAATAAATTATTTTTCTAGAAAATTTTAAGATCATTAGCTTATTTTTTCTCTGTTGATAAACTAATTTTATAATTAATAAGCAACATTTTAAGACCAAGATTGAGTTCAAAAATTAGGTTTAATTTTAGTGGTAAAAAAAAACCAAAGAAAATGTTTACGATTTCGTTTTACGTATGGCTATAAATAGGGCATAAGTACAACTACGTGTATTCTCGTTCCAAATTCAATTAGCTTGAGGTCCGTATGGGGTATCTTTATTCCTTCCGCTTAATAAGAATCATAAATTGCTGTTCTGTAAATAGGTTATAGGAAAACCAAAATGGCTACGGTTGGTTGGTTGAAAATGACCATCGATGTCTTTGTGAGGACGATTATTCAGGCAGCAGACAATGCGTAACTATGTGCCATAAAGCTGAACTGATTAGGAGATTCCATGGTTGAAATCTTTGCGCTCATAACAATTTCGAGAGAGTAGCTTGTAGATTTATCAATGAGCAACAAAACGTCAAATTCTCTTAGAAAGACGACATGTGAAGACAAAAATTCTTTTTTAGAAAACAACAAAAGAATGGGCAATTACAAACAGTTCTCACCTGTCATTTCACGCTGAGCTGTTTCAACATTCATGGCTAACGCCATTGACAATCTCGCACGCAGATTCGATCCCAGACCAGCTTCCACATGACCGTTCAATTCCTTCTTGTAGATATTCAAAACCAAGGGTTCAGTGTGGAATGGCATATTGAATTCATCGATAAGTACACCCAAACGCCAAATTTCCTCATTCAGGGCCTTTGAAACTTTTTGTTCAACCTCTTCTACCATATTGTGAATTTTCAGCTTCATCTCCCTTGTCACCTGCATCATCTGTGTCTCGGTGCCCTGAATGCGGTCAGTGATTAGTTTCTTTTGTTCGAGCTTTTGGTTGCGGAACGTATTGGCCCGATCGTAAATGTTGTCCAACATTAGACGCATATCACTGGAAACGTTCTTTCCCCGTGAACTATGCTGTTCGAATTTCGTTTTGACAGCACTCTTCGATATACATTCTTCAAATTTGCGCTCGAAGTCTTGAAACTCGAAGTAGCGATTCTGGAAGCCTTCGGCGATCGCTCCCATATGCGCTGGATTGCCCTTAGCTTCCTCTAGGCGGGCCTTTAATGAGTACAACAACATTTAATACCGTCCGCAATGCTTTGACAACAAATTCCTTCATACCTGTAGCGTTTCCCTAGCGGAAACAAAGAACACCCGTTCGGCTGCCTCTTTCTCGGTGCACACTTTAAGCTCCTTTGTAAGGAAATCAATGCATCGTTCTGTGTGCTGGGATTTAACCTTAAACGGGGAGAGATTTTGTAAACCAACAGTCAGTCAAAAGTTAAAACAAAATCAAAAAAAAAAAAAAAAAAGCTTGAAGCATTTTTATATCCAACAGCAAAAAACTAAACTAATCGATGTCGCTATGAAGTACTGGCCGGGTATTTACCTTTTCTAGTTCCTGTACACACAACAACCAACAAGTATACAAATGAACGAAAAAAACATAAAAATTGTAGGTATATCTCCTCTAAAAAGTGGATGAAAATCGTTGACAATTTAGAGTCAGATCTTACCGATTCTTGACATTCTGGTTCGTTGGCAGATGCATCCCAGCGATTGTTCAAGACAAACACGTTCGGTTTGGAGAGTTTCTTGGAAACAGTATGAAAGAAGGATTTCTCAGCAAGGGTCATTGTTGATTCGGCATTTAGCACCAGAACGAAGACATCAGCGTTCAGACAGTGGTTGTCGATCCAGTCGTCCAGATTAGGTGACACATCAACTCCGGGTGAATCCATAAATACAACGTCGTCCCGAAGAAGACTACAACGTTCACGTGGCCAGAATATTCGCACCAGTGAGCTCTCGCTGAGTTTCTCTTGACACAGGGCGTTGGCCAGTTGTTTTATGTTCTGAAAATATTAAACACGTTGTCAGGATATGATTACATCTTGGGAAACATTGGGCTTAGAATCTGGAAGACACAGCACTAAGGTGGAGCAAAAGGCTGGCAATACTATATCGGCAGTTCAGAAAAGAGTTGAATTAAGTCGGAAGTCAACAATCTGAAAGATCTAGCGCGTGCAACGCCGTCCATTCAACAGAACTTGATTGGGTTTTATAAAATAGAATTTGGTTTCTAAATCTCTTAAGTTAGTTAGGACTGAGCTGCTACACACGTTGAAAGAAGTTGGTATTTCTTGTTGTACAACTTTTCATCGTCCACAGAAATTGTTTGCAGGAAGGCGTAGTTGACTTTTGATATATTTGAGCTCATTTGATTGAAGTACAAGAATCGTTCGCATGCGAATTGCTCGTTACACAGATGAGTGCACGTCAAAGAAAGTCAATAAAGGGGCAGCCGAAACAGCCGACTTTTAGCCAGCAACTCTTGAACTATTGAGGAAAAAAAGAAAGCAATTAATCAAGATGTGTTTCTAAAAAGCAATTCCATGAGCTACTAAGTGAGTATCAGGAAGAGAAGAGGATACATTTGCCTGTTGCAAAACTAATCTGCAACTAATCTGCATACGACAAACGAGCCGCCTTGCTATAAAAAACAACTACAATTTAAAAGATGAGCATGCGCATCTTGGACTATTCTGACATGCATAGCGTTGGCTGGAAAAGTGGTATTGGTTGAGATCCAGAGATCGTGTTTCCTCATAACCTAGGCTTACTAAATATTTTGTAAATAACAACGGAAGTATATTATTTCTTGTGACCCGGGCGTCGCAGGCTCGAAAATTTTCCACATTACAATAGCGGAATTATGACAATCCCCACCTAGTGATGTCTTAGTATGATTACCCTAGTACGTCACCCAAATTGGAGAAAACATATTCACGCTCGAAATGGTACACATAAACCTTGATCTGCATTTAAGTCAGCTGATCAAATGAACCAATGGAACGAGGGCGACCACAATTTTGCCGACTGATGAACGAATCTTTTACGCAGAATATTAGTGGACGCAATGAACATAGTTTTGGGGGTTGTGTATAGTTGCAACCAGAGAATAAGGGCGCATTTGATCAATATAGAAGAAGAGTAATTGTAAAAACGATCGATTGAATTTCAAACTTACCACAACATTAAGCTTCTCGTCTGAGCCTTCCTTTACCAAATAAGCCTCTTGGTCGTCGCTGCCCTCCACCTGGCAGAAACAATTTGTCGTATGTCCAATGCCGCTGGGCAGAATTTTTTCACGCAACATCGCATTTATCACAGAACTTTTTCCATTCGAAGTGCGACCGAAAAAGGCGACTTTCATGTGATCCCGGGCGAGAACTTCTCTGATTGCCTCGATTTTATGCACGTAGCTGTGAAACAGTTCCCTTTCTGATTTATCAACAACCTCAACATCATCTGGCAGAACTGCAAAATAAGTTTTTGAATATTAAAAAATCTTTTGCCCCAATTTACAACAAATAAGAATTACTGTCGATAAACTGTGTGGTCTCGATAACGTATTCTTCAATTTCACCATAGATGTCGTTGATTTTCTTCTTAGCCCTCACGAACACCTGTAGTGGGGATTTTTCCAAAGCAGCCGCATTTTGCAATGAACGGACATCAGTTAGAGAATTGGGATCGAGCGATGAAGTTGTGGTGCCGTCGTGTCCGGTTACCATTGAAAGTGTGCGATTCAAATATGCCGCCATTATTTTTTATTTGAAATTAACAATTAATAGAGCAGTCTGTCTGTGTTTCTTTGTTTATTTTTTTGTATCAACTTTCACAGATTGTAAACTAAACAAACAAAATAAAAAGTAGTTTTCCAACAAATTATAATGGCCAATTGAAATTATATCAAATTATAACTTTTTTTCATTATAAATATACGTGTTTCAAATTCAAATCGACTTAGGAAAATATACAGCAACTGAACTGAAAGGAAAATAAATAAACAATACAAATAAAAATTAACGACACAAAAACCAAAGGGAATAAAAAAATAAAAATTAAATGTTCGGATGTTTTGAGTGTTCAGACTCGCGAGGAAAAGGTCATAGAAATTAATTTTTCTACAACTTGAGGGAGTGTTTGGGCGATGCATATTTAGATGTGCAAAAGGTAAAACAGCTTGATGGAGATTTATGAAGAACCCGGTCTTGCTCAACCCAAAAGTAACCATGCATCCGGCGTAGTATTAATTTTAACGCCACCAGTTTCACATTTGGGAAAACTCACAGCCACCATAAATTGAAGACAATATTACAGAGCAGGGCAAGGATTTTTATACCACCACCACTTTATAGCCTTTCTAGCTGTAACGAGATGAATGGCCGTCCAACTGAACAGAATGTCTCGGTCTTTCAATTTCAATAGTAGATATACATAAGATTGTCAACTCAAGCGTGGCAAGCTTCCAGTATCTTGAAAGTCTAATCTGGACGGCCAAATGGACAACCAGCAGTATTTATAGGCATGCCAAATGATGGCGTGTTCCTCACAAAACGAAAATTAAGACTATTCACTTGATATGCACTTGCCCCCACCCAACCAAACCTGCTTGAAAATCTAAACGCAATATGTACTACCAAATATGTTAGGAGATATAAATGGTTTCGGGAGTAGCTGGTGGCAAACAACCACGGTTTCTAGGTGGCATTTTGATCCATGATATACAAAATGTTTCGACTTTATTCTTTAGGGATACGTCTATTCTATTTGTTGTTTTTACGGGCATATCAGCGTGTGATTGTAACAATTGATTGCAATTACTTACATTCGCTGTAGGCTTTGTAATTTAATCGAATTATGGTTAACTAATAGTTATTTGGCTAGTCGCTCCGAGACAAAAATTATTATCTCAGCAGCGTATCTACCGAATTATTCAAATAATATTCTGAAACATTGATTAGCATTATGCTTATGTGAATATAAACGATACACATCGTAAATGTGCAGTGTGTGTTATAGATATATGTTAGCCCAATGCGTTAGGTGATAACCACAAATTTGGGTATTATCTTAATCTTTGCATTCCGATAAAGGTACCATGGAAAATAATGATTACAAAAATTACCATTAATTCTTAAAAAAATGCAGGACTTAGGTGGATTTCGAATATAGTTGGCGTAGTTCTCGCTTGAAAACTTATCCGCTGTTTTGCTGTAAAAAACTGATATATACGCAGAAATGAAAAATATACCTAATTCCCGGAAAAAAAAAAAAAAAACATACAAAAATGTGCATTCTTCTTTCAGAAAAATACGTCAGTTTTGTCATATTACTAAAAATATCTACGCTTTACCTGTAACAAATAAAAAGCTACTGCGTATTTAATGTAATGCATACACAATAGTCGCCATAAACTAATTTTAATCAATGTAAATACATAACAAAACAAAAATAATTAATATATTCGTATTCAAACTCAAACTCATCTAACCTGATCGATTTCTGACATTTTACGTGACCGAGATTGGCATCAATAGCACAGTTACTGGTCGGAATTCTATTAGTTGTTGTTTCGAACTTATTTTTCTACTTATTGCATTACCGATAAAGTAATAAGAAAATTGTTTAACTATTGTTTTTCTTTTACAGAATTTTATTTCGCACTATTAAACCCCGAATGATGTAACACGAAAATTTACCGTCAGACAATTTGACGTTTGTGTGGTAAAAAAATAACGACAAAAGTACAGGTGGACGGCATTGCCTGAGGCACCCAACCAATTCGCTTTAAATGAGTGCGTTCAAACTGCAAGACTCTGACATTACTGTTATGTCGTTTACCATTGGGATTTTCAGATTTTGCTCTCCGATTTTAGATTTTTGGGGGAACATAAAACGAGATTTTTCTTTCTTTGCATTTGTGGTGGTGCGTATTTTAAAAAACCATTCAATTTATGTTGATATCCATTGCAGCGGCCAAATGTAAATTTTTCTCTGTTTTTCACAGACTTGTCTTCTAAAAACGTAATGAAAAACTTATAATTAATTAATAAAGTTTGACAAATGACAAATATTTTGGGATTAGTGTAAGTAGGTCAGATATCGAAATTCGCAGAATTTCTCTGACTCTTAAAAAAAAAGTGTTGTTTTTGCGGCCAATGGAACATGAAATCTGACAGCCAGCTGATTTCGAGAGCAGAAAAACTGCTCTGAATCTGAAAAAGTGCTTTTTCTGTCCCAATGGAAAACAAGAAGTAGGCTAAAGGGTCTGTAAAAATTTATTACAGTTATTCAATTGAAGAATACTTTTCATGCACTTTAAATTTAATCATAAAATTAAGGGAATAATAATTTATGGGCCTTACCAATAATCATTTGTTACTAGTGCGGGGCACTGTAACTTGGCTGTAATATTTAATAGGAGTGTTATTGTATTTCATTATAACAACGAAACCAACTGATGTTGCAGACCATTGAAATCAAATATTTATAAAGATCATAATTATGCAAAAATAAAAAAAAACCTCTCGTTATTACAATTCATTACAAGTTAAACTATTGGCGAGTTTTTATTGTGAGTTTTGCATTCTGTTTCCAGCATAATATGTATAAAATTAAAAATGCAAACTTGCCATAAGATGTGTTCTGAGCTGGAATGCTATTGGAAGTGTGTAACCGTTAATTTCCATATGTCTCGCAGGCCTTGTGCAGATTACATATTTAAATAAAAAAATATACGTGTCGTATTGCATTTAAATTAATAAAATCCCAAAGTTTTGTATATTCTTTGTTTTGTTGGTAAGTTTAAGCCAAACATTTATAAAATTTAGCGATCTAATAGGCTTCAATATTTTGATAACAACAAACTTCAATTACTTTACAGAAGAGGACGCAAATCTTACGCATTATATTTGTGTTAAGATAACCGCAAATAATGCAGAACAATCCCAATACCAATTCCAATTCAAACATAAATATAGATGATCTCGTAAAACAAATTTACACCCTCTATCCCCACTTGTCGCCCGATAATAAAGAGGCTGATGAAGCTCTTCGTAAAAAGCTTCATCTGCAGTTTATAGTCGCAGTCCCTCAAGTTAAGCTTAAGCATCAGGATTTGAAGTGCATTATTATGAATGTCAAAAAGTCGCTGTGCGAATTCCAGAAACGTATTGACGAATCTGTTGCACAACAACAACTAAGGCGAACCACGCGGATTCGTCGGACTATTCAACAGGATCCTCAAGTAATCAATTTTTTCAATCATGGGCATAAATACGAAAAGACAAGTGCATCACCGACATGCAACACCAAGTGTTGCCATCAAGTTTCTGATCTCGGTGAGCTGGTTCAGGTTGAAAGCCTCCCAGTGTCAGCGTCCACAAACTTACTCACGATATTTGTTCCATCAATTCTGCAGGAACAACTCCATAGTTGCAAATACAAAATCTCAATTGATTTAAATCGCATGGACCTCACAAAAAAAATCATCGATCTGAATCTTGAACAACAGGCAAATTCGAGTTTGGAAACCAAAGAAGAAACTTTGAAAGAAAATGATGAAAACAAAGACGATCAAGAGTGTAAATTAACGTACGAAATTTCGGGTAACACTGTCACCAACAACACCGTGCTGGAAACCCAAATCCCCAATAGCACAGAAAATAATCCGAAAATTGAGCTTAAGTTTTCTCCAAATAAAGAAAATTCGTCGCCGTCCTTGGAACCCACAGTATCAATCGAGACGGACGCTGCTGTACCGAAGAAGAAGAAGCAAGGAGCAAAACGTAAGGACCCAAAACCACCATCAACTGATCCGCCGAAGAAGCGTGGTCGTAAGTTGGGTTCGAAAAACAAAAAAAAGGACGAAAAAAGCGAAATCGCCAAATATGTGGAAATGTTTGCCTGCAATGCTGCTTCACCGTCGAATGTATCACAACTTGTTACATCTACTACACAGAATTGGGACGCCTTGCCGGATCAAGGGGGGCAGATTGCTTACTTCATGAATGGCGAATGGACAACATTGAGTGCTCCAATAAACGCATGTAGTCAATTGGGTTCAACAAATAACGAAACTACGTTGAATTTGGAGGAGACTGTTGGCGGTTCCGAGACTTATATTCCCTTCGAAGATTTTGTAAGTAAAGCAAATGTTCTTGACATGAAAGTTTTTTTGTTTTTTTTTTAATAGCTAATCGTATGACTCTCAAACTCTAAAACTAAATTAAACGATAGCTTATCGCCTTATACGCCAATCAGAATATGGAAAGTGGGCCCGTCTCTTACGATTTATTATCCAAAAACCTAAAGGAATAACATTGGTAATTAATTTGATTAAGAAGAAGTATCGAAGTCTACTTTGGAGAGTCGAAATTGTATATCTGGCAGCACTGCTTAAATATGGCATTTATGTGGTATTCGATTGTGCGCTCTCAGAGCACTTTTATTGCTCTCAGACCAATTTTTATGTTCGTTTGGTACAAAAAAAATCAATCTTTTTCAGATTTCAGAGCACTGCGAATCTAGATATTTTATCAGATTTGCTTTAGATTTACCAATACAAGTGCATTTGAGTTTGACAACTGGTTTTGTTTACATTTTGGGTGATGTTCTTATGTTCGGGATTTATTAGAAAGTTAACTACACGAGTTTTATTTTTAAAATATGCAAAATTGATAAACATACGTGCATTTCGTTTTTTCCCCATTTCAAGAGCACTTTTCCCCATCAAGAGAACAATTCCCCAAAATGGGGAAAAATCCCCACATCTGACATCGCTGGTGCTCATACACTCTTGAGGATGCCATCTACACGTGATCGCATCACGTTTTGAATGTATTATCATTGAGAACATACTCCGGCAATGAAATTGATTCTGGTTTAATTATAATTATTGTTTCCTTCGTTTTTCAGGTAAACTACATAGATAATCCATCAATTGATGTTGGTAACAATGTTATCGCCAGAGTTTTGGCCGGATCAGTCGATGCCCCGCCCGACAACGCAAATCCCCTGCTGACGATGAGTGCTGGACCTCTGCAAACGGTGACAAGTGACGAAAATGCAAATGCCATCCAAAATAAAGCGTCTATATCAAAATCAATGGATGTAGATATAGTACATTCTGCTAATGTCACAAAGATACCCAACGCCAGTGGTGGACCTCTCGATCTTTCAAAAGATTTTGATCTCTCATTCAATGTAAACGTTTTGGATTTGGCTCAAAAGCAAGTCAAAAACGCGACATCTACTTTCGAGAAAGAAATGCATCCCTGCGATCGAGACAATGACAATGCAGTCGACAAAACTGTAGTCTTTAGCACCAACCGTAATATGCCATTGCTCGATGATATAGAAGGAGACATATTTAATTCAACCACTGTAGAAAGAGGCGAAGGTGTAGAAAAAAGGGTTGTCTTTAGTATAGCGCCTAATGCATCGCCAGTATCTTCCAAAAAGGGCAGTCCAGACGGAGATTCAGTAACGGATTCTGCAATTGAGATTGATAGAAGGGATACTGCAGATTCAACGTTAAACCCTCCAAAATCACCTAAGGATAAAACTAAGGCCGAGGTAATAAAGGGGATGTCTTTGTTGGAAATCGAGAATGACATTGATGACTCTCTGTTGGACTTTGACAGTTGTCTGAACGATGATCTGTTGTCACTTGCGCCGTCATCATGTTTTAAGTGAGTACGAAATCGGTATTGTTGGTTTTTTTTTGTTGCCCCTAAAAGTGTGCAGTGTATATTTATCCTTCCAAAGTAAACTCTGACGGAATTCACTATAGCCGAAGGCGGAGTTACGTACAAAGGCGACGGTACAGTCGAGGGTGAATTTGTCCAATACGTTCCTCCAGTCTTTAGCTAATAGTCGCAGCTAATCTAATGCGAAGTCTTCGAACTCACGTGTGGTTACCTCGAAGGCTTACTTGCCGATACTGTCTACATCCTTGTCATGTTCAAATCATTTGCCGAAGCTAATGCTTAAATCTGTTAGGATTCGTGCGATCTAAAGATCTAAGCATGCCATCTGTTTCAGAACTTTTCAAATTGTTTGCATTGGGCGCAGTTTCACTATTCCTACAATGCTCTGGGTAATGGCATCGGAGGTCGTTGAAAAGAACTAGTGCTTGTGTTAGTACCTTTTCACCTCGTAGGCTTATATGAAACTTAAACTGAAACTTAAGTGACTGCACTTACGGTATCTAATAAATTATGTGTTTCATTTTCATTACAGCTCCCCCAATGAAGACAGATTTAGTGAATCGCATTTTATGGATATCGATGAGGCCAAATGTTCCACCTTCATCAATAGAGCCAGCAGTACCGCGTCTGCTGCCCCAAGGAGTCAGCTCGAATTGTGCTTCCCAAAACTCAATGAGGACGACCTAAATCCATTGCTGAAAACCTTTAAAATACCGCGAGTAAAACAAATCACAGACGAACCATCGAAGGATCTACCATCAACCAAAATTCCCACCTCTAATCAATATGATCTAAGAAATACAGAGAACTCCACCAGTTGCCTTGGTGGCGGACTCAAGGCCCCCTTTACCATCAACTCTCCTTCGACCAATACAACAGAAAGTATTACCGCCACATGTTCATATCCGCAAGTAGTCTCCACGCGAGAGATATCAAAAATATTCGGATCTCTTTGTTTCGATTTCTTGGCCGATAATTGTTTCGAAGGCACTTGCAAACTTAGGCACCAACTGTTAGAGCTGAATGTCATGATAACCTCACTTAGCCTTTTGCGAAACGAGGTCTTGCATTGTGCTTACAGATTTATCTGTAGACATCACAAGCTCTTCAAGTTTTATTTCCCCATTTTCTGTGAGGAGTACGGGCGACGAAATTTACGCCGCAAGCTAGGGACCATGATAAACGATTGTCAAATTCAACCGGCTTGTTTGATATTTCTTCGCAAAATTCATTCCGCTTTAATTTGCAGTGGCCTTAATAAAATCAACGCATGTCGCTTCATTTTGAATCGCGTCAAAAAGGAACGGTCTCAGATTGCAATAGATATCCTTTTGGAAATTATCATCGATTCGGATGCATCAATGTTCACTCCGACAATTGAACAGTTTTCACAAACTTCTGGATATAAGTTTAGAATGGCCGATATCAATCAGCTGGCAACGGCTTGTTTGCGCTCTGGTAGCGTCGAACTGATTACAGTATTAATAAAGTGCCTTATTTGTGTCGATCAGGCGGAATTTGCAACGAGGCGGTCACCTGAACTGATTCAGCTGTTGGAAATGATTAAAGATGGTGGCATTGCTGGGTTGTAAATGATAAGTTTGACGAGAGAAGTTATTCAGAACGCACAATGACAGGAGGAAGGCCTTCAACATTTTACCTTGCTGCAAAAAGGTATTTGATTTTTTTTTTAAGTGAAAATAAAATTTTCTTTGCAAGGCATTATTATTTATTTTTAAAACAATGAATTTGAGAAAGAAAATATAGTTTTTAAATGTTACGGTGCGTAAATATGTTTGATTTTTTTTTTACTAAACTCCCAATAAAGGATACAAAAGAGATGAGAGCGTATGTGGTATAATTATTGTTTTTTTTTTAATTTTTATTTTCAACTAAACTTTTCATATATACGGTTTGCATTTTAGCCAATCAATGATCTATATAGTGTGATTGCGTCTAGACTTCTTATTAGATTCTTATTCTCCAATAGCCGTTGTACGAGGGACTTGCGACTTCCTGCTGAATGATTTTGCCCCTAAAACCTGCGCATAGGAGACGGCTTCCAAATTAATTTATAAACATTTACAAATGAATAATGACAAAAAGGAAAGACCTACCTTATGCTATGTGCTTCGATGCAGTTGGAAAAAAAATCAAGAAAATCTATGCAAACTCCATCAGCAGTCAAAATCTAACGCACTTGAAGCGGTACCTAGATCTCGAGAAACTCTGACATCCGAATCTAAATTCGCAAAGTACTCTCGATTTTGGTGGACTGTTTTTTTTTTTTCTGACCATCAAACATATCAGGTGACATAGCCAGAAAAAGCACGAACAACATGATCATTGATCATGCTTACAAAAAAAGAGACTCATCTTCATCCAAAGCTGTTACGCAACCTTTCGTTTTATTTTTTATTGATTTAGAAAATATCTTTTGCATTAGATTGAAGTCCATTTGTAGCAGAAGTAAATACAATTTCGAATCAATAGTGAACATATTCGATTGAAACGATGAAAAATCTACATTATTAAATTTCCATATTAACAATTTATGAGCAGAGAAAAACAAATAATGATAGTTATGAATTATTGACTAGATGTCTGTGTCGAAAGCTCAGCTGGTAAAGAAAATAGACTGTAATAATGTTACTGCTTAACAAACCTTTTGTTTCCTAAGAGTGGCATCATAAAAATACAGTCTTTATTATTATTTCTTTTATTTTATATTAGTTTTTGCGTTCGTTTTAAAATCGCTTCTTTTCTTTTTGAACAAATTGAATAATAATTTAAATCTATCAGTTTCTCAAAACAGTAAAAACATTTTTTAGAAAATAAAAATAAAGAAAAGATTAACAAGTATAAATGAAAAGTCTAAAACTGAGTGCAGATGTTGATTCTTTATATCGTGGCACATATCTTGCCACATTCCACAGTGTGCTGTTTCTCTTTTAAGAAAATACCGCTGCCGTTTTGACACAGTCTGAATAGAACGTTTTGGAAATAATTGGTGCCGCGATGTGTTCGTATGTCTAGCGGTAAGGCATTCCACTGTCTGATAACACAAAAAAAGAAAAAATTGAGGTTCTGAATTTGTCTGGCTGTACAAATACTAACGATATTCATAAAGATACGAAGGTTCCTTATTTATTTAAATTCCTTTCGGAATTGAGAACCAATTTATATTTGATGAAATATATTCGCTGATAACATTGCTTACTTTAGATATTCGATCGATTTGACAAAATACAGCTGTAATTGTGTAATGTAATTGCGACCATAACAGCCTTAAGTTGCCCCGTTATAAGCGAAATAATAATATGATATCGATCCATTTTTGCCAGTTGCTTAGCTTATATAATCCTATTGTTGCTGACCAAACCGGATGCGGATAAGAGGCGGATGGGAGGCGAATAAGAAACAGTCAGTAAACAGAATAAATTAGTCATAAAACTGTCAACATAAAAATAAACACATTTTCAGAAAAAGCTAGGTACTTTATTGCAAAAAAAAAAGAAGAAAAAAACTCCAAAAAGACATGTCCTCCAACTTTTTGTCTTGCAATATTGATAATTTAAATAATGTAAGCGAACAAGTTTAACAAGAAAGCAAGAAGAACCTAAGTGCTGCACTTGGGCACATCACTCCTCCAGAACATCATCCAGCCATTGTTGAATTCCCTCTCGGTTTTCTGCACCTTCTGCAGATTTTATATCACTTTTTGCACTTGGTGGTCTAGAAGCTTTGCTTTCACTTTTCGTTGAGTCGATATTTACCTTAGCTACTCCATTTGTGGTAAGATTCAACAATTCATCCAACTCTTGGTCTTTATCGTTATTTCCTACAATACTATTATTTGTAGCAGCAGCTTTGGTTGAATCTAACGCATTCGAGCTACGAGCTGATTTAGCAGAGGCTTTTCTATTAGCATTGCTTGACTTAACTTTTGGATTGGTTTCATGATCTTTCAAAATACTTTGGTAATTCTTTTCAGCTATTTCTGCAGCTTGATTCATTGCATTTAGCTGAGATTTCGAGAACCACGATGAAGGAAAATCCAACCGCTTGAAAAATGGAATTGTTTGCAGTCCAGCGTTTAAAAGATTCAAGTCCAGTGTGAAATATTCACTTGCCTCAGTTTTTTCTAGAAGCATTTCCTCTGTATCCCAGCTCTTTTCGGAGCTAAATTGAAAGTGTCCACCAATTGAAGCGGGCATTTCTGAAAGCATTCCAAAATCTGCGGCTCGCATTTGTTCGTTGTCCATATCGATTTCCAATTCACTTTCAATGGCCTTGGGAGACCATGGAATTGATCGCACACTAAAGCGGTCATCACTTGAATCGGCTACGTCAATGATTCCACGTAGTGCTTCGACCTGGGAGCTGGATGATCCATTACAATACGCGACTGGTTTTGGGCGGTAATTTGATTTCTTGTGCTGTTTCATGTTTGAACGCTTTCTGTGGAATAGGAAAATAAATTAGAGACACCTATAACAAAAATAATGTTATATTAGGTTGGCTTACGCGTTGTATCTACTATCTTTGCCCTCCATTATATTAGCTGTAACCTTTTAAATTTTTTCAGGAAGAGATTTGTTTATGTTTTCTGTTGTCTAGGAAATCAAAAATCGGAATGGGGATTGCGAACAGAAATGTCAAAATCAGCTGCTATCTGATTGCATTTCATAGTATGAACACTAGGTGGCGCACCATGTATTGCACAGGCCGCCATCTTAGATATGATGCAATAAAAATGTTCGTTAATTTTAAATTGAAGTGACCTGGCTGATACAAAACATTTTGGAAAACAAATTATACATAGAATTGTATCACTGCACAATCTCCACAACAACAAAAAATCAAACGAATATGTTGTGCGGTTAAGGCAGTGAAAATGTGTTCTTAACTATTTGCCTTCGCCTATTTATATTTAAGATTATGAAAAATGTGCAATTTATCTGTCCCCACTCACTTTTTCGATGACGATTTTAAGTCCCATTAGACGGAACAGAATAATAAACAACTACAAGGTCTTGATAAAAATCACGAATGAGTACATACCTGTTTTCCACAGTAGTGCTCTCTTGGGCATATACATGGAAATTATCGAAGCTAGTTAAAGGTAACCTCTTATCCATTTGGAATTCAAATCCCTTCGAGTTCGTTCCGGATCGAAGAGTCTTCGAGTCCAACTCTGACAATGTAATGCGGCTGGCCGTAGAAGACCGAAGAGAACCTTAATCTATCTCAAATCAGTCACCACTTACGGTTGATTTATTCGAATCGCATTAGTTAACGTAATTTTTTATTTCATAACTATCTGGTTCTTCTGTGAAGAAAAGATCGATTGATCATCTACAGGCTAAGTAAAGTTTAGCAAAATAGAGGAGCCTTCAGCTCGCTTCAAAGGAAATTCAAAAGAGCCATAACCAATTCTAAACGTACAGCATGGCGTACGTTCTGTAGCGATATTGTGAAAGCATTTAATTTATAAATGCAGATAGGTATGGTAATGTTCGTAGTTTTGTTTATCTTCTCGCTTGATATTGCCCACTGTTTGTGTAAATGTGTCCTTTTATGTGAAAGCAGGGCAACGCTTTCTACTCCAGATCAAAGAGGATCTAAACTAGAGGCCCAACTGAGAGCAAAAACGGTACATTTGCCTACAAGCTGCTTTCCCTACATAGGAATTCCTAAGTATTAGTGCCTGTACAAATCAAAGGAGCGAATTTAGATTCACCCGATGCAATGCCTTTCTTTGCTGTAGAAAAAATTCACGCAAATGTAAACAAACTCCACCAGTTGTCAAGCTCAAATGCACTTGTATTGGTAAATCTGAAGCAAATCTGAGAAAATATCTAGATTCGCAAAACTGCCCTGAAATCTGAAAAAGATTGCTTTTTTTGTAGCAAACGAACATGAAAAGTGCTCTGAGAGCGCCCAATTGAATACCACGCAGGCACGCACAGATCTTAGGTAAATACGTAGGGAACGGTGTCACTTCTGACTATATGTCTCCCTATCTAGACTTTGACAGACCATTCAAATGCTTCTTTCCGATTAGGGAAGAATGGAACACAAATGAACCCACGAAAAGAAAATCAATATCCATCTACACAGATGGATGAAAGAAGGACCGGTATTTTCTCAGAGGAATTAAATATATTGCTCAATCAGCTAACTGATAGCAGTAGTGTCTTCCAAGCTGAGTTACTGGCAATAGCGGAAGCGGCCCGTAAATTCATTAACAGTCAGAGCACGTCCTGCCTATGAAATAAAAAATGAGCTGCGAGGACCTTAGTGGGGTAGTACAGGGATCTCCCTGCTCTACCTACCCGTTTAACTTACCCAACTGAACCTTGCTTCAATAACGCCTCGCCCGCTCCGTGACTAAACTGCTAATTGAGAAGTTCTTTGTGACAGTTATACTCTTGATTGTTTGTCAGACGTTCGTGAGAGGTGGCACAGTGGAAAAAACTTTAAGACAGAATTTGTATGTATCCGGAATCGAACCAGATACCTCGTTCAGTATTCCAGCAAACTAACCACTGAACCACTGCGCATAGGAGCATTTAATAAGTCATCGAGTATAATAATCGGGTATAAGTAATCACTTGGCGATCGGTATAAACAGGATGGATCTCACAATAAACTGTCAGTTTCTGTTTGTCCTATAGTAAAGGAACTATCTATTTCTTCTGGATCACATCCTTATTAAATTAACTTTTCGAGATCACTCAAGTGACTAAAGCGAAACCAACCTCAACTAGTTCTATTTTTCTATCGTTTTTTACAAAGAATTCAACTCCATGTGCATCCAAAACAAGGTATATGCCGCCTTTATAAGTAGTTTTATTATTACATATTTTTGAATAATAAACAATCATGTGCATTTATTATAAGTACATGCACCTCAAAGTTTCTTAATGTCAATACCCTTATCGGCAAGATCAAGAATCATACACATTGCTGTCTCGTGAGCTTTTTCGCATCTAAAAAAATTGAATTGTGTAAAAAATTTGTGAAAATTATTATTTTATTATTAATTTGTATTGCTTACCTTTCTTCAACGTTAACCTCTGCCATGCATTTCGTAGCGATATCTTTGACGGTTTTCATGCCATCATCATTGTTTAATGAAGAATAAAGATTTTTCAAAAGGTCCTGCACTTGGCTTATATTGATGGTACCGTCTTCGTTGTACTAGATTATTGAAACGTTTTGTAAGTTCAAATGAAAAGAAGGCAGACTATAACTTACCATATTGTGCAACTTCATAACACAATAGCGCATGCACTTCACACTTCGTGGTGGATTTGGATCGCTGGTGATTAAAGATTCGAAAGCACCTGTTTGTTTAAAGAGTAAGTTATTAAAAAATCTAATGTTTGTGTCCGCTTCCCAGTTACCATCCGTAAATTCGACTTTAATCGTTTCTGCGTCATCTTCATAGCAGTTTTCTGCAGCTGCGCGAATCGATTTTACAATATTTTCTCGTGGGGAAAGTTCATCTGCCTAAGAAAAAAATAATTTTAACGATAGGTATTGTGATAAGTAAAATACATAAGTAATTGGCGCAACGGGTTTATATAGGAACTAAGATTGACACTATTTTTTGGGACGAATGGCTGCATTGAAACGCTTTCTCAGGCCAGTTATAGGTAGGTTCTCTCGGGTGTTTGTCACACCTGAGTTCCCTCGGTAGGCCAGCAAAAACTGCGCCCGCAGTAGTGGACTCTTGTGAAACTACTGCAACATTTTAATTGGCAACTTTAGGTACCCTAAGGAACCCGAAGCTAATCGTAACCATCCAAGATCATCATTATTGTAGGTATACTAGTGTGTATGAACATTCTCATAGAGAAGCTACACTGAATTCAATAACAATCGTTTATCTGCGTATACATCTAAAAATTATGTAATTACCTTTACAACGGCGACCCAAAATAAACTGAATGCAACTGTCACAACTGCCCACTTCATTATTTTTACTTTCAAATGTTCGACTGGTAACTTGGAACTTCAAAGAATACTAAGCACATTAAGTTGCATTCAATTCATTTTTATAGGTGCATCAGCGGAATAAGTAATTGCGTGTAATTAAAGAGAACTAATTGTGAAATAGAAAAGGTAGGTTTTTCGTCTTTATTTAATCGTAAAAACAATTATAAACACTGTTAAAAGCATACGATTTTTATGTACCTAAAGCCAAACGGCATTAACTCAGCGAAAACTGTGCTCTTTCTTATTTAAAAACAAATCATTTGGTGTCGTGTGAAGGGGTTATTAAATAAGCGTTTAGATTAGTTTAACTCCCAAGAATATTATCAAAGTGTCATGGTAACAACTGATCGAATAATAATTTGACAGTGTGCCTTCGTATGTATATTAATACTTCACATTTATTAAGACTGGGGTAAGCGTATAGGTACGGTGTGAAATAGGTGGTTATTGATGTCACTCTACTGTGATGCATGTCAATATATGATTACTTAATGTACTGTTTGTGTTCGATCTTTAAATCATTTAATTGCATTTCAATGTAACTTATAAATCCTATCACATGGATTTACGCGAATGTACACTTGGGTCGTACTTTTTTTTGCCAAAAAATAAGCTACACCAAGAGAGAGACCTAAAAGTACACGTGAACGCTTTTCTTCGAATTCAGTGCTAAACTTTCAATTAATAATAAAGATTTGGAACGAAAATGTGTTCGCAAAGAAATTTGTATTTTATTTGTGACTTTGCTGTTACAAATCAGAGAGAAAATCGGTTAACTGCAAGTGCAATTTCTTTTATTCTTGAAGGAGTGCCAGGGGCGTTTATAAAAATTTCATGCAAACAGCAAGCGGAAATTTATGCTCCGTTTGCGCAATGGAGGAACAGAAGTTGAGCACCGACCATAGTCGTAAACTTACAATCGCAACCAAGCATGAACTGAGCTATGCAACCGCGCGCTGTTACCTGTCATGCTGATGAAGAAATAGCACTATGGTCGGTTATGACTCGTCTCAGTCGAATTGATGAGGTTTGGGCAAGGTTTGAAGCAGACTTGCCATTACTGGTCAAACAACATCTTTCGGGCAGTAAATCGAGTGCATCGCTTTTTTGACCGAAGCTGAAAAGGAATATTTATCCTATAAGTTTAAACTCCGAAAACAGCTGCCCACAGCCGGTCTAGGCTTGCAAGGAGAAACCAAATTTTCCGCACCGTACGGTGGTCTACCAATCCACATTCAAATATCAAAACAGCCCCGTATAACTAAAAAAAAACGTGACTTGATCTTTTTTTTGTTGATATTCGTGCGATTCGAATATGTGTAGCCTGTAGCTTTCGACACTTTTCAAAGCGTTTTCCATTCACCGGTTAAATTTTAAATTAAAACATTCGAAATTTGCATCGGTTGAATCTATTTTCATAAATTATTTGTGTACAAATATTTAGAAATCAGTCGGGACGGAAATTCCGAATGTTTAAATATAAAATTTAACCAGTGAATGGAAATAGCTTAGAAGAGTGTCGAAGACTACACATATTAAAGTCGCACTAATATCAACAAAAAAAGAGCAAGAGCTCTTTATGTTCGATTAGGCACACGAAATCTGAAATCTGAGGGCCAATCTGAAGCAGCCCAAACGAATACTACTTCAGCCGTAGAAAAAAAATTAACGAAAACCTAAAGAAATTCCAACAGTTGTCAAACTCAAATGCACTGTCTTGGTTAATCTGTAGCAAATCTGAGATTCGCACTGAATTCTGAAAAGGATTGCCTTTTTTGTACCCAACGAACATAAAAAGTTATCTCAGGAAAGCGCCCCAAACCTACCGATTGTACTCCATAAAAGTATGTATATAATTATGTACGCTTTTTAATTAATTTTTTTTTTTCTTTTGCAATTAGGAATAAATTGCGTAGCTATGAATGCTTATCTATTACATTCGTCGCAGAGCCATCTATCAGTAAAACCTTTGTCTTTGTCATTCGCTCAGCAGTTCAAGTACATTCGTTCTTTAAACTTCACAATGGTTGAAAAGAATCATTTTACTTTCCGCATGTTGAGAGTTTTATGTTGGATAGATTTTGCAGTTGGTTTGTATCCGTTGCAATGCGATACACGATCCAAAAGGTTCGTGTACCACACAGCCTCGATTTTTATTGGATTTGTGATGCCACTTTTAAGCTTCGTTTTCCCAGCTGTTGCCCTCCTGCATTATCTGAGCTTAGCCCAATATCTGAACATCGATTTTGTCATTGACAATTCCGTCGTTTCCTTGCACCTAACAGGTTCAATTACGCTACTGCTTCTCATTCATAAGATTCTTTACAAACAAAAAGCTCACTGTTCGACGACGCTGTTAAATAACTTTCTAAGAATCCACACCAGATAAATACAAACGGAAACATTTTCAATTTGGTACAGGGTTCTCTGTCATCTTAGTTACTTAATTAGCTGTAATGCAAGCACTTGGCATCAATTTGGGTATCGCTACTTACAAATGCAATCGTAAGGTTTACTATTCTAAATACATCTTCAATATACACTTACATGACCGTTGTTTTCCTCATCATCGGAGCAATGTTCGATAATCCTGCGGGGGCCTTGGAAAGGAATTACGACAGAATCTGCGCTGACAAGCAACTAGAGAACAGAGCAATATATTTTCAAGAAGAAGGTATTCGATTTGTATTTGGGACTAGGAATTGTTTCGAGGATTGCAGGTGATTATGAATCCTTTGTTGGCGATATATCTGGATGTTACCTGTCAATGTCGGTTGGATACAACTTTTGGCAGCTATACTTTGACATTTCAAATGAAAGATCGTCATTAAAGAGGTCAGTGGTTTGCTGATTATGATCCTGGCCGCCTCATTGGTTTCCTGCAAGGGACAGCGTTTCGAAAGGGTATTGATTGTTTTCTCCCTCGGCGAAGCACATTCACAACGTGAGGATGTACGTTATTACAGTCAGACACCCCCAACTTTATTTGCGTTGTGAATTTGGCAATTGTATTGACTGTAAATTTACCGGAGCTCTCAATTTTGATGTTGTAATTTATTTAAATACATATAAGATATGTCCCTCAATTTAAAGTCGAAATTAGAAATTGAATGCACATTAGGCAGATAATATACAAAATTTGTCGCAGGTCACAATAGTTAGTTTTGTTTTATAAGTAAACGTGATATTGCAAATGCAAATGACATTCAACAGCTACATGCAAACCAGAGACAATACCAATTTAAAATTGTAGTACTGAATTCCGAAAGCAGGTTCTTAGTGAAATAAATCCACTCCAGTTGGAAGAATAAAATAAAACAAATTATTAGTTTCAGTTATAGCAATCAATTTTAGTTACACTTATACATATTCCTTCGTTGTTTGCATCAGAGACAATACTGAGACCCCCAACTCCGGCCGATTTTCCGTTACTTGCCTACAAGCTATATTACCATGGGCTTGTGACGTTTTTTTGCGCTAGTATTGATACATAGAAATTCGTATTGACAAATGTCACGAAACTTCAAAAATTCCGGGTCACCAACACACGCTCAAAAAAAGAGCACAACTTCCGCTGCTTCCAAACTGGCTTCCGGTGTGGGCAAAGTTGCTGGATGCGTTCGTAAAATATTATCCGTTAAATTTGAAAATAATTTTTACAACTAAATTTTGTGTGGACAGTGATTTATTTTAAGAATAATTGTATACTTTGTTGACAATATAAGAAAAATAAACAATTCTGAAGAATAATAAACAAATTAAAACATTTTTAGCGAACATTCGTAAGGCATTTAACATAAATCGAGTAGAATATGCTTATCACATACGTCGCTTAGTATACTTCTAGAGTTTAGTTATAGTTTATAAATACCAAGATTAATATCGTTGCTGTTATTAAGTATAAATTAAGAGTTCCTCTGTTAGTCTAAATATAATTTAAAATGTAGTATACGTATGTGCATTTGTTTTATTTGTACGTGTCTCGTGTTTCAAAGCCTACATTTATATTATTTATTTATTTTGGTATTAAAATGGAACAATAATGGTGAATGAGTACTTTGGTTGAATAGAAATGCAGAATGCTATGAAAAAACTAATATAAAATTGATGAAAATGTACTGAGATAATATACTTATTCACCAAATTTGAGTTGAACTTCTCCTAAAAAAAGCTGTACTTCTGAACGCAGTCACAGCTCACCACGGTTGAAATCTGACACTCACACTGACAACTAGTCTGACTTATCGGAACTGTTTTCGTGAAATTCGCTGCCAGGTACCGATTGCCTATACAACTTGTCCAACTTGAAACGTCTCAACCTGGTCTCAACTTGAGCGATAATGAAATAAGCGAACTATCATCCGTGGTCGAGTTTTGGCAAAAGCTGGAGATCTTGAATGTGTCGCGCAACCAGCTGAAAGCGCTACCTTCATTAATTTTCAAGCTGATGAACCTACGCCTTCCGTATTTGATTGACAACAAACTGGATTTCGAAGGAATCCCATCCCTGATACATGAGTTTCACCCGACTTTACCAATGCTCCAAAGAAAAGGGCTACTTCACCGTCGCCGAAAATTGCTGACTTCTGCCAAGACGATTTAGCCGACGACGACATCATGATACTGGACAACGGCGAACAAGTATTCCTCTGGCTCGGCTCCATATGCAGTGAAGTCGAAATCAAATAAGCCTAGAAAACTGCACAAGTAAGTCACACAGCCGACGACAGAAACTCTTTCAGTTTACACAAATATGCATTTAATAACATTTATTCCAGGTATTCAACACAACATCTATCAAACAACCAGAAAGTGCGCGCAAACTTTTCCTCACTCTGAAGAACAAGGAGTCGAAGCGCTTCACAAAATGTTTCCATGGCTGGAGTGCACAAATGGGTCCACCAGAATAGAGTGCAGATTCATTTCATCTTTCATATTTATAACACGTACTGATAGTTTTACATGTAACTTATTTTATATTCAATACATATATTAAAATGTTTTGGACAACAACAAACTAAGATTACTGGTGTTGGCCTAATCGAAAACTTTGTAAATAGTTGTGACGCCCAGTTGCTCCCTTGGCAGACCAGCAGCAGTGCATTTAGACGAATCTGTTCAATGTTGTTGTCACGATTCTCCCTGTCAACCTTGGCTTTAGTTCTCATCTCGTGCTCGAGTAGTTTAAGACGGTTTTTCTCCTTCATTTCGATCTCGTGTTCGATGGTTTGCCGGCGCATTGCCTCTTGGAGTGCGACACTTTCCTCTTGCCTAGTAAGTGTAACCGTTTAAAGAATCAATTCAGACAACTTTTACAATATTGTTACATTTGGGCTGGGATTCGAAAAGATAAAACACTATTCTGTTAAACTTTTCTAGTCAAAATCACTTTTATTACACTTTTACGGATTATCCACTAATTAAGTACTAGAACAATATTACTTAAACAATTCCTCAACGATTCAAACCAATCACTTATTTCACTTTATTACTCTGCACTTATTTATCTTTACAACCGATTACTATCTCGAACTTTAACCAATCACTGATAAAAATCAACTGTCCCCTGTTCTACAACCTCTCCTTTTATATCTGCTCTGCCATCTCTTCGAGAACTTTCTAGCTAACTCCAATTGGTTCTACAATTGGCTGACATACTTTTTCCCCTTTTCAGCAATTGATAAATTCCCATTTAGTTTAGTGGGGAATTGACAGATTCCAATTTCCAATTGGAAGTGGAACTTGTTTGGTGACTAATGGGGGTTGTTTTCATTTCACCATTTTAGTTTGTTTTCATTTCACCACAATTCATTCCACGCCACAATATCCCCCACTTAAACTTGTTCGTCCCGAACAAGGTCGTTAACATTTGCACCATTGTAGCGATGAAGACGATCCACATGAACGACTTTCAGCTTGCCTCTTCCTCGTTGGATGCGATAGACAACGTCGTTGATGCGCTTTACGATTTTGTAGGGCCCTTCCCAGTCTGGTTGCAACTTAGGTGATAAACCTTTTCTTCGATGAGGGTTATATAGCCACACCAGATCTCCTTCTTGAAAGCCTGTAGTTGTTGTTTTAGTATCGTACCTCGTTTTCATGCGGTCACTGGCTATCTTAATATTAGCCCTAGTCCCTCGATGCACGTCCCTGATGATATTCCTGAGGTCTGTAACATAGTCCTCCTCATTTTTGGATTCTTCGCATGGAGATCCAAACATTAACTCGCTAGGTAGGCGGACTTTTCGACCAAATAGGACTTCAGATGGAGTATGTCCTGTGGTGTTGTGCACTGCACTTCGATAAGCCAATAAAAACATGGGAATGTGTTTGTCCCAATCTCTCTGGCCATCGCCAACGACCTTAGAGAGGTGTTCATTCAGCGTTCTATTGAAGCGCTCCACCATCCCATCTGATTGTGGATGAAGCGGTGTTGTTCTTGTCTTCTTAATCCCGAGTAACTGGCACACTCCTTGGAAAATCCTGGACTCGAAGTTTCGTCCTTGGTCCGAATGCAGTTCCATGGGCACACCAAATCTGCTTACCCAGTTGAAGACGATTTGCTCCACCACAGTTTTAGCTTCTTGATTTGGGATAGCGAATGCTTCAGGCCACTTACTGAAGTAGTCCATAACAACAAGGATGTAACGATTTCCATTGTTCGTTTCAGGAAACGGTCCCGCAATATCAACGGCTATCCTTTCGAAAGGGGCTCCCACATTATATTGATGCATCTGGCCTCGGACTTTCACTCTCGGGCCTTTGCTGGCCGCACATGTTACGCATTTCCTGCACCAATTCTCAACATCTTCCCTTGAATGGACCCAGTAAAAGCGTTCTCGTACTTTTCCGAGTGTTTTGTTTATTCCCAAGTGGCCTCCAGACACTCCATCATGCAATTCCCTCAGCACTTCGGTAACTTTTGTCCTGGGAACAACAAGCTGCATTACGTACGACTTTCCATCCGGGCTTTCCCATTTTCTTTTTAGAATGCCGTCTTGGACATAAAGGGAATCCCACTGCGCCCAGTATGCCTTCAGCTCGGGACTCCTATTGGATATCTCCTGCCAGTCTGGTTTTCCCTCATGCTCCTTCCAGGCGAGGATTGGTTCGATATCCGGATCTTCCTTTTGAGCCTCCCGGATTTCCCGTGCACTCCAGCCACCAATGGGCATAGCTCTCACCCTTTGAACGGACACGACATCTTTTTCCTCGTGTCGTAAGCAATGTTTACAATCTGCTTTGCACGGTCGACGGGAGAGAGCGTCTGCATTTGAGTGAAGACTTCCCTTTCGATGTTGTATTTCGTAGTCGTACATTTGCAGCTGTTCGATCCACCTTGCGACTTGTCCTTCAGGATTCTTAAAGTGTAGTAGCCACTTTAAAGATGCATGGTCTGTGCGAAGGATGAATTTCTGCCCATAGAGGTACTTATGGAAATGTTTCGTTGCCAGTACCAAAGCAAGGAGTTCGCGCCTGGTAACACAGTAGTTCCTTTCTGGCTTTGAGAGAACTTTGCTGAAGAACGAAACTACCTTCTCTTGGCCCTCGTGTACCTGGGAAAGCACGGCTCCAATTCCCACATTACTAGCGTCTGCATCCACAATAAATGTTTTTCCAGGGGTGGGGTACGCTAATATGGGGGCGTCGCACAACTGTTGCTTAAGTTCTTTGAAGCTGTTTTCGCACTCACCTGACCATTTGAATTGTTTGCCTTTTTCTGTCAGTTGATGCAAGCTCTTTGCGATCCTGGCAAAGTCCTTTACAAATCGTCTGTAATACGTCGCAAGTCCCAGGAAGCTTCTCAGCTGGTGTTTGTCTTTGGGAACCGGCCAGTTTTTCACTGCATCGATCTTCTCCGGATCAGTCTTGACTCCCTTGGAAGAGATGATGTGCCCGAGATACTTCACTTCTGGTCGGAATAGAGAACACTTCTTCGGGTTCAGTTTTAACTGTGCACTTCGTAGCCTTTGGAACACCTCCCTAAGGTTATTTCGATGTTCGTTGAACGTTTTACCAACCACGATGACATCGTCCAGGTAGACCAAACAGGTTTTCCACGTCAGTCCCAGCAAAACACGCTCCATTAGACGCTCAAAAGTTGCTGGAGCATTGCACAGTCCAAACGGCATTACTGTAAATTGCCAAAGTCCGTTTCATGCTGTGAATGCTGTTTTCTCGCGGTCTTCTGGATGGATCTGCACTTGCCAGTAGCCACTCTTCAGATCAAGAGTCGAAAACCATTTGGCCCCAGATAGTGTGTCCAGGGTATCGTCAATTCGTGGCAGGGGGTAGCTATCCTTCTTGGTGACGTTGTTTAGCTGGCGATAGTCCACGCAGAATCTCGTACTTCCGTCTTTCTTTTTGACCAGGACGACCGGTGATGCCCACGGACTTTTTGAGCTCTCAATCAGTCCCTCCTTTTCCATCGTCGACACCATTTCTGCAACCTCCGTCTGCTTGGCCAATGGTAGTCGTCTGGGAGGCTGACGAATTGGTCTTGCATCCCCGGTGTCAATTCGGTGCTGTACGAGATGTGTTCGGCCATACTCGCTACTCTGCGAAGCAAATATATCAGCGAACTCGTCGATTAGACTCCCTGCCATGGCCCGCTGCTCCTGATCCAGCTCACACTCTCCGAGTATATTCTTTTTCATTTCCGATATTTCCGTAGGTCTAACCGGTTTCGCAGGACTTTCTTTTGACAACTTTGTGACCGCAGTAATCGGTACGCACTTTCCGATCACTTCCCCTTGCTTCAGCTTTACGCTTCTGTGTTCCGCATTGAGGACACGAACGGGAACCAAGTTGTTTTTAGGTTCAACAAGCATCTTTCCAACGATATAGCTCTGATAATAGTTTTCTCTATCTGGCTCTATTAGGAAGAATCGGTGGCTCCCAGGATCACCTTCCAACCTTGTCCAAATAAGTGTCTCTGACGAAGGTGGTAAAATTTCGTCCTCACTTACAACTGTTCTTAGAGCTGCGACGTTCTCGTTCCCGTAAACCATTGGAATCTCGACGTTTCTGTACTTTAGAACTTGCAAACCGATGTCGAGTACTACATCATGCGTCTTCATAAAGTCGATTCCAATGATGCATTCGTCACATATATCGGCCACTAAGAATGCATGGGAGAAGACTATTCCTGCTAGATTTATCGTCAAGAGTACCTCACCATACACCTTTGCCGTTGCTCCAGTTGCTGTTTTCAGACAGTAGCTGCTGGTGTTGTGCAGCCATGATTGGCGAACGATGTCCCTTCTGACTATGGAAGCGGTGGCACCTGTATCGACTGTGGCCACACACTTTTTCTGGCCGATATGTGCTTCCACTGTCAAGCTCCTATTACATCGTTTGGTCTGGGAGACCTGAATTGTGGTCCTGGGGGCGTCGATTCCAGAAACAAGCTTCCGCCCCGTGAAGTTGGTTCTTAACTGATGGCTTTGTGAGGTTCCGTCCGCCGATTGTTCAGATCCCTCCTCGATACGACTCCTAGTTCTGCAATGTGGACAACTACTCTCTCTACGTTCAGCTCTGCACTGTCGTTGAAGATGTCCAATTTTGTTGCAATTCCAACAACGGATCGGTCCCCTGCGAGTACTGTTCCGGTCTTCTTCATCTGTTCTCTGGCATGTACATTCGACGGATGTTATTTCTCTTACGCGGTGGAATCCTTGAGATGCCTGGTCAGCAGCTTTCATAGTTAATGCAAATGCCAGTGCCTCAGGAAGAGTTCTCTTTCCAGCCATTCGTAGAGCCATCTGCAGCTGTCTGTCCTCTATGGCTTGTGTGAATGCCTCAATAGCCATTTCGTTGATGACATCTTCGCCGGCATTGGGATATGACAAGTGCGCTAGCCGTTCTATATCCGCTTGCAGCTGCTGGAGTGTTTCTCCCCTCTTCTGGAATCTACTGCGCAGTTGTACTCTATACACTTGCTGCATATGGTCGTCACCAAACCGCATCTCAATAGCCTTAACCAAAGCATCATAGTTGCGTTGTTTTTCTTCTGAGATAGTTTGAAGCAATTCTGCAGCTGTACCTCGTAATGCGAGCGTTAATGCAATCGACTTTTCCTCGTCGTCCCATCCATTGGTCATTGCAGCTGCTTCGAACTGTCTCTTATAGATCGGCCATGATGTTTGACCATCAAAAACGGGTGGTTGCATCTCCTTCCTTTTTGGGCAGTCAGTAGAATATTCCCGAGCTTTCTGTTTCTTGACTTTTTCGAGCTCTTTAGCTATGTTCTCGATGTTCGTGCCGAGCTCTTTAGCTATGTTCTCGATGTTTGTTTCGTGTCTATGAAGAGATTCATTAATTTCCTCAAACTTGGTTTCATGTTTGTTTAATTTCTCATCAATCGCGACGATTTTTACATCTAGAACATTCTTAAACTCTTCCACGGCATCTTTTTGTGCGGCGGTAATGGAATTTTTCTGTTCTTCAAGAGAATTCTTCTGTTCTTCTAGAGAATTCTTCTGTTCTGCGAACTTCGATTCCATAGAATTCTTCTGTTCTTCTAGAGCATTCTTTTGTTCTGCGAACTTCGATTCCATAGAATTCTTCTGTTCTGCGAACTTCAATTCCATAGAATTCTTCTGTTCTTCCAGAGAATTCTTCTGTTCTTCCATCTTGGCAAGAAGTAATTCCATCATAGCGCTAATATCAACGCCTGTACTTACTTGTTCTTCTGCCACGTCGAAAAGCATGGTCTTTGGATTTTCTCCCTCATTTTCGACAGCCTCCTGCAGACGAAGTATGAGGTCACTTTTCCCTCCAGCTGTAGAGATATTCCTCTTTTCTAATTCACTTTTTAATTGGGGTATGCTTAGTTGTAGCAATACACGACCCATTTTTTTTTTTGTCTCTAGTAATTTCGAAATTCACAAATTCACTTTAATTTTTTTTTTTTTTTTTTTTTTAAATGTTTCTTTATCACACACGCTTTAACACAGAATAAGTTTTATCCCACTTCTGACACCAATGTTACATTTGGGCTGGGATTCGAAAAGATAAAACACTATTCTGTTAAACTTTTCTAGTCAAAATCACTTTTATTACACTTTTACGGATTATCCACTAATTAAGTACTAGAACAATATTACTTAAACAATTCCTCAACGATTCAAACCAATCACTTATTTCACTTTATTACTCTGCACTTATTTATCTTTACAACCGATTACTATCTCGAACTTTAACCAATCACTGATAAAAATCAACTGTCCCCTGTTCTACAACCTCTCCTTTTATATCTGCTCTGCCATCTCTTCGAGAACTTTCTAGCTAACTCCAATTGGTTCTACAATTGGCTGACATACTTTTTCCCCTTTTCAGCAATTGATAAATTCCCATTTAGTTTAGTGGGGAATTGACAGATTCCAATTTCCAATTGGAAGTGGAACTTGTTTGGTGACTAATGGGGGTTGTTTTCATTTCACCATTTTAGTTTGTTTTCATTTCACCACAATTCATTCCACGCCACAATATTCTTACTTTTTGAAATTGTCCTCCTGGATACGTTGCTGCTGCGACAGTTGATCTTCATAGCGGCGCCTTGCCAATTGGTATTGATATTGGGCACGATGCTGTTGTTACTTGGTCTCTTCCTAGAAGTGGATACAAATGGTTAGCAATTCGTCGTCAGGTTCATGTTAATTCAAATCCAACTTACAATCAGGGTCTTCCTACGCTCTTCGTGATCGATACGCTTGTGTTCAACTTTCGCCAATATGTGTTGCGTATTCCTTGACTTTGGCCATACACTCTTGATGGCGTGTGTTCTCCTGCATCGTGTACAAATCAAGGGCTTCTCTAGCATGATCTTGAGAAATATCTAATAATCAAATATATATAGTGAGACAAATTCATTGAATAGTATGGCTCACTTATATCGATTCCGATTGATGTTCATCGTTGTCTCCAGTGCGATCAATAATATATATGGTAAGGTTAGCGAACATCTCAACGTCGGCTTCTTCCTTAGCTGTAAGACAAATGTATTTAATTATTAATTGAAACACTTAAAATACGCGAAAACTTACATTCTTTCAATTTGTTGGAGAAAAAATACAATTTGTTTTCCATATTTTGACAGTCTGTCACTCGACTTCTGTCAAAAGAAATTCACCACATTTTTTTTGTTTTGCTTTTTTTTTTGAAGCTCACACGGATTCTAAATTGACATAACACCGATAGGAAAACAAAATGGCGAATTCAAAAAAAAACTGAGGGGGCCAGCGGCAAGAGGATTGCGAGTTGGGGGTCTCAGTATTGTCTCTGCTTAACACGTGAGAGTCGACAGTTGACAAGATGCAATTGAATGTAATAGGTTTGTTTAACGTGCCTAGCACTAGTGCCCACTAGTGCGCACTGATCAGCTGTCAGCTGTCAGCTGATTATCACACCTGTTTAAGACCCAGCAGAACCATGAAAACTCGGCTACTATATCGAACGCAAAATATGTTGCCCTGAAGTCTGTCAGTATTCGACTCAGCACTGAATTCTTGCCCCGACAAATTAACTGCGGTCAGTTCAGGGCACAACTAGGGACACATAACGTTAAACCAGTGTGCACTAGGGCCCACGTCAAACAAACCTAATGTGTGTGCTGAGAAGATGTCAAATCAATCGGTCTGCCTATCATTGTCCTGCATTGGTATTAGATAACTGAGCACTTTTTTTGCCCTCAGAGCAATTTTTAAAAAGCAATCTTTTTCAGATTTCAGAGCACTTTTGCGAATCTAGATATTTTCTCAGATTTGCTTCAGATTTACCAATACAAGTGCATTTGAGCTTGACAACTGGTGGAGTTTGTTTACATTTTCGTGAAATTTTTCTACAGCAAAGAAAGGCATTGCATCGGGTGGATCTATTTTTGTAAATTATTTTTGTACAAATATTTAGAGATCAATCGGGACGGAAATTTCGAATGTTTTACTATAAAATCTAACCAGTGAATGGAAAGCGAATAGAAAAGTGTCGAAGGCTACACATATTCAAGTCCAACGAATATCAACACAAAAAAGAGCAAGTGACGTTTTTATGTTCGATTGTCCACACGAAAGAATACCACATTATGGTCATTCAGTATTTTTAATTGCTTTGCTCTCGTTCGTTCGTTCGTCGAACCTTCGAATGCTTTGAACGAAGTCGGAAACGTTTCCACAACGGACAGGACGTATTCTATGGGTTGGGCCTTTTACTGTTCCCAGGGAATGGAGTGACACTCTAGTTCACGCCAAGTGCGAAATCTTAAATCTGGGAAGCGAATCTAAAAATGGTTATCCCTTGCCATTTGAAGCTCTCTTCATAAATAATTCATTGTATATTGCAATTCCACCAACAGTCCCAGTAAAATCGTTTTCTTCGGACATTTTTCGTTAAGATTAGTCTGGTGTAGTATTATAAAAGGGATTGATACTACCGAAATCAAAATCACAGAAAATTTCAATTGTTTTCGTCCTAATTTGAGTTCAGTAAAAGAATAAGCGCTGGTATAATCTTCACCAACCCCTAAAGTTTTTACTATTTTTCTAACCCAACCTATAAACACAAACCCCAGCGAAAAGTAACCAACAAGCTTAAAAGCCGGCAGAGTATATAGCAATTCTAACCTCAAAATTTGTTTGACAACATTTCCAATGACCAAACGCGTTCCAATGTTTATAAACAAAAAACAGCTGATTGGAAAATGGAGCGATTTCCAAGAAATCTACTACTTCACTGTAGTAGATCAGCTGGAAGATCATTCCAGTGTACTGTCATTTCGCTCATTTCCAAGGAAAATGTAGTAACTTGGTGAGCGCGACAATTTTCTTCAGATTTTCAAAATTATTTCACAGTAATCGGTTATTTATAAATTATAAACTTTTGCGATTACGATTATCTTCCGTTTTCTGTAAAGATTTTTCATATATTACCTGGAGGACACATGAAATTTCTTAATCTTAATTATGACAGCACAACAAGCCATCCCTATCAGCAATCCACTGGAATATACGTCCATGACAGTTCTATATTTGTTATGTTATCGGATTTCATTTGTTCTGTCTTATCCGTAAAATTTATATTGCTCGCTTATAAATGCATACATTTTATAGTTAAAAACACACACAAAATAAAGTTAACAGTTCGCCAAATAATTTGCAACCAAAAATTCCATTGAAATGAGTGAAAAATCCATGGAAAAACACAATTGAAAAGTCTCACTAAAGAGCAAGAGGAAAAAATTGAATTTTCTCATAAAATCACTAGGTAGCTCCTCCCGTCGCCTGTCATTGAGAAAGAACATTCAAGTGAATTGGAGTTTTTTTTTTTTTTTTTTTTTTTCATTTTTGTTTTCGTTCTTTTTGCTGTGAGTTTGGAATTCTGTGCGTGTATTAAAGAGGGTGGTGAGGTGGGAAAATAAATTTTATTTCAATTAAGAAACCAATTGAGATACAAATAGTTTCTACGATGTGGAACTCGGGAGGACCTCAATAAAGAAAAGAAAAAAAACATCATTACGTTTTTCATCAAGAAGACGACGAAACTTATTCGCATACTTCAAAAAGTTGTGCAGTATAGCCAGGGGAACGGGTGGTATTTCTATCGTCCAACCAAGGCAGACAACAATGGCAACAAATAGTCGAAACGAACTCTTTTTGCGGCCGCTTCCATTTTTAGACGCAAAATGGCTTCGTGCTGATCTAATATCAAATTTGCGTAACGTGGAAGATACAGCGGTGTTGTGGAATAACTTGATACAGGACTGTGAGTTAGTGTCATCGCACGCAGCGCCCGTTGTCAATGCTGCCGGGAATTTATCGTATTTGGGAGATGATGGCAAGCATTATTGTGGTGTTGAGAAACTCATGTGCATGTGCTGCTCCTGCTACTGCGGACCATTGTCCGGATGCAATTGTGGGTCCTGCCGCATTTTAGACTCGGACTTAGCCATCAAGAAGATAACTACAAATGTTTGTTCGCCGAATACTATTTCATCGGATTCACTGTTTGAGTCATGGCTCTGGGGACAGACGCCAAATGCTGAGCAGAAGGCAATCTGTCTCAAGACACTATTGGGCGAATTGCATGAGATTTCCTTACAGGCAGCTGGTAATTGCTTGTCGTCAGTTCATCTGCGACAGCAGCTATACATTTACGAGAGGTATTATGTGGCATTGGCTCGTTGCAAGCAACAGCCACCCAATCCTCAATCCAAACGCTTCAGTCAAGATGCTAGCGTCGCAACAACGGTCACTATAACGACAGCCGTGGCACCAGCTAACACTTCAATGGAGAAATCTTTCAATGGCAAATTTAAGACGGGAGACCTGGCGATTGGCAGCATTTTGTCAAAGGACAACGAACGTGCAACACTGGGCTTGGCTCGTGTCGGAACCCGTGCGGCATTAAACTTTTCATTCGCATTTCTGCGACGAGCATGGCGTTCTGGAGAAGACACAGAGATGTGTAGCGAGCTGTTAAGCGAAGCATTGGAATCATTGCAGGACTTGCCAGAGGCCTCACTTTTTGACGCAAACCAGGTGAGTTTTTATGCCGCTTTAGGAACATAACCGAGCACCCACCTATCACTGCGGGTCAATAGTGTTTATTGTTTTAACGGATCGACAAAGAAATCTTTTCGTTTCAAGTTCATTTCAACCTAAATCCTACTGTCTATGTGTAACAAAATTATTTACTGTCACTGTATACAAAGGATACTAATGTCCAAAGTTAAACTGCCTGTTTATGAAAATATAGCCAGCAGCATGATTTTCAGGTTCAGGATGATTTTAACAATGTAAATGTTTGAAACTGCTCTTAACTACGTATTATCCCCCGAATGCCCATTATCTTGCTACCTATTTCCTGTGATGGGGCATTCAATCCCTACTGCGACGTCGATGCAGTTTGCTCGAGATCTGGAAATATGTCCCAGCTATCCTTGATTGATGTGACTCTTCCCCAGCCGCTCTGTTTCATCTATTTCTCAAACTTTTGGCTGGAATTTTACCATTTTAGCTATGAACCAAACCAATGCTTGTTAACAGTTTAGTTCTGACAGTCAATTTTCCGTATGCATGAAATCACTTTTCTCGTTCGTCTTTATCAGAAAGTCACCGTCATAGACCGTCGCTGGTTCTATCTCTTATTGCAAATGGTACTGATGCTCAGTCTCATCACAATTTTCTATGCCTAAAATATGTATTACAAGAAGTTTGTTTGCGCTTGTTTGGTTACCCGAACTGACGCGACTATCTTATACAAATCATTTCCACTAACTTAACTTCCTCGTAGTCGCCTGGTCTTGTCCATGTGGACGCGGCTTGTTGATCCACACATAATTTTTTAATGGAATCTACCTAACTGCTGAAATCCAAATAATATCATTAAGGGTGTGCGCTATTATGTGCCACAAACCATTTAAGGATTTGCACGCCTTGCAGGAAGCTATACATTTACGAGAGGTGTATGGTGGTGTTATATATATATATATATATATATATATATATATGTATATATATGTATATTTCGAGCGATATTCGAATCTTTTCGTCTTACTACCACTATAAATCATAACCAGATAGCCTCTCTGGATTTCTCCAGAGTTCTTCCCTGAGCTCGATTCCTAGTGTTAACGCTAGCATCTTTTTATGTGAGATCTGTTTCATCCAATGGGTTTCGACCCAATAGTGTCCCAAGATCCTCATTCATCTGCCAGCCAATGCCGGATATTGACACAGTATATGTGCCGCAGTCTCGGATTCCTCCAGGCATAGTTTACATTTAACATCCTCTCTAAGGCCTATCTTCAGTCAATGTACCTCGATTCATGCTTAGAAGCATGAGTGGAGCAGGTTGGCCACTTTATTGCCATATTAGTCTTCATTGTTCCACGGTTGATCATCTTCTGGCGGATCCATTTGTGAATCATCTGTTCTACCACTCCTATACCAGTTGAAGAGAATGGTTCTCGTCCCAGCAGACCCAGGTGACCCCCGTCGATCCCTATATGTATTCGTACCCAAGTCAGTGTTACTTAATTTTTAGATGAACCCTTTTGAGCAACCTGACGCTCAAGCAAGTAGTCCAACGCATGAAGCAAAGCAATCATCTGGTATACTGAAGTGTATTTCCCGAGGCTAATGTGACGGGTTAGGCCCCAGTTATAGCCATACGTAAAATGCAACCGTTCTGCAAAAATTCTGTCAGAAAAAACTTTCCGTACGAAAACAACCACCACTGATTGGATTCCATAAGAAAAAAATTCCTGGCAGATTGAACAGTAAAGAACTGAAATATTTCAGTGGAATGATTTGGTTTTTTGTTGTGGAATGAACTGATAAGTAGATCGGAAAAAGTATTTTTCTGGAAAACTTAAAGATTATTTGTTTATTTTTTTTTTTTTGATAAACTATCTTTATAGTTCACTAGCTGACCCAGCGAACTTCGTTCCGCCCAAATTCATTAATGTACCTAATAAAAATAATAATTCTGAGCATGCAGAATGCACGTGCTGCTTTATGAAATAAATGAAGTACATATTATAGCAATATCGATGGGTTTGCTCACACGTGAGCACGCCATATACAATTGACCATGTGAGAAACATGGGAATTGAATTGATGCCACAAATATCCAGCGATTGTCCTTGCGACTATTTGTCATAGTGAAAGCGAGGCACACGGAAAATTTAAGACGCTCAAATACGAATGGCAAATCGTTCTGAATAAGGGGATTCCGCTGAATGAAAATGTTGGCATTCGAATTTTTCCCTCAAAATCGTTTGCTGCATGACATTCGATTTGAGATTCTTCACAATCAAATCAAATGCGTTCCGTTGCAAACTTTCGGAGCATTTAGGTTGCGCAGCAAAATTATAACTGAGCCGACTTTCAATTTCATCCTATCTTTTAAATACAGCAATACGAATAAAACAAAGAAAGAATCATGAAAATTGGCCCAGTGGATATCGAGTTATAATTATATTATAAATATTTATGTAGATATGTGGAATAGATAATGTAAAGGGTTTTTCAATAAGAGCGCTACAAACGTTTTTTTTTTAAATAAAACAAAAACGGTTTTGGATATCAATGAAATCCTTTATTCCTGTGAAAGTACTTCGATGCCATTATGTATGGAACTCGATTTCTTTTGCATGGCCACCACGGGCACGCTTGCAGAAGTCCAGACGTTGAACCCAATTTTCGACGGTTTTCAAGCATAAATCGGCCGATACTGCTGCAATTTCACGTAGTTCATCAATCGTCGTTGGCTTGTTGGCATAGACCAACAGGAAAAAGTCTAACGGCGTCAAATCGCACGACCGAGTCGGCCAAGCGACTGGACCATTTCGTGAGATAACACGTTTTCCAAACTTGGTTTCCAATAAATTGATTGTGGCATTCGCTGTGTGGCTTGTGGCGCCGTCCTGTTGGAACCACATGTCTTCCAAGTCCATATCATCCAATTGGGTTATCATTGAACGGTAGCGATTCCCATTCACAGGAACGTGCCGGTCTTGATCATCACGGAAGAAGTCCGGCCCAATGACGCCGCCGGCCCATAAACCACACCAAATCCTAATTATATCGGGATGCAATGATGACTCATGGAGGACGTGTGGATTTCTGCCTGACCATTACTGCATATTTTGTTTATTGACGAAGCCATTCAGCCAGAAATGATGACGACCATAAATTGGACGTAGCGCTCTTAACGTATCGCACGCAGTTTTCACAAATCACTAACTTACCTTTGAAATAGCCAAAATACAGAAAGCAAATGAACGAAAAGGGTGCAATTGAAATTTTGAATACAACTGGAAAAACAGAACAAAACACTTAACGATCTAACAAAACAATAATTAAAATAGTAAATTTAAAAATTTTATTCAAAATTAATTTGACTTTCTTTCAAATGATGTTTTATTTTTCTTTCTTGATTTACAAAAGGGTACAACTTCTTTATCAGTACACATTAGTTAATTTATTGCCCCCCCCCCCCACTCCTCCGTGACCACACAGCCCAAATTATCAAATCACAAAGAACATATACTGTGCTATCAAATGGAATGACCGCCTACAGCGCCACCTGTTGAGAATTTTTCAATTTTTCTTTTTTCCTAAACCTTCGCGGAGTAATTACGAACAAATCCGCAGAAGGAAGTATCCAATTTGGTCCAGTCGTTTTCGAGTTTTAAGCATCCGAACAAACCAAGATCCATTTTTATATATATAGATAAGCAACATTTGAAAACCAAGATTGAGTTCAACCATTAGGTTTAAGTGGTCAAAAAAAGCAAAAGAAAGATTTTTCGATTTCGTTCTACTTGTGGCTATTGCTAGGGCCCTAGTTCCAACTCTTCTCAATATATACCAGCCCCCATTCCGCCGTCCATCATGGATCCATTCATGGAAATCACTATTTCACCATTTCTTCTTTCCGCTGGACATAATCCGTTCTCAATACGAGTCGTATGACTTCTTTCCATCCATATTATTCCATCCTTTTAGTCCATCCACATAGGCATGTTCAGCTTCATAATCTCGTATTTGGAAAGTTCCAGAATGTTCCTTTGTAAGTAGATGGCACCACGATTATGCCATTTCGCATCCCGATGCAATCGAAGTGCCGTTTGGGCCGCTGTTTTCTTAATAAATAAGTCTAGCGGCAAGATCCATTACATTTGTTATTATTATTATTATTATTATTATTATTACTATAATTCATCTACAAGTGCTTACAACTAGCAGATGTTTGAAAATTAGGAACGATAAAAGTATACAAATATTTTATATAAAAGGTAAAAATGTACACTAATTGGTTTTTAAATTGAACCCTTGACAGAGATAAATCCATTTTTGAATAAACGCTGTTGAAAGCTAGAATGGCTCTTGTCATGGGCTCATGTTAGCCGTAGTTTGATCTAAGATTTTTTTTTTTTGAATAAGAAGATTACGAATTCTCATGGATCGCGTGGGTGCATTTATTGATATCATCGAGCACATCTTATGTGGAAACAGAGCAAGTCTCTTACAAACATTATATCGTGAATTTGACGACGGGATTTCAAAGATTTAATACCAAGAAGTAAGCTTCAGGCCTTATAATGAGGAGAAAATTCTCAGTGCATATTATAAAAAATGTATTTAGGTAAACGCCTTTGAATCTTTTCTAGCCGATCAGAGTAAGTTAAAAATAATGGATTCCATATCACGTCAGTATATTCAAGCAGCGATCGAACTAATGCAGTGAATAGCGAAAGTAAAGCAAATGGGTCTCTAAATTCTTTTCCATCACGCTTTATGAAGCCAACAACTGAGTTAGCCTTCGCAACAGTGTAATCAATTTGACATTTAAAGGAAAATGTCATATCGAACATGATTCCTAAAACTTTGATTTTCATAACTCCATTCAAATGAATTGAACTAATAGAGTAATCATATTCAAATTTAGACGCAGATCTTCTAAAAGAAATCACATTGCATTTCTTAATATTTAGTTTTAAACTGTTGACGTTGCACCAATCAATCAGTTATGCTATCCAGATCCGATTGGATCAAAGAACAGTCACCAATACTTTTAAAACATGAAAACAGTTGTAAATCATCTGCATATAAAGGGTGATTTTTTAGCTGGTTTGGTTTTGGCAACACTGGTTTTGACAGCTGACGTGTGTTTAGTACCTTGTGTCACTGTCAAACAGCTTCAGTTTGGTTTGCAATTTAACCATGGATCGTCTTACAAATGAACAACGCTTGCAAATTATTGAATTTTACTATCAAAATTCGTGCTCGGTTCGAAATGTTCATCGCGCGCTGCTTCCATTTTATGATCGGCATTCTCGACCTTCTGAGCAGTCTATTCGGAAGATTGTGACCAAATTTCGCACCAAATTTACTTTGTTGGACATTAAACCACCAACACGTTTACGTACTGTGCGTAGTGAAGAAAATATTGCGGCCGTATCAGCTAGTGTGACAGAAGACCGCGAAATGTCGATTCGGCGCCGTTCCCAGCAGTTAGGCCTTTGTTACAGCACTACGTGGAAAATTTTGCTGAAGGATTTGGGCGTAAAGCCTTTTAAGATACAGCTGGTGCAAGAACTAAAGCCAGCCGACCTACCACAACGCCGAATTTTTGGTGAATGGGCTCTTGGAAAGCTGGCCGAGGATCCGCTTTTTTATCGAAAAATTGTGTTCAGCGATGAGGCTCATTTTTGGTTGAAGGGGTACGTAAATAAGCAAAATTGCCGCATTTGGAGTGAAGATCAGCCAGAAGCATTGCAACAGCTACCAATGCATCCCGAAAAAGCCACTGTTTGGTGCGGTTTATGGGCCGGCGGCATTATTGGGCCATATTTCTTCAAAGATGATGCGAATCGCAGCGTTACTGTCAATGGTGAACGCTACCGAGCGATGATAACAAACTTTTTTTTGCCCGAAATGGAAGTTCTTGACTTGCATGATATGTGGTTTCAACAAGACGGTGTCACATGCCACACAGCACGCGAAACAATGGCGCAATTGCGAGGCGAGTTTGGTGAACAGTTAATTTCACGTTTCGGGCCGGTCAATTGGCCGCCTAGATCGTGCGATTTGACACCATTAGATTATTTTTTGTGGGGGTATGCCAAGGCTAATGTGTATAGGGACAAGCCCGCTTCGATTGACGCACTGGAAGCCAACATCCATGCATTCATTCGTGAGATACCGGCCGATATGTGTGAAAGAGTATGCCAAAATTGGACTCAGCGGATGGGCTACCTGAGACGCAGCCGCGGTCAACATTTGCATGAAATTATCTTTAAAAATTAAATTGCAAGGTTCAAACTATCGATTCAAATAAATATTTCATTCATTTCATTTCATTCGAATTTTTTGTGTTTTTTTTTTTTAAAAAGTTCTAAACCTCTTAAAAAATCACCCGTTAGTAAGCAGATTTTTGTTGACTGTTGAAACGATATCATTAATAAAAATAATGAAGAGCAGTGGACCTAAATGACTCCCTTGCGGTACACCCGTACACCTCATACTTTTCGAGAGCGATGTTCCAATTTTTAATCGTTGAGAGCGACCAATTAGGAACGATGAAATCCATAGACACATTTTAGATTGAATGCCAAAAACTTCTAGCTTTTCAAGAATAATTCAGTGACTGACTGAGTCGAAGGCCTTACTAAAATCGGTACATATCGCCTCTACTTGGCTTGGCTTGTTGTCCATCTCATTTAGAACATAAGATGAAAGTGAAGCCAAGTTGGTGACAGTAGACCGAGCAGATACGAAACCATGCTGTGCTTAAGATAAGCATTCTTTCGTTAAAAACTCTTGTTAATTTCTAACGATGCTTTCAAAAAGCTTAGGGATAGCTGAAAGCTTAAAAATAGCGCGATAGTTCTCGACTTTATTTTTGTCACCAGCCTTATTAATAGGGATAAGAAACAAAGTCTTCCAATCATTAACAAATGTTCCTTCTTGAAGAGAAGGGCTTAAAATACTTAATAATGGCGTGCAAAGACCAATGGCAAATAAGGATCACTTCCAATGCGCATGTTGGGGTTGTACGTATTACACTGGTAATTCCTATACATGCTAAACGTTGAACCTTATATCCAGGTGCTTCCTTGCAGTTTTTGCTGAGAGGCTTTTTTTGGTTCTAGTTATTTATCATCGCATACATTCAGTATGCTGACTTAGGCGAGAGTCCCCACCTCTGTTCACATACCCATTTGCACTGATGTAGTACCCTTTTTGCTTTACGGAACTTCTCCTCATCTAGATAGTCTCCCAGATACTTAACCTTGTTGGTCGTTGTTACTTCCGATGCGAAAAGTGTTGAAAATAAAAATAAATAGTTGGCGCAACAGGTCCGTAAGGACCCTATAGGCCTAGCTTCTCACAACCGTTCGTTCTGAGTGAGTTTTTTCTTTTTTTTTTGGAACAAATGGAAGCGATCTACATTTTATGCCGAGTCCAAACGGCTAATTGAGAAGCTCTTTCAAGCCAGTTATACTCTCGGATGTTTGTCAGACATTCGCGAGAGGTGGGGCAGTGGAAAAAACCCTAACTTTGAACTTGGGTTTTTCTCGGGATTCGAACCTGATCCACTCGCTTAGTAGTCCAACACACTTACACTAAGTATTTGCACCCACGTTTGAAGGGTCGAAATTCTAGATTTTCCCTCTTTCTTGTGAAGATTATTACCTAGATCTATTTTCTCCGCATCAACCACACTCAACCACTTTGAGTGCGGTCCTCATGATATCTGCGATGACATCTATGAATTTGATCCTTACCATTATTACTATGTCATCGGCATATCCCACTGTGTGAATGCCAGTTGCTCCTAGTCTGTCGAGAACTGAGTCCACAGAGATAATCCGCATAGTGTAGGTGAAAGAACACCTCCTTGTAGACAAACTCTGCTAACCCTTCCTCTAAGTTCTGAGGTTCCCGCCTCAATACTTATCGCCCCTGTATTAAACATATTGTCCACCCAACTTACCACCAGTGGGTTAACCCTAGGTTCTTCGAAGGCTTGTTTCAGACTTTCAAAGTATATTTTATCGAAGGCACCTTCAATGTCCATTGTAGTAAGGGTTGCCAACCGTACTCTAAAATAGAGTATTGTACTCTATTTCATGTATGTGTACTTTATAATCTATAACTCTATTAGAGCAGACTAAAATACTCTTTTGATGTGTAAACATCTAAGCGCGCGTTGTTGGAATCTGGTGGAGTAATTCCACACATTTAACTTGCGGCAACGGAAATGCGTCACTGTGTTTTTTTTATCATTGCATACATTTATGAGCTGGGGCATATTAATTTCAGCTTTTTGTTGATGTGAAATAAAGCATGTTTTTCATATATGATGGTCTCACATTTCTTCCCTGTGACGGACATCTCGAGGAAATTCGGTGCCAAGTCTTTCGTGAATTACCAGGCACGCAGAAATCACAGCTGGACAACAAATAACAAAAATGTCGTATACCAGCAATGCAAGCCGAATGAAATTCCAATGACACTGTCATTTACTGTATAACAGTTGATGTCATTTAACTTGCGGGGATGGAAATGCAAACGGGTATTTTCCACTGCATATGTTAGGAGTGTTTGTTGATGTCTAAACATCTAAGTGCGCGTTGTTTCACTGTTCGATTTCACTGTTTAATACACTGCTTATAATTCATTGTTATTTCATAATATATCAAGAATACGGTTATTACAACTCCCTCTGTTCTCAATGACGTATCAAGCCACACACATACCGAACGCACGGTGTTTACACATATTTCGGGACTGTTGGATACAGTCGCACACATTTTTTTTACTTGCTTACTTTTTACCTGTTGTTTCTCTTCTTCCTTCAAGTATACTTTCTATAACGAAAGTGTTTTCTATTCCATTTTATGAACTATATTTCCCAACCATTCACCTACCTGCGTACACAAATGTAAAAAAAAACATTGTACATGCATACACTGGTCAAATCAACAGCTCCAACCATCTATCGCAAAATCTTTGATTTATCAGTCCGAATCGAAAGAATCGAATATGTCAGCAGTGCTAGAAAGCTTGGAATGGTTTTCAATCGTTCCCTCACATGGAACGACCACCTAATTGAAGTAATTGGCAAATTTTATTGTAGTCTCCGTGTTCTCCAAGTCACTCGAAGTTTCATCCCCACAAAAACCAAACTTCTTCTTGCCAAAACGCTACTTCTACCCATTATGTTATATGGATGTGAAATTTTTTGCAACTTGGACTCTGCCATTAACCGCAAATTAAATGTCGCATATAACAACATTGCCCGTTATGTCTATAATCTACGTCGTTATGACCACGTTTCCTCTTTTGATGTTCGCATTTCTGGCTGTAGTCTTACTTACTTACTTAGGTGGCGCTACAGTTCGGGGTGAACCAGGGCCTCAACCAACGAGCCTCTCCAGTTGGCCCGGTCCTTAGCCAACTGCCTCCAGTTGCGCACTTCAAGTTGGTTGAGGTCCTTTTCTACTTGTGCGCGCCACCTTAGGCGAGGTCTTCCTCTACTGCGTTGACCCTCTGGGTTGGAATCGAAAACTCTGAGGGCCGGAGTGTTGATGTCCATTCGCTCTACATGTCCTAGCCATCTCAAACGTCCAATGCGCAGTTTTTTGACTAGGTCGATGTCGCTGTATAGCTCGTATAGTTCGTCGTTGAATCGTCTCCTCCAAAACCCGTCAACGCAAACGGGACCGAATATCTTACGAAGAATTTTTCTCTCGAATCGACCAAGGATATCTTCATCCGCTTTGGGAATAGTCCATGCTTCAGATCCATATAGCAGGACTGGGATGATGAGGGTCTTATACAGAGTCTCCTTAGTCTTTCGGGAGAGGGCCTTACTACACAGTTGCCTCCTCAGCCCAAAGAAACAGCGATTGGCAAGAGTTATTCTCCGTTTGATTTCTGATGAGATGTCATTTTCAGATGTTATAGCAGAGCCAAGGGAGACAAAGTCCCTTATTACCTCAAAGTTATAGCTGTCTATTGTGACGTTCTGTCCGATTCGTCGATATTGGGTGTCCCTTCTTGTTGACAGCATGTACTTGGTTTTGCCCTCGTTCACCGCTAAGCCCATTTTAGCCGCTTCTGTGTCTATACTTGCAAACGCGCCAGTGACAGCTCGCTGTTTCTTCCAATGATGTCAATATCGTCCGCGTATGCAAGTAACTGTACAGACTTTGAAAGATCGTACCTCGTATGTTGGCTTGTGAGTTTCGCACAATTCGTTCAAGTATGATGTTAAAGAAGTCACATGACAGCGCGTCGCCGTCCTTTTTTGACATCAAAGGTCTCGGTTAGGTCATTACCGACCTTGATGCAGCAGCGAGATTTCTCCATCGTCATCCTACACAGACGGACGAGTTTGGTAGGGATGCCAAAACTAGACATGGCTCTGTATAGCTCGTCTCTATAGATACTGTCATAGGCGGCTTTGAAATCGATGAAAAGATGGTGAGTATCGATCTGGACCTCTTGGGTTTTCTCCAGGATCTGCCGAAGTCTGAATATTTGGTCGGTTGTGGACTTACCGGGCCTTAAACCGCACTGGTAGGGACCAACCAGATCGTTGCGTTCACACAGTGTGGCAGACAGAATCTTGTATGAGATGTTAAGAAGACTGATACCTCTATAGTTGGCGCAGTTTAGAGGGTCTCCTTTCTTGTGGATCGGGCAAACGATGCTGAGATTCCATTCATCAGGCATACATTCATCTGACCAAATCCTAGAAATGAGTTGGTGCATGCTCTCTACCAAGTCATCTCCAGCTGATTTAAAAAGCTCGGCGGGTAGACCGTCAGGCCCAGCAGCCTTGTTGGTTTTAAGCTTGGATATTGCTATCTTCACTTCATTTTGATCAGGTGGACGGAAGTTTTGGCTATCATCGTCTAAGTTGAATGGTTGTAGTCTATACAATTTATTAAATTTTCGCTCAATTAGCTATCTATATGAAACCATTCAAACAAAACAGCCTGATTATTTACACGGTAAGCTGAACTTCCCTCATTCAACAAGGTCTTTTGCTCTTATACTATCTCGATACAATTTTCTTATTACTGAGCGTCAATTCTTCGTCCATGTTATTCGCCTTTGGAACTCCCTGCCCATAAGTATGAGAAGTGTAAAGAGCACAAGAAGATTTAAATGTTTACTTTTCAACTATTTGGCAAATCATTGAAAATTTCTATCTATTTATTAATTTTTTTTTTTTTCTTTTTTATTGTTTGTTTTCTCATTTTAAATTTCGATTTCTTTATAATAAATAAATAATGATGTAAATAGCTTATTAAATACATTGAATTCAAATTCTTAAATTAATTTAAAGGCTTTCAAAAATTTATAAGACTTTTGTCCTACTTTGTAAGCGATTTTGAAATAAATAAATAGATAAATAATAATATAAACTGGCTGATGTAAACCAAGCCCAAAACTCAGAAGATTCTGGCTGAACGCACCCAAAATTGTCCAAATTTAATAAATGTGACAAGTTTTTGAAAGTGCGAAGTGTTTTCATTTTTCTTTAACTTTTTTTGAGTTTGTCGGGAAAGCTTTTCATTGAAATAGACTACGAACATTGGCCGCATTCAAGAATCTTGTAATCTTAAGTCGACTAGATTGGTTTGAATATGATCAAATGTGAACGCAAAAACTAGATTGGTCGGGATACAAACGCAAAATTGAAACTAATTGAATATGAGCACCTGATTTATATGAACTTAGACTTAGGATGCTTAGATTCATACAGTTATTTTAAAAACAACAAAGAACTGTTATGTATGGGAAAAAGTACAAAAAAATACATTTTTAAAATTTGAAATAAATGATACTCTTCTTTATGTAGCTGTAATCTTTATTTGAAATAAAATATTCATAAAACATACTCTATTCCTTCTTAAAAAAGTTGGGCAATGCTCCCGGTATTTAGCTGTTCCTCCGCAAAGCGTATACCACTTGATGTAGCGCTGCTTCTGTAGACATGCCTGCTCTGTAGGCAATGAATTAACTAATGTGTACTGATAAAGAAGTTGTACCCTTTTGTAAATCAAGAAAGAAAAATAAAACAACATTTGAAAGAAAGTCAAATTAATTTTAAATAAAATTTTTAAATTTACTATTATCATTATTGTTTTGTTAGATCGTTAAGTGTTTTGTTCTGTTTTTCCAGTTGTATTCAAAATTTCAATTGCACCCTTTTCGTTCGTTTGCTTTCTGTATTTTGGCTATTTCAAAGGTAAGTTAGTGATTTGTGAAAACTGCGTGCGATACGTTAAGAGCGCTACGTCCAATTTATGGTCGTCATCATTTCTGGCTGAATGGCTTCGTCAATAAACAAAATATGCAGTTATGGTCAGGCAGAAATCCACACGTCCTCCATGAGTCATCATTGCATCCCGATAAAATTAGGGTTTGGTGTGGTTTATGGGCCGGCGGCGTCATTGGACCGGACTTCTTCCGTGATGATCAAGACCGGCACGTTCCTGTGAATGGGAATCGCTACCGTTCAATGATAACCAAATATCTTTGGCCCCAATTGGATGATATGGACTTGGAGGACATGTGGTTCCAACAGGACGGCGCCACAAGCCACACAGCAAATGTCACAATCAATTTATTGGAAACCAAGTTTGGAGAACGTGTTATCTCACGAAATGGTCCAGTCGCTTGGCCGCCTCGGTCGCGCGATTTCCTGTGGGGCTACGTCAAGTCTATGGTCCATGCCAACATTGAAAAACCCTTTACATTATCTATTCCACATATCTACATAAATATAATATAATTATAACTCGATATCCACTGGGCCAATTTTCATGATTCTTTCTTTTTTTTATTCGTATTGCTGTATTTAAAAGATAGGATGAAATTGAAAGTCGGCTCAATTATAATTTTGTTGCGCAACCTAAATGCTCCGAAAGTTTGCAACGGAACGCATTTGATTTGATTGTGAAGAATCTCAAATCGAATGTCATGCAGCAAACGATTTTGAGGGAAAAATTCAAATGCCAACATTTTCATTCAGCGGAATCCCCTTATTCAGAACGATTTGCCGTATTTGAGCGTCTTTAATTTTCCGTGTGCCTCGCTTTCACTATGACAAATAGTCGCAAGGACAATCGCTGGATATTTGTGGCATCAATTCAATTCCCATGTTTCTCACATGGTCAATTGTATATGGCGTGCTCACGTGTGAGCAAACCCATCGATATTGCTATAATATGTACTTCATTTATTTCATAAAGCAGCACGTGCATTCTGCATGCTCAGAATTATTATTTTTATTAGGTACATTAATGAATTTGGGCGGAACGAAGTTCGCTGGGTCAGCTAGTATCGTATAAAGAAGAGTCCCCAAACAGAGTCCTTGCCGCTTCAGACCCAATGAACGGATTTCCGTTCGATTTTTGCCGTTATGATCTAAATTTCTGAGACGCGTTTGCTGATACTACTCATAGCGATTTAAGTCCCACTTAAAATCTTATGTGACAGTTTTTTGACATAGAAAAAGTTGCCTATAATGTATTTAAATAGAACTTAAATCGCTATGAAGATTATCAGCAAACGGGCTTTAGAGATCTTAGCATTAGAGGTTTAGGTTAAATGTCACCACATTTTAAGCTATATACACGATTCTTACTCTGCAACAGCTTATCGGATTTGGGACAAAAACAAATAGTTAAAGGTACTTATTTCATTTAAGCTGCCCTATAAGCCATGTTTCTGTGTAGTCCTTAAGCCGAGCTGCCGAGCAATGCTTAAAAGAACTCATCAAATCTGCACCAACAATGTTAGATCAGCGCACAAAGAGGATCTAAACTAGAGGGCCAACTCCCGTGCACCTACCCGATTTTCCCCGCAAATTTTGAATGACAGTCCTCTCTCGCGCGCTCATTTTTCTCCTGTCTGTGAATACATGATATTAATGGCCGCCGAGTGGAACTTTTCCAATAACAAACAATTTGTAAATGAATTTATAACAATAAATGTAAAAGGAATAAATGTTGAGTATGGTTTTTTAGATAGCTTTATACTTGTTATCTGTCCATCTTATGCCAAAAAATGTTCATCCATTCACATTTCAGGTTTTTTTTTATTTTTTTAACACGAAAAATATTTTTGACAGCAAAATTCATGAAGCTACCTTGGGGAGTTGTTCCAAAAATAGGTTAATTCCATTCAATTTAAACCCAAGTTTTCACTAGGGCAAAAGTGAAGGCTTGGTCGGTGTTTTCAACTTGTTTTTTTAGCACCGTATTTGGACAAAATCAAAATATGATTAGGAATTCTGTGGTTTAATAAGACTGAACAGTGTTGATGTTACTAAGGAACAGAAAAAATGGAAATTATATGCATAATTAAAAAAAAAATAATATTATTCTCGGAAAGTAAATTCGTAAAAACGAGTACACATGATTGAACTCCTAACAAAAAGATAATATAATGTGGTGTTTAATTTGATGCGATTTCAGATTTTGCGTATTCAATCGAACGTAAGAATCTAAATTGTTTTGTTAATTTTCAGATCCCGTATTTCTATAGGTAATGTGCTTTTGCATTTTGAAATGTTCGCTGATATTTTTATAAGCCTCTCTAAATTATTAATTAACAAAAACAAGTGCAAGAAGTGATATTTCAGAGCACATTTTTTTGCCCTCAGAGCAATTTTTATGTTCGTTTGGTACAAAAAAAAAGCAATCTTTTTCAGATTTCAGACCACTTTTGCGAATCTAGATATTTTCTTAGATTTGCTTCAGATTTACCAATCCAAGTGCATTTGAGTTTGACAACTGGTGGAGTTTGTTTACATTTGCGTGAATTTTTTCTACAGCAAAGAAAGGCATTGATACAATTTTCGTAAATTATATGTGTGCAAATATTAAGAAATCAATCGGGACGGAAATTTCGAATGTTTTAATATAAAATTTAACCAGTGAATGGAAAGCGCATATATCAACACAAAAAAGAGCAAGAGCGTTTTTATGTTTGATTAGGCACACGAAATCTGAAATCTGAGGGCGAATCTGAAGAAGCCCAAACGAATACCACATAAGAAAGTCCCTAAGGAATTGAAGTGTGTGTTGTATTATCAATACTTTCTAAAAATCTATAGGAATTTTTTTATCATGGGATTTACCAGAAAACGGAAAAAAAATATAGAATTTAACAAATATACTTGAATACGTTATTGTGCAAGTTGCATTTTACGTACCATTAACAGATTAAAAATTATGCTAAAACTAAAATATCTTTTTTCCCACAATAAAAAAAAGCTTTCCCCAAACTCTGATAAAATATCTATTTTGTTTCAATATGACAATGAAAAGCATTAAAATCGACGAAAAACATTTTTTTTCCCTTAAAGTATACCTGCAATAAAAGCTTGAAGTTACAAAATCTCTTTTAAGAAAAGTGGAAGAACCGTTTGAGTTGATTTTTCTCTGATTAATATCATGAGATAGATTTCTGCTAGAGACTGAAAAAAAAAACTACGATTATATTAAGGTATTTGGCATTGTGAACAAATTATATCAGGAATTCCTTTCTCTAACAATTTCATAAACTATAAGAACTTTTAAACTGAACTGCGATGTGAACGCCGTGTAACTAAAGGGTACCAAAAATGTTGAACACAGTCACCCCCACTTACAAAATGGCCTCGTGATTGACATTAATTGCCTGCATAGGATTTCCTAAGTATGGGTGCGGCAGCAATGGCGCTCCATTGATTTGTACAGGCACTAATACTTAGGAATTCCTATGCAGGAAAAGCAGCTTGGAGGCAAATGTACCGTCTGCTCTCAGTTGGACCTCTAGTTTAGGTCCTCTTTGATCAGCGCAGAACAAAGTCAAATCTTTATGCGGCAATGGCTGTCATCGACGTAGGATTTGCGCGTGTCGTGTGTAAATTATTCGCAGTTGCTGGTCGCCGGAATGAATATGTAGTAATTTAAAGGAGAAAATATAATTTTCGTTTGCTGTTTTTTCTTTTTTATGCAATGCTTGTAATGCACAAAATTACCCGTTATTTACATAAAAATAAAAACATGTTTATTTGTTTCTACGTGAGCTATTGACTCTGAAACCGCCAAACCGATAGCGATTGAATTTGCGCATTCTTCGGTATTAGCCCGGGAGTATTCCTGACACTTTTCGGGGGGAAAAAAAAGTATTCAAAACGCTATTTCTCGACACTTATTTGTAAAAATAGGCGGGATAGGACAACGGGGAGTGGCACTTTCCTTATAACAAAATTTTTTTAAATACCAAATGCAGACATTTATGACATCTTTAGCAATGTCTTGCAAATTACCTGTTGTTAGCATTCTACACACTGTGGTAGTAATAAAAAACAAATCAAACGCATTTTCTCGAAGATGAAGTTGGAAATTTGAAATTATTAATGCACACTGGCCAAATAAACCTCTTTGCGAAATGTGGACGGGACTTAATAAAAGTTAAGTCTATACATATCATGGAATATCTTTGCTTCTATTTACTGTTCTATTTAACTCAACTCACACCTTTATCGATTTATTTGTAATTACGAATTAATGACCTTACTACACGTTACACATTCAAACTTAGTTTATATACCTTTCCCCAAATAACGTATTATTATAACACCTATTACATTATTGCGACGAAACCCCAAACAAACTACAATGTTGATTGGGAAACGGTGTAGTCGGTGTAGTCAGCATTTGGGGAATCGAGGCGCTGTTTCTTCTTCATGTTCATTTGTCCTTGTCAGGCAATAATGGAGTTTACTAATAGAATTATTGTAAACAATAACACGCAATCGTCTTGGCCAAAAACCGATTGGCTGCTCTGAATTGGGAAAATACAGAATTTAATATAGCATTCCTCCAAACGGACATATTTTCGGTAGAGTCCATTCCGTTACGGCACCACCACAAGTCTCCGACTTTCAGAGACTTCAATTACTTTGATATCAATGGGTACTCGTACACAATTTAGTGGCCAACAAAACGAAAAAAAAAGCTATACAAAATGCATTAACTAATCCTTCAGTAAACAAACAAAATCATTAGCGAAACGAAAGCGAAAGCGTTAAAAGGAAGAATGAAATAAATAAATTTATTACAAAGCAAAACATTGCTCCCCATTGTTTCAACGGTACACGTGTGAGGTGTGAGCCTTCCCAAACTGAGAGACTGCACCAATGTGATGCGAATATCTAATGAATTTCTATTTCCGTTCGATGGGAATGTGTGATAATCACGATGTTTACATTCATTATTTAAATTCCAACGTATTCAGCGCTTCGGTGGTAGGTTGTAGCTCGTTGTTGTTGACATGGGGAATTAATTGTTTGCATTACGATGATTGTATATGCGAATACAATATACGGATGTTTTGTACAGGTGCACCTCAAAGTGACACTGAACCTTTTGCCAAAATCGGTTGTTTGTTTTATTGCTCCCATAAGAACAAATTTAAATGTATGTTTGTTTGGGAAGCAGATTTGCATATGAAAGTTCGTACCTCCAGCTGAAAAACAGAGGAGTCAGACTGCTCTAGGTTAGGTAAAAGGGCTTATGGGACAGGGAAATATTGTTCCATCGCACTTAGATCAATGTAGATCAATTTTGATGATATTGGGGCTATGGTTTTCTGGTCTATGGTTTTTTTTTAGCCATCCCGTGCTAAATCAGAAAGCTGTTCTCGTGTTTGGGAAAGTGCAGTTGGGCTGGCAGTTATTACAAAATAACCGGGCGGTTATTACCGCTATTTGTTACAAAATAACAACTTAACAAAGAGAAAAATAATGCAGAAAAGTTGCAGTGTGATTTGAAACTGGCTATGTATGTATATATGTATATGAGATTACGTCAATCTTATGCATGTAGGCTGAAAGTCAAAGCAAGTATGAAATCTATGAAAAAGGTTAATATTGACGTAATTAAATTCTTTCTTGTGCATTGGAAAAATCAGCAAACTGGACTAATTTTACCCGTTTTTTTGTATTTAGAAAAAAAGAAATACCTAGAACAAAAACCGGACGGTTTTTCTCATCCCTAGTGTGGAGTATTCTCAGACACTCCTTCCTATTTTTTATTTTTTTTTTCATCGAGGCAGGTGGAAATCTTCTAAAAGACACTGTGAGGACAATTAAGTTATCATAGTAGTGTGCGATTTTTACTCACTAAAACCACCTCCCACAAATTGTTCCGAACTGCAACTACAAGTTATGACTTATCAAGCAATTCTGTTATCACGATGTTACACACGTTTGCCAGGCAACCATCCAGCGATAGTTCCTGCTCGTTCCGTAATTTAAAAGCGGTTGATAATTATCGGACTGAGTCGGAAGGTTTAGTTCATTGTAGACGCCGCAATAAATTTGTTTCATCGAGAATTTTACGGACCGAGTTATTAACGTGTCCTAATAGACGATTTTATGCTTTCGAGCGCAATTTTTCGTTTCATCCTTAACCGTGGGAATTCCGAGGTCCCTACTGCACTTTCTTCATTCCTAATTTATTTTGAAAAGTTTTTAAGATATTTAGATTGTTGTCTCTGGTGCAACCCCAGAATTGTATACCATGCGTCCACGCAGGCTTAAGCACTTGCTTATATAATAAAAGATTGTTCTCGAGGTTAAGATTGGAATATTTTCCGAGTTACCAATAAAGATCTTTATATTTGGTTTCAAGTTCTACGCTTTTGATTTTTACATGCGGTTTCCCATTTCAACTTTGTGTCGAGAGTCATTTGGCCTCATTAGCAAACGGATCTTGGATCGAATTTATAAATACAGGCAGGTTATTTGTTTGCTTATATGTTAAATCCACGTGAACCGATTTCGTTTCGTAAAGAGCGATCCCCAATGATTTTGTCCATTCATTGACCCGGTTAAGTGCGCCTTGTAATATGTTGTTAGTTTCATTTGTCGTTATGGTTTGCCTGGTTTTAGGAATGTATTGAAATCTGAGCGCAGCGTTTATAGTGTAAAGAAGTAACATTTGAGTTCAACCTAATCAGGTCGTAAAATGGAGCTTATTTCTTGCACGAGCTCGGTGAGCGTAGCGTCTCTTACAACATTATTTTCAGTTGTTCTGTCCGACGCATTAATACTTCCATTGAGCGCTGACGATCGAACGGCTTAAAAGTTTCTTCTAGATGGGCGGCGAAAACGTCCGCCTTCTCTTTGTCGCTTTTGGCCAAAACGTCTTGGGTTACCTAATAGGCGGCGCAGCAAGCTTCGGCATTTGCTTCCTAAATGATTTTTTTCTTATTGGTATTATTATTATTTGAAAGGGAGGGGTTGTTGTACTCTGCGATATTTTGGTCTATTGTACCCCTGCTTACGCCTTAGAGAGGTATATTCCCTCATAAGAGTTTCCCTCGCATTACAACTCCTTTTGGAAACACTTTAGAGGGTCCTGGGGGTCAATTCTCGTTCTGTGATACTGTGAAGTGAAAAGTCTTGCGAACAACTGTGAAAAGCATAGAGAAATTAAATGAGACTCACAATGGAAATGAAAAATAAGCGCGGACAAAGGGCTTTAGAGACATCAAATCCATGAATGACTTTAATTCATTAAGAAAATGTATAAAAGGGGACAGTATTAACTTCGAATGCGTTATGACCATCGCAAAGGGAACGTCGTGCGCCAGTTTATTTCTAGGAAAAAAATCAAATTAATTTTGTTGTCATCGACTGGCAACGTTGCTGTGTCGACGCTGACAAAAAGAGAGGGCCATATTCTGTCGAACAAAAATTTTCAGTACAGGGAAGATAGGATATTTGTCTCTCAGACTGCTGACTTACATAAATCAGTCCCTCTTTAAAGCTCTCACAGGGTTACCGTAGTTTGTTTGATAATTCGCCATAACTCATGTCGTATTCGTTTGGGCTTCTTCAGATTTGCTCTCAGATTTCAGGTTTCGTGTGGCTAATCGAACATAAAAACGCTCTTGCTCTTTTTTGTGTTGATATTCGTGCGACTTGAATATGTGTAGTCTTCGACACTTTTCTATGCGCTTTCCATTCACTGGTTAAATTTTATATTAAAACATTCGAAATTTCATTCCCGATTGATTTCTAAATATTAGTACAGAAATAATTTACGAAAATAGATTCACCCGATGCGATGCCTTTCTTTGCTGTAGAAATATTTCACTAAAATGTAAACAAACTCCACCACTTGTCAATCTCAAATGCACTTGTATTGGTAAATCTGAGGGCAAATCTGAGAAAATATCTAGATTCGCAAAAGTGCTCTGAAATCTGAAAAAGATTGCTTTTTTTGTACCAAACGAACATAAAAATTGCTATGAGGGAAAAAAAAGTGCTCTGAGAGCGCCCAAACGAATACCACATCGGAGATCTACTAGGGTTACCATCTACCAATTTAAAATAAAAATATTGCTGAACGAAATAAATTCCGCTTACCTATCTTTTTCCTTTTTCGGTATGATAATAGGTGTGTTTTTTTAAGGGTATCCCCAGTAGGCCTAATTCCAACAAAAAATAATAATTTCGTAACACAAAACGAATAAATATGTGTAAATTCAGAAACGTTAAACATTTGCGCATCGATGCGGCATCACTGCTTATTTGCGATGCTGATGCGATGCACAGTTTATGCTGATGCGTTGCTGATTGAATACGACATTTGAGTTTTAGAAGGCATTGTTAATATCAAACATTTTAATGCCAAGATAAAAGTTTTAGTCTTTACCTCCGCAGCGCTGAAATACTCCGTGTAAAACTAAAATAAATGTTTATGGGAAAAATTAAAATTAAGAATTCAATCAAAATTTATAAATTTTTCTGTCAAAAGCATATGTATATATTTTATAAAATGTTTATTTACTAACTTTTCTTTCTTTTCGACATTTTTCTTACTTTTATGCCTGCGAATTAATAACGCATCAGGTATTTCTGTGATGCTTTTTTTTTCGTTATGTTTGCGCATCAGTTTGATCAACTTTGCAATAGTGAACACTTTCAATGACAAGTGATGCCAATAGTTGCATTTATGAACATTTTGCAAAGCATCATGAGCATCACGATGCCTGCGATGCGTTACTGAATTTACACTATCACCGTAATCCAATTAATTCATTACAAAAATTGTAAAACATAAAATACTAACTTTTAATATCACTTATTAAAATATCAACTAATCCTATGAGTAATTACTGCTACTGCTCTCGTTATTTAGGTCTATTCCAATCAACTGCTTCCTCGGCGAATACAAACAGGCAATTATAATACAAAATTATATAACCACGACGCAATGTCATTTACAGATGGTAAAAGCACTGCAGTTGTGCAGCTGTACATACATAGATACCTAGATTACATATTTGTTGATAAGAAGGCAGTGCAGATTTTCGCGGAAACAGTAGCACAAAAAGGATCTGAGTGACCGGATGTGGTAAAACTAAACGACCGACAATAAACAGTACAGGTTTACCTGCATCGTCATTTTGATATTTCAGTGTGAAAAACTATTTGATGAAAAATTAGAGAAATATGCAAAAATATGACAAATATAATAATAAAAATAGCTACGAGCTTTATCTACAAAAAAAGGTATCTTGCAAATCAAGAAATAAACAGCTTTTTGTGCGAATGAAAATATATTTTTGTTTACCAAATTACTAATTGCTCTAAAACCAGTCGTTGTATCGCTACCATTTGTCGTTCAACTAGAGGTTGTACCGGATGCTGTGTGCAAATTTCAGCCTTCTGAAATAGAACTAGGTAAAAAATTTGTCTTGTGGGCTCGGACAGATGGACAAAAGCGAAACTAATAAGGTTCCGTTTTTTCTTTTTGGATATGGAACCCTAAGAAGGCGTCTACCATTCCTGAAACTACAAGTCTTAAATTCTTTGTCTTGTTGCTCGAAGCAACATTTTTTGTTGATGTTGCTCGAAGCAACATTTGTTGAAAACAAAATAACGAATTTATAACTATTCAACTATTAATAATTACTCGTATTGTTATTACCGACATTCTAAACAGAAGATTCAACTTAAATTAAAACAGAACTTAAATTTGAACAGCCAGGGCCTGATTAAACACGTCGGGGTTACACTTTTCTAACTTCCTAAAGACATTTTTTTATTCATAACTATACGCTATACTTTTACTACTTAACGAAGGCTTGTCATCACCCTAAATAATACAACCAATGAAATAACAGTATGTGTATGTTTTCATTAAATAGGTAGGTACCTTTTTTTATAATGAAACTCGCTACGTAACGTATCCAACGAAATGGAGACTCCCCCAATGCTCTTTGTCATGCGAACCGTTTCTGGCAGTACTGCCATAGACTTGTGCATTCACAATGTTGAATCAAAGCGCATTAAAAAGCCGCGCTTGCTTTTCCTTGTTGCCTGATTGGTCGGCGTTAAAATCGCGGTGAAACTATAGAATTTTCGGACATTCGCGTAGATGAGTATTGGTCACTTGTTTGACGGCAGTTGATTGTCGTGTCATTCTTCCCTATACTGTAAAAATAAGAAACGGTCTTGTGTAGTTTTCAGTTTGTCGTAGCCGAAGACAGACTGATCGGTCGGAATGTACTAATTTTTCTGATTCTACTTCTACAGGTTTCCCCGCTCTGGATTGAAGTTCTTGAACGCTCCATCAAATTTCTGCGGCAAGTCGCTTTGGGTGACATTATGGGCGGTCGCTGTATTGCACCACGTGAAGACCGACACACGGCATTGTGCTTACTCCTCGAGCTGGGTGCACAGAAGGGAACTCTCAGTGCATCGCTAGAAGCCATAGTCCTTCTCTTGATGCTTTGGGAAAAAGAAAAGGAGACCGACGATAACCGTGACACTCCGCAAAACACGGGCGCACCCCTTGTGCCCATTCTTCGACGATACGAGACCATCGGCAACTATGGCATGCCATCGACATCAACAGACATTCTTCCAGCGAGCGCTACAGAGTCATTTCTGCGATTTCTCACACTGCCCGATCAGGAAACGTCCAATGTAGATCTAAAACAATCTGCTGTCGTAATAGTCTCGCATCTAGACCGATTAGCAAAGCCGCACTTGCCAACTGGCTCGGCGATACCGGTGGTGACAAAGACCAAGCCGATTGCAGTCGAAAGTCAGTCGCAACAACAGCCAGTACAGCCGTCACATGATCAACAGCAAGTGTTCGCTTTGGGGTGGCTTGCGCTCTGCAATGACCACTATGGATTTACGGCCGAACCAGCCGTCGGCATCCCAATGCCCGGTGTACAGAGCAATTATCCACTCTACTCAGCCCCCGTCGTTAACTTTAGTTTTCAAGTCAAACAGGTGGCTTTCTCGGAAGAGAACACACTCTTTCTCACACAGTGTGGGAAGGTTTATACATGGAAAATAACAAAACCAGAGGTTGACCCGGTGTTGGTAAACGATTTCTCTGAAGTAAGCATCCGGAGCATTTCGGCACACTGTGAAGGTCGGCACTACTTGGCATTGGACGTGAATGGATGTGCGTACTCTTGGGGTAGTGGGGAAGGTGGCCGTTTAGGACATGGCGATGCCCTCCCCACGGAGGATCCGCAAAAGATTACCAGCTTAGAGAACAATGTGAGAAGTGTGCACTGCGGATGCACTTACAGCGCAGCAATAACAATGAACGGCAACTTGTATACGTGGGGACGTGGAACATATGGCCGCTTAGGGCATGGTCATTCAGATGACAGATTTTCGCCTACTCTAGTGAAGTGCTTGATGGAATATGAGGTTGTTGACGTGGCTCTCGGTAGCGGCGATTCGCACACACTTTGCGTAACAGCGGAGGGTCTGGTTTTCGCATGGGGCGATGGCGACTATGGAAAACTAGGCAACGGCTGTTGCAATGGATCGCAGTTACCCGTGCTTATTGAAGCATTGCCAAGAGTTCAACGAGTATTCACTGGGTCGCAGTTCAGTCTGGCGCTGACATGCGACGGAAAGATTTACACTTGGGGAAAGGGTCTTGGCGGCCGCTTAGGTCATGGCTGCATGGATAAAAGCATACAAGGAGTTGTTGAGATAGTAAACACGCCAAGGCTAATCAATGTTCTAGAGGGGAAACTAATTGTCGACGTAGCAGTGGGAGCTGCTCACTGCTTGGCTCTGAGCAGTACGGGAGAGGTGTTCGGCTGGGGTCGCAATGACTATCAGCAAGTGTGTCCACAGGGCATTTCCAAAGATCCAATCTTAACATCGCCAATTCTGGCAACTCATCCGTCCGTACGTGTGTCGGGAATCTCGTGTGGAGCTACTCAGAGCATTATATGGAGTCAGACGTCGATACAGGGTATATCAACAAAAATTCCCTTTGTCATCGACCTATCCGAGCACACATTTCGATTGCTGGATCAACTCTTGGGCATGGTTTGCGGCCAAGAAGTGCGACAAACACCGAACCAGGAATCAGAGTGTATTGCGGTTGCTTGTTTGAACCTTTTGCGACTGCAACTGCATGCTCTGATTGCCAATGGCGTCTCGCCCAAATCGGTTGGCTTAAGTGAAGGCTCCAGGTTGCTGGTCAATTTGAAAACACGAATACTTAGTCTGGCTGGGGGATCGTGTATTTTGAAGACAATGCAGGAAGCCGCCCAATGGACGCTACAAATTGGATGGAGTGTACTGCTGCCCACAGCTTCGGAACGAGCACAAACGTTGACGTCTCTACTGCCGTCGGAGCCGGGCATCTCATCGTCCGGTCATCGTTTTATGACAGATCTTCTTGTTGGCTCGCTGATGGCCGAAGGTGGACTTGAAATCGCTCTCAATCAAGCCATACGTTCGGAAACATCAGAATGCCCCGACAGTGGGCACAATTTGCCACTTCTTCATCTAATCAAACAACTCCTACGGAACAATTCGGCTCTAACACAAGCTCGACTATCGCAGCTTTTGATTAGTGCTGGTATGATCAAGACTGAAGATGACGGAGGGATGACGCTACCCGAGCACACGAGTCCCAGCTTGGACTTGTTACACCGATTCCAACGCCTGTTGTTCTCACACATTCATCAATCGAAAGTCGACGACTCAACTGGCGCAGAGGCGTTACTTAGTAAATATGTCCAGAGCGCAGTCGGATTGTGTGTGATGTCGCTGCAGAAGGCGCATGAGATTGCTCTACAGGGCAAGGATGGAGTAGTTGACGTCCTAAAGTCGGACATCTCGGATACACTGCTATATGAGATGCTCATTGGACTAGTGATATTGAATCGTGATAAATCGACCATTTTGCAGGGATTCGAATGGACGAAGACATTTATACCGCTACTGCACGCCTTGGACAACCTGAATCGGGTTATTTGCGACAGTGAGATCCAGGTATTTCTATATTTTATCCTTATTCTTAACACAATAGTAGTGTTTATTTCTTTTTTTTTAGGATTCGGACGACATGGGCTGGCCGGGAATCATTTGCCGTGGTACGCATAAGACATCACCCATTCAAGAGGAGCCATTGCTTATACGAAAGAACGACTTTGAGAACCAAATAGCAGATGGGGGCAACTGGGTCATTATAAACGGTTACGTTTGTGATGTCAACGATTACCAGTGAGTCGGGTGAATATCTGCAGTCGCTCTTTAGGTAAACATTTTGCTTTTTACTTTTAACAGAAGTGATATTGCCTCCGTCAATGAGCTGATCGAATCGGGTATTGGAAAGGATCTTACGTCTGAATTTAATTCACCAAGCCACAGGCATGTCCTTGAGTACATACTCAACAATTACAAAGTCGGAAAGTACGCTCCGAATATTTCCGATGAAAAGGTTTGTATCACATTTTTATTAGTTCTAGGATATGGCCCTAAGACCTACTGTTGGTTTAGTAAAATTTGTCATTATTTTAGCAGGGATGTCCAATTTAACTTGCCAATTTTTTACAATTTCAGCCGCAATTGCATCAAAGCAAAGTGTTGACGCATTTTAACTCGGAGCGTGCGCTTTCATACCTACTCGGACTTATAACTAGCATTCTTCAAGCGGGTCCACAGTTGCAGCCAGCCGAATTGCAATGCAAGAACATAATTCGTTCGAAAATTCTAAGTGGCGGCCTACAAGTCCTGCAACCCACGAATCCCTTTGACGAGGAGAAAGGTGAAGCTCGCAGCAGTGCCAGCACGGCTGGAAGCACACCGACAGAGCCAAGCAACCATCAAATGCCGCCGAGTTGTTTAGATCCGCCGCCATTTAGCTCTGTACAACAGAGAATTGAATCTCTCCTTAGTGGTCTAGGAGAAGCAAGACTTTCCGATCCTCTAGTTTCCGGATGGATGACAGTGTCCGAACGTTTCTGCAAGGAGCACAATCTCATTTGGCACCAAGAGTTTCCACCCGAACATCCTGTTCAGGAGCTGGAACGCCTTCTAACAGCAGTACTTATTCGACACCAAAGTCTAGGACCGTTAATTCTCGCGGTAATCGATCGCGAACTGGGTGGCTTGACTGAGAAGCCACCGAAGCAGATCTCCGAAATAATACGATTGGTACACCAAACGAAGTGGGCAGTGGTAAGAACGCGCCAGCAATTGAATCGAAGTTACAAAGAGGTTTGTGCCCCCATGCTGGAACGATTGAGGTTTTTACTGTACGAAGTTCGTCCAGCAATAAGTCTGGAGCAATCGGGACTACGAAAGTTGTGTATTCTTCATAAATTCCCAAGATTCAAAGCTGTTGTTAAGAAAATAATCTCCGAAATGCGCATAGCAAAGAAGCAGCTAGCATGCAACAAGCCCGAAGACATACTGAATGTGACGATTCAAAGCCAACACGCAGCGCTGAAAAATCAGTCCCAAGAGAACCTCCTTCACGTGTCATCTGCGGAGAATCTTGACAAAGAAGCTGACTCACACACCGGAGGAAATACACCGCTTCGCAACAATTTGTCGAACGAGAACCTAATCGAGTCTGGTACAGACAATAACATCTTCAGCAGCGGAGACAAGAATCCACTTGACGACGCCAAAGCGCCGGCTGACGATATGGACTTTGGCGACAAGAAGGCCGACTCTGAACAGACGTTTGTCAATGACGTTATCCTCAAGTTGAGTGAAAAGTTTCAGCAGGGCTTCGATGGCGGTGAACTGAGTATGACGACTATGTACGAAATAGTCGACTTTGTCATGCAGGAAGTCTGTGATGTTGAAACTGTTCGCCGTGCTATGTACTGCCAGGTGCAGCGCTATCACATTCGCCGACAAGGACTTGATATTTTTCACGAAATACTTCAAGTCAACGGGCTGCTTGATGCAGTGCAGTACAACATGTTGAGTGGGTACTTGGGGCTGCATCTAAAACGGAATAAGCTAACGACCACGAACATTTTGGATGATCTCAATTTGATAACAGCCTTCCAAAAAGCTAATCTAATACTGGCCCAATCAAAAGTCCTAGACTGGTCGATACGTGAATTACAGAGACTCGTCAATCAGGAACAAATCTCAATGAAACCAAAGTTCCATGGCGGAAAAGATAACTCCAATCTAGGGACATATGTGTTTCTGAAGAAACTGCCGAGAGCTAGATTTCTGTTAAGCGTTTTTGGGATCCTAGCCAAAGACGTCGGTCCCAACGAGCTGAGTTTGCTGATCAATTCGGGGACACTTGGAACAATTTTGGGACTCTTGCGTCAAACTGGTGGGGATATACCCGCTATCAAAAATACTTACGAGCTATCTGTGGTGTATGAGGACACAATCCTCAAAGTGAGTGAGAAAACGTTAATATTTTCATTCAAATCACTGATGTTTTTTTTATGTTTAGCAAAAGTCGAACAAAGCTAATTTGACGGGACCCGAGCTGGCGAAATTAATGAAGATCGGAACAAGGATATGCCGCGGAGCAGACTGGAAGTGGGGAGATCAAGACGGCAATCCACCGGGGGAGGGACGTATTATCAGTGAAGTTGGAGAAGATGGGTAAGAATTATTGCACTTGACACAATTGCTCTTGAACTTCTGTATGGTGGTTCCTCACACCACTTTTCCGGTAAGCATGTTCGTTAGAAATACAATAGAGAAAGAAAATATTTAATATGTTTTCTATGCATATGCTTAGCAAGTGTTTGTAGTTTTCTAGTTAAAGAACGAAAACTTTTCAACAAATTGAGCTTAGGGTTCCCTTCCACTGGCCCGCGCCACCTAGGGCGAGGTTGCATTGGCTTGCCATATTTTTGACAATATCCCCAAAGCGTTGGTCGCCACAGTTATTACAAGATATTTAAAACTCTGTACTCTCGGCTGGCGCTGGTGATCTTATCTTCACTGGGGTCTGTGGCATCGGTCAGCTCAGTCTGGTTTGGGTGCTATGCTTAGCAAGAAAAGTTCTTTTCCGAAAAAAGCAAATGCCGGTTGCTTGCTGAAGCTTTCAACTCCTTTAAAATGTCCCAACCACTTCCCATCATTGTCTAGACCTTGCATTGATGTAATGGTGTTTGCAATAACACTCTGAGACTTACCGACGTTTGACCGCACTAACGGCTTTAAACATTACAGCTGGGTTCGTGTAGAATGGTACACCGGAGCAACAAACTCCTACCGCATGGGAAAAGAAGGTCAATATGACCTGCGGCTGGCTGACAACGCATCGAACATTGTTTCGCCCGACACCGAAAATACTGAGAAGGATGAACTAATTGGCGAAACTCAACTATCTGGCGAATCACATCCAACGAAGTTACTCCGCTATGCGTGCACCAAAATGCTACAAATACTGTCTGTTGGCATTGGCCAGCATAGTGAGAAAATGGACAAAACCGCTGTTCAAGGTGTCACATCAATGTTCCGAGCGATACTCAACTCAAAATCTGGCCTCGGTAGTATATGTGGCCTAGATAGTTGGACAACACTCGGTTTTCTCCGTGCCATTGTTGGCGAATCGAAAATTATGTCCAAGTTCTTAACTCTACCTATTTGGATTGATTTCTACGTTGATCTCCTAGAACAGGCAACCACCAGTGAACAGGATGTTTTCCGAAAGATACATTGCCTGCGATTGTTGCAGACGGTATTGGTCAATTGGACAGATGAAGATCTAACACGAACAACAACCCTGGTGAAGCAATTGTTTTCAATTTTGGGCCGCATTACGCTCTACTGTCCGAATGACATTTCTTTGCTCCAGAATCCAGCTGATACAAAGTCAAGAGTATTGCTTACGGCTTCCCACTCCGGAACTGTAGCGGAGGAAATTATAACACTGCTACGAAAGTTACACACACTGCCCGTATGGAATCCGGTTATAAACTCATTTTTGTCTCAAAAGTTGTGCGTTGCTGCAGAACTTTTCGGAGACGATGGATTGGAGGTGAACAATCTTGAGTCAGAGTATGTTCATGTAATGGGAGTGCTCAGTACGATTGGTGGATGTGATACCAGGCCGCGCGTAGGACTTCAAGTCTCCTATGAAGGAAGCACGTCAACTATTTGTGGTTTTACAAACAAGGGAAAGAGCCTTCTCAGCACAGATGGCAATTGTCTGAATGGCGAGTTACGAAAGATTTCTCTAAATACCGCATCGGATGGAGCGGATTACTCGGTTTTTAGTTTGTCACGCCTACCAATGAATGAAATGCTTCTAAACTCGTGGTCTGTCCTAATGTATGGTCCGGGCGAGCGAAAGGAATCTATTCCTGGACCAATTGACATTTCGTTATTGCGATCGCAACAAATTCAAATATGCGTCCTAAACTCTAATTGCGTCCTCTATCGTCATCAGGCTTCATTGCGAAAGGTCCTGAGGCAACGCTCGCCTGGAATGAGTTCATATTCCTCAGAAGAGAGCATCTCGGAAGATGGTCCGCCAGGAGAGCCTGGAAAAATGAACGTTCATGAGTTGAACGTTGTCACAGATCAACAAGCTGCAGGAGATGACTCACCTTCTTCGCTATCCGAGAACGAACTTCTTATTCAAAGTATTCTGATTCGTGCTACGCAGCCTTCTCCACTGAAGGCCACATATACCTACGCCGAACTAGCCACTGCCGCAATGAATGTCTCCCAAATGCTAGCCAGTCAAATGCATTCGGAATTGAATGGTCATGGATTGTTGCAATCGCGATCATTGCCTCCACCAGTTCAGCCTACGCTGATTCATGGAGTGCCTATTTACAACGATGGGTCGAATGATGATGTCAGCAGTAGCGGAGCCGCTGCAGTTGAGAGTGCACAAGTTGCCGCGGCTGCAGCAAATAGGAACAAAACGGCACCCTGTCCGCTGGTATCGCAAATCATGGAAATGGGATTCTCTCGAAAGTCGGTCGAACTTGCCGTTAAAACATTGAGTAAGTTAAATCTCTGACTGGGTGTAGTTTTATAATAATTTGTTTGCCTTTCAGCTGCGCATACCGAAGTTCCGCCAACTCCTGAACAGATTGTCCAGTGGATTCTCGAACATCCGGATCTGTGTCCGCCTATGCCATCAACGTCCAAAGGAAATGGCTACGATATTGATGCAGGTGCAAGATTGAAGATTGGTCACCATGATCCCGAAGCTGACTCAGATAATGACAGTACAGACAGCAGTGACACTGTTGAGGGTTCATCGATACAAGATCCACAACATCCGGGTGCAACAAAGTTTGCCACGCGACGTGATTTCCAATTTGCCGATCAGTACGCTATGTATGTGAGAGGACTTGTGTGCCCAGGAATGACTGTTCGATGCTGTCGTGACTTTGAAGAGATCAAAAAGGGTGACATCGGTACAGTGCTGAAAGTGGATACAGAAGGACTTCACGACTTGAATGTGCAGGTAAATATAAGACTTATGTCTGCGTCACACTTGTTCCCATTTTAATCGCATTGATTCAGGCAGTTGGACAGCTTCTTAGAAGTACGTAGATGTACTATTTTCACTTCTGTCAATAAAACAGAAAGGCTTCCATTTCTAGTAGTCTGTAGGATATGCTGAGTACTGAAATGGCCGCTGTCGTTTCTTGAGTTTTATTATCAAAATCGCTACTGTGCTTTTCGTTTCCAATCACAAACCTTTGGTCAAACAGAGTCCTTTTGGGATTAATATTTTCTTTTTTTACATTCCTTAGGTTGATTGGCAAATGCACGGCGACACTTACTGGGTTTGCTTTGTCCACATTGAACTTCTGGAAATGCCAAAGGAAAAATCAACTCTATTCGATCGTGGAGCAATTATTGCCGGCTCTCAAGTACGCATACGTTCAACGCCCCGCTACAAATGGGGTTACATTACACGAGGTGCCATTGGAACAGTCACTTCAGTCAGTGGCAAAGATGTGACAGTGGATTTCCCGCAACAACCCAATTGGACTGGAAACTTGAATGAAATCGAACTGATCAGTGCTATGCGTAACGGGCACATTAACAGCAGTTCATCTGGAATTCTACAAGGACCGCCCACCGATCTCATTGAGGATTGGTCACGTTGCATTCGTTCGCTGACTGTCTCATCGAATGAATCGATTGCGAAGCACTTGCTGGACAAAAGCCCCAATTGCTGGCAGAGCTCCTCGAGTAGTCAGGGAAAACATTGGATTCGCATCGAGATGCATGAGAATGTGTTAATTCACAGCTTATCGATTGTCGTCAATCCCACAGATTGCTCCCACATGCCGTCGCTTATAGTTACGCGTGTCGGTGACAGCATTCCCAATCTTAAGGAGTACAGTTGGGTTTCGGTGAAAAACAGCGATGTGAATGTCTCGTTGATGAACGACGTGCGGCAGTACTATCAGTATGTGGAGATTGTAATCAAACACTGTCGGAACAATGGGATTCAATGCAAGGTTCATGGGATCAACATCATTGGGCGGCGGCGGCAAACTGATTTGGATCTTATGCTCATGGACGCTGCGTTCTTAGCGTGCGAATACGACAGTTTGTCTAGTGAGTCCAGTTCGCTGGCTAATTACCCAGATGTGAAATCGTCTCAGAATGAACCGCCGTGCACAGTTATGGTATGGGGTTTGAATGACAAGGAACAGTTGGGTGGACTGAAAGGTTCCAAGGTGAAGGTGCCCACGTTCTCGCAAACACTCAGCCGATTGCGTCCAATTCACATTGCCGGTGGCTCTAAATCTTTGTTCATTGTGTCACAAGATGGAAAAGTTTATGCTTGCGGTGAAGGCACCAATGGTAGGCTGGGTTTGGGGCACAATTGTAATGTGTCCGTGCCCAGACAAGTGCCGGTGCTGCATCAGTATGTTGTGAAGAAAGTAGCTGTGCACTCTGGTGGCAAACATGCGCTGGCCCTGACGCTGGACGGGAAAGTGTTCTCCTGGGGCGAAGGTGAAGATGGAAAGCTTGGTCACGGCAATCGCTTAACTATGGACAAGCCAAAGATGATAGAATCCCTGCGTGCAAAGAAAATACGTGACATTGCCTGCGGATCGTCACACAGTGCAGCTATATCATCCTCGGGCGAGCTGTACACTTGGGGACTGGGAGAATACGGGCGCTTGGGCCACGGTGACAACGCAACGCAACTGAAACCAAAGCTTGTATCGGCTTTAAGTGGGAAACGGGTTATACAGGTGGCTTGTGGCAGTCGTGACGCTCAAACCTTGTCTCTCACAGAAGACGGAGCGGTGTACTCCTGGGGTGATGGCGATTTCGGCAAGCTAGGTCGTGGCGGTTCAGAAGGCTCCTCAGTTCCACATGAAATCGAGCGTCTAACCGGGATTGGTGTGATTCAGATCGAATGCGGAGCTCAATTCAGCCTGGCGCTAACACGAACTGGCGAGGTATGGACCTGGGGAAAAGGAGACTATTATCGCCTGGGCCACGGCAGCGATCAACATGTCAGGAAGCCCGCCCCTATACAAGGACTGCGTGGACGCAAAGTTATACACGTTGCAGTGGGCGCATTGCATTGCCTCGCTGTAACGGATAGCGGACAGGTATTTGCATGGGGCGACAACGATCATGGTCAGCAAGGATCTGGAAACACAGTCGTGAATAAGAAACCTGCCCTGGTGATAGGCTTGGATTCAGTGTTTGTAAATCGGGTGGCATGTGGTAGTTCGCATTCTGTTGCTTGGGGCTTGCCTCAGTCGCCAGCAGAGGACGAGAAAAAAGGTCCTGTGCCATTCGCGACGACAAAAGATCCATTGGGAGGCAGCAGCCTGGGGATCTATGATTCTGAGCCAACACCATCCGCTTTGCCCTCGCCAATAGGCCGGCAACAGCCGAAATTTTCATTAAGCGAAACGCTGCTCGCGCTAGAGACGTTCGGAGCTCGACAAACAGCCTTGAACTACGTGCTGAATGCCATGAGTATATTACAGGCGCGCCAATTGATTGTCGCTGCATTGACCAGTCATAGCAAGATAAATTTGAACGAGAAAATGACTAATGAAATCGAATCGTCTGAGAGCTTCAAGGATTCAGAGCGAGCGCCTAATCCCAGTGTGGTTACAACCAATCACAATGAGGTGATAGCTCAAGGCGGTGGAGAAGCGCCCGCCGACGCCTCTGATCCAGCAGTTCACGAACCATCGCCGGAAGTAGAAATAATCCCAGCACCAGCTGGTCCTCTGAGCGCATTCCATAGTTTGACAGGATCCCTATCACTATCCGCATCGATTTCGAGCAATGCCCCGCACAAGCACTCTAAAATGTCTGCCAGTGCAATGTCGGTTATGGCTGCGACAATGACTCATCACGAAGTTATGATTGCCGAGTCGAGTCTTACTGGTCTGGATGATTTCACTTCATTGCTGGGAGAGGCTGAGGCAAAAAGTCTTGTGGAGCTGCTGAAATTGAGTGTTGCCGGCCGAACTGGTCCACCGTGCACTTCCCAAACCATCGCCGACACCTTGATTGCCTTGGGCTCAAATTCACCCGCAATTGGAGCAATGCTTTTGGAGACATGCATCACCGAACTGGAGGACCTATGCACTTCGAGACACTGCCTCTGCAAAATTCCCAAGCCGCAGATGCAAGAGAGCAGTCACCCATATGTGGACAATGTAACAGCGTTTGGACATGTGAAAATCCCTGGCGCTGAGGCGCTACGCCTCGAATTTGACTCACAATGCTCGACAGAGAAACGAAACGATCCGCTGGTGATTATGGACGGATCCGGACGGGTGATTGCAACTCGTTCTGGGCGTGAATTTTCCCAATGGGCTCCGGAAATACGTGTCCCTGGCGATGAAGTGCGATGGAAATTCACCAGTGACAGTTCCGTGAATGGATGGGGCTGGAAATTCTGGGTTCACGCGATAATGCCGGCTGCTTCAATGCAGGAAAGAGGATCCGATCGTTCTGTGCTATCGCAGCCATCAATGCCGCTGGTGATGGCGCTTCTTGATTCGCGGCTGGGGCCGAATAACAACAGTGTACTATTACGTCTTGCAGCTGCACTGGCAGCTTGCGCCCAACTAAGTTCACTGACAACAGCACAGCGCATATGGTCGCTGAAGAAACTTCACTGTGTTCTCACAGCTAAGCATGCGCCCAAAGTGCTGGATCCTTCTTTGAATCCTATTTTGATGCCACTCATCCCAGAGTTCTTGAGACAATATGAATATGAGGAGCCGCAAGTGCGAGGAGGAATTCACCTAATGCACTCGGATTACTTTAAAACACTCGCCGCCTTGGCATGCGACATGCAGTTGGAGTCAGTTTTACCCCCTGCCGACATGCACAAGTGGGTGTGGTTTAAACGGTATTGCATCGCAGTGCGAGTGGCGCAGTCACTGATTAAGAGGACAGAGCTGCCAAGAGCATTCTGTTTGGAAGTAAAAAAGAAATTCTCCGAGATGATGCCCCCGCAAAATGCCTCCCCGTCTTCGTCAGTGATGATGAACTCGGCGACTTCACTGTCGTCGAGCACAACAAGCAACGCAACTCCCACGCCGCCTCCGTCACTGCAGCAGCAGCTGCCACCGACTACTACTGCTTCTATGGTGAATTCACTGACACCGAGTACCAGCAACCTCATTCAGTACATCGACTCAGTGATGTCTCTGTCGATGCATGACGTCGATCAGAAAGTAGTCAATGAACAGACACAGTTTTTGCACGAGGACCACGGACTTTTTAAAGCCGAGCATGATAGCCAACTGTTGCAGTGGCTAAATCGACGTCCAGAAGATTGGGCATTGTCGTGGGGCGGGGCAAGCACCATCTACGGTTGGGGTCATAATCATCGCGGCCAGCTGGGAGGTCTCGAGGGAAGTCGTATCAAAACTCCGACACCGTGCGAAGCTTTGAGTTTGCTACGGCCCGTTCAGCTGGCTGGAGGGGAACAGACGCTTTATGCAGTCACTCCAGATGGCAAACTATTCGCCACTGGCTATGGATCTGGCGGACGTCTCGGAATCGGTGGAACTGATTCCGTATCAACTCCAACCTTAGTGGAGTCCCTGCAGCATGTATTCGTGAAGAAGGTGGCTGTGAACTCTGGCGGAAAACATTGTCTTGCGCTTACGGCCGATGGAGAAGTGTATTCATGGGGCGAAGGAGAAGACGGCAAGCTTGGGCATAGCAATCGAATGAGCTACGATAGACCCAAGGTGATCGACGCACTATCTGGCATAGGAATCGTTGACATCGCCTGTGGAAGCGCACACTCGGCGTGCATTACATCATCTGGACACGTGCTGACTTGGGGAAAAGGCCGATATGGACGTCTAGGACACGGAGATTCTGAAGATCAGCTGCGACCGAAGCTTGTGGAGGCACTTCTCGGCTATCGAGCTGTTGACATTGCCTGCGGCTCTGGCGACGCGCAAACCCTATGCATTACAGATGACGACAACGTATGGAGCTGGGGCGATGGTGACTACGGCAAATTGGGTCGTGGTGGTTCTGATGGCTGCAAGGTCCCGATGAAGATCGAAAGTCTCTCTGGATTGGGGGTGATCAAAGTTGAGTGCGGATCGCAATTCTCAGTGGCGTTGACACGATCAGGTGCCGTTTACACCTGGGGCAAAGGCGACTATCATCGTTTGGGACACGGAACTGTCGATCATGTACGCAGACCAAAAAAGGTCGCCGCTCTTCAGGGCAAAAAGATAATCTCGATTGCTACGGGGTCGTTGCACTGTGTCGCTTGCAGTGACACTGGTGAAGTGTACACCTGGGGTGACAACGACGAGGGACAGCTCGGTGATGGCACAGTAAGCGCTATACAGCGTCCTCGGTTGGTGAACGCTCTACAAGGCAAGCATATAGTTAAAGTTACCTGCGGTTCGGCGCACACACTTGCTCTGTCCACCTCTCAGCTAACTGAGCGGGTGCGACCGCCACCAAATCCACCATTGGAGTATGATCTTGTCCGAGACCTCCCAGCAGAGGCACTTCATGCGCGATTAGTGCTTCTTCATCACTTCTCTGAACTTGTGTGCCCGTGCCTAGCTATGCTGCCGATATCTGGTGAATTGAGCTTAGGCGCATTGAAGGATGTCCTAGTTTATACAATCAAAGAGGCCGCGTTCCGCAAGGTCATCCAAACTACAATGGTGCGTGACAAGCAGCACGGTCCTGTGATCGAATTGAATCGCATTCAAGTGAAACGTTCGCGCAATAAATCCGGAAATGGACTGGCCGGAGTGGATGGCATGAAGAGTGTTTTCGGTCAGATGGTGCAGAAGCTACCACTGTTGACGCAGGAAGCCCTTTCTTTGCCACATCGTGTGTGGAAGGTTAAGTTTGTTGGGGAGAGCGTTGACGATTGTGGTGGAGGATATTCCGAGTCCATTGCGGAGATGTGTGATGAGCTGCAAAACGGGAGTGTGCCACTTCTGATAAACACACCAAACGGACGAGGAGAGGCTGGCGCGAATCGGGACTGCTTCCTTTTGGATCCGATGCTAACGTCTGTGCTGCAGATGAATATGTTCCGGTTTTTGGGGGTTCTGATGGGAATCGCTGTAAGGACGGGCTCTCCGTTGAGTTTGAAGTAAATATAAACGTGCCCCTTGGTGTTGTCTTACACTTACTCTTACTCTCTTACTATTTTCCAGTTTGGCCGAACCCGTTTGGCGACAGTTGGCCGGTGAATTGCTTCGACCCAGTGATCTAACCGAGGTCGATCGAGACTATGTAGCTGGACTCCTCTGCGTACGAAACATGGAAGACGATCCCAAAGTCTTTAGTACTCTCGAATTGCCATTCTCAACATCGTCGGCTAAAGGCCACGAAGTGCCTTTATCCACCCGATACACCCGAATCACTCCGCAGAACCGTCACGAGTACGTCCGGTTGGCATTGAATTTCCGTCTGCATGAATTCGATGAACAGGTGAAAGCGGTTCGCGACGGAATGTCTAAGGTGATACCGGTGCCATTACTTTCGCTGTTTTCGGCCGCCGAATTGCAAGCAATGGTTTGCGGATCGCCAGACATCCCATTGGGTCTTCTGAAATCGGTAGCAACGTACAAGGGATTTGATCCAAATTCACCACTTGTCTCATGGTTCTGGGAAGTGATGGAAGAGTTTTCAAATCAGGTAAGAATTCAACGCCAGAATATGTCGCATGGTGTTCTGATTTGGTGGACAATTTTTAGGAACGCTCGCTGTTTCTGCGTTTTGTTTGGGGACGAACGCGACTACCCCGAACTATTGCTGATTTCCGAGGGCGTGATTTTGTTCTGCAAGTTTTGGAAAAAAATCCACCCGATCATTTCCTACCTGAGAGCTACACATGCTTTTTCCTCCTCAAGATGCCACGATACTCGTGCAAGGTATATGATATATTTATATGTCTCCCTAATGCAATCCTTGATGTGTTTTATAAACTTTGCAGGCTGTACTTTTAGAGAAGCTTAAGTACGCTATACATTTTTGCAAGAGTATCGATACTGATGAATATGCACGCGTTGCGATGGGCGATCCCACCGAAGCAACTGGTAGCGAAGACAATAGCGATTTGGAATCCGTGGCTAGTCATGATGCTTAGAATTAACGTGGCATGTGCGTGACGAACATGTTTGAATGCACGAGAATTTATTGAAATGGTAAGTACAAAATTGAAGAGCATAATCGTAAAAACCAGTGGGTCAGCTTTTGTTTATGCTTCTGTGAGTAAAGACTCTCTTAACGACCTTAAATCCATGATTCATCTGCTTCTTGAGACTGTTGAAGGAATACTACTCCTGCTCCAGCAGTAATCAACTGTCATATGTGCATTCCAGTAAACAGTTTATCGTTCTTCTAATGTCCTGATGGCAGTGTTGTGCTCCATCAAGGAAATTTTTGTGAAAACACTTCAAATGGCATCTAAATGGAAATGTAGGTAAAAGCTCATGTTGCGTTGAGGGTAGTCAGGCTTTTCAACAATAGCTTCTCTAAAATGCCGACCTTTCCTAGCCCAGTGATCCCCTGTAGCTGTCCCGGTAACACGTGGCATCACGCATACTTTTCTCTGACCAAATCTTGGAGACTACCAAGCCATCTCACACTGCTTGAAAAGCTTGGCAGTTAAGCCGTCCGGTACAGCAGCCTTGTTGTACTTCAGCTTGGATATTGCTATCCTCACTTCATTTTGGCAGGGTGGACGGAAATCTTGGCATACATTGTCAAGGTTGAAGCGTTAATTCGCCTTCACTGTGAAATCTGTTTTGTCTTCGCCGTTTAACCGTCTGCATAAATGGTTTTTCCATGTCCCCAGCACTGACTGCGATTTCACTACATGGTTTCCTGGTTTGTCTCTACAGGACTCTGTTCGGGTCTTGTTGCCTTGATTTGTTCTTTTTACCTTTTGGTAAAACTTCCGAATATTGTTCTTGGGGCAACACCTCTCATTTTTCTTCCGGAGAAGCCGGTGCTCTTTCCTTTTTTTTTTGCTGGTAGAATTCAACAGCTTTTAATGCGTTACATGCCACAATTCTTGGTTGGATATATTTTGCGGCCAACGCATCTTAAGAATGTATCGCAGGCAGCGGTTTACGCATGCCTGCAGTCTTCTCGAGATGGAGGTAGAGACTTTCCAGGCTTCACAGGCGTATAGCAGTACGGACTTGACGTTGGATTGGAAAAGCCTTAACTTGGTGCGTAGAGAAATTTGTCTGGAGTTCCATAGTGAGGACAGCACTCCAAAGGCGCTTTACTTATTCTGTTATTAAGATCGTCTATCCCCAGTAAAAAGAGGATCGGCGACAGAATATCCACTTGACTCACTCCCTGTCGCACTTCGAAAGAGTCGGAAAGCTGTCCATTATTTAGAACGAAATATCTTGCGGCATGAAAGGACTCCTTTAAAACAGCAACAATCTTGGTGGAATCCCTCTCCTATCTAAGGATCTCCAGATACATTCGCGGTTTACTCGATCAAAGGCCTTCTCAAAGTCTACGAACATGGTAGAGCGGTGACGTAAACTCGGTTGACTGTTCGAGTATTATACGCCGAATGCCTTGAGCTTCTTGAGAGTATTTTCGATCCTGTCCTTTGCCCGTTGAAGAATCGGCTAAAGTGATGGTTGATAGTTGACAATCAAAATCATAGCTTTACGTCCACGTAAGGTGATTATCAAATTGACAATCGCTTTTTTGCGATTAATTTCATGTGACGGCTATTTAGGTGTCGCTTTCATTATATTTTTGTCATTTTTATAGGCAAGCAACTGGGCTTTAACTTCAAATAAAAAATTAAATACTTTTATGTTTATAAATGTTTATTGTTTATTGGAAGCATTGAATATTGTGTATTTTAGATTTTTGAAAAACTTTCGCTCATCAAAACAAGCGTTTGTGTTTGCTTTGGGACTGCTTGATTTACCTTCAATTGGCTGCAACTTTAAATCTTCTTGGAGGTGGTGGCTATTAAAGACAATATGTGTCTGACTGGGCTGTACCAATGGGTAAGAGGACGGTGGCTGAAATTACTGCTACAGTCATTAAAAAATGCAGTCAATACTAATGTCTATTCACCGCGGCCAAGTGAAACGCATCGAGCTTTGAACCATTTCTAAATCAACATTATCAGCAATAAAAGGTTTGAAAAAGTTTACTGAAAATGAATCCAACATTGCCGGATTAGGCAAGGGAAGTCTGGAAAGCCTGACCGCGTTTGCCATCTAAGAGCCCTTTTTATATTTCAGCGTATATTGGTACATGCTCAAAAATATAGCCCACCTGCAGAGTCTGCCTGAAGGAGCAGCCTTCGTCGAGCTAAAAAGTTCTTTGAGTGGCTTATGATCGCTGTAGATGGTAAACTTCTTTCCATATATTTATTTATGAAACTTTTTGACTGTAAAGACTATTGCCAATGCCTCCCTATGTAGCTGAGAATAGTTTTTTTCTGCTGAGCTTAACGTACTGGATGCGAATAATACTGCACCATCAATACCGTCAATAACATGAGAAAAAATACCGCCTATGCCATAAGGACTAGCATCACAGTGAAGGACATAGTGAACTAAAAGATTATTTTTCAACAACAGCTCCTTACTTTTATTGAAAGCACCAGTACAGCCATCTGACCAAGCAAACTTAGCATTTTTCCTGATAAGTGCATACAAAAGACTGAGGTCGGTGGATAGGTTAGGGATGAACTGCGAATAATAGTTGATCAACACTAAAAATGACCTCAACTGATTGACATTTTGTGGGACCGGGGCCTTATGAAGTGCCTCAAACTTCGCGCTACTTGGCTTAGTACCCTCGTTTGTAATTATATGGCCAAGGTACCCAATACTTTCTTTAAGAAATTGACATTTACGCAAATTTACCTTAACCTTAAATTTATCCAACCGACTTAAAACAGTTTCCAAATTTTTCTTGCACTCCTCTTCGTCCTCTCCTATCAAAATGTCGTCCAGGTAACAGGTTTGCAAATATATCATCGTCCAGGTAACAGGTTTGCAAATATATCATCAACGCGAGAAAGGAATACTGGTCGGTTTTTACAAATTTGTTTAGTGACACCTTACAATCTATACATAATCTAATTCCACCTTTCGGTTTTTCCACAACCACTATAGGGGAGGCCCAACCACTATATCTCACAGGATACAAAATATCCTCCGCCAAAAAACGTTCTAACTTCCTATCCACAGCTTCCCGTAAACCAAACGGCACTGAATAAGGTTTGCAAAAAATCGGAGTAGCCTGTTCTTCTAATAAAATTCGCGCCTTCCATTTCCCTATTGGATCCAGTTTATCCGAAAAAACAAACTTGAACTTTTCAGTGAGGATTCTTACTGCTGAATCTTGATCTTTTGTTGTGCTGGTATTTGTCAACTTCCTCATTTCAAACCTTTCCCTCCGTCCAGCAAATAATCTGTCTAGCAAAGAACGACCCATGAGCGGAGCAAATGACTTCACCCCCAAGTATAACAATTTCCAGTGTGTACTCAGTCCTTTGCCCTAGGATGTTTTACATTTACTAATATATAGCCAACAACATCTACCGAACCACCTGATATAACATGCAAATCTTGATTAGATTTTTGCAAATTCTTATGCGCGAATAATTTATCATACATGCTTTTGTGAATTACTATATTGCATGCACCAGTATCCACTTCAAATTTCATCATTTTCTTATCGCAAGACACTTCAATATTATTAACTTTATATAATTTACACTAGTTACATTGGTTGTTTCATGATCACTTTGATCTTTACTTTTATTGTCATCCAATGAACTAAGATTATTTATAAAATTGTAACTATCGGAATCGTAGTCGCTCTCTATCTCTACGCCAGTTTTAATACTTTTAATGTTCTTGTTCTTCTTTTCAAAATCAATATACTTTTTACGCCATTTGTTGGGAGTATCGCTAGAAGAATTACTTGGATACCGATCTCTTCTCCTATAACAATTTTTGGCCAAATGACACCAGTCTCTACAATAATAACACTGACAGTTCCTACGTCCATATCCATACCTATTCTTAAGTCCATCCGGGAATATATATCTCTGCATCACTCCATCAGGGCTGACAACGTTTGAATTACTTCTGCTCTTAGAAGGATCCCAGAGTACTTGCGTCCATATATCCATATTCAACGCGATTTCGCAGCATTCATCAAAGGTTGCAGGAGTTGAACCAATCAATTTGGATTGTATTTTTTTGTTGCGTATCCCCATCAATAACCGATCTCAAAGAGCGTCACCCAAAAACTCCTTATACGAGCATTTGTCCGCTAAACTTTTTATGGTCACGATATAATCCGTTAGAGTTTCATAAGCATTTTGATTCCTTGCCAAAAACTTATATCTCTCAGCAGTTATACTTCTTTTCGATGAGAAATGTGCTTTGAGCAGCTTAATTAACTCTTCAAACTTGAGGTCTTCAGGCATCTTGGGAGATCTTAGCGTTTTCGATACTTTATACAAATCCGCTCCACCCAGTTCCAGAGTTTACACACATGCTGCATACGCTCAATATAAGAATCGAAATCACTATAAATAATAATAAAATATTCAATGCGACTGATAAAATTAGACATTTCAGTTTTTTTGTATATACTTTGAACAGTAGGGTCCAAAGGTGTTGGTCCGAATATTGTTATTCACATCAAATACTTTGCCCATTTATGATTAAGTTTTTGCCTAAGGATTCAACAAAATCATATCATAGAACAGTGTTTGATCTAGCCGGATTTTGTTGCATAAATGTGGAAAGGATCCGTATTTACTCTTTATTAGCTTGAGACCTTAAGAAACAAACAAATTTATTTTAATTTGTAAACATATTATTATTCTCATACTTACATACTTACATTTTTCACAATAAAAAAGAAACACTTCGAATATGTAGGTATCAGCTGCAAGGCAAGGAAGTGATGTTTAAAACTCGAAGTGTTGCCAATAATCAATAATTTTTTCTTGATCGCCTTACGCAGAGCAAAGAAAAGTTGATTGTCAAAAACGACAATCAACTATCACCTTAGCCGATTCCAGCCCAGGATACAGGTCGTTGTGCCGGGATCTGCTTTCAGGAACTCGGCTGGTATGCCATCAAGTCAAGCTGCTTTGTTGACTTCTAGGTGGTTGATTGCTGATTTGATTTCTGCAGCTGTAGGGGGCCCGGAGTTAATACTACTATAAGAACGCCGCATTTCTAGCTGGAGCACATCGTTGCATTCAGTTCATCTGAGTCCTCATTTAGCAGGGCGCAAAAATGGTCCCACCAACTCCTCAATTGTTCTTCTATTGTTAGCAATAGTGTGCCGTTCACATCCAAGACAGGATGTTTGTTGGTGCTTGACGATTTTGTACAGCTCTGTCGTATCTCCTCTTCATACAGCGCTCTCCGCATTTTCCACTTGTTCGTCCATTATTTTTCTCCTGTCGCGCCTTACACAGCGCTAAACTGTCTTGTTAGCTACTCGGTACTCGATACTCAGGCCCACTTTACTTGTTTCAGCATTTGCTATAATTTTCAACAATCTACATCTACTATAATCGATTTTGTCCCAGGTGCCGTGGGATATCCAAGGGTCTCTACCTTTTGGGCACAGTTTCGCGCTTTTCACTTTCCCCACATCGCGTCTATGGATTGTTCGCCTAATTCAACTGTACTCGATGCTTTGCCTTTAAGTGCGGTGATGAAATTCCGATATGTGTTGGGGTCCTTGAGACCTCTATTATCCGGTCCAACTCTGGCATTTAAGTCATCTATGATGATTATTATATCGCCTTTTGGAGGAATTTTGTGTACCGAGCTTAGTTGAAGATGGAAGTCAGTTTTGCATGGTCAGCGGCCTCATTTGAAGGTGCGTAGCATTGAATAATGGTGATGTTTCGAACCTTGCACGGATTCCAAGAAATAAGACTGCATCTCGCTTCTCTGATTAGCATAATCCCAACACTATTGTTGTCAGCCTCGAATGCGAAATGTATTCATTTCCTTATATTCCACACTCCCGCTTGTAAGTTTAGCAACCCCTACCCCTATTACGCGGCGGTTACCACTGGGAGGTAAAAAAACACAATTGATGTCTATAAGCTGGCTGTGACAACTTGACATAACCAGGTTGATGCCAACCATAGGAGCCCATCCCTATTCATACAACACCCAATCATAAAAATTCAAATGAAACCGTTAAAAAAAACTCAAATCACAATTCTGCCTTATCATGTATACCTCTTGTTTTTACTTGCAGCATTCTAGAAAACACAAATCCGGAAGAGATCATTTCCCAGTGAAAGGTTTGCCCAATACATATTTGTTTACAAGTTAGAAGTACCGTTGATTGTATAACTAGCATTATTGTTATCATTTATTTGTTGATTTCCTATTATTTCACCATCAACTGTAGTTCTACCCCTCAACTGAAGTAAAATAATAAAACTAACTATTTGCATACAACAAATTTAATAATAAAAAAAGACAAACTAACTATATATACATGAACAATTGGAATATATTTATAGAATTGATGTGGTTCCTTCTTGTTTAATTTTATTTTCAAATTCCTTTACTTAAATCTTAAGATACACATAGATTATACATTTACTAAACCGTAGACATAGAAATAGATGTAAAAACAAAATCAAATGTTACTGAAGAATAGAATTATTATATTTTTCTTTATGAAGTTATATCCACAAGTTATATCCAAACAAAACAGCAACAATAACAACAAGCGAACAATAATGAAATGAATAAGGATATATGTATTTGTAACGCTTGATGTTTGTTTCCATTGTTTCACATAATGTATGTATCCATTTTTAAACTTATATTATATAAATATACTTTCTCTCTCCTATTAGCCAATTATTGCTTTAATCGTCTAGCGCATATGGTTTGGTTAGTATAATAAAGAATGAAATATCGAAGTTTGTTTTAGACACCTAATTCCAAAGATTATTCGCTCGTCCTTGTTAATTTTTCCAAAAACTCATTGGCGCAAAATTCTAGAGCTACCTTCTGTATATTTATTGAAAAAAGAAAAATAAATAATCTCATTAGCATTTATTTTAACGACGTTGAAACCAAATTTATTATTTTTCCAATCTCTTTCACTAACAACAAAATAAAAACAAAAAGAAGAAAATGCTTTAAAAATCTTACAAAATTGTAGATGTACTTGTCAATTTCGCAACAGTAAAAAAAAATTATACACTAACGTTCGTTATATTTGGAAGACTTGAATTGAAATGTAGTATTAAAACGAAAAAAAGAGAACAAATTAATCAAAAATGATTGTTATGAACTCATTTTGCTACTTTATTTGTCATTACATTGCTTATACATATATATTAAATTAATTTTCTATTTATTATTATTTAATTTTTCAAATAAAATGAAAACAAATATATACACAAATGTTCTAGTTTGTTTTTGTAAATATTATGTAGGCTTAGGCATTGATGTTGGTATTTTTAATTTCTTTTGTAGATGGCATTACAGAAAATTAATGTAGTTCTTTGTCATTTAAAAGAATAAACCAACAAGCAGGGTGATATATGACTCGCATCTGGTAAAAATTTAAGAATTTCCTCACGTGCATTCATTTACTTTCAGTCAGATAGTGACGCTTTCGCACTTTTCTGGCTTTTATAGGCCTATAATCGTTAGTGAGTCGAATTATTCGCGTAAACCGAGGTAGTTGTCGAAACACTCTCCTTGTACGATTATGGTCGGCGAATTAATTCATTCGCCTAGAAATCAAAGGCAACCAAAATAATAAAAACGAAAATGACGGCACCAAAACGTCAATTCGAACGTTTATGTTAACACAAAAAGAACTCAGAATAAAAAAATTGTGTTCCTTAAAAACGATTAGCAAGGGTGTCATCGCAACTCATCCTCGTTCCAGCATAAATGTCATTAAAATTTAAAAGAAACTTTTCCAGAGTACTAATACTCGTTTGATGGTAACAGCAGCCACTAAAATTGAGCGATGCGAATATTGGTTGTTAGTGCAGAGTTGAGATGTAGATGGCGCTAGGTCGGAAATTTTGCTGGGGACGACTTGTGCGGGGATGAGTTGCACCCGATCCATTCTGACAGGTTGTGAAAAAAAAACACAATATTGAAATTTAAATTGGTTAAAAATTGTTAGCAGTTAGTCGAAAACGAAAAACACCGAACTATCCGAGAGCCCCAAGACTGCTTTGAACGAATGACATTATTTCAGAACATGGAAAACACAGACGAGTAATATTCGAAGAGAAATTCTCGTATGCTGATTTCGAGAATTGGAAATTTCAGTTTTTCGCATCGCTTCGGAGATTTTGACAGATAAACGTATGCGGGAATTTTAGAGAATTGGGGACCTGGTACGATTATTGCCGCGTTTATTCGAAGTATAAAAATCTCTTTATCGAGTTCTGCGCACCTTGGAGTCAGTAGTAGTAGTCGTTAAACTGCACAGATGAGTTGCGATGACCCCTCATACCTACCAAACGCACACACAAAATTTCATAAAAATCAGTTGAGCCGTTTCGGAGGAGTGCCACCACAAACACCGTGACACAAGATTTTTATATTAGATATATATATATAATTTTATTTGTGCATACAGCCTGTCGATGAGAAAATTACAAACGGCAACCAACAATTTCTTCCGACAAATTTAGATCTTGATGGACACTCACAACACCAAAATACAAAATTTTGAAATGAAATATCGGTAAAAGTCGATCAATGTCCTTTGTCATTCCGTACAACGAGACGATCTTATAAAAGGGTGTTTTTTCTTGGAGGTTTTTTTTTCCGAATTGCCAAAACTTGTTGCAGTGAGAACCAAATTGACTGCTGATTTGTGTTAATTTTGGTTTGTCATTTCACTAATCTGGTGTTCGATTTGGCTTCTTCATATTCGCTCTCAGATTTCTTGGTCTTTTTTGTGTTGAATTTATTGCGATTCAAATATGTGTAGCCTTCGACGCTTTTCAAAGCTTTTTCCATTCACCGGTTAAATTTTATATTAAAACATTCGAAATTTGCGTATTTATAAATATTTATGCATAAATAATTTCCAAAACTAGATTCACCCGATGCTATACCTATTAAAAGTTCATAGAGGAAAAAGTAAAGCTGTGACGCATATTTTGCTTATTCTTTGCAACTTCCAACAGTAAACCTTTGTTGTTAGTAAAAATGTAATTTGGCACTACTCTCTTCGTAAATGTTTATCTTCGAATAAAGTTTGTTCCTCATACTTCTTTTGTAAAGCTAAGATTAGACTGTATGTCAATTATGCATATGAATGTCAAAAGACAAATGACCAGATTATCTGTCAAATGAACAAAATGTCAGGATTATCAAAACTGTATATTAGACTAATATGACCAATATTACCAATATGGTAATTTGCCTTGATCGTCATTTGAGGCATTTGTCATTTACTACCAAAAAGAGAACGAAAATGAACATAAATCATAATTCTACGAACTCAAACACCGATGACAACAAATTTATTCCTGTCCCATCAAAAATGCCATCAATGCCATAGCGTAATTTCAATTAAGTGCATATGGGCATAAATAAGACCATATGCTGGCATTCGTGCTTGTTGTCCGATTACAGTATATGCTATTTGGGAATTTGTATCTGTCAAAATCATGGTCATTAGAGCATATGAGATATGCCCATTACATTGTATGTCTATATTTTGACAGGAGAACTGTCCGAAATTGGCATTTTATGACCACTGGGCAGCAATATCAGCTGTTCAAATTGCATTTGTTTTTGCAAAAATCCCAAATGGATATCGACTTCAAAAATGTTTTCCCTATTGTAGATAGAAATTTAGTATTTTTGGTGATTCGTAGTCTTCAGATGACGAGGAAGACACTATGAAGATAATAATTCCTCCAAAATTATATCCATGGTTATTATTTTGGTTTTCACGAAACTTTGCGCATTTGGCTTGAAAGCAAACTTCTTAATATGACGTAAAACAGCTGTGCAAAGTATATTGGTATTGTGGCAGTATGTGTAGATCTAAGAAAATATCGAGATGTGCAAAAAGTGATTCTTTTGCCCAATGGAACATGAAAAGTGATTTAGATCAAAAAAAGATTGATTTTATGTCCCAATGGAAAACGACATTAATCTTACCTTAACTCGTAGTAAAGGCGGATTTTTATTTGAAGACTATCTTTTTCTTTTTTGGGTTAATCTGAGACATCCATCAACCTTCTCCTAGAGTTTAAATTGTTATAAATTGAAAAAGGTGAGTGTGAAGTTATCATCGTACTTAATTTAAAGCAATTATTAAATGCGCGGCAAAGAACAGTTTTGTAAATATGTCAATTTAAAATAATGCTGCGTTTAAAGCCAAATGTAAAATAAAAAAGTAGTGTTAACGAAAAATATTTTTCGAAGTGAAAATTTCATGCTTTACAAATATTTTGCAAAAATTCGTAGCAAAAGACATCTGCGAATAAACTCTCACTGAAATTTTTAATATTAATTCTTTTATTTTTTTCAGGAATGCATCTAATGGAACATTGAACAAAAATTACTCAGAAGACTGACTATTTTCTCATTTACCAATCAAAAACATTTTAACAGAAATAAGTAAATCATAGCATTGATAGAATTTGAATCTGGATCACGAAACTAAATACGAAACGAAAATAATAATTAAACGTCCGCCTTATACCAAAATATATAAATATATTCAACAGTTGTGTATTGATTTACTAAGAATATAATATAATAACCGTATCAAGGAGATAACTTGATTGTTTTCCTTAACGAACATTGGTAAGTGGTTGAGGTGAGACTGGAGAATTTTATTCGGTTTAAGGTCTGTTCCAGTACGAACATTTTGGTCAAACTCTTTTCGCGTACGAAAAAGACAAGAATTAGTTGCTGATGTGTGGTGCGATTTTTCATTGCTGAAAAAAAAATTATTATGGACTATTTTTGTGTTTTTGTTTGCGAATTTCCAAGTTCCAATGAAAACACCAAAGCTGATTTATTTCAAGTTAGTCGGAAATATTCTTCCTTGAAGAAATATCTACATCGAAAACGGAGATTGGTGGTCTAACACGAAATAAAGTGGACATTCTCGTTTGGATGTATGGATTTATAAATCGTTTTTTTTTACGCCGAAAACAAAATTATGTGCAGAATTCAATGCGCAGTAAGATTAGAATACACAGGTATATCGTATTTTCAAATAATGGCATGGCATGCCTCCATGGAAAACCAGTTTTTGGAGAATTACGTGCGTTTACAATTAGCCCTGTTCACAATTACCCCTTTTAACCCTACAATGGAAAAGAAAATTGTTCGACACGAGTAAAAACGGGCGTATTTCTTTCGATATCTAGATGTAGGCTTTTCGTTTATAAAAACAAAAACGACATAACTATCGGAAGTTGTGATACGTTTTTAAGTATTACATGCTTATAAAATGTAGGGTCGATTTTCAACCACAAGCGAGAATAGGAACTATACATTTGTAAATCGGAAGTAAACAAAAGTTCCGGCGACCTCATTTCTGCAATCACTTGAAAACGTTTTCATTATTGATTGAAAACATGTCAATTGAGAGTGGTAATTAATTTCAGTAAATTCAATCAACAACTCATCAATCAATTGATTGACTTGATGAACTTATCCATAATTCCTACCGCACGTAAACAAAATGGCCGACCAAAACACGTGTTACGTATTTTTGTATGTTAGGATGTTTTGATGACATCATCTAAACGTCAAATGTCAAATAATATAATTATATATAAAAGAGCGTTTAGCCAAAAAAATAGAAAAACTCATTATTTTATAAAGTTTAAAAAAGCGGTGGTTTATTCTTTTCCTCATTTTACGGATTTTTAAAGTGTTTTTATATTACGAACAGTTGCAATTGCGAACAGTTATTTTCCTATTGTCACATACTGAACAGGATGTGCTGTCCCTTTCAGACGGCTGTTTAGTATTGGGCATCCCTTTAATATTCCACCATAACACGATAGATGGAAAAGTTCTGTTTATCTACAAAACGAAATAGCTTCCGGATGTGGTAAACGGACAAGATTGGAGACATTCAAAAACCTAGTTATCTTAAGCAGACTAGATTTGTCTGGAGTACATGTACCCTGAACGTAAAAACTAGATTTGTCGGCAACGTCAGTTATCCTACATCAGTCACTTATACGAACTGTCAACTCAGTCACGAATTTCTTGACTATATTCGTCGGCAACCTCTCCATAAACGCCAATTGAAACAGCAGATTATAAGACCCATTTCAGCCAACCAAAACGGAGATAAATCTACTCAGACAGCTTTCAGACTTACTAAACCATACATACTTGAACGTCCCCACTGAGCTTCCTCCATTAACGTCAACTTAAAAGGCTGTTCATGTTGCCCAAAAAGCTTTACAAACGAATTACCGGGCAAATCCCGATTGGACTCACGGAATGTCCCACACGAAGGAGCACTGTTCAATTTACGGACGGTTCGAAACATTAGAGGGAGTCGGAGCAGGGCTATTCTCAGAAGACCTGAGCTTTGACCTCTCCTTCTCCCTCCCGAAACACTGTAGTGTCTTCCAAACCGAAATTACAGCTATTCATCAAGCGGGGCCGCTATCTATTCAAAAAAGCTGGAACTAGCCCTTCACATTAGCCTCGGGAAATACACTTCATCAGGATAACAGGCTGAGATGATTGCTTTTTTTCATGCGTTGGACTACTTGCTTGAAAGTCAGGTGGAAGGAAGAACTATCCTCAGGCGGTGATCAGACGCATGGAACTGACAAACATCACAACATCATTGGCACTGAAATGTTCACTCAAGCTCAATAAGTGTTCATCTAAAACTGAAGTAACACTGACTTGGGTACTATTTTGCTATATATAACCAAGTTCTGAAACCCAGTATGGACCTACGGGCACCAGTTGAGGGCATGACCAAAGGATTTTCTAAAAAAATAAAGGTCTTTCAAAATGTATTACAAAGGAACGTAGTTTTTTGGCAATTTTTTAATGATAAAAGATTAATTACAAAGTAAGAGGGAGCCAAGTAACCTCCACTTCATAATTTTAGAAATATTTTTTCTTATTATTTAAGAATGGAAAATGGTCTATTTGACCGAGCTTTTATTGGTTCTGGCATTGGTATTACTCCCTACAATTCTTCTTAAGTTAAAGTCAATATTATTGAAATCTTGCATTTGAAGTAATCTTTATATTGGTACAAAATGTTATAAACAACTTCCATCAAAAAAATAGCAAAATTCGTGCTTTTTATGAATTTAATGAAAATAAACTTTGCAAATTGCATTTCTTAATGTATTTCGGCTATAAACCTTATTAAAATAAACTTGAGTAATGTTTATACCTGATTTTAATTGGTGGGAACAGTGGTACCCCACTCCGTCTCTTGGGTCTCAAAACTTACTTGGTACTCTAAAGGTTAAGATTTGTCTGATGATTCATAAATAAATTGCCGATTAGTCGAACGGCTGGTGCCATCCCATTCGGTGTGACAAAAGTCAGTGCCCTCGGTTAGATCGGTTTGAAGTACCTCCCTTTTGCTGATTTATCTTGCATACCTATTACCTCGGGAATGGTTTTCGATTGATTTTCCCTTCCAGTGAACCTCCAAACAAAAAGATCCGTGAGTTAATCTACTGGCCTCTTTTGGGTAGACAAATATTCGTGATTTACGTGAACTGCATACCTAGTGGGCTGGGCCAAATAATGTCATTAAATCATACCTGAAATATGGTGTAGATTGAACACCATTTTCTGCCTCCGGATTGGTTTTCGAAATGTCGAAAAGTCTTTAAAATTACGTCATTTCAGCAATGCGTACAAATAAGTAGAAACGAGTATATATATAATTGAAGACAACATAATGCGTTATATTTATTAAGAAAGAAGAATAAATGGTACAAAAATAATTACTAAATATGTTATCATGACTTCAATAAGCCCGAAAATCGTTCTTGCTATCAAATTTTGGCATAGCTCTACGAGACCCGATTTGGGATTTTATAAAGCCTTCTCTGTCACTTCTATTGCTTAATTTGGTTGATGCCTCCGTTACAGTCTTGACTGCTCTTTCGACTGCTTGGGAATGGCATGGTAGATGTAGTAACGGCGAATTTCCTTCTCCTTTTTGCGCAACATACGTTTGAATTTCTTCATCAAATATTGATTTCAATACCGGAGGATCTGTAACGTTGAGCTGCCAGTCAACAAGATCGACATATGATGCTGCGCTTAGATTAATTTTGGGAAGCTGGAAAAAGCGAACTCTATTGGTTTGAACGCTGCGAGCTTTCAATCAAGAATCACTTAGCTTTCAGACGGATGTTCCGTTCAAACATACAAACGCATAATTCTATTAGCGCGAGTTAGCCAGCGAACATGCCAAATCGATGAAAAACTGCCCTGTTATCACTGCCTGCAATATTCTGTAAGGATATTTTTGGTCTGTGCTTATATCTTTTGAAGACACCTGAGGCAACTCCCCGGGAATGGGCTGATACTTCACAACGGGTTTCTTTTCGCAGTTTTTTGGACATTTTCCAAAAGACGCTGAGAATGCGTTGGGTCCTGACATTCTGCCATCAAGGTGTAGAAATAAGTGGCCAAGTGGCAATTCGTTCATGCGGAGAAGACAGATGATCCACTGTAACGGCCTGTTCAATCGTTTTTCGAGCAGAAGAATGATGCCTCCTTGCTTACCAACGTTCACGTTTGTTCCGTCACACCCAACCGCTACTAAAGAGTTCATAGAAATGTCTTTTTTTGAACAGAAGTCGACAATACTATTTTCTATACACTTTGAAGTGCTCCAATCTTTGATTAATGAAATGTGCTCTCTTGGTACATTTTCCCATCCTTTTTCAATATTAACAAAGTTTCATCTTTCCTTCCGTCGTAGGATAAAGCAGGTATCTCGGTGACTTTAGTTCGCAACAAGGCACATTTTCTAGATAGTTCTCGTTTCCGGCGAATCCGATTTTTATCAATAGCTTCTGCGCTGGAAGCATGGGGCACTGCCGAGGTGATTGCAGCCGCAGCACTGTCGGAGACACAAATCCATCACAAGTTTTCGAGAGCAACTCATAGTCTAAGCTGTAAGAAGACAGTGTCTTTTGGAAGGAGTTACCGTAGGCTTGACTTGCTTCAGTTGTGGTTCGAATTTATCATCTTGATCCGATGTGGTGCATTCTGACTTAGATTCCGACGAAAAAGAAACATTAAGCTCTTGTGTGCTTTCATTTTCCACCTGCAGCCTTGGGTATTGCCCTAATAACTTTCGTGTTTTGTAGTTTATTAGTTGCAATAATATCAACGCTTCCAATCAACATTTTTCTTGTAGTTCGTTGGTCGATCAGGAAGCTGTGTTCTCTTGCAGGTCCTTTTATTTTCTCTAGGACAGGAACACTTAGAAATGTCTTTACATTTACAGGAAGAAATATCAAAGAAAATTTTAGCCTTACGGCCAAATTCTTCGAATTTTTTGTTGGGTATTTTTGGGTGGGATTTTAGGAGGGTTCTGCATTTGAGATGATATGACTTTAACATTACTCTGATTCCTTTGAGTTGAATAGTAGGGATTGAAGCCTTACCTTACCCCTTTCAGTAATGTTTGCAACTGCAATATCTTCTATTTCTTTATACGTGGATTCCTTTTTTGTGCACTGCTCGAGTTTAATTTTTTGACGGGTCCACTCAAAAAACTTCATCATGTCTCCATATGCGGGTAAGATGTTGTCTTTAAACTCACATGTGTTACCAAAAACCGGGAAAATCAACGCAATACACCACTTCCCAAACCATAAACAAACTTAAACACCTCAACTGAGAGCAAACTAAGGGGAACTGCCTACAAGCTACCCGAGCTGCTTTGTGCGAAAGAATGTGTGCAATGCTAAAGTTAAAGGAGGGCTCGCTTACACTAACCTAGCCTTTAAGATGTTCAATCGAAAACCCATATCACGTAAATTCAAATTGAAATTGTATGCCGAGTCCAAGCGGCTAATTGAGAAGCACTTTAAGGACTATACTCTCGGAATTTTGTCAGACTTTCGCCAGAGGTGGGGCAGTGGAAGAAACACTAAGACCTTATTTTTTGTATAACCGCTGTGCACCGGATTTTCTCTGCAAATTTTCAAATACCCGTAACAGCAGACTTTCAATATTCCAAACCTAATTAGTTTCGCCTTTGTCCGTCTGTTCGAACCCACTGGACCAATTTTGTACCTAGGTCTATCTCAGAAATTAATTGACGTAAAAGGCTGAAATTTGCACACAACATCCGGTACAACCTCTAGTTGAACGACAAATGGTAGCGATACATCGACTGGTTTTAGAGTAATTAGTAATTTAGTAAAATAAATATTTTCATTCGCACAAAAAGCTGTTTATTTCTTGATTTACTGAAAAATTTATATAGACTTTTTTTGTAGATCATGCTGGTAGCTACATATGTACCGAAGACTATTTTGTGGAAAAGTTAATATTTTAAAAGATATTTACAAAAAACTGTCGATCACTGTTTAAAGTACGCTCCTTTTAACCATTTTTCATTCGTTCTTGGTGTGCTCTCTTTCGATTCCAATTTGAGTATTCAATGAATAGGTACTCAACTCTACTCAGTCTGATTGAAACTTTTCTAATGGATATTCATTCTCATCCACACATATTGTTGTTTGTTCGCAATTTCCAACTCTAAAGAAGTGCGGAACCTTCGGTGCGCGAGTGACATTTGAACTTGTCCTTTTGTGTTTTGTGTTTTTTTTTTTTGAATTTGATGGCGGTTTATTACTATTCTTACTATTATACGTAAATAATGGTATTTCTGTATTTGAATATATGAATGAATAAACAGGTCAACCGTCTCAAATAACCACTTACCTAACTATATATTTGAAAAATTAACGACTCCGAAACTGTCATGAAAACAGAGTTTTAAGTCATAGCATTAATTGGCTTTTGTATTTATTTAAAAAATATTGACTGAGAATTGCGATTTGTGGAGGAGTTCAACAACAAAAAATGGATAAAATCTTCAACAGTTATACAGCAAGTGGTCGCGCTAATGTAATATTATGAGTTTATGACATATCAAAGTACAAGTCGATTTTTAATAGAATCTCATTTCATTTTGTTTAGGTAGCAAAAGCAACGTACGCCGCTATAGCCGGCATTTTTATTTTGTATTATTTTCGAACGAAATTGAAAGGAAAAGGCACATCAAAACCAAGAAAATGAAAGACGAATCTACTTACCAGCATAAGCAGCCACATTTTAATAAACTGTGAAGCACGTGCATTAATTTTATTTAATTTTACTTTTTATCTCCAACGTGGTATCAGGGATTTAACTGAGTGGAATAAGCAAATCTTAGTTCCGATTGTACTTTTTTGAGCTGAATTGTATGTTTTTTCTTTTTCATTTACGTAGTAGAAGAAAGATATCGTTTTCGTACAAATTTTCGAATGATTTCCATCAAATTCCAATATCACGCAATTCTGTAATTCTGTCTGTCTGTCTATCGTTTTCCTCACAAATTTAGCAATAAGTACGAGTATCTTGCTGGTATCTTGAACAACATTTTCAATTTTTCACTTAACAGTTGAAAAAGAATACTTTTTGAAACAAAAATTGGAATATAAATGTCAAACCAGTTAAGACCTCCCACAAAAACCTTCGAACGCCTTTTGGAGGTACATTTAAAGCTAAGATTAGACTGTATGCCAATTAAGCATATGAATGCCAAAAGGCAAATGACCAGACTAGCTGTCAAATGAACGAAATGTCAGGATTATCAAAACCTTATGACCAAAATTACTAATATGGTCATATTTGATTTGATGGTCATTTGAGGCATTTGGTATTTATTACCAAAAAGAGAACGAAAATGGAAATTAATCACAGTTTTACGAACTCGAACACCGATGACAACAAAATAATTCCTGTTCCATCAAAAATGCCATAATGCCATAGCGAAATTTCAATTAAAAGCATGTGGGCATATAAGGTTATATGCTGGCATTCGTACCTATTGTCCCATTACACCATATCCTATTTGGACATTTTTATCTGTCAAAATCAGCCTGGTCACATGTGGCATTCAGGTCATTAGAGCATATGAGATATGCCCATTACATTGTATGACCATATTTTGACAGGAGAACTGTCAGAAATTGGCATTTTATGACCACTTGGCATACAGCGTTAATCTTACCTTAAGGAGTAAATGCGGAAATGGTTTCTTAAGTGAATCACAGCACGCATACATGAGGGGAAAGTCTGTAGAAACGGCTCTACACAATGTAGTAGGAAAAATAGAAAGGAGTCTATCTAGGTGAGTTTGCTTTAGCATCGTTCCTGGACCTAGAACGGGCTTTCAACAACGTAGTGGGAAGATCGATCGAAAATGCATTGATAAAAGCGAATATTGATCACAGCATTATTATTTGGGTAAGCAACAGCTTAAAAGTAGGAAATTTAACTGCTCCCTAGGGCGAAGTTCACTCAGAATGTCGGTAACTAGAGGGAGTATAATCATCTCTTTTGTGGGTACTGGTTATTGACAGCGTTGCCATTTTGACTTCTTTCCAGTCAGATCTGACTGAATTGATATGCATTTAACTGGAAGATATTTTACAATCCAGCCGACTGTTTTTTTAGCTGGATACGATTTTTGTTTGGCTATTTTTAAATCTTGCGTATCATTTCTTCTCAATCAGTAGTACCTATATATTTTAATTCAAAGTGATAAAAGAAAAAAGAACAAAATTAGCTTGAATTTAATTTGTTTGCTCTAAGATTGGAAACATATCCCACACTTCTAGACTCTTTCTTTGATAAACATTAAATCATTGGTCTATGCCAACAAGCCGGCGACGTTAGAACAGCTCAAAGCTAATGTTGAACCGGCCGTATCGTGTTCAGAGTATCGACCGCTGCGTCGAATTCCGTTCATAAATGTTTTCAAAGTCGTTCAAGTCAATAACATTTTTTTTTTGAGATATCTCAAGTAGTTTTCATTTTACTTAAAAAATGTGTTGCCAAGTCCTTTACGTAGTTTTGAAAATATTAAATAAATAAATAAATAAAAGGTTGGCACACCAGGTCCGTAGGGACCCAGGCTTAGCTTCTCACAACCATTCGTTTTGTGGGAGTTTTTCATTTTTGGTACGAATGGAGGGAATCTACAATTTTATGCCGATTCCAAACGGCTAATTGAGAAGCTCTTTCAAGACTCTCGAATTTTTTCAGACGTTCGCGAGAGGTGGCGCAGTGGAAAAAAACCCTGAGTTGGAATTTGGGTTTTTGTGGGATTCGAACCGCGGACCCATCGCTTAGTAGTCCAATACACTAACCACTAAGCCACTGCGCCTAATTTTTAAAATATACTTCACTTTAATACGTGCGAGTAATGGATTCAGTGTTATTTTTTAATTTCATTGCATTTCTTTAACAGTTTTTTTGACTGGATCTTAGTTTTTTGACTGTTTTCTTTCCAGTCAAATCTGACTGGAAGGCCGATTTCAAAATGGCAACGCTGGTTATTGATAGCATTTTGCAGAAACTAATGTGGTATTCGATTGGGCTTCTTCAGATTTGCTCTCAGATCTCATATTTCATGTGCCTAATCGAACATAAAAACGTCACTTGCTCTTTGTTGTGTTCATATTCGTGCGACTTTAATATGTGTAGTCTTCGACACTTTTCTAAGCGATTTCCATTCACTGGTTAAATTTTATATTAAAACATGTAGGTATCACCAGGGTTCGGACTTCAGTTGTAAAATTTCGCAGTAGATTCACTTTTTTTGTAGTAGATTTTTAATTTAGGAAAAAGAAGTTTGATGTATAATCGCACCCAGTAAATGCTTAATGTCCTCTATTGAATAGTTATAAGTTTGGTCTGTTGTTTTATGCCTATGAAAGTCAGAAAAACATCGTACCGGAAATGACCCGTTTTTTCCATCCCTGATGGGCAAAATTGTCCGACAAACCCTGTTTTTTTTTTCTATTAGTCTACTTGCAAGCTTTGAGTTCTTACTTAACTCATCTTATTGTTTTATGCCTTAGGAAATCATGCTGTCGGCTCTTGGACTACAAGGCGAATACAGTGAAAACGAGGTGACATGCACATTTTCTTTTAAAATATATTGTAATAGAATGCAGAATCACTACACAGTGCTTCCAGTAACTGATTATTTGCAATGGGCTTATAAAAATATACTAAGAAACGAAAAAGTGTAAATGTATTCAATTTTGATTTAAGATTTTCGAAATTCGCATCAATTGCAGTAGATTGTCAGTCGAGCGCAGTGGTGCAGTAGATTTTATTTTTTTCTTAAAATTGCAGTTCGAACCCTGTGTATCACATTTCAAGTTAAGGCTAGTATGTCATTTTATCCATGTGTCATTTTCGACGTACTTCCCCTACCTGTGTATTTGATGTTCAATAATAAAGAGCACGGCAAACGAGACATAACTGCAATTTCTATTGATATTGACAGCTGTTATTTTGGTATTCAAAGAAAAATGCCATTTTTTGAGATAAATGATCGGATGTTTATTTCATAATAAAGAGGAAGGTATGCCGTTAGTAATGAATAACAACATCAGTCAAATGGCCACCACGAGCACGCATACAGGACCATATCCTTTTCATGAAATTTTCCATATCCAAATTGCAAATTGGCTGCCCTATGTCCTCGATAGCCTCACGAATTTTATCTTTGAGGTTTTGAATCGACACTGGGTTGTTGGCGTGGACCTTATCTTTCACGTGGCCATAAAGGAAGAAGTCGCAAGGTGTTAAATCACAAGATCTCGGTGGCCAATTGTTATCACCTCTTCAAGAGATAACATGGTCCGGAAACTTTTCCCGTAAAATATCAATGCTTTCGTTGCTTGTGTGGCATGTAGTGCCGTCCTGTTGAAAGTAAACGTTGTCCAGATCAATACTATCCAACTCCGACCATAAAAAATCATTAATCATCTCTCGATAGCGCAATCCATTCACCGTAACTGACCCCGCCGGACCATAAACCGCACCAAACAGTCACACGCTGAGGATGGAGAGGCTTCTCAACAATAACTCTTGGGTTTTCGAAGCCCCAGATGCGACAATTTTACTTGTTGACGTAGCCACCGAGGTGGAAATGGGCCTCATCGACGACATACCTTCCTCTTTAGAGTGTTTGTTTAAGATTGCTTATGCTAACTTCACTTCGTTTGAGCAAAATAAAACACAATTACACAAATTCAATAGAAAAGTATACCCACCAAAAAATAAAACAAAAACCGCTGACTGATTCTATATTCCAAATATAATTCCTTATTTGTATGTCAAAAATAAATTAACCCCACAACTGACCAAATCTCTAGAGTTCTGATAGCACTCTGGACTTTCAAGATTCTAGTTTTTTTGAGGGGTAACCGACGAATCTACAGCCAAGAATTTCGTGACTCAGTACCAAGTTGACAGCTCATATATACCTACCTAGGATAAGTGACGTTACCTAAAAAATTAGTCAACTTAAGATATTTGAATGTGCGATGTACTTGAAATTCAAAAATAAACTACCTACCTGGAAAGTAACACATGAAATCATTTTTTGTATCACATGTAGATGTCGCTTTTCGACTGAAAAATGGAATTGGAATGGAACAATAAACAAAAACTGCTAAACTGCAACTGCAGTCTATTTTTTTTGTATGATACAGTGTAAGTGTACTTATAATTCGAAACAACCAACACAGTACGAATATATTATATATTTAGACATCTCATGTTTCTAATATGTCTGATTCTGACTACATCTCTGCGATTTGCATCTCAGTATCATACAAATCTTGATCTCATATGAGAATTTTTTATCTGGAGTTGTGTTTATATTCCAGTCCTATAATCCCTGCCAATGATATAAATACTTGCAGCTATAATAATCCACAAAAGCCACATTCCAATTGGAATCAACACACAAACAAAACTTGGTTCGTTTTGGTATAGGAACTTCCTCGTTCCGTTGGCTTTTCGTCCAGAACAGCGTTGCCAGTTTGGGGGTTTTCCCCCCAGATCTAGGGGTTTTTTTGGCCGACGGGGGGAAATCTGGGGGGAAAAATTGTTTAGGGGGAAATCTGGGGGTTTTATTTTGTAACTGCGTTCAATTAATTTCTTTTTTTTTCTCACTAAAAAGCATCGTAATAGAAAGCAACTGCACCACCAACAAACCAAATCAATGTATATTCGAGTACCTTACCTATGTCCGATGTAAACATGTCTGGCAGTTCCATTCCATTCCAACGCATTCCAATATTCATTGAGAAGTGCCAGTGTATTAATTAACCCCTATCTAAAGCTACATGCATCACACACTATTGCGTTTGCGAAAAGTTCACAATCATTTGGGTGGAAGGAAGCAGAGCGAGACTTTCTTGGTATTTTCTCTTGCCAAATTTCAAAACAAATTTCTGATTGTTCCCCTTCTGATCAAATGATTAAAATGTTCACATCCGAACAGATGTACAAAAACAAAAATGAAGACGACTTTAGGACTTTTTACTTATTTCTTATATTATTCTTATCTTGAAACCTGAATTCTTTTTAAATACCTTATATAGATACATACCTACAAAAATTAAAAAAAAAAAGTTCTTTGTGTTGAATAAACTTTTTGCTTTTTAAATTTATTTTTATGAAAAAAAAAATTTAGGGGTTTTTTTCTTGAAAATAGCTAAATCTGGGGGTTTTTCAGATTTGTCTGGGGGGAAATATATTAACCGTCTGGCAACGCTGGTCCAGAAAAACTATCCATGTGAATAGTGTAACCCAATCCGCCTACACTAAGCATCGTATTTGACATCCAAGTGCCTTATGCCTTTACACATGTGTGCGGTACGATATATGCGAATGGGAATTGCGTACAATGTACATCCAATACGAAACGTACAATCCGAATACGACCGTTCCGGAATCCATCCGTACTCGGTGCCTTTGAAACTTTTCCCAATCCCAGATTCCAGACCCAGTTCCCACTTCCCAGTATCTTGCTCTTCCTTCCAACAATTCATGTACCTAAATCTCAAACACAAATCCAGTGACAGTGACAGTGACGTTTGAGAGATTGGTGCAAACATAGTGTGTCGTAGAGCTCACCGATTTTTGTGTATCAATAGTGCTTATCGAATTTTATCTGAGCAAACCAATGCAGAGCCGAAAGCGGTATTTCTGTTTTAATCCTGAAAATAGTTTCCATTGCGAACAGTTAGATATTCGACGAAACAAAAGAACAAAGTATCTGGGCATCGGTAACGGTAGAAGTACCGCCGCACCACCCCCGAAGCTCGTTGGAAAAACAATTAAAACTGTGTTTTTCTTTTCTTTCTCTTATTAGAATTGCAATTTTTCGCTCTGTGACATACACACACACAAACACTGCCAAAGCCAATAGCCAACAGAAAAACAAGAGAAATAGTGACAGTGAGCAGGAAAATCGGAACACCTTCGCTTCTCGTTTGCACTGCAGGCAATTGCGCTAGACAAGGACAAACAACAACAGAGCTGAGTAGAGTAGGTACGACGTACGAGTACTCTACTCTGTTGTTGTATGACGGTTGTACTTACGTACTGTTTAGTGTGAATCTTTTTTACTCGAAAATAGTGCGGCTTCGCGGAGATATCTACAATTTTAGCCCGTTTCTGCTAAAAGATATATAACACAAGTTATTATTTCGGTTCGTGTGACAAGCGAATAGATAGTGGAATCATCTTGGAACAACATCGTCCAGTTTGTTATCAGTCGAAAAAAGTGCAATTGACGGTTTTGGGATTATACCTACGCGCGGTGGGATAAGGCAAACCTTTAGAAAGTGCTGCAAAAACGCGTAACTCAACAGCGGTCGGTACTACAACATCTTGGTGGTGTTAACGGATTTTCTCGGCGAGTATCTACATACTTTTTGTGGCGTTTTTTTTTTCTCATGTGTTCTTTTAAGCAATTGGCTTATGGTTTTTTTCCGTCGGGTCGCTACGTGCGTACGTGTGTATCGTCCCACCACAAAGCCTTGCGTCTGTGGAATGTGATCAAAGAAAATTCAAATTAATTACAAAAAAAAGGTCCAACTAATAAAAATAAAAAAAAAAAATATTCTGTGTATACACAGCTTAGATTCTGTGAATATGGTGCATCTCTGTGTATGTTGTGTTAAAAAATATTCCATAGTTTAGCTATACAGTAATGTGATCAAAGGATTAGGCACTACACGATATCAAGAGGATAATGGCGAAAATCCCTTTTAGGAAAATGGGGAAACACTTATTCCATTATCTGAAAGGGTAATTTCAACAACAATTCCAAGCAACAAGGATACAATTAATACACAAGTGGATAAGACAAAAGAACAAAATAGCGAAACTGTAGTAAGTTCCAATTAGTTCATAAATTATGTATGCCTATTGTGTACCTATTGTAGTTTTCAATGCATCCATCTCAGATTGTTTGACTTTCAGTATTCAGTTTGAGTTTGAGTCATCGTCATCGTTATCATTTTCTTTTCGTCAGTTCTCTCTGTGTACTCTGTTCTCTATACTCTATCTGCTAATAGTACATTAAAAAATCGCAAAGAGCAATGATCTCTGAAAGCTGAAATTCCTCATATTCCAATTTCATTTTCAAAGTGTTCTCGGCTGATTTTAGTTTTAGGCAGGAAATCCATGTCCCTTCTCGGATGTAAAAGTTGGCCGATTTAGAATTTTTTCTTGACAAAGATGAAAAGGGATTTTATGCTGTATGCATGGATAAATGCAATTGGAATGGGGAATTAGCATAAAGAAACAATTCACTTTTCCAACTGGAAGTTGGTTTTATGGGACTATGTGTTTCAATTCCAAAATCAAATATAATAAAATTTGTTTTCAAAAGAGAAACTCTATACTCCCACACACACACACAGCTACTCAATGCCACACAGCCGTCAAATGTTTTCAATTTGGATTTATGTGTGCGTGTGCGATGCGTGCGCACATGCAGTGTATGCCATATGCACGTGTGTAATTGGGGGAAAGAAGAACAAAATAAATAAGAATAAAAGTAGGGAGAACTAAGCAACAAGGCCATGCCATATCCGAATGCGATTGCTTTTATTTTGCGTCTATTTTTGGATCGGTTTTCTGTATTTTAAGTAGATTTTGATGTAAAATTCAAACTCCTTGCGTTGGATTAGATGTGTTCCTACCATTCGAGAAAAAAAACATCTCAAGTCCAAGGGGAAGTTTTTTTATATACATTTACGCTAAATCATTGCCAGCCGAAGAAGTACAAGTTTTTTTCCCAAATCAACAGAAATTGAAACAGTATCCTGAGTTTGCTGTCATTGAATTGACAAAAATTGACGGATATTCTTTCTGTCATTAACCGAGGCTATTGCCAGTTCATTTAGACATTCAAGTCAGTTTTTATTTGTCACTTGTTTCTGGCAACGAAATTTTGACAATTGCGTTTGACAGATCACCTATTTTTAGGAACGCTGTCAATTCATCTGGGATGAGTTGAATATTGGCAATGAAAAAGTTGTGACGTGACTTTTTGGGAAAACTAACCAATAATAGAGCCACATTTAGGTACTCAGCCTTTTTGTTCATTGTCGTGTAGATCTAAGTCAAACATAAAACAACACACATCTTGGCATAATGAATCGATTGGTATTAAAACATTTTCCTTTGCAGTTGCAAATATGAACAAGTTCAATTGAAAACAATTGTTACCCTGTGAAGTAGGTACAGCTTCATTGAACAGGGAAACCCCTCCTGCTCAAAGGTATCATAGTATTATTATAGGACTGCACAATGCAGCTAGTCAAGTGGATCGTCAGCAGACGTATTGAGTTAAGATCGCAGTTCGTATCTGATTTTCAAGGGCGCTTGGCGAGTTCGTGCAGTGCAACATTAATGTTGTTTATACAATGCAAACACCATTTTTCCATGCATTTAACGGGTGCGCCATTTGTGAATATTGAATAGGTAACTTTAAAAAAAAAAACGACATGTTTTTTATATAGAGAAGGAATTTTAGTTTAATTTGGTTCTTTGCAATTTATTTGGAACAGTTTTGGAAAAAACCTTCCGTCAAGTGGCCAAAGCAAAATTTGCCCTTTTTGCTGCGTTTTCCATCACTTTTTCGAGCTCTAGGGCGGTATAGCCACGATTTCGGGACGAATGTTTGCCTTAAGCATATTCTAGTGGAATTGTTTCTTGTTTTGATTACGTTAGGTTAGGTGAGTGGCTGTCTAGATAGACACACTTAGACCAAATTCTTGTTTTGATTACATAGTGTCACTGTCATGTTTGTGTACATTCTTTTACTATTTTGTAGTAACAATCCTGATACATAAAACTGCGTAAATTGTCGTCATTTAAACTTCTAAAGCTATGTTCACACGATTGCCAAATCTGCCAATATTGTCAGGTCTTCAAATGATATAGCCATGAGCTGCAAATGATCTGACAATATCAAACTACTCTACAATACGAAATTGCCAGTTCACACGGTTGCCAGGTCTTATCCCAAACTCTGACAATCTCATTTGCAGATGGTATGCCTAAATTAAAAAAGGAAAGGGTTATAAACTTTCTTTGTAGATCCTTTTTGTTCCTATACATATCAACTTCTTGGTCAACATTAATATTTGAAATTATATAATTCACACATTTTGCACCAATATACAGAAATATTAAACGAAAATAACACTGTAACTTCGTTATGTTCGTTCAATTATGAAAACTAATTGGCTACAAATAGCAAATGGGTCTGCAAATGTCCCAAGCGTCTGGTAATGATCTGACATTGATAAAATTGTGTATTCTGACGATTGGCAGATTCCTGACAATATCACTGTCAGAAGGCGGTCTCGCAATTATCTGCCAATGACTTTTCTGCTAATATTGGTGGACAAAACTGCCTGTTCACACGGTTGGCAGACATTTGGGACAATTTTTTCATTTGGAAATCGTCTGAACAGAGCTTAAGTAGATTTCATTTTTTCATAAACATTTGTGTTAAAAAAATTTTAAAAATTAGCTTTCGAAGTTCTTGCCATTCGTCATCTAGCTTCTGTATATTTCTCGGACCTATAACATTAGGGAAAAACTTTAAAAGAGACCCAACAGACGTATTTTTTCCATAAATCTTATTGCGAGGTGAAACTTTTTCAAAAGTAGTAAGTAAATCGTTTTCGAAATCAAATTTTCTTAATAAATGCTTGCATAACTCCTTATAAAAAGCAAGACAATTTTGCCGGGACTCCCTTTCATCGCTATCAATTAAAACATGAGTAGTTTTTAAAGCTACAGTTACATTTGCGCCAAAATATGCGTCCCCCAAATCCTTTTCGATACTGTCGTCAGTCAGATTTATATTATGAACATTTTTAAATAAGTACAAACGAACAGCTTCGGAGTAAATAAGGTGTATTTGGGGAGACTCACTTTGAAAAAGTTTGTTCAGCCTATTTACATCACCTAAAATAAATTTGAGGAACATTAAGTAAAGCTCAAATTGTTTTTTTTTACTAAGAATTTCTATAATTCGTTTTGTCGAATTTAAGTTTTCAACATCTTCGTGTTTGAAAAAAAGTTTCAGAACCTTGAGCCAGCTTAAAACCTGATTGACAGTTGCCTCAACAAATAACCAACGAGTTGCGGATGGGTGGAACATTTTCCTTGGCATATATTCAAGTAATGGTTGAATATCAGAAAAAAGTAAAAAGTTCAATTCTTTTTGAGGAATTTTTGATGAATTTGTAGACATCGCTTGTAAAGAATTTAAAATAATTTCAATGCGTTGCTGAAGCGTATATCGTTCCATTTTTAGTAATGCCGTAGTTTCTACTTGTCAAATGTCAAAGAATAAAAGCTTCAAAAGTGACAGCTCCGAAATAGCGGGTCGTTCACAATAAGACCTCTTATTTACATCCTTCCACGTAATTCGGAAGAAAATTGCAAGCAGGATTTGCACAAAGAGCAAAAATATGACATTTGCACTTTAAAATAATTGAGTGAGGGTAAACAACTTTTAGAAGTTCCGCTACTTTGCACCTGTCATCACATTTGCTCCATCAGCTGCAAACCCAAGTAAAATATGCTTATAGTTTATGTTATTCTGTGTGAGCAAAAAAGAAGTCTTGCCCTTTTCCTCCATATACTAATCGAACAACTATGCTTAGCAATTTGGTCATTGAAATATTTGTCGCTTCATCAATGCAAATCGAAAAAAAGTTTATTATCAAATCACATAGAAAATCAAATTGAGCCTTTCCAATAACATTTTTGACAATTGAAGTAGACTTTGTTCTTGTACATGAAATTTTGTTAACAATTTTAGAATCAGGAATAGCATTTTTTAATAAGGGCACTAAATGGTCCATCGCAAGGAAAGAAATATTGTGTTCCGCTAAAAATGCCGGTAACTGACACTTTATTTGGCCAACAATTTATTTTAACCCACACGCTGAGAAAAAAAACGGATATTTCGTTTGTAGCTTGATCGCATTTGCCTTTGATAAATGCTTAGAAGTTTAAGCGTGTTTTTCCAAATCCGACAAACCAGCGCATCCTTTTAGTATACATTTGCAAACTGTGCAACTTATAACTTCTTCTGAGATGTGCAACCAGGGATACTTTTTTTCATCGAACTGTATCTTCCTTTTCTTCTTACTGGAGTTACTTGTTAGTTCTTCCTGATGACTTGCAGCTTCTGATGTGCTACCGTCTGTATCGATAGGAGTTGAGTTAATATCTAATATGTTTGTATGTCCTGTCAGAGCGATTCAAAATGCAGCATAAATCAATTCATATACCCTACCCGTTCGATGGAAGTAATCTGGCATATTCTTCGGTTGCTCTTCTTTTTCACCACGAGGTACTAAATGACAAGGAATATCTACTAAATTATAGCAGGCATCATCAAGACACCCTTCTTCCACCGAATTTGAATCTGCAATTCATATGTATTTGCTGAGAAATTGATTTAATAATTATAAGAATATGATGTACTTAATAGCTCCCTGGAAGTATTTTTGTATAATTACATTTTTTTCCATTTTTTTAAAGTCAAAACGTATGCCCACCTCCACCAGACTGACGCCATCCGTTTCCGTTGAATTTTCTTTGAGTTTAAGAATGTTAATCAAAATTTAAAATATATTTAATTTTAAGTGGCTTAAGTTTTTATTAAAAATATATTTAATTTTGACACAACACATTTGAATCTGTCAAAATAAAAGTAGAGCTGAATACGAAAATGAAAGCATACAGCGAAAGCAAGTGTGCCAAAAAAATCTGCACCAAGGCTGAAAATCTGCAAAATGCAGACAAATCTGCACTTATGGCAACGCTGGCCACATATACGACCTGCCAACTTGGTACTCAGTCACAAAATAATTGACTGGACTCGTCGGCCACCTCTCCATAGACGTCAACTAAAAAAACTGTTTGTATGATCGATCTATGCCAAAAGTGAGACAGACGCATCAAGTCAGCCAGCTGTCAGATACCAAACAAGATACTTGAACGTCCCCATGTGTCTTAAGTTTTTATTATTTTTTGTCTACACCTACTCATTCTAAAAACACGCAATCTTCCAATTAGCTGTGCCATTTTTATTCGACAGGTATCTTTGTGTCTATTTATTGATAAAATGTTCGACATGAGCCAAAAAATGACAAAGTGACGTTTTGTTTACTACTTGTCATCCAAATTGATTGTGATTCTCGTGGCAAGTGACAGTTTTCTGTCTTTTCTATTTGTCATTTGTTAATTAGAACACAACAAGTACGTCCACATATAATTTTTTCTTAATATATCTTGACGGTAAGATTGTTGGACAGAACGTCTTAAAATTGACACTTTCCATGTTCGAAAGCAACCGGTGGTGCAGTAAAATAACGTGAAGTTAGATAAGGGCAAGATTTTATTTTAAATATGTGGAACAAGGCCAACTGTGGAAGATGGTTAGGAACTACGAGTATGCTTGCTAGTAATAATGTTCCCCGTGACGTTTGTCAATCCATCACTAATTTTTTCGTTTGGAATTTTAGCCGTGTGCCTATCTATTTTTTTCAGGTGTAAATTCTGCTTTTTTGCCACTCCTTTAGGTTTTGTGTTCAATATATGCTTTTTTCTCCCGTCTTTTTTTTTGTTTCATTTCTTGCACTGTTCTGACATTCTTGTTCCAATGCCACAATATTGCTCCTACCAAAAATCCTGCTGGCTGAAAACCAGCTTTTAAATGTTCTTGTGCGATGCACAGGTTGGTTGGTTGGATGAGGGAAAAATAAAATCAAATAACGCATTGAGCACCGTTTTGAGACCACAACTAACGGAACCTGCAGATAAAGGGGGAGAAGAATGTTCGCTTTACGCTTGAACAGCGTTGGGAATTATTGAAAACTTAATACCAAAGTGAGTGCTGTTTAGCCCAAACAGTGGGTTTTTGGAAAGAACTTTTTGGCCGAAATGAAGCCCCACAACGCCTGCTGTAAGTTTGTGCAGTTTGTGCAAAAAGTTCGTGAGACTGGGATGCTAGTGTATAACACTCATGGTCTCCGTCGTCAGTACATAGAGTTTGGTGCGGATTGTGGAGTGGTGGCATCATTGGACCATTTTTCTTCGAAAATGAGGCTGGGAACAACGTGTCGGTCAACTGTGGGCGTTATAGAGCCATGTTAAGCAAGGACAGATAGGTTACCTCTATGATGGTTTGTTGAAGAAGAGAAAGATGGAAAAAAGGCCAGGAAAAATATGATAGGCATATAGATTCGTCCTTTTAACATTTATGAAATGCCATCTATGCGGTGGTGATAAAATTAATATTGTTAAGGTGGATACGCAGTAATATGGTATTTGTATTTGGTATTTGGTATTTGTCATTTGAAAATGACACGGCGCGAGTCGAGTGATAAGAAAAAGACGATGATATCAAACCACGTTATAAATTTATTTTTATTGAAGAGGAAGATGTGTTCTCGATCGCGGTCAACAGCTAAGAGAGCGATTCACTTTTTCTAATGCACTGCTTTGCATAAAGAACGGCAATAAGCAGGCATAACATAGGGTATCGTAGGTAATGTTTTTTAGCTGCAACACATTTTACAACATTCAGCCCCCCCTGAAAGGCTCCGGCCTTTCAGCAATTGGAAGCGGTGAGATCTTAGCAATGGGACGAACATAGTTGCCAAATTTGGTGCGAATGGTTACGACCCTGACGTTGCTGTTCCTCCCGGAATGTGTTTCGACCACTCGTCCAAGAATCCATTTGGCTGGTGGTAAGTTTGGCTCCTTGATCAGTACGACGTCGTCCACCTTCAGATTGGGTTGAGAGTTGTGCCACTTAGGTCGATGCTGGAGAGATGTCAGGTACTCCTGATGCCACCGTTTCCAGAAGCCTTGAAGAAGTATCTGTAAAGCAGACCAATTAGTTTTTATTGAATAATTTATGTTAGATAAATCTGGTTGAGGAACTGAAGTGTATGATTCCCCGATCATGAAGTGGGATGGAGTTAAGGCGCATGGCTCTCCATCTGAGGTTTGCCACATAGGACGCGAGTTTAATAGTCCTTCAATTTTTGTAAGGAGACTGTACATCTCTTCGTACGTCAGTTTATTGTCACCAATAACGCGTTTAAGGTGCATTTTAACCGACTTTACACCCGCCTCCCATAGACCTCCGAAGTGAGGCGCAGAGGGTGGGATAAACTTCCAAACGATGTTGTCCTTTGCGAGATGATCCGAGACAATATTATTGTGTTGCTGACTACGCAGAAGATCAAACATTTCGCCAAGCATACGTTTGGCTCCATGAAAATTAGTGCCATTGTCGCTCCATATTTCTTGTGGTTTTCCTCGCCGCGACACAAACCGGTCAAGAGCTAATAAAAAGGCATTCGACGATAAGTCCCCGACTAATTCCAGGTGGATTCCCTTTGTCACAAAGCAGACGAATAGGGCTATATAAGCCTTGACAAATTTGGGGTTTCTTCCGCGGTGTAACCTCAATGTAATAGGGCCTGCATAGTCGCAACCGACCTTGCTAAAGGGTCTTGAAAATCGAATCCGTTCGGTTGGCAAATTGCCCATAATTTGCGTTGCGGTAGATACACGCTGTCGAAAACATACAACACAATCATGTACTATCTTGCGAACGAGGTTTCGACAACCGAGAACATAAAAGTTTTGCTTTATTAGCGAAAATGTTAGTGTCACACCGGCATGGAGATGATATATGTGAGTGTATCGCGCTATGAGAATAGATATCGGATGAGATTTGCACAAAATAATGGGGTGTTTTTCATTATAAGTCAATTCCGATTCCTGTAACCGACCACCGACACGAAGCACACCGAAAGCATCAAGAAACGGGCTCAAAGACATAAGTTTATTTCGTTTCGGTAAAACCTTGCCTTTTTTTATATGATTGATTTCAACGAAAAATAACGAGCACTGAGCAGCTTTAACAAGCACAATCCTTGCATTTGAGAGTTCTTGAGTAGTCAATGTTTGCGAGTTTATCGTATTAGTTACCGACCGACGACATTTCGATATAAAACGAAAGATATATGCAGTTATTCGAATACATCTGGACCAGTTCGAGACCTTATATAAAAGCATGTCCAATATGCTAATATGCTCAATGTTAGACACAAATACCTTTGGTTTAGCTGGACTTGTCTCTTCCAATTGTTCTCCCGTGATTTGTTCAGCAACAAAACTCGATCTTGGCCATTGATCCCTTTCAAACCAGAGCCATTCTGGTCCCTTCCACCATATCTCATGTGCTGATAACTGTGATGGAGCAATGCCGCGGGAAGCCACATCGGCTGGGTTACTAGGTGATCGGACATGGTTCCACAACTTACGAGGTATCGAAGAGAGTATTTCGGACGTCCTATTGCCAACAAACACTGACCATTTTTTCGGAGGTGCTGACAGCCAGTGAAGCACGATGGATGAATCCGTCCACGCAAAGAGGTTTATATTGTCTTCCTGCAAAGAAACTTTAATTTTGTTTACTAGCCTAGTTAGTAGAAGAGCTCCGCAAAGTTCCAAACGAGGAAGAGATAAAATTTTAATTGGAGCAACTTTACTTTTGGCCGCTACCAATGTTACCGATATGGACTTATCTAAATTGATGCTCCTGCAGTACACTGCTGCTGCGTACGCGTCCAATGATGCATCACAAAATGCATGGAGCTCCCAGTCAAGCTTATTGGACCAAATTAATCTGGGAATGTGCAGGGATTCAAGGCAGTGGAGTTCTCGATGAATTGAAGTCCAACGGTGAGCGAGGTCCTCTCGGATTTCTTCGTCCCAATCCAACTTCTCCTTCCAAACATCCTGTAGAATGATTTTCACCGATACTACCACTGGCGCTAAAAAACCGATGGGATCAAAGATCCGTGATGCCTGAGATAGAATCCGACGCTTGGTGATGGGGCCAAGTACATCCAAGCGTACTCTGTATGAAAAGCAGTCTTGAGAAGGACACCATTTTAAGCCAAGTACCTTGACAGCATTGGATTGCTCGAACTCAATTGGGGACATTTCACGTTGTTCCTCCGGCAAAGACAAAAGCAAAGGCCAGCAGTTGGTGGTCCATTTTCTCAAATTAAACCCAGCTGATTTCAGCAACACCACCAATTCAGCTCGAAGCTTACTAACTTCATCGATTGTGTCTGCTCCAGTTATAACGTCGTCGACGTAAAAGTCATTTAGGACAACTGAGGATGCTACGGGATAGGTTTCGATGGAGTCAAGCGCTATTTGCTTCAATGCCCGAACTGCTAAGAAGGGTGCTGACGCGGTGCCGTAGGTAACTGTCAAAAGTCTATAATGGTTGAGAGGCTCGTTGGGATTTTCTCGCCAAACTATTCTTTGATAGTCAGTGTGTTTTGGAGAAACCCAAATCTGTCGATACATCTTCTCGATGTCCCCCGAGATAGTATAAACGTGTCGACGAAATCGCAAACATATCGAAAAGATGTCACGTTGAATTGTAGGGCCGACGAGAAGACAATCATTTAACGAATTTGTTGTATAACCTTTAGCAGACGCATCGAATACCACTCTAATTTTTGTTGTGCTACTATCAGATTTGAAAACGGCATGATGGGGTAAATAATAGCAGTTTGCAGACGAAATTTCATGCGGTGGTATTTCCTCCATATGTCCTAATGACAGATACTCTTGAATAAATTGCGAGTATTGGTTTTGAAATTCGGTGTTTCGAGCGAATCGTCTTTCAATAGACTGCATTCTATTAAATGCGATGTTGAACGAATTCCCGAAGTTGAGTGCGTCAGGCTGTTTGAAGGGCAATTCCACTATAAATCGGCCATCAGTATGACGAGTATAAGTGCTGACAAAGTGATCTTCAGCTTGTTGCTCTTCAACCGACAATATGGGTTGAGTGGATACTTCCTCCAAGCACCAAAATCGTTCGAGGTCGAAGTTTTGCGAGTGATTTAACTGAGTGCAAAAGGATTGTAGCCCTTGGTTGCTATTATGAGCATTTGGAGAAAAGCAACCCGCTATGACTAGTCCAAAAATGGTTGGAATAGTTTCCGGAATACCATTTTGTGCTGGTTGCAAGGGACCAGTTATTGCATTAAATACCTTGTCTGAGCCCATCAAAATATCGATGTGACCAGGCTCATTGAAGTGGGGATCAGCTAATTGTATTGACAGGATCCTGTTTGTATTAAGACAAGTTATTGACGATGAAGGCAACAATGAAGTGAGTTTCGAAATCACATAACAGTCAATGTCTATAAACTTAGCATTGACTCGAGAATGAAGTTTTAGTGTAACCAAACCATTAGTTACACCTGCAGGGGTTGAAGCTATTCCTGTGATGGGAATCCGGGATGATTTTCGTTTCAATCCCAGGCGTTGGACTGTATCAAATAATAACCGCAGATTTTGAAATAATCCTTGCTTATCTCGAACCTGGACAGTTGCTGTGGGCAGCAAAGTTTGAATACGACGAGAGGGTTCAAGCGAGTGATTCGAAACGATTGCAGGATCAGACGAGGCGTTGAGATTAAGCGCAATAGCATTCGAAGTGGAAGGTTCATTTGCGGATGGTTGTGTGGGATGCACCATGGTATGATGTCGAGAGTTACACGATCTGCATCGAAAGTTTGACCGACATTTGTTCGAATGATGTCCTTGATGAAGGCAGTTGAAACATAACGCATGTTGTTTTACGAACTGACGACGAGAATCAATATCAAGACCGGCAAACTCCTTACAGTGAGGTATGGTATGATTTTCACGACACTTTGGACAGCCTTGCTTAGATTCTGCAAGGTTAGCGCGAATGGAAACTTGCGGTTTGCTACGAGATTGTAAATTTCGAGAAAGAGAGCTGCACGACTCTAAGCAGTTGCAACGGATTTCTAAAAAGTCGAGAAGTTCATATATTGTTGCATTTTCACGCATCCCTACTTCTTCTACCCATGCTTGCTTACTTGACTGATCAACCTTTTGAAACAGAAGGTGTATGAGCCACGGATCGCGACTGTTTGCGCTCAACGCGTTAAGTCCTCGGAGGATCTCATCAGCTCCGTCAGTAATCTTCCGAAGTGTTTGAGTATTTCCAGACGTTGATGAAGGTAACGAGAGAAACGCCTGAACGAATGATTGGATAATCAGGTGAGTTTTATCGAAGCGTGACTCTAACCTGTCCCAAGCTTCCATGTAATTGTCGTCGGAAACTGTGATGTGCTTAACCACGTTGGCGGCATCTCCGCGTAATAAAGACTTCAGATATTGAAGTTTTTGAGACCCTGTAAGCGATTTGTTGGAATCAATAGAACCCGTAAAAAGATCTTTAAATTCGGCCCAATCTTTGTAATCACCAGAAAAGGGGGCAATTACAATTTTAGGCAGATTGACTGATGTTGAGTTTGAAGCGGTTGACGAAGAGAGGGTTTGAAGAAATGACGATTGCTGATTTACCAATTTCTCAACCAACGAGTCTTGAGGATTAGGTGGATCGGGCGACTTTCTTTTCTGAATCTCGTTTGTGAATTTTGCATGTGCGGAAAAGAACTTGTTTTCATATTCCCCAAACTCAGATTCTGGGTCGACGAAATCAGGGTCATCACAAAATTCACAGAGCTGTTTATTAAGGGTGACAAACTCTGACCACGTTTCATTTAATTTCGCGAATCGAATTTCGATTAATTCCAGCGGAGTGTTTTCGTTTATTGAAGCGGCAAATGTCTCTGTTCGTGTGAAACTGCCCTTCGCGTGACCTCGCTTTACCTTAATCACATTCATCGCTCGATAACCGATAGAGACAATTCTTAAATATGTAAACTTAACGATGAAATTGCTCAAGGTATGTATTAAATTGTTCTTGCGCGGCAAATCAAAAAATTGTTAATGGTTTGCGTTGTTTGTACAAATTAATGCACATGTGAAAAATTATGAGGAGAAAACACCGTTTTGTTCCGACAGCAAATTATTTTACACCGTTCTTGCCATATGCAATGATCTGGCGTGTTTAATATCAAATTGTTATTTCAAAGTCTTACCACACACTTTTTCGCGCAATGTCCAATAAACCTCGAATCAACGTTATTAATCCGTCTACGAAGGACCAGCATGAAAATGACACGGCGCGAGTCGAGTGATAAGAAAAAGACGATGATATCAAACCACGTTATAAATTTATTTTTATTGAAGAGGAAGATGTGTTCTCGATCGCGGTCAACAGCTAAGAGAGCGATTCACTTTTTCTAATGCACTGCTTTGCATAAAGAACGGCAATAAGCAGGCATAACATAGGGTATCGTAGGTAATGTTTTTTAGCTGCAACACATTTTACAACAACTATTTTGGGGAGCGTTTCGACTTCAGCATCAGCCTTCTTGGCGATGTTAATTGGCCGCCTCGGAGCTGCAATTTGGCCCCATTTGGCCTTTTTTGTGGGGAACCGTGAAGGACCGATGTTATGCCAAAAATCCGAAAACGCTTCAAGGCCAATATCATCCAAGCAATATGTGAGCTACAGTCCGAAACCATCGACAAGGTCTTGGAAAATTGGAGTGGCAGAATGCGCTACTGCGAAGCCAGCCGAAGCAGCCACTCGAACGACGCACGTACCAAACTCTTCCGACAGAGATTACCCGTCCCATATTCGCGCAAGATTTTCTTCATAAATTACTCTAATGACAGATATATGATCCTTGTTGTGCTTCCATAATTGTAGAGCTTATAAAAAAGTATTTCCCGGGGTTTTGAATTGAAAACTGCCCGAAAATCCACACAAAATGCATACAGCTTTTTTCCTTTGCTTACATAATTGTCGGCAATATTCATTTTTTTCTGAACCCCGCTTGAAAAACGCTTAAGATCCTCTTGGTTTCGACCCATTTACTGAGTCTATTGTACAATATTGAGCCAAAGAGCTTCGCCGCTGTATTAAAAATGAGATGCCTCTATAGTTTTTCGGATCGTCAATGCTCCCTTTTTTATGTAGCTGCAGTATATTCGCCTTTTGAAAGCTCGAAGACACGTCAGCGGTCTCGATAATTCTATTATAAGAGAATCTAATAATTATATTAGTTTATTCGAGTTTGATATCAGTAGGGACTCATTTCAGAATAAATAATTTTAACGTTAGACTTTAAGTATTGAAATTTTGCATCAAGTGAGCTAGCGAGAGCAGTGAATTTGATGTGCACGAATTAAATAAATAAATAAGTAAACAAACCAGACAAAAATACCCCCCTTCAGATGTTGGGCGGTTATCATTATGATCACCTTGTACGACAGGCATACAAATTAGCTCACATGCATAAAGCCTAATTCGTTGTCGCGTTGAGGCGCGCTTGCTTTGACATCTTGTGTAGAAACGACGCGTTCATATGCTGCCACACAAAATACAACTTCTCAGGGCTCTCATCGCGTATTTTATGAAACCATTGAACAAAACGACGTTATTAGTTTGCATCATATAACATCAGTTCATCAAGAGATGATGTCTTCCTTCAAATATCGTTTAGTACTTCTCTCAAATCGCAAATGAAAAATGCACCAAAATTATGAAACGGTTGCAAAATAGTAATCGTTCAATCGCCAATGCTCAGTCGTCTGAATTTGACAGTTTACCAAGTTATACGAAGCATAAATTGAATCGTTCAAACGGAGTCGTCTTATATGTTTTTCACACCGAGATCGTCGACGCATTCGCACCGAACTCCAAACAGTTTTCGTTTGACGTTTCGATCAGGTGTGAGACTCTTGTCGTTGAACTTCGGTGCAAACTATTTTGGTTACAAATTTCGATCGTATTAATTAACAAATAAAATGAATTTAGTACAGTTAAAAATAATATTGGCCCATCAATTAACTGTGGAAAATGGTATCTAGTTAAGTAAGTCTGACAGCTGCCTGACTAGATTTATCTCTGTTATGATTGGCTGATATTGGTCATATGAGCAGCTGTTTCAGTTGACGTTTGTATTGATTTTTTTTTTAAATGTTCCTGAGCATACATTTATATTATTTGGTGGGCGTTTTCAACTTCGTTTCTTTAGCACCATATTTGTACAAAATCAAAACATGATTGGGAATTCTGTGGTTTAATAAGAGTGAACAGTGTTGATGTTACTTAGCAAATTTTGTACATATTTAAAAAAATTGTTTAAAAGATTTTGGGTATTCAATCGATCGTAAGAATCCAAATTGTTTTGTTGATTGTTTTCTATAGATATATTCTTTTGCTAATTGTCTTACATTGTATTTTGAAATTTCCACTGATATTTTTACAAGCCTCTCTAAATTATTAATTAACAAAAACAATTGTACTTCATGTGTTTTTGAAATAGAAAAAGTGATATCGTTCCGAGTATAGGTCTGTTTTTCTTAGCTTCGAAGTCGGCAATGAAAACTAAAGTAGGATTTTCAGCGCGCAATTACAACAACTACTGCGAGTCCTCGAAGTAGTGCGTGGTTGTTGTATTTGCGTCCTTAAAATCCTTCTTTACTTTGCTTTGCCCAAAAAACATAGAACTTTTTTATTATGGTATTTACCAGAAAACGGAAAAAATATCGAATCTATCAAATGCATACTTGCATACGTTATTTTGCAAGTATGCATTTTACGTACCATTAGCAGAATAAAAATGATGCTAAAACAAAAATATCTTTTTCTTCACAACTGTTATATCGCAAGTTCGCCGTGCTTTCCTGTCACCAGGAGAAGAGCGAACTAGCGGAGAGGTTGTAAAATGAAACAAGTGATTTATTTCTACTTTTTATTAATTTTGATTCTTGATAGTGAGGCCCGCTGTCTATTGCTTGGCTGCAACCTTCACTGTCATGTAATCGCTTAACAACTCTCTGCCTGACCCTTTCAACCACTCCTTTTTATACCAAAATTTGGTCTGTTTGGTTCCCCTCCAATTCACTTGAGATCAGCAATCCAAGGCATTTCTTATCCCAAAAACCTATTTTCGTAATCATAGTGTCCAGCAATATCCCAAAGAATATGCCATACCATCAATGTGTCGCAACGGGTTATTGGCATTTCGCCTATACTGAGTTGTACCCAAAATGAGTCAATGCGCTATCAGCATTACCCATGTCATTAGCACTTGTGTTCTTTTCCGCGTTCCCAGCGGTTGCCATACGTCACCATTCATTGATACACGATACTCATAGTATACTCGTGCTCGTAGCATGTAGTATTTCGTATGAGTGTGCCTGATGGGTAGGTATGTCGCTTGGGTATCAATATGCAAGAGTTGCATTTTAATGTTTACGGAATTGGAGTGGATTGTGCAAGTGAAATGCATTGGCGCGATTTGTAGGTCATTTGTTTGGTATTTTATGTGGACGTATGATATGTTGGATTACGAAAGATAGAGTTTAGGGTAAAGATAGCATAATGGATGTTGCTGTGAAAGAAGTTGTGTGGGAAACCAGAGATAATATGATGGGATACTGTGGGATATGTAGTGTGGATACTACATCCCATCCCCCTAAAAAAAAGAAAATTACTACCTTGAAGAGGTTAATTTTCTGTGGAGTCGTAGTGGGTGTAAAGGTACAGGTCAGTTTACTTATTTACTTATTTTCTATTATGGTATGACAAATAATTTTTTACAATATTATATTAAAATTATTACTTAAACAAGATTTTTTTTTTTCGCTTATACTTTTTTCAAAATTATTACTTAATCGAACAATTTTAGAAACAATTCCTTACTTTCTATTGGCTTATTTTTTATAACATAGTGTTTTTTTTTTTTTTTTTTTTTTTTACTTACATTAATTGCAATATAGTTTGTAGTAAATGTTTTTTTTTTTTTTTTTTTTTTTTTTTTTTTTTTTACTAATTTAGGACATTTAGTTTTCTTAAAAATATTGGATTTATATAAAAAATAAAATGTATTTGCTACCTAAAACGACTTATATTATTATGTATTATTCTCTCGGAAGGGAAAAGGTATTTTGGGAAGAGAAAGGACAGCGGTTTGGTCAAACACCCGTGGTTAATACAAACTTCGGTGATGGGTACGTGAGTGGTTCTCTCCTAGGAATCTGGGATGGGCCTGGCAAGGATTCTTCAGTTTCCTGGGTTCCGTTAACATTTTCTGTCTTCTTACCCCTCGCTTTAAGACATTTCAATAGGCGATATAGGCTAAAGCCTAAAATCAAAAACAGTATAGCATAAATCACCGTGTAGTGATGAATATTATGCGAGCTTATTGGCAACAGGGGAACATTTTCTTTCGATTTAATATCTTTTATTTGTTCTGAAATGACTTTGAATCCATCTTGGCCAGAGAATTTGATAAATGCCAGTGGATTAGGTCGTTTGATTTCCGGAAGGGTAATGTTAGTTAAAAATCGTGAAATATTGATAGGTGGTATATAAAAATTGTGAGAAACCGAATTTTGTTCATTGTACGAACGTATAATCAGATCCCTAGACTTCATATAGCAATTATCGCTCATTTCGACAGTAGATGTTCCCTGGAGGGTGTATGTTGTTACATCCTCCTTGCAAATTTCGTCGATGTCATAATTTTGAGTGGTAGAGAACAACCATTTATTATGAGTAGATAATTGTAACCATACGGTTGAGATGTTAGCCTGTTTCAGCTCACATGAAGGTGGTAGGGTTTCAGCTCGTCGCAATAACTCTACCTCACAGATGGATAATTTAGAATTTGAATTGAACAGAGGGTGTATCATTGGGCATAGGAACGTAGTTTTCTGGCTCTTACAACCTGTTAAATCATTTGCGTTGAAACTACTGTAATATTCTTTGTTGTAATCTATTATTAAATATTCGGTCGTTGGCTGTATAAATACGAAATGACCATCGTAGTTCGTAGGTAGCGGAATTACTTTAAAGACATGAAAATTTTCTAGATCTGGGAGAGGGATTTTAATTTCATAAATTACCTTTTGCTGACTTATACTTGCGCTAATTGTACTGATTTGGTAAAGAGTCAAGATATCATTAGTGATAATAGACGAAATTTTCGTACCAATAGGAAGATCTTGCCTGATTTTTGTTAAGACAGTTCTGAGCTGATTCGGGGTAATTATGGATGGATGTGGTTTCCCATGATTAGCGTTGCTTACTAGGTCGATAATTTCGTCTACTGTGTTCTGGTAACGTATTATTGATAGCGTAATCAGTGAAGTTAAGGATTCTACTTCTGAAAGTAGTTGCTGTTCGTGGTTTAAGCTGGTTAGTGTATTTGCTAATTCCCTCACAATGTCTAGCTTCGAGTTCATTGCTAAAAATTGATTTTCCATGGCTATTTCCGATTTATTGAATACATTCGCTGTGGTCTCAAGAATTATGGTTTGGTTCCTTATAAGTGTTAAAAGATGTTTTTCGTTTGACTCTAATTTTTCTATCTGCCTATTATAAAAGTCGGCATCTTCTTCACTTAAAGTACCAAACAAGGCTTTGCTCAGCGTCCCTACTGCATTTATTAGTGCTCTTTTTTGTCTGCTTCTATTGTCGGTAGAAATTATACTGTATTTTTGGGTAGCATCAGCAAGGAGATGGTTTAATTCGCTAGTGACTCCGTTGCATATTATGTCGCAACTTAGTTTGCCTTGCAGTTGCGTACACAGCTGGTTCACCTCTGCGACATATTGATTGGCTTGAGTCAAGGCTACTGCCAGTTTTTCTAAATCATAGTAAACGATTAGCTTCCATTCGTTGGAGTATAACTCCGCTCTTCCCCACTGCTCGAAATATATCCCTGGGCTGTCCCTGATGGGAGTTATTTGAAGAATTCCACAGGCTGTTGTGGTAAATCCAAGCAATAATATTAATTTTAGCGAGTCCATTGTCTGAAAAATGTTTTAATAGAGGTTACTTACGTTGTTTTTTTTTGTCTTTCTCTTATTATTTAGTTCTAGATAGTAGCTTTTCCTTTCCCCTTTTTTTTTTTTTATTCTGTGAATGCTATTATATTGTTATTGTGTATTATCTTGCTTTTATTTCCTATCTTTATCTCAGTGTTCTCGTTGGATAAAACTGTAAGAACTTCGTGAGGACCTTCCCATAATGATGAAAATTTATTTTTCCGAGTGTGATTTCTGACTAATACTTTGTCACCTACGTTAAATGACTTATTGGTGGAACCTTTGTCGTAGTATGTTTTAGATTTTTCCTTTTTCTTTTGCAATATGTTCTTGGCGATCTGATAACCGTGCTGTAAGCGGGCTTTTAGCTCGCAAGCGTAGTTATCATAGTTGTATGATGTTTGGGGATTTCTGCTAATGGAATTAGGTATCCGTGCAGGAAAACCATAAAGTAATTCGAATGGACTAAACGTAGTGCTGCTATGGGGTGTTGTATTGTAAACAAACATTGAGTAGGGTAGCCAAGTGTCCCATGAAAGCTGGTCATTGTTGACGTAATGCCTAAGATACTCCGCTAGCGTTCGATGACTACGTTCCAAAGCTCCGTTCGTTTGGGGGTGATATGGAGTCGTCTGGATCTTTTTGATTTTTAGAATTTTACATATCTCTTTAAATAGGGTACTCAAGAAGTTGGTACCTTGGTCTGTTAGTATTGCGTCGGGAACTCCAAAGCGACATACAATTTTCTCCACGTAACTACGGGCTACTGTGGATGCCTCCGCATTGGGTAGTGGCAGAGCCTCAGTGAACTTCGTTAAATCGTCCTGAAAGGTTAAAATATACTTATTGTTTTCGTAACTAGTTGGAAGTGGTCCGACAATGTCCAAAGCTATGCGCTCGAATGGACTTGTGCTCGTCGTTGTGATTTTCATAGGAATTCGCGGGTTTTGTCTTAATTTGTTTCTTTGGCAAGATTCGCATTTTCGAATAAATTCCTTTGTATCTTTTACGAGAGTCGGCCAAAAATACCTAGTTCTGAGACGTTTAATGGTTCGGGAGATTCCTTGATGGCCCCCAAGAGGTGAGTTGTGGTAATCACGCAGGATCTTATCGATCTCTTGCGGATCCTTTATATGGATTCGGTTATCTGAGTAAATGAACAAGATAATCTCTGTTTGTGAGAATACCTGCGTTATGATGGTTTTGAGGCGGCAATCTATTTGGTTACTTGATGGGATGGAAATATCTATTTGTTTTACTTTTTCTTTTACGCAGTAGTTTCGAATGTTAATGAGGGTTCTCTCAAAAATGGATGTGTCTGTTACATTTAATGGTAGTGTGGTAATAATATATGTGGAGGATTTTGCTGCGTTTGGGTATGTATTCATTTCATTAGGATTTGGACGGGTGTAGTTGGTAATATTTTTGAGTAATTCTTCCTCTTGGCGTTTTTCGTGAGATAAAATAAAAATTTGAATGGGTGAACAGCGTTCAGCTAAAGTTATTGGCTTAAAAGTTTCGACTATCTTACTCTCTGCCGGCGGAAGTGTGATTTCTTCGCTACCTAGTACAACTATTTCATCAACATCTTGAACCCTTGCTCTGCTTCTAGTGGTGACTAATACTTTGCTTTCCCTTTCAGTATCATCGACATTTGCGGGAATGCGACTAAGAGCGTCCGCATTGGCGTTGTACTTTCCTGCCTTGTACACAATTTGATATTCGTACTCGGCCAGGAGCATCCTCCAACGGCCTAATCTTGACGTCGGGTCTTTTAGGTTCATGAGCCATTGTAGTGGCTTGTGATCCGTACATATCGTGAATTTTCGTCCGTAGATGTAGGGCCTAAATTGTTTTACAGCGTAGACGATCGCCAATAGTTCCTTTTCGGTAGTGCTGTACCGAGTTTCGGCCTCGTTCAGAGTGCGACTGGCATAACAGATCGGTTTGTCTTGTCCAATGTCTCCTTGTGATAGTACAGCACCCAGCCCAATGTCGCTGGCGTCGGTCGTCACTATGAAGTCCTTTTTGAAGTCTGGGTATGCTAAAATGGGTGGTTTTATGAGTTTATGCTTTAGAGTTTGGAATGCTTCGTCGCAGAATGCATCCCATTTAAATTTTACGTCCTTTTTCAACAATTTTGTTAGGGGTTTTGCTATCGTGGAAAAGTTATTAATAAATCTTCTATAGTATCCTATGAATCCTAGAAATGATTTTACTCCCTTTACTGATTTAGGTACGGGGTATGTTTTTGCAGCTTTCATTTTCTCAGGATCGGGTTTTAAGCCGTGTTCCGAGATAATATGACCTAAATATGTTAATTCCTTTTTCATAAAATTACATTTTTCAGGCTGAAGTTTTAAATTATTTTGGCGTAATCGATCAAAAATTTTTTACTAGTTTATCGTTATGGTCCTTCAAATCGTATCCGTATAGGACGATGTCATCAACGTATACGAAGCAATCAAATCCTTGTAGACCTATTAGTACTGTATTCATTAGGCGTTGAAAGGTTGCTGGGGCGTTTCTCAGGCCAAATGGCATACGATTATATTCGTAGTGTCCATATGGGGTACTGAATCCCGTCTTGCACCTATCTTCTTCGTTCATACGTATTTGGTGGAAACCATTAGCCAAATCAAGGGTGCTGAAATATTTTGCTCTACCAAGTTGATCCAGTATATCTGTGATATTTGGTAGCGGATATGCGTCAGCGATTGTTAATTCATTTAGCCGACGAAAATCAACCACGACCCGCCATCGCTTATTGCCTTCTTTGTCCGGTTTCTTGGGAACCAGAAGCAAGGGGGAGTTCCATGGGCTTGCACTAGGCTGGATTATTCCATCCTGTAGCATGTCGTTAACTTGCCTATGGATCTCACTTGTATGTGCATTGGGCAATCTGTAAGGCTTGACGTATAATGGTGGTTTGTTCTGGTCAGTAATGATCCTGTGGCTTATGGCATCCGTGAAGGTAAGCTGGTCACCTTCGAGGAAGAACAAATCGTTGAATTCTCTGCAAATTTTGTGAATTGATTCTTTTTCTTCTTGGTTACAATGTTCAAGGTCTATGACTGACTTTAGTTTGTCTAGTCTGCCTTTGATCTTGTCGTTTGTTTTATTGGAGACCAAGTTGAAATTATCTAGGGTATCCCATTCGAGGTTGATATCTGCGGTGTTCAACCTGTGCTCTGTGTCCAAGGTATTCATCATTAACACCTTAATCTTGGAGTCCTTGGATCGAGTCAAGCTTTCACCGAGATATATGCCTGGAACCACTTGTTTTTTTTTTATAATCAAATCAGTATTACCGGGTTCAAAAAATGGAATTTCTACAACGTTTTGCGTTCGGGGTTTCAATGTGAGTGTTCTGGTGGAGGCACCTTTCTCATCTTTAGTTTGGTTATTATGTATATTTTCCTCAGTCTCACTGTTTGCTATGATTTCTTTTACCATAGTCTTACTATCTGCTGGGTTTATATTTTTAGGTTTTACCTCAGTCTTACCATTTGCTATGGTTTCTTTTACCATAGTCTTATTATCTGCTGGGTTTATAATTTTAGGTTTTACCTTAGTCTTATCTTTTGCTATGGGTTCTAAGTCTTTACTTATTTCACATGTTGGCTCATCACGGCTTAGGCTCTGAGCCCCGTTCATAGAGTTTAATGTTTTGTTTTGATGTACCCGTATATTCTCGTTTTCCATGGACAATGACTCCAGTTCCTCGATTTGGCTTACTTTAAAACTGGGTATTACTAACATATGTCGTTCACAATCGATCACGCATTTGAATCTGGACAGGAAGTCGTTACCTATTATACCGTCGTAGGGTAGATTTATATTTTTGGTTAACAAATGGAAAGGATGTTCAACCAACATGGTGTGGTCAGTGGTTTTGAATTCCATAGTACCATATATTGTCCCCAGGGTTTTTAACGAATCCCCGGCTATGGTGGATATAGTATAAAGACTATCCTCATTTTCCAGACTTCGTATGCGTGAATTTTTTAATAGGCTTATGTCGGCTCCAGTATCAATCAAAAAGGTCGTATATGATTTATCCGAGGGACTAAATCTGAGACGTATCGTTGGTTCTTTGTATTCAGGGCAGAACGACACGAGGAACTTCAGATTTAGTTTTGGATTTGGTGTATCTCGGCACGCGTGATCATTCGAGAGGGGTTGCCGTGTGTCTCCTCTCGAATAATGTCGTTTTCCGATTCGGGCATTTGATGTAAGTTGGTGAACCGAACCCCGCGGGGGTCATTGTGCATTGTGTTGTTGGGCGGCCTGGAACCTCCCCTAAATTGGGGATTCGCATCGTATTGGTTCCTGGTATTTTGAGCTGAGGATGCACCTTGAGGGTAGTTCGTCCGAGGTTCCATTCGGGATAGGCGTAATCTACACTCGTTTTGGGTGTGATTCCGTTTTCCGCAATAGTTGCACGTGAGGTATTGCACCTCTTTCTTAATGTGTGGTTTATTTTGGGAATTTGAAAAGCTGGGAAACTGGCCGTTTTGGTAACACGTTTCTCGCGTGTGACCTGGCTTGCCACAGGTTTGGCAGGATATTCTAGGAAAATTGACGGATCTGCCAGCAAATTTTTTATTCTGCAATTGCGTAGCACCACTGTTCTCCATCCGTGCAGCATGACCATCCGCATGGGCTATGGCTTTCTTTAAATCCACCCCGCCATGTGCTTTGGCAATTAACCTGAGCTGGTCATCTTTGAGGCCGTCCTCAAATACCTGGATAGCCAATTTCTTATTTTCCTCTAGTAGGAAAATTCTAACAGAATCCTCACTCGTAATGGCATACGTAGCGGAATTCAGACTGTTTAACGCCGCACAAATCCGGTCGCCAAATTCCTTAACAGTTTCCCTGGATCGTTGCTTCATCATAAGTAGCTCACTATGCGCAGTTGAACGAGACTTTTCCTCTTTAAATTCGAGCTCTAGTCTCTTTTTTAGTTCGCCCCAAGAAGCAAAGGAGTGGTATTGGGTTATTTCAAACGCGGGACCTTGAAGACGTGTTTTTACTATCTCCAGGAAAGTGGGTTGGTCAGCTTCCTTAACTGAAGCAAAAAGAATATTGCCACAGGACAAAAATTTGCTTAATTCCGATGGATTTCCATCAAAAACCGGAATGATGTTAAAAACATCTGTTATTCCTACTCTAATGTCCATTTTAGCGGAATACCGGACTTCCTCAGGAGATAAGTGGAAAGGCAAATCTTCGAACAGACTAGCGATAGTTTGTGCCTGCCTAATTGCCTGTCTAGTGACTCGCTTAATCTTGACTGGTTAAACGCCCACGAGAAGGGAGGAAGAAAAAAAAAACAAAACAGAATGGATGCGAACCACAAAAAAGAAAATTTCAGTAGGGATTAGAGGGACCCGTGAGAATAATATTACATATTATGTATTCATACGTATAAAAAAAATATAAAATATTATCCTTAGAATACCTTATTTTCCTCCGAAGTTGATGGTTGGTGCTCAGTCGTTGCGTTGTGTGCCAGGCAGGCTTCACGCCCTAGAGATGTAGTTACAGCCTGGTCTTTACACTGCCCAAATAGTTGCCTCCGCGTCCGTTGAAATCGGAGTTCGCCAGGCCTTACACTGGTAGGGACTTTTTTATCACTGTTAACTTTCACTACTGGTGTTGAAGCCCCAGTACGCTCTTTCACTTTTCTTTCTTTACTTACTGGTGTATAGCCCCAGTACGCATCGAGTGCAATGCTGACTCGTTCTTGGTTTGGTTTGGTAGTTGGGACCTCTATGGGTATCCCACCGCTGCCACCAAATGTTATATCGCAAGTTCGCCGTGCTTTCCTGTCACCAGGAGAAGAGCGAACTAGCGGAGAGGTTGTAAAATGAAACAAGTGATTTATTTCTACTTTTTATTAATTTTGATTCTTGATAGTGAGGCCCGCTGTCTATTGCTTGGCTGCAACCTTCACTGTCATGTAATCGCTTAACAACTCTCTGCCTGACCCTTTCAACCACTCCTTTTTATACCAAAATTTGGTCTGTTTGGTTCCCCTCCAATTCACTTGAGATCAGCAATCCAAGGCATTTCTTATCCCAAAAACCTATTTTCGTAATCATAGTGTCCAGCAATATCCCAAAGAATATGCCATACCATCAATGTGTCGCAACGGGTTATTGGCATTTCGCCTATACTGAGTTGTACCCAAAATGAGTCAATGCGCTATCAGCATTACCCATGTCATTAGCACTTGTGTTCTTTTCCGCGTTCCCAGCGGTTGCCATACGTCACCATTCATTGATACACGATACTCATAGTATACTCGTGCTCGTAGCATGTAGTATTTCGTATGAGTGTGCCTGATGGGTAGGTATGTCGCTTGGGTATCAATATGCAAGAGTTGCATTTTAATGTTTACGGAATTGGAGTGGATTGTGCAAGTGAAATGCATTGGCGCGATTTGTAGGTCATTTGTTTGGTATTTTATGTGGACGTATGATATGTTGGATTACGAAAGATAGAGTTTAGGGTAAAGATAGCATAATGGATGTTGCTGTGAAAGAAGTTGTGTGGGAAACCAGAGATAATATGATGGGATACTGTGGGATATGTAGTGTGGATACTACACAACATAAAAAAACGCTGTCCCCAAACTGTGCTAAAATTACTTATTTTGTTTCAATATGATTTCGAAATAAAATAAAAGCTAGAAGTTACAAAATCTGTTTTAAGAAAAGTGCAACAACCATTTAAGTTGATTTTATCATGAGATGGATTTCTGCTAGTTATTAAAAAAAAAACCCCTTTTTGGTATTGTGACGAAATTATATCAAGAATTCCATTTTCCAACAATTTCCTAGACTAAAAAAACTTTCAAACTGAACTGCGATGTGAACGCCGTGTAAATAACGGGCACCAAAAATACCGAACTCAGTCGCTCCCACTTATCCCAAGTCAAAAAGTAACGTTCCCGACCAATCTAGTTAGTTTTTGCGTTCAGGTTACATCTAGCCCAGACCAATCTAGTTGATCTTAGATAACTAGAACCTTGAAGGCGGCCAATGATTTAAGGTTGTGAGTTGTGACATTTGTTCGGTCAGCCATTTTGCTGAATGTTGCAAAAGGTGTGTTTGTTTCAACAACCCAACGATTGGAATTAGTTTTCGTGGTGTTTTCGTGGAAATCGCCTTTAAACGACTCGTTTTGAAAACTGAAATATTTATGGCGAAACTTCTGTTTTCGATGAAGTTCTCGTGTGTTTTCGCGAAAATCCGGTTTTCGGCTTGGTGTGAAAAGGCTACTACGCGATCAGAGCCCAGGCTTTGAATCGACTTTAGATCGTAAATATCGTAAAATTCAAGTAGACCTACTTTTTTCTATCACTCGTGTTTGACAACTTTAGAATTTCGAATTGTTCGATTTGAGGTCATAGAGTGTGCCGTTCATAGTTGGAGTGGCACAGATCCACTAATGTTTATCACACAAACGTCTTAAAGAGCTGTAATGATTGGTTTTCAATGCAAATTAATTCAGTGTGTGGAAAGGACGAATACCATTTCAATTACAGATTTCTTTTTTGGAGAGAAAATATGAATCAAGGGTCTTGTATTCGTTTTAAGGTTGGTTTTTGCTTTGATATATTGTGATACGTGTGATTTTCATGTATTTCGGACAATCCTTTTTCAATTCGTGCATGCAAATAACAGCTACAAGAAAAAAGGGAGTAGACTTGAAGCTTGAATTCTGCTCTGAATTTGTGTTCTTTGGCCAAAAATCAAACCGAACTTTTTGTCTGTCATACTGTACTTTCTCGACACGCATTCGCTTCAAAGTAACACAAAATTATTGCTCGCACGCTTGGCATTTAAAATCGTAAAGTTCCGATAAAGCGTGTCAAAGTGCGAAGACTCACGCACGCGTTCAACGCCGAATTGTGTATTGGTCATAATAAACTTTCAGTGACCGTATCCTACATTCAAAAATAATACACCACCCGTCCTTAATGCGCTGCCTGTGGCGACGTCAAAGAAAGGCTTCTATTTCCATTTTCACGCCTTATAGCGGCAGTTTCTGTCTGCCAAATTTGCATGCGAATAGAAAGATCAATCGAAATAAAATCCCAATCCTCTCTATTAAAACAAAAACAAAAGAAGAAAACGGATTAGGGCTGACATTTTGACAGCTGCTGGGCTGGTCCTGTGTGAGTGCTTGTTGACAGGTAAATGAATAAACTTCATCGCCTGCCTGAATCCAACCAACAACCCGCTCCCCCCACTGATAACCCGAAAGCAGCAGTGTAAAGCATATCAAAAAAAGAAAAAAACATTCCAACCAGATGATGTACGTTTGTGCACATGGTGCACCACTACAGTTACTCAAATTTGAGAAATATCTATGAGCGTGTAAAGGCAACTGGTACTGGTAGGGTAGTAGTGGTGTTTCAATTTCAATCGGACAACCGTGAAAAAAATCAATAAAACAAAAACGGAACAAAGAGAATAATACGTGAAGAGACGAACTGAAAGTTCTCTTTGACTATGGCGAAATAATTTACTCGGTGTCAGTGTCAGTGGAAAAATGTTGATGGCTTTTGTTTATTTAAAATGTCTATTGTGTGAGCCAAACAAATACGCAGGCATAGCTTTTGTAAATGTTTTCATTTCGCAAATACACCTATTTACTTATGGATTTAAGAAAAATAAATATGAAAGCGATATCTAGCTGTTTTATTGCACAATATGTAAAGAAGGTTGCGCACTGTAAAGTCAGTATTGGGGAGGACGGTAATCGGATTGGGGTGAAACGTGAAAAATGTGCAAAGAGGACATCGTTAGTAGGAACAGCATAATATGCGATAGGGTGAAGGCTCCTAAGTTCAGCCCCCTCCAGTAGTCAGCCTCTGACATACAAAGTACAGCGCAATAGTAAATACCTTAATCATACATCCAAACAAAAAATATTACTATCTTGGCTAACAGTTCTTCTCTCTGTATGGAACAAAATTGACTCAATCCAGGTTCTACTTCGTGCGTAAAAAATATAAGTCTGCGTACAGTTTTCATAACTGCAGAAGACGAGTGGTTTGAACTTGTAAAAGTGATATAATTACGAATATACTGAAGGTATGTGTATTTTATGATTATTATTACGATGTTGACACTTTATTTATCTTGTTTCTTAACTTAAAATGTTAAAAATGTTTTTTGTTAAATAATTAAGAGGGGCTGACCTTATGAGAAATTATTTGTATGATTATCCTAAGCTCAGCCGCTTTCCGAATGGAAACTTCAATCAGTCTTAATTCTCGCAAAAATTTCGATCAATTTTCTTTGATTTCCAGTAGTCAGCCCCCCTGTACATTTACTAGAGAAATGGGGGCTGACTATGGGAGACACGGTTCCTTTTAACGTTCTCCAGGCGTCAGCCCCTCCTTCTTAAAAAAATGTGTAAATTAAATTGGGGCTGACTACTGGATACTTGCGTGGCCGACTACTGAAGCTGAGGGGGCTGGCTACTGGAAAATCATACCCTTTTCACTTATTTTCTAAATAGTTTGAATTAGATAGCTCATATACGTAATAAGCTTAGTATTTTCCAATCTACAAACTTCAAACATAGAATAACCAAATTCTTTATTAAATACTTGAAGAATGGATTTTTAAGGACCAATCAAACACAAAAAAAAAATTAAGGGGCTGACTACTGGAGCCATCACCCTACAACGTCTAGTACAAAACGGACTCAAGGCAGACTCAATACGCTTTCGCTGTCTCGTTTACTTGTCAACCCAGTCGCTCTGTCAAAATTTAATTCACACAAAACTTAGCTGTTTGCAACAACAGCTTGTCAGACAGATGTTGAAAGTTGGTCAACTTGCGCGGATGCGAAACAACCCAATGGATTTCTGCTGTGCGCTTTGAGTGTATTTAATTTTAAGGAGTGCGACGGAATCGATGCTAATGCAGCAGTTAATGTTTATGACTTTGTTGCGGGACGAAGAGCGATAGCAAGGACAATGTTTCCTGATCTCTATATCCAAATTGAACACCGATCGATGTAAACTGTAGAAGTACGCCGTCCTTGTTCCGAATGGAGAAACTATGCGAGTTGCCAACATCAGACTTCAGACAGTATATCTACCAACAGTGAGTATGGAAATCGTACAAATGCAGATAAAAAGTACAACAAAAACGTGAAATAAGCGAAAACAGAAGGTATTGCTTTTTACCCTTAAGTGCGATTGCTTATGATAAAAAGAGTACTCCACAAATTTTACCTACGCCATCGCATGCGGCTCCCCAGAAGGGTTCAGGTCCGATAAGTGGAGTGGTTGCTCTGATTTTAGCCAGTGAGTTACCCTCAAATCCTCTGTGGGCTAGGATCCAGTGGAGTATGACTACTTTTTTCTTAGAAAGTTTATTGCAAGGACTTCAGGCTGAAATATGGATAAGTTTTTCCTATATTTGTTTTGACTGACAAGTTCACCTGGCGCGACTCACCGTAGATGCTAGAGCCAGTCCCTGACTCCATCTTAGAACCGTCTGTGTACCAGATGAGGTCAAGTCTTTGTCCACCAGACCACGGCAGCATAGGAAACCAGCGTTTCTTTCGTAAAGTGTGTAATATTTGAAGTTTTTACCATTGATTATTGATTAAATGGGCTTAGTTATGTGTCTTTTAAATAAATGTTTCCACTTATTCTACGAAATTGAGCCTTTTTGCTTTGCTAAGACTTCGTTAAATACCATATTTGACCATTTTAAGTTTCATAGCCATTACTTTTTAGGTAACAAATATCATACCAGATGGTCACACTAATTACTTAGGTACGCAGAGACGGGACTGCCTAAATTTGTTTCGTACATCTTTTTAAAGGCGTGTTTGAGATGGATTGTTATCAGTTGTTCGATATCATCGATTTAGAAAACAAAAGGCAGTGGGCCTTACTAAAAAATCATTTTTAGTTTCGACTTTAAATTATAATAGTTCACTGTGGCCATATTTCCCATACAAATGTTGAAACTGTGAGCTTCCGTAAATTTAATGTCGAATAGCATTTTATAAAAGGCTGGCAACAGAATATAAATGGCTTATACCCTTTTCACACCGAGCCGAAAACAGGGATTTCGCGAAAAAACTGGAAAGCTTAATCGAAATGTTTTAATGAAAAAATTACTAAGTGCAATAACACCATAATGAATAAATTTAATAGTTATTTTGTCAAGAGTGTTCAAGAAACTAACAATTCAATACCAAATGTATCGTGGAATAAATATGTTGCCAACAGACAAACCATACTTAAATTCAAACCAGTGGAATCAATAGACTTGTTCATGAATAAAAGTGGATATGATCACAAATAAAATTTACTACTATTATTTAAATGAAGAAATTATTAAAGACTGTTTCAATTATTTAGGAACAGCTCTAATGAACATCATAAATCATTCTATGACAAGTGACATATTTCCGAATAGTTGGAAAACATCTGTGAACGTCCCTGTACAAAAAGTAGGCAAGTCTAACAAGTGCGACAATCTTAAATCTGTTAATATGTTTTCATTGTAAGAAAAAAATAGTAGAAAAAGTTGTGCGAATTCAATTGGAAAACTATCTTGAAAACAATAGTGTACTCAATGTAGAACAATCGGGCCCTTTCCGAATGGAAGGGGAAATTGCATTCTAATAATAAAATTGCTGCAGTATTTTTGGACCCAAAGCTATTGAGACTGATTAATACTTCTACAGAAGCTGGAGAGCTATGACGTACGTGGTACTGAATACAACTGGTTTAAAACATGTCTTCAGAATGTGAAGCAGATAGTTAAATTTAATAGCGTAAAATCAGAACCGATAGAAGTAGATCTACGAGTGCCACAGGGATCAGTATTAGCCGGTTTATTTTTTATTATTTATATCAATGATATTAATAAAGTTCTTAGATATTGTACGATAATATTGTGCGCCTATGATGGTCTGTTATTTTTAGAATAAACGAACATGGAAGACTATAAGAAAATTAAGGGAAGATCTAAAAAATGTAACAAATTATTTAAACATTAATTAATTTAAATTAAATTTCGATAAGACCAAAGTAATGTTTCTAAACGAAAATTATACAGGATATCATTTTATTGAATTTGAGTGGGTCGATGCAACTAGGAATAATTGTAGATAGCAAGCTTAGCTTTAAGAAACATCTTGATTATGTTTTAAAAAAATTTGCCACAAAAATATGTTTCTTTCGTAGATTAAGAAAGAAAATGTGTATTGAATATTGCCCAGCAATATTACTCTTGGGTGCTGATGGAATTTTGGACAAATTACAAAGTGTGCAAAATAAAGCGATGCGGTTTTTATTTCTTTGTAGCAGATGTACGATATTAAAGAGGCTAGATATTAAGCAATGAATAATATACATTTTATAAATAAAATTAAAAATAATCTGTTGCCACAATACTTGAACAAAAGCTAGTCCTAAGATCGAATATACAGCCACATAATTTGAGATCGAACAAAATTTTCATTCAAACTGTTATAGAAACAAGAAGTCACAAAATGTTTTATTTTATGAAGGATTAAACATATATAACTCCCAAATAAATTTAAAATTAAACTAACTATAACCAATTCAAAAAATACATTTTAAATTTTAAGTTAGAAATAATTATTAATACACATCTGCATTTAAAAATCTGTAAAAAATGACATTATAATAATTTTTTAAAAATTGGTATTCACTGCTAAATAAACATTTCTAAACTAAAACTTTTCCCATACATAATTCTTTTTTCAAAACGAACTGTTTAAAAAACACCACGAAAACGACTTCCAATCGTTGGGCTGTTGAAACAAACACACCTCATGCAATATTCAGCAAATTCAGCAGAATAGCCGACCGAACAAATGTCACAACTCACAACTTAAAATTATTTTCCACACTTAATTGATAGGCTAATAATTTTAAATGCGATCGAGATTTGTAACCAAAAAAGTTTGCACGGAAGATTAATGACTAGTGTCTCACAGGTGATTGAAACGTCAAACGAAAACTAGTTGGTGTTCGGTGTGAATGCATCGACGAGTTTTCGACGAAAACATAGTTTTCGGCTCGGTGTGAAAGGGGGATTAATTGTTATTTTTGCTGCAATAAAAGAAGACGGTGCTAAGTTGCATTTTATGAGTTGGCTAACCTCGAAGTTATCGGCAAGTTGAACGATAGTGAATAAAATGGTCCTTAAATAAGGAGGAGTTTGAAAATTCACTCAGACAGAACGAAAGCGAAATAAAAACACTATTGAAGGCGAAAGAAAGCAGATTAACACATAGGTTGGAAGAAATGAAAAAAAGTCATGAAATATGTGAGAAAAGTATGACGGAAATGAAAAAAATGTGCAATTTCGCTGAAAACTTCAGGAAGGAGGGCGAAAATATCTGCAATGAGTTAAAGAAAAGAGGTAAAAAAGATTGTTGGTAGTAAACAAGCGATGGCGGGAAACCAAATGTCATTTGCAGAGAATGCCTTGCCAATAATGCAAGTGACAGGTGTCAAGAAAAAGTGATACCAACAATGCGAAAAGAGTTGCCACTTATTACAAAACCAAAAGATAAGCAAAAGTGTATACTAAAACAAGGGAGGATTTGAATGAAAAAGTAGATCCAAGAGATTTTAAAATATCTAATATTGAAAGCACACATAATGGAATCATTATTATTGAAAGTGAAGACGCGAATGAAAGGAAGAAAATTAAAAATGCAATTGAAAATAATGTGGGTGAAAAATATGAAATTCGAATTCCACAAAAAATTAGGCCAACTATTTTGTTGACGAATATAAGATTGAAAAGTACTGAAATTGATGTCATTGAAAAATTAAAAAAGCAAAACAAGGAAATATCAAAAAGAGAAATGAAAGTATTAAGCTTTTATGAAAACAAAAAGAAAAAAAATAATATGATTCGTTATAATGCAATAATCGAAATAGACACCGAGTCATTCCAAAAAGTAATAGAGAAGCAAAATGTCAGCATAGGATGGGAACTGTGTAATGTATTTGATGGAGTTGACGTTCTGAGATGCTTCAAGTGCAAGGGTTTTAACCATAAGACAACGGAATGCACAAAAAGTGATGATACATGTTTTAAATGCCAAACAATCATAGAACCAGTGAATGTGCACTAATGAAATGCATAAATTGTTTGCGTGCTAACAAGAAGTAAGGTTCGGGGCTTGATGGAAACCACATTACATTTAACAGAGTATGGCCTGTGTGTTTAAAAAAACTTGAAACCAAAAAGAAAAGAATTGGATATTTTATTAACATAAAAGGCTTGGCTAACAATTTTGAGGAGTTGCAAATATTAGTGGAATACGAGTTCATTATTCTATCCGAGGCACACGTAATAGACAAAATAGAGCAAAATAAAATAATGGTTGAAGGGTTTAAAGAGAGATCGTGCCCCTCAAATTCAACGCGAACTGGAGGTACTGCAATTTACGGTAGAGATCATTGGCATATTACAAAGACGGTAAAAATAGCGATCGACTACTAAATGCGGTTTCTAGAATGCAAATGTAGATACAAAGCCATGGAAATGGTAATACAGTAAAACCCGGATATGTGCCTCACCTTAAATGCGCCGTTTTGATAGGCTCTTATGCGGGCTAGGCAGTTATAAAAAAAATCCGCTTGAGTAAGCACATAGGCACTTATCTCTAAATTTTACATATCTTCGCGACAAAACAAAATTACATTGACAGTTTAAATTTTGACAGTGACAGCTACCCAGTTAGTCTCCACCATTGTAGTAATATTATAACCTCTTTTTATTTTTGATTTTTAAAGCATGAAACACAAGGAAGCGCTAAAGGAAAAAAGTTTTTGTATTTTTTCGGCTGATTTCAAAAATGTGTACTTAAATGAATTTTTTTTTCAGGTAAATTTCAATAAAATTATACAAAATAAAAGGTAATTAAGCGGGAAAGGTAGTTAAGCGAAAGGCGAAAAAGTACTCAGAGTTTTGGTTCTAAAAAAAAAGGTACTTATGCGGGTTTTATTGTAGTTGCAATCTACAGATCGCCCAATAGCTCTGAAAGGGAATTTTGTGACTTTTTTTGAAGAATATATTGAACAGCTAGAAGAAACATAAAGCAATATTTTGATTGCAGAAGAATTATATTGACTGGCGCCCAAACCATTTGTATAAAAGGGAAGTAGAACGAACATTAAACGATAATTGTAGAGGAAGAGTGCTCGAGAACAACGGAAATAACTAAAACTGTAGGTGATTATGTAATTACTAATATGGAGAACGTAGCAGTAAATGCCATGACAATCTAGAAATTACAATCAATGCGGGAGTTCATAGATCAACAGAGGGGAACCTTGAAATTTATAATTTATATAAATGTTATGCCTGAAGTTTTAAAATTTTGTAAAATAGTACTTTACGCTGATGATACGTTTATATATTCAGAAGATAAAGACGAGTAGGCGCAGTGGCTTAGTGGTTAGTGTGTTGGACTACTAATCGAGGGGTCCCAGGTTCAAATATCGCAAAAACCCAAATTCCAACTTAGGGTTTTGTCCACTGCGCCACCTCTCGCGTCTCGAACGTCTGACAAACATTGAAAATGTTAAAACCATAAAATATCTGGGAATGATCATTGATAAGGATCTAAAAATGCATGACCATATGGATTATATCTGCAAAAAAAAATTGGTAAGAAAATAGAATTTTTTAAAAGGACTCGAAAAAGAATTGACTATTTAACAGGTGTTACTGTCTATAATACCACAGTCTAACCATATTTTAGGTTTTGTTCCACAATATTGTTTTCCTGCTGCAACCAGGGTCAAATCGAAAGGCTGCTAAACAAAGCTATGATGAGCATCCTGAGGTGCAACAGATTTACTCCAATAAGATACATGCTAGACGCTCTTATATGACTCAACGTTAAACAGAGGATGGAGTTGAATAATTTTTGACTGTTTTTAAAATAAAATACAGTGATGCGCCAAGATATCTTATAAATGCGGTCAGTCATGTTAGGGAAGCTCAACCCTACCAACTTCGGAATTCGAACGACTTCAGGTTGAGAAGGCAGAACTCATCGGGTGCACAGAATACGATCAAAGGATTTGAATTATTCAACAAGTTACCAAATGACATTAAAAATGATAAAATTGTTAGATCATTTAAAAGAACATGTATTGAATATGTAAAAATAAATACTTAAAAATATCAAACTGCAATTAGACTGAATTGAAATGTTTATAATTTATAATATGTTAGTTCTTAAAAGTATGAAATACTAATAAATAACTGTACGTACATACATACATTCACGGTTAAAAATCCTGGCGTTAAATTTAATATTTTTGGGGTTGTATATGAGTCCACGCCGAGAAAATATTACAATTGAATATTTTTAATAATAAAAGATTTATTAATTTTAAGTAATGTCTGCTATTGCACAATATGTCTGAAATATTAAATTTTAATATAGATGGAGATGCAAAAGTATTAAAATTAAATCCCTATTTTTATTGAAAAATTAACGAATCTTATGGATATGTATTTGAATTAAATAAACTTCAGATTCAAATATAATACTTTCACCTCAAATTCAATACTTCTTTTCCTTTTTATAAGCCCATAGAATATTAAAATAGAATACAATTAAATTTTAATACTCTCTAGATTTGATTTAAATATCTATGCGATACATTTCAACACCAAAACCATTTTCTTTTAATAATACAATACATAGGTAAACATAGGTATACAAAATTGTCGAGTGTAGGCGAATTCCTGTGGCCTTTTATCCCCTTCGAAAATAATCCTATAGTGTCGCTGTGCTTCTTTTAGTAGGTCTATTTTTCTAGACCTTTAAATGAAAGAATTATCTTTTTAATTATTCAGTCAATTACTTATTTTTTTGACTGTAATAGCTATATTTCTGAGGCAATGAATTGGAATCTCTAGATCTTCAAAAGTAAATCCACTAGGAACATCCCTGGCGCTTCACAACTTTAAGACAAAAAGCTAATATTATAAGCTCGTATAATATTAGTATTTTGAAATTAAAGTTACTTACTTGTAAGAATAATACTCTCATTGGGTATCAATGTGCCTCCCTATTTAATAATGACTTTCACTGTTTTGGTTTTTCAAACTTTTTTCTTTTACAAAAACTTTATCCAAATCATTCACTCCATTGAGTAGGACGCGCAAACTAACTCTAAATTATTAAGCAAGCGACCAAAGAATACTCGTATATTTGAGTTCAAAAATAATACCGATAAATTTAAATCTAATCAGATCCACCTGTATTTAAACCAAATACAAATGTATTGAAGTTTATGGCTTTAATAAGTTCGTATTAAATGTAATCCGAGTAGATCATATATTTCAGGTCAACTTTAACTTAATTGTAATAAATTCTTGATTGAAATATTATTTAAATAAGGACCGGAATAGATTGTAGAACAAAAATACTGGATTTTAATATTACGAGATTAAAGTTCAGAAAATTCGTATTAAAATGAGCATTTTAATGAACAAATTATTAAATTTGAATACCTATAAAAATTTTACAGAAAAAATTTAATAAGTTGGAAATATTGAAAACTAATTTTTCTTGTATTGCATGGACCTGTAATACTGCGGAGGTGGTATTAAAAATCACCCCCATATTTTTGACCGTGTACATACTCTAATTTAAGAAGATATTTCTTTTTCTGTTATATGTAAACGATATGGTAAAAGTTGTGATACATACATACATATATTGATTACTTATGTCAGAAAATATCTAAAAAATTGGTGTACTAAGGAGAACAAGACAATGTGTATTAATAATCTGTGCCGTCAAAGTGTATTTTGTGATTATAAAACCTCATTTTGAGTATTGTGGTAGTGTTTTGTTTGTTGTATGTCCACAATACCAAAAGAACAGACTTCAAGTCTTGCAAAACAAATCAATGTGGCTAGTGCTAAAAAGAAATTGATACACTCCAATAATAACAATGATTAATTCCCTAAATTTGTTAACGGTAAATCAGCAACTATTCGTGAATGCTATGATTTTCGTATACAAAATCAAGAACGTTACGTGTCCTATTTATCTCCGTGAAAATGTCACCACAAGGGACAAGACAACATACAACCTTAGGAGTGTCGGAGATCTTAGAATCCAAAGAACAAGAACAATAAGAGGACAGCGAAACATTAGCTACACTGGATTTCAAAGATTCAACAGTTTGCCAACAGAAATTAAAAACGAACCAAACTTTCTATTATTTAAAAGAAAAATTTCCCAACTTGCAAAATCAAGTATACCTCAATAAATACTTAAATAAATATATAAACCTAGTAAGGAAGTACCAATGAATTGTGGAAATCTGTAATGGAAATGATGAATGTACATGATATAACCTAACCATGTAAAACCTGTACTAAATGAAAAATGGCTTATTCTAAGCTAAATAAATATCTATCTTTCTATCCAACATATTTCGATATCAAAGAAATTTATTTAAACATATACTCAACACCACCGACGAATTATTCCCCAAAAAATCGAAATAAATATTCCGCGAGAATAGCGATTCGTGTCTCTTTACTTCAGAGACATTTGGCGCCGTTTCCAAAAACTATAACTTTTGCGTCACTTTTTATCCAAAACAAAAGAAGAACTTTAGTCGCTACCCATGAAGATGAAGACTCACTGACGAAAATTTCTTTGAATACAGTGTGTGGAACGACATTAGTCAGGTAGTGGACCAAATATAGCTTGACATCTGACAAAGGAAGGTAAATTGAAGGAAAATTGCATGTGAAACATACAAAAACGGTCTTGAGCGTTTAGCAAAGACAATAATAGACCATTATTCTTTTGTTTAGTGTTGGGAATTCGCTGGAAGTAAAAAGTCACCAAAAGACATTGCAGAGCTAGTTACGCGAGGTTGCACCTGTAGTCGTACGACTAATCAGCAATTTATTTTTGAACTCTTTTATGAATTTAACAAGTAAATCCGCCGTTTGTCGGATTTCTAAACGAAACAATACCTGATTTCTTAGCCCTAGCTAAATCTTATAGATCAAGAGGTTTTATCCGTTTCAATCTCCTGATTACACTATCATAATTTAAAAGGTCAGTAATTTCTGTGTTTACGTGGTTGAGAAGCCTACTTCTGTGCTTCCGAGCCACCTTCTTAACCTCATCTTCAACCATTTCAACATTTAGATCTCTATGCAGATCGGCATTGCGAATGTACCAAGGTGCCTTAACTATATTCCTTAGTACTTTATTTTGGAAAACCTGAATTTTTTGTAAATTTGTTTGGCATGTGCATGCCCATAACTGGAGCCCGTAGGTTCATACTGGTTTCAGTACTTGCGTGTATAGCAATATCGTATTGTAGTTGACTGGAATGTGGGGAACGTTTTTATATACGTATAATTAATATGGACTGACTTAAAGTCATTTAATTTAATCTGCCATTTATTAATCCATTTTGAAATATTATTTATTACTTTTTTGTTGCTATTTTGACAGTTAGGTTAGGTTAGGTAAACGGGTAGGTAAAGCAGGTTGAACCCTGCAATACCTCACTTAGGTCCTTGTGGACCCATTGTGATGCCCTTTTAGGGGTAACCATTGGTGTTAGTTGGTGGTCTCCATCTTCCTCCTTCGTGGTTATCTGACGCTGTCTAGCCATCCCGATGTTCTCAGAAACCTGTACAGATCAGACAGAGAGACATCAGAAAGTTCATGTACGTCATGAAAGTAATAACTTCCAAGTGTTCTGTTCGTCAAGTGACAGAGACTCGGGCAGTGACAAAGGAAGTGAGGTGTGTCCTCGTGAACCTCCTCGTCCTCGCAGCCTCTACATATTTCGTCATCCTTGAGATTTAGTTTCATTAAGTGGTTACGTAGGAAGCTATGTCCAGTCAGAGTTCCCACTAACTTAGATAGCGATGACCTATCAAACTGTAGAAGTTTGTTGGTCCGACCTCTGTTATATTCTGGCCAAAGCTTCCGTGAGATTTCACAGGTTGTGAGTTCTTTCCACCTGTTGTTGGTTTTCATTCGAATTTTGTTTTCCACTCGCTCTCTGAGATTACAAAGTGGTGGCTTGATCGATTGAAGTGCTCTATCAAGATCCATTGCGGACCCCTTTCTAGCCAGTTCATCCGCCCTCTCATTGCCGGTTTTGTCTCTGTGTCCAGGGACCCAGCAGAGATTCGTTGTGTGCTGCGAGCAAAGAACCTTGAGCTCTTCACGGCAGCGGTGAACTAGTTTGGATTTAATTTCGTTAGCAGAAACTGCTTTTATAGCTGCCTGACTGTCAATGAAGATGGTAATATCAGTACGAGGTATTGCCAATATTGACGCCTTACGGGCCGCTTCAGCGATAGCCAGAACCTCCGCTTGGAAGACACTGCTGCTATCAGGAAGTCTGATGGAGCAGTGTATATTTAGTTCCTCAGAGAATATGCCGGCACCGGTTCCACAGTCCATCTTTGAACCATCTGTGTAGATGGTTATTGATTTTCTTTTTATGGGCTCATTTGTGTTCCATTCTTCCCTACTCGGGAAGGAGCAGGTGAATGGTCTGTCAAAGTCAAAACGGGGAGACATATAGTCAGAGTAACACCGTTCCCTACGTATTTATCTAATATCTGTGCATGCCCAAAACTGCAAGGGTTCCAAGTGTTAGTTTGGCTGATCCTTAAAGCAGCCCATAGACAGCACACTTGTGTGTACACCGGTGTGGCATTCCGCCACACACGCCACACCAAATCCTACACACTTTAGTTATGCAAGTGGTCTCAACGAGGAACGACCAAACCATGAGTGCGAGTGATGGGGGTGATGAGGTTTGCGCATTAATTGCAATCGCTTCGTGCCTAAATAAAGATAAAAATATAAAAAGAAAAAAAAGAATTTGGTCCAAGGAATGGTTTTAAAAATAATCGCATAAATTCGCAATCACGAATTGCCATTTTACTTCAATTCCAAAAAACGGCAGAATGCCGATGTTCTCCACACAACAACGATTCGGATGCAACTGAGAACTGAAAGTGCGCGTGCATCCCCACACACATCACACCGATCGAGACACCGACACCAAAAATCAAACACTTTTGATTTTTACTCGCACCGTGTCTGACACCAAAAATCGGTGTGCACACCTGCCCACACACAGCACACATTTCCGCACACCTACACCGGTGTGCACACAAGTGTGCTGTCTATGGGCTGCTTAAGACACTTTTGGCAGCAGATTCCTCCATGTATAGGTCTAGGGGTGTCAGATTAAGAATTGCCTCTAGTCCAGCTGTAGGTGTGGTTTCGACAGTTGCTCCCACAGCAAGAACAGCTGTGTCATCTGCAAAAGTAGCTATGGTGGTTTCTTCACTTTCAGGTAGATCGCCAGTGAAAAGTAGGTAAAGAACTGGACCTAGCACACTGCCTTGCGGTACACCAGCTTTAATCTCTCTTAATGTTGAGTACTCTTTATCTTGCTTACTTCTGAAGAATCGATCTGATATATAAGACTCCAGAACGGACGAATACGCTTCGGCAGTTGCTTTTGTAATTTGTGTATCAGTCCTTTGTGTCAGACTTTATCGAAATCTTGTGCTTTATCAAGAAATACCGTAGAGCACACATTTTTCTCTTCAAGTGCTTATTTCTTAATCCAAATCGGTGAATTGGGACTAGCGATTTTTCATCTATTATTTTTTGTAGACGATTTACCAGCACTTTTTCGAATAACTTGGACAAAATTGGTAGAATTGATATTATGGGCGATATGAGGTAACTTCGTTAGGTGGTTTGCCTGGTTTTGGTATCATTATTACCTCTGCGACTTGCAGAGGCACAGATCTTAATTTAAATGCAGCATTTATAATCTGCGCTAGTTTTTTTAAAACCGGAATTGTTTCAAAATGTCTCCTCTAATCAAATCAAACCCTGGAAGACCATGCAAATCTCGTTAATTTTACTTGACTTTTTTTCGAAAACGCTACGTATACTTATAGTTTTTGTTGCTTGCGCAGGTGGCAAGCAGTCTCTGGCCTTATAGTTTTTGTTGCTTGCGCAGGTGGCAAGCAGTCTCTGGCCTTTACGGCTGATGTATGGTATTAAGGTAACCTCAAGTTGGATAAGGTTGCCATTCACTTGGGCACGCCAGCTTAAACTCGGTTATCCTTTATTGCGGTGGTCCCGCGGTTCGAAACTGAAGAGTTTTCATTCCAAAATGTTGGTGTCCATATTCGTTTTACAATCTTTAGCCCAGTTAGTCAGCTAGGAGTCACATTTTTATGTCAACGTCGTTCGCTGTTAAATCTGTTTTGCCAAAGCCCACCAACGCAAACGATGTCATCCGTTTAACCCATGCTATGAAAATAGAGATTGTAATGATAAGTGTCTTACCTCCTTTGAGTTTTCATGGCAACCTTTGCAGCATTTCTGAGGCTCCTTGGCGGGTTTTAAGGCTTACGCGATCGGGAAAAGTTCTTCTGTTTTGATGCAATAACAGGACGATCAATTCCCTCACAGAACTGAACATGTCAAAAGCTTAATATAAGCATCCGAAGTCGGTAATTTTTTTGTACAAAGACGCACCCAAATAGACACCCTTCAAGCTTTAACCCTTCGAGCTGCCACCTTGTGGCGATGTCATCATGGTAAGTGATTGAAACCTTGGACTTGAATCCAAACTTAAGGGCCGAGATTAAGTTTTTCTTTCCGCGCAACACATCGCACAAGTTTCTCCTCGTCCAAGTGGCTAATCAAGTGAATCAAACAACCTTGAAACAATTTTGGCCACATTACACATCCCTGTTCATGTTCATGAATCACAGAGAAAATATCGCATCAACGCAAAAAAATGCAGCGACCCACTCTGCAACAATTCATCATCAAATTCGTTTTGAAAAAAACGTGTTAATGCGAAAACACCTCAACGAGTAATGAATCAACGCGCTCGGTAATTCATTCCATAAACGTGTTATTCGCGACAGCAAAATTACCTTTGCATACATGGTTACATATTAAATATGTATGTGCACATTGTATGGGCACACTCGCTGAGGTTTTTCCCGGTTTTAGTCCTTTCACAAGGTCCTCTTGTGCAACATGTTATTTATGATTGTAGCGCAATAAGGTTTTCTACCGTACCGCCGATTATTGAAAAACATTGTCATAAAATATACACACACACGGTGCGCAGCCAACCTATTTATTCGGTTACAGCATAACTACCCATCACACACACACGACATGCTCCCCTCCCCCCCGAATAATGTGGCAAAACTGCGAATTCCGCGAATTTTATATGCATTTAACATTCGGCACATACACGCTACATAGATGCGCTACATACGGCGAACTGGTTAACATACATCATGAACACTGCGCGCTGAGAACCAGCTACAAACTGTGTCAGGATGACTTCCTTGTTTGAAAGCGTTCGTGTGTTTTTTTTTTTTCCTACTTCAACCGGCAAGGATGTGATGTTACACATACGTCCCCACTCCTTTACATACTTCCGTCCGGGCTTAGCCGCCATCATTTTCCCTGCAAAGTTATACACTCGTTTGGCTGGTGATTTAAGTACTAGGGGTTGGTGGTGCGCTGCTGGGGGTGATGACGTGAGTCATAGGACGTCATTCACTTTATTATTGAAATGCGTTGAGTTAAGAAAAAACAACTGTGTTTTGTCACATGAACTCTTCTTTGAAACTCAGCGATGCATGTATGTGTACGGTACGCGTACTATGGCCTGTGAGGATCCACAAAGGGACGTCCAATTACGACAAGCTATGCAGTTCTGAACCACTATAGTGTTGGCAGAGCCACTTAAAATTGTTCTAAAAAAAGGTCGGCCATTGTGAAGGCCTTGGAGGAGGACACGATGTACCGAGCAAAATCTGAGCCGTACACGGTGACCGTAGGGTTTCAGAAAAGCGAAAGCTTTTTAGACAGCAAAAAAAATGGGGGAGGAAATTCACCCTATGAAAAATTGATGGCCCTGAAAGTTGTTTCCAACAACGAAAAGCTGTTTTAGTACGCTTGTGGATGAAGCATATCCCAACTTAAATAATTGCAATCAAAATAGAAGAAAACATTCAATCGATTCCGAATTTAACACATACATTTTTCAATTCCCCAACAGCAACATCAAACGTCATTTGGCAGCAACAATAAAACCTTAAAGTGCGTAATTTTATCAAGAATGTTTTTTTTTTTTTTCGTTTTTTGTGCTGAACTAGCTTACCCGGCGAACTTCGTACCGCCTAACGGTCAATGAATTTAATGATACCTTTCAGCTAAATTTAGTTTATTGTTGTTAGTTAGGACTTTTATCTATCTCTTCTAATATATAAAAATCTCGCGTCACAGTTTTAGTGTTAATACTCTTCCTAGGTCTGAGAATAGGTTAATAACTGATTTTAATACTCCTTAGTGTTAAGGGTGGCTCATCCAAAACAATGTTTGTTCAAACAAATTATAAAGTACTGCAGTTTCTTATAGTATCAAAACTGCCGATAAATATGTTTTCCAAATAATGTTTTATTATTATTTTATTCTATTCCTTACTCTCAATTAAAAGGGCAACTTCTCAGTTAGAAATATCGTGAAAGGTATGTTGAACAAAAAAATGTGTGTGTACTTATGTAAAGGGTTTTTCAACAGGGACGCTACAAAAGTTGAGCGACAGGGACAGCAAACGACGCCGAATTTCTTGCCGCTCTTTTGACATTTCTCTTCAATAAGGTTTGCCATTTCATGATGGAAAGATATACGTGCCAACAATGAGTCGAAATTATTAAAATTTACTACCGAAATTCGGAGTCAGTAGCCTCAACGTTAAGAGCGCTACGTCCAATTTATGGTCGTCATAATCGTCCTAGTAGATCAACAATTGAGCGTCTAGTGGACAAATTTGAACCCACAGGCACAGTACAAAATGTTCCCGTGCCAGTGAGACAAAGAAGTGCCCGTAGTGTCGAGAATATTGCTGCCGCTGAGGCTTAAGTTGAAGAAAGCCCAAATGTGTCTCTCACACGTCGTTCTCAAGCGTTGGGCATCTCTGTGACGTCGTTGTGGCGAATTTTGCGAAAAGATCTTGGCCTACATCCTAACAAGATTAAATTGACGCAAGCACTGAAGCCGCTTGACCACCAGAAGCGTCGTATGTTCGTGAATTTGGCTGAGCAACAACTTGAAAATGATTCGGATTTTCCTCGAAAAATCATCTTCAGCGATGAGGCTCATTTCTGGCTGAATGTCTTCGTCAATAAACAAAATATGCGGTATTGGTCAGGCAGCAATCCACACGTACTCCATGAGTCATCATTGCCTCCCGAAAAAATTACGGTTCGGTGTGGTTTATGGGCCGGCGGCGTCATTGGGCCGTACTTCTTCCGTGATGATCAAGACCGGCAAGTTACTGTGAATGGGAATCGCTACCGTTCAATGATAACCGAATATTTTTGGCCCCAATTGGATGATATGGAATTGGAGGACATGTGGTTCCAACAGGACGGCGCCACAAGCCACACAGCGAATGTCACAATCAATTCATTGGAAACCAAGTTTGGAGAACATGTTATCTCACGAAATGGTGCAGTCGCTTGGCCGCCTCGGTCGTGCGATTTGACGCCGTTAGACTATTTCCTGTGGGGCTACGTCAAGTCTATGGTCCATGCCAACAAGCCAGCGACGATTGATGAACTTCGTACGAATATCGAACGTGAAATTGCAGCAGTATCGGCCGATTTATGCTTGAAAACAGTCGAAAATTGGGTTCAGCGTCTGGACTTCTGCAAGCGTGCCCGTGGTGGCCATGCAAAAGAAATCGAGTTCCGTACATAATGTCATCGAACAGGAATAGAGAATTTTATTGATATCCAAAACCGTTTTTCTTTTATTCAAAAAACTTTTGTAGCGCTCTTATTGAAAAACCCTTTATCAAAACTGCCGATAAATATGTTTTCTAAATTATTTTTTATTATTACAGTACGCCCTCGGTAAAAGCAACCGATGGAAATTCGAGCAGTTGCGTTAGTTGAGGTCGTTGCTTTAACCGAGTCACAAAAAAAAATGCCTTGAATTCGATTTTAAGGTATAAAAAATAAAAGAATATTGTTCGTCGAAAAGAAAAGAACAGGAATATAATTAATTCATTTAAAAAAAAAATAGTTATACATTATGAAGTACAGTCAATACAGTTTTTGGTTGAATTGCCTTAAAAAATTGGGAAATATTCGTTTTCTTCTTATTCTTGTATGATGCAAAAAAAATGCACTTACGATCTATGTGTGTTTAAAGTTCTGAGAGAAGTACCTATAAAATAACTGCCCAGTTACAGTTAAACCAATCAAAAAAAAAAAATCCAAACAAAAATTAAAAGAGCATGGATGGAAAGTTGCGTTTACCGAGTTACAGTTTTTTGAAAAGTTGCAATTACTGAGTCACTAATGGTAAAATTTTAGGTGTCGCTTTAACCGAGGTATTGCGTTTATCGAGGGTTGCTTTTACCGAGGGCGTACTGTATTTTATTCAATTCTTTACTCCCAATTGAAAGGGCAACATCTCTGTTAAAAATATCGTGAAAGGTATGTTAAACAAAAAAATGTGTGTGTACTTATGTATTTACATGGGTTAGAAGTTATACTTTTTTGGTATATTTTTAACAGCGAACAATGCCAACGTAGAGGGGCTGCTTTGGGCCATAAAACACGTAACGCTACAGCCATGCAGAATCTAAGAGCCGATGGACATCAGCATCCAGCTTATAAAGATGCATGCCTTGCACTCGGCTTGCTGGAAGACGACAACCAGTGGGAATGTATACTTGCTGAAGCAGCATTGAACTGTACAGCAAAACAAATTCGTCTACTATTCGCTATAGTATTAACTACATGTTTCCTGTCTCTTTTGCTGTATTTCACTTCTTTCGGGAAAATTTCGGACATTATTATTATTTGTACATCGATCGCAATAGTGACGTTTACAATTACCATTTTATCATTTCCGTGTAATTCAGGATGGAATCTTTTGTTTTTTGATGCACCAGGTGAAACTGGCAAGAAATTTCTTATTTCGCTAAGTGTCGCTGAAATACGGTCAAATAATGGCATCGAGTTGGCCGTTGCATCATCTGGCTTTGCGGCAACTTTATTGGGTGGAGGCAGAACAGCTCATTCAGTATTTAATGTCACTAAATATTCAAAACTCCTTTCAGGTGGTTTCAGACAAAAACTTCCCGTCATTCCGCGTTCAACGTACGCTGAGATCAATGCTTGCTTGAAATCATCTCCACTGTGGTGTAATGTTGAAAAAATTCAACTTAAAGTAAATATGCACGTCAAAATGCTTAAAGATCCATCTGCTGAATCATTCTCAAAACAAATGTTAGATATCGATGATGGAAAAGTTACTAAGGATGAACCTGGATGCATAAAAATGCTCTAATTAACCTAATATTTCCCGATGCACACACACAATACATTCATCATGAGTGGCTGGCTTCGTAATTTGAGCCCACCACGCCTGTGCAACGGCACGCGATTAGTCGTTAAAAAATGAATGAACAACATTATCGAAGCCATCGAATGGCAAATTCAGGGGTGAAAGTATATTACTTCCACGATTCCCTATTATTATCCATTAGATTGGCATTTGCAATGACTATTAACAAGTCGCAAGGCCAAACAATGTCCGTTTGTGGCTTAGATTTGAGCACACCATGTTTCTCACACGGACAATTATACGTGGCATGCTCCCAAGTGGGCAATCCGTCCAGTTTGTTTGTGTTAGCTAAAGATGGAAGGACGAAAAATATCGTACACTCCATTGCAATAAGAGATTAATATTGTTGACTTATATTTTCAGAATTTCTTGTATATATAGTTAAAAAAAAGATACAGTAAATTAAAAAAAGTAGTATTTGGTTTGTTATTATTTTCACATTCCGTCAACGTTCACAGCGCTCCATGCCTCTTTCACTCATATACCACAGACGCACACACTTACAATAAATAAGATATATTTTCACACTCTAGAAATAATTCATATGGCAAAACAACGTTTGCCGGGTCAGCCAGCATATGAAGGGTTTTTGCAATGAGAGGTGTTATTGTGAATGACCCGCTAATTCGGTAGCTGTCACTTTTGAAGCTTTTATTCTTTGATATTTGACAAGTAGAAACTACGCCATTACTAAAAATGGAACGATACACGCTTCAACAACGTCGTGTCTTTGCTGATTGGGTCCTTGAAATGCATGAAAATGATCTGGAATTCCATCGAAAAATTATCTTGACAGATGAGGCCCATTTCCACCTCGGTGGCTACGTCAACAAGCAAAATTGTCGCATCTGGGGCTCGGAAAACCCAAGAGTTATTGTTGAGAAGCCTCTCCATCCTCAACGTGTGACTGTTTGGTGCGGTTTATGGTCCGGCGGGGTTATTGGACCTTACTTTTTCGAAAAAGAGGTTGGATCAACAGTTACGGTGAATAGATTGCGCTATCGAGAGATGTTTAATGATTTTTTACGGTCGGATTTCGATAGTATTGATCTGGACAACGTTTACTTTCAACAAGACGGCGCTACGTGCCACACAAGCAACGAAAGCATTGATCTTTTACGAGAAAAGTTTCCGGACCATGTTATCTCTCGAAGAGGTGATAACAATTGGCCACCGAGATCTTGTGATTTAACACCTTGCGACTACTTCCTTTATGGCCACGTGAAAGATAAGGTCTACGCCAACAGCCCAGCGTCGATTCAGGACCTCAAAGATAAAATTCGTGAGGCTATCGAGGACATAGGGCAGCCACTTTGCGATTTGGTTATGGAAAATTTCATGAAAAGTATATGGTCCTGTATGCGTGCTCGTGGTGGCAATTTGGCTGATGTTGTTTTTCATTATTAACGGCATACCTTCCTCTTTATTATGATATAAACATTCGATCATTTATCTCAAAAAATGACATTTTTCTTGAATACCAAAATAACACAACATAAAAATGGTGATAAAAATGTATGGTTGGTTATTCATCAATTGAGAACGGCTGGGCCGATTTGACTCAATTTTTTTTTTTCAGCGGCTCGTAATTATCAGGAGAAGTCTTTACGAAAGAGAACTTTGGGAAAACCATCCGGAAAAGTCGGGAAATTGGAAAAATCCAAAATTGATTTTTTGTATGAAGTTTTGTAAGCAATTGTCACGGAATGGCTTTTCCAATGGAAAAGTTAAAAATTCTTAGTGGAAAACTCGGAAGATTCCGGAAGAACGTGAAAAATTTGTAGTTTTTTCAAGAACCTCACTATTTACAAAACAAAATAAAATGTAGGTACATACTTAGTCAGTTTAACCTGTCAACCGGCGAGGTGTCCTTTACGTATTTTCATTTTCAATTGAGCAAATGTACTATTTCGAGTTAAGCGAATTATTTCATTGATTCCGGATGGTCGTATATCATGCATCACATCCGCAACATTACGTAGGTAAAATTTAAATTCAATGCTACATTTATCAACTCGATCATTTTTTCAGGTGTCATTTTCTAATTTAAATTTTCTATTGAGCAAATGTACTATTTCGAATTTTGCGAATTATTACATTTTCATTGGTAATTCATTGCGAAACATTTTCGTAAGTTTTTTTTTTTTTAAATTTTCCTTGAATAGGATTAGTCAATACCGACTTTGTTGTTCTTAAGGCAGAGTCATTTGCTTGACTAATGCATCCTATTAGACGAGCAAACCTTGGACGACGTACACGTCTTCTAAAAATAAACCCTGGGTATATTGTTAATGACAATTATGTGTTAAGAATGTGGGTGCTATTTTTATGGTAACTTTGCAAAAACTAAAAATTTCTGAAACGTGGGGTTTGGACTTTTCTACTTATAAAATGTTGGAATTATGTCCCATTTTTAAAAAATAAACGATGGGCTTATATTGCCCACATTGGAAGGACATAATAATGAACATTATGAACTTATGTCTTGTAGACTTACACTCCGGTTCACTTGAATAAAGGCAACACTTTTATTTCCTAAAGCAGATCATTTTAGACTGTAAAATTGGTATAAAAATATCAACAAAGATTGAAAATAGCAGATTAAGAATTGCTCAGGAGTATACTGTGGCGTGGAATGAATCGTGGTGAAATGAAAACAAACTAAAATGGTGAAATGAAAACAACCCCCATTAGTCACCAAACAAGTTCCACTTCCAATTGGAGATTGGAATCTGTCAATTCCCCACTAAACTAAATTAACTGGGAATTTATCAATGGCTGAAAAAGGGAAAAAGTATGTCAGCCAAATTGTAGAACCAATTGGAGTTAGCTAGAACGTTCTCGAAGAGATGGCAGATCAGATATAAAAGGAGAGGTTGTAGAACAGGGCGACAGTTGATTTTTATCAGTGATTGGTTAAAGTTCGAGATAGTAATCGGTTGTGAAGATAAATAATAGAGTGAAATAAGTGATTGGTTTGAATCTATGAAGAATTGTTTAAGTAATATTGTTCTAGTACTTAATTAGTGTATAATCCATAAAAGTGTAATAAAAGTGATTCTGACTAGAAAAGTTGAACAGAATAGTGTTTTATCTTTTCGAATCCCAGCCCAGATGTAACAATAGCCGTTTTTCTTTTTTAGTTCAGAGCAGAACCTGAACTGTTATACAAAAATTTCGTGTTTCTTTTTTAGCTCAGATACATCAGAGCTCAAATTTGTGTTTCTTTTTTCGTTCAGAGCATGATCAGAGCGCGCTCTATGAGCTCAGAATAAATTGACTGAGCAGCCTGAGGAAAAAGATGATTACACATGTACAAGCACACTTCCAGTCACATTTGACAGAAAAAAAAAACAGGAAAAACAAAAAAATATCAGAATGCTCTGAGCGCACTCGGTTCAGAGCACGCTCATAATGCTCGAGCTCAGTTCAGTGCTCAGCTCTGAACTAAAAATGAAAAACGCCTATTACGTTAACGAAGATCATTTTACTGTACAAAATAACCGGACTAAATCAAAGTTCGTAAACAGAGTCGGAAATGCAGGAATTATTTGGTTCATTTGAATAAAGGCAGTTGCGAAATTGATAGCGTTCATGAAATTTTGCTAGAAAAATCTGTGCTAAATTATTGTAGAGTGAAGTTTGAAGTAAATGGAAAACAATATAAAGGAAGAATTTCTACAGTGATTTCAGCAGCTGATAGGCGCAAGATCATTCGTTGCGCTTCTAATTCCAGTCTCAATTCCTCTTCTCAATGCTTTGCGTAAGCAGCTACGACTGCAATTTGCTAAAGAAAATATGGTCTGGACTATAGGACAAAGTACTCTTCAGAATGACTGGCGAATGGTTATTTTCACGGATGAAAAGAAGTATAATCTAGATGGACCGGATGGGTACAACTTCTACTTTCATGATTTAAGGAAAGAAGAACGGGTTCTAACCCGTCATCACAGCCGAGAGGGTGGAGTAATGGTTTGGGGTGCGATCAGCTATTATGGAGCATTCGAGTTAAATTTTCAGAGCACAAAAATGACGGGAATTACCTACAAGGGGATATTGGAATCAGCTTTTCCTTAGTTTAACGAGGTATTTGGATCTTTGCCTTGGATTCTGCCACAGGACAATGCACCAATTCATACATCTCGTATAGTAGGGTCATTTGTTGCAAGCAATTGTTTAATTGGCATATTAACCAGACCAGACCAGATTGGCACCATATTCACCAGACTTGAACATTATAGAAAATGTTTGGGGCTGGCTTACCCGTAAAGTTTACGAAGGAGGAAAGCAGTACAACGATAAAGAATCACTTCTCAGGAGTATTAAGTCAGCTTGGGCCGAAATTTCTCTAAATTATATAAAATCACTGTACGACTCACTTCCAGACCGCATCTATGAGGTTATATCCAAAAAAGGTGGCCATACACATAACTGACTTCTTGAATTTATACTTATCTTAAATAATTATCAAAAAATGTAATAAAAAAAAAAACAAAAAGTGTATATTTCTCTTATTTATTGTCGTTGCCTTTATTCATGTGAACCGATTTATTTGCTTGCATTTTCGAGAGTTTTTAAAAAAAACAGGGTTACAGTCCGGTTTCCTTTCACTGTCAAGAGCTTTTGTAATTTGTTGGTCTTGTAAAATTACAGACCTATATTCTTTAATTTTTGTTCCACATTGATTCCTCGTTTTTTGTAAAAAAAAATGAGAAAACTGTCTTATGACATCGTTGCCTTTATTCATCAAGTGAACCGGAGTGTATGTCCCTGCGCCGTGAATTTTCCAAATTCGCAGACTTCCCCTGACATTCCCTGAACAAATGTTCGTTCCCTGACTTTCCAGTCCAGTGGCAACCATGGAACGGCAAGTTCTTCTTAATAATTGACTGTCATTTAATTTGAGGTTCTTCACAATCAAACATTACAAAGTTTCGGTTCATTGAGGTTGCGCAACAAAATTATAACCAAGCCGACTTTGAATTTCAAATTGTGTGACGGAAAGCTCGGAACATCTAAAGTTCTAAAGAATTCATAAAATTCTTACATGATTTTGAATTACGAAATTAAAATTAACGACATCTTTGCTTTTCTCAGCCAAATCGATCATGCATTCTGCCAATCATAACATTATTCTGAGCGATATTCGCGTGGCATTTCGGAATAAAGAAGTGTTCAAGCGAACTCGTCGCCTCGGCAAGTTTCGAAGAAATTTACTAGGTAATATTATTGCAGGGGCTCGAAAGGCTAGCTGGGTTACACAGGCTGACGTGAAATAGATACGTTGCCCATTTTCCAAGTAAACCGCCAAACTGACGACAGTTGGGTGACGCTCGTGGATCGGAAGACAAAGTCCTGCAAAGTCTGTTTCACTAGAAGTCTGGTTTTCAAAGTCATGAGTTAAATGAAGAGTAGTTCGCACTGACAAGTGGGGCTTTGTGATATCTCCAACGTTGTTTACTAAAGCACCAACACCTTCTAAGAATATGAATAGTTTCGACAAAAGGTCCATAAACCTACCCTACGTTTAGCTTTTCACAGTCGTTTGAACAGAAATGGAACCTAGCTTTATATAAACATTTATGTCACTTCTACGAAGCTGCACGTTCAAACACATTCAACATTAACAACCTTTTTCTGTTCTCCTTTCGTTCCAGAGTAATGGGTGCGAAGAAACGCAACACTGCCGTGGACCGACAGCAAAACTCCGGCCAAGTGAAAACACGACTGGCAGCCAATAAAACCGGAACCACAGCCACTAAGAAGCCACAAAAAGTGACCCCCCCCAAAACTGCGGCGAAAAAGAGTCTTCCCATCAAGAAACGAATTTCAAAGGAAAAATCTCTACTGGACGATGTAAAGGACACCAAACCCAGGTCATCCTCAAAGTCTAAGAAATCCGATACCGAACCCTCTACATCGACACAAGCTGCTGACGACAGAAGGCAACTCGAATCGACCCCTGAAGTCGATACTGAAGTCAAACAGGTTTCGAAGGATGACAAAACGAAGGCAATCAGCAAAATGCTGAAGAGTCTCGACATCCAAATCAGTGGTTTCGCAAATATTCTTCCTCCAGAGGAGAAAATTATCGAAGTGCTAAAGTCCTCGATATCGGAGAATGTCAAAACTAAGTCTCGAGCTGCTGCGGTAAAAGGCAGCAGCGTTGGTGCTATTGGTAAGCCCCTGGGCAGAAAAGAGACGATGGAAAAGAAGGCTTCCACTTCGAGCAGCCCGTCGTCTGCGAACTCTCCAATTGTTTCGGCAGAGCCTGAACCAAAGGCCTTTGAAAATAAGACTGGGGATTTTGGAACATCTTCAGAAGATGGCACCGCCAAGGGAAGCGAAGATGTTGCTTCAAAGGGAAGCCCGGAACCGGCGGAAATTAGAGTGGAGGAGCCAGTTGTCGAAACAAAGAAGAAAATCGCTGCAAAGAAGGCAAAGTTAGAGGCAAGTCGGAACAAGAAAAAGCCCGACGAACCCAAAGAACCAAAGGAAGATGAAGTGGCTCCGTCTCCAGAGCTGTACAAACCAACGAGTGGCGAGGAACAGCCCACGGGACACAGCCAATACGAAACAGATCATGACAAAAAGAAGCTAGCAAGGCCTGTAAAGGGGGCTACTGACGTACCCAAGGAATCGACTGCAACTGACGCTGAAAGGGAGAAAGGGGCCGAAAAAGATGCTGCCACTCAAAAGCAGCCGCCAAAAGCGGTTACATCGCCCAAAAAGACTAAGCAAAACACCAAAGCAACCAAGCCGAAATCGAATGAAGACGAAACTAAGCTGCCCGACGTTGCCAGCAACGAAGTTCCATCTAATGTTTCGGACTTAGTGACTCCGACGATCGATGAAGTTGAGGCCCATGAAGAGCTGTCATCTACTGAGGCTGCAGAAAAACCATCATCTACTCCGAGTAGCCCTGCTAAGAAGCCAAAGGCCCTGACAATACGCCAGCGTCTGCAAAACAAGTACAAGATGACTCCCGTAAAGAGTAAGCCAGTCTCTAAACCGGTTAAAAAGACCGAAACTAAGACCACTGCTAAAAAGTCTGCAGCGAAGCCCTCAGCAGAGGAGGCGAAAAACGATATCTACGACTTCAAGTCGGGGTCCGAGAGTGAAGACAATATCAAAATGGAACTGCCTACTCTCAAGCAACTGCGAGAGTTCTCCGACGAGGATGACAAACCCCTGCAGGTGGCTAAAAAGAAGATCAAAGAAGATCAGAAAGTACACAAGGATCTTGAGCCGGTTGCGACAAAAGCCGAGCCAAAAGTGGAGAAAAAAGATGCGAAACCTCCGGCTAAGCATGAGAAGAAACCTGGCAAAGCTGCTCGAAAGGCCCCTGCAAAAGTGAAGCTCCCACCCCCAGAGTCGACCAGTGAAGGCGACTCAAGTTCAACCAATGACTCCGAAGATGAACAGAAACTCAGTACATTCGGTCAGAAGCGCCATCGCATGGCGTCGCTGAACGCCTCGGCGAAGGTACAATGTTTGTATGAAAACGAATCTCGAACGGCATACGAACTGGGTCTGTCAAAAACGGTCCAAGTGATGCCGAAAATTCGCACCTTGAATTCAGGCAGTAGCTCGGACGACGAAAAGGACGTAAAGCCGGCCATCAAGAAGGAGCCTCCTCCGTCAAAGGAAGCCAAGAAGGCCGACGAACTTAAAGTCGAACCTCCCGAAGAAAGTGCCGAACCCGAGAAGGAGGAGGAAGTCGAGGTGGAGACAAAGCGCGAATTGCGCAACGTGCCCGGTCGAGGAATGGGCAAGCACTGGGAGTTCGAAAGCGACACCGACAACGAAGTCATACTCATCGAAAAGCTGCGGCTGAAAAAGAAAAAATTACAGAAGCTGAAGGCCCTGCAGGCCAAGAAGGACAAGAAGGAGAAGGAAAAATTAGAGGAGAAAGCCAGTAAACCGAAAAAGCCATCTAAACCGGCTAAAAAGCTGATCAAGGTAAAAAACGCAGCCTCCGACGACGGCAGCTCAGAGTCCAGCGATTACGACACAAAGAAGAAGTCGATGAATCCGCCGCCAGAAAAGCCAGCAGCCGAACCAAAAAAGAAACGTAAACGCGAACTGAAGGAGGAGCTGATTGGCGATTACAAGGGCATCTTGGCGCGCAAGCGCATGGCTAGTCTCAATGCAAGTGCAATAGTCGCTGCCACCTACGAAGTGGAGCGCCATCTTGATAGGAATTTCGCATCCGACTGCAGTAGTTTTGAGAGCTTCCCCGACGAAGAGAAGCACGTGAGCAAAAAGACAAAGAAGCACGCTGCTCCGCCCCCTCCTCAGCCTACCATAACGGTCACCGATAGTAAGGATATGAAGGAAGCGAAAGAAATAAAATTAGACATCAGCGAGTGTGCGGCGGACACGAAGGAGACAAAGGACTTCAAAGAGTCTATAAAGGAGGCCAAGGAAACAACGCGGCCGACTTCATCGAGTCTGGTCATCGTTCAGGATACAGATGTAACCATAACGGGGGTTTATGTGAATCCCACCACAGGTTCTAGTCAAGAGGCCTACTGCAAAATGCAATATCGTGTGCAATCGAGTGTGACGGAAGAGCGGGTTCTCCGGCCAGGATCCGTTGAGCCGCCAAAGTCATACACTCCACTGGGTGCACTGTCAAGTATGCGACCGCCCGGTGCCGCCGCAGGAACCGAAGGTAAGTGAAAAGTTGGTAGCATGTGTGCGTGCTGTGGTTTGTTGTTTCAACTAAAGGCAATTGTATTTGAGTGGCAGGATTGTTGTCACTTGACCGCGACTCCCGGCTAGCTTTCCTTAACTTAGGTGCGAGCGATTTCAAGTTAGCCCGGACATCAGCCAAGAAGACCCATCCTGTAAGAATCAAATACTCTGCAGCCACCTCCATTTGGAGGATTGACTTGCTCCGCAGATGATACGCAAAAAGAGGGCCACGTTTGGCCAACCCTGACAAGACTAATCTAACCGATGCTTACGGCCGCAGTATCCCCCTGTTCAAATGTTCGAATTAAGAGCCTTAGCTGTTGGACTGCTGTCGATGAAGATAGTTATGTGCCGCAGCCTAGATACGCGCCTAGTTGCCAGTAATTTTACTCAGAAGCTGGGGGTCGAATAGGTATATAGATTCATGTTCTTTTGAAAAGAACGCCACATCCCACTCCACAACCCTTCTTTAAACCATTTATATGCAGACGGATAGCTACAATAGGTACAAGGACCGTAGAGTCTCCGTGGCAACAACTCAACCTGTTTTTTGGACTTTCCTTTAGTTAAAGCAGGACACCACACCAGGGTTCCCTTAGTAAGAGTACTTCTTACTACGTCGCTGGTATCTACGGTGAAACTATAAATTTACGAGAATCATTTAGGCAGTGGCGGAGCGAGGGGGGGGGGGTGTCAAGGGGGCACAGGCCCCGGGCGGCACTTTGCTAGGGGCGGCTGCAATTTTTAAATTTTTAAGTATATAAAATTTCCAAAACGTATTATTTGTTCAGTCCAATGAATTTATTTACAAAGCATACCAGCATTAACACTGCTTCACAGTAAGTAATCAGAAATTCCTTGTGTTGCTTAACAACAAAATCCAATGAACGCTGTTCCCTAGTATGCAATTTTATCAGAAACGACAACACAACTGGAGATTGGAGTTCGTGCGAATTAGTTGTTTTGTTTTTGCTTTTGTTAGGGTAGGTATTAGACGTATATTTACTACAGGTTAGATACACCCTCTCCACATATATTGCAACTCCTACTTTACAGATGAGTGCTAACATTGCATGTATACTTTTCTATTGAGTTCGTGTAATTGTGTCTAATTTTGCTCAAGCGCAGTGAAGTTTGCAAACATAAACAAACATTCTAGTGGCCAATAGAAGTTGCAGTCTTGTCTCGTTTGCCGTGCTTCTTATTATTGAAAATTATTTACCCAGGTACCTGATAAGAACAAAATAGGTAGCGTTTTCTATCATAAAAGGTCTGTTGCTTTGCTTTTAAATGTTACGAATTTTTACTAATTCTTTCGAATTTGTACTCAGTGCTGTTCCTTAACTCGAAAAATTCGTAAAAGAGGGCGTCGTCGAGAGAGCGACGTAAGATATTACCCTCCACTGAGAATCTTACGAATTTTTACTCAAAAATATTCTTGGTGTATGAATTGGAAAGACTGTCAGTCACCTTACAATTAACAGGTGATTTGAAATTTGTTGCCCTATTTGGCATAAATGCGTGCATTTGTTTTGATTTTTTGCGTATTGTAATTTTATCAAGAGGCGGCAAAATAAAATTGAATGTTCTCCTCAAGATTCTTTTCGAAAGTGGCAACGAAACTCTACATCGCTGTAGCATGGAGCAATCTCCACCATGTAATTCTTAATGCAGTGTTGCTTTTTCCTCTTCTCGAATTCATCAAGAATCACTGAGAAAACTAAATTTGAAAATATTGGTACCAAACCAGAAAATTTGTTTCCTACACACATAACTTGGCAAGTTTACCCATATCTTAGATGTCATCCCCAAATCGAGGCTATTGTAGGCAACAAAGAGTTACGATAGCTCTTTAAAGCGCGGTTGTTAACGAACTTAATTTTGGTTAGGTATGATCACTGTACACCCATGTCCTGTTATCCGCTAAGCCTGCTATTCTTGTTTTCAACAACCTCTTATCACTTGGCCTACCTAGTCGTTACGGTACAAGCACTGCCTTACGGCTACGCTAGCTCTTTTCTGTACAGTTCTGCTTAGGGTAAGGTTGTTCTGACTCGAAGAATCGTTTTAAGTATAACAACTGACTTGTGGCTATGACAGCTTTGTGTTGGTCTAAGCAATCCTCTATCTTCGTTTCTACTTCGTTCAGACGTGTTATTAATTTCACCAGGTAAGAGTTTTTAAATTTTGTTAAATATGTTCTAAAATTTTGTATGCATTTTAGGAAAGTGGAAAAGAGATACCGACTCATTTTGAATATAATTTTTATATATTTTTATGTTGCTTCTTCAACAGATAAGGACGGATATATAAGTAGGTATTAACCGGGTTTCAAGTGATAGCTTGCTTACTGTGAGCTTTCTAAATTTTTAAGAAGTCAGGCTAAGTATGAATGGTTTATAATGCTTCAAAGAGGCTAAAACATCCAAGGTTTATGAGGGTATGAGAATACTTTTACTAGGTTTTCTTAGCTTCCCATTTGGGTTCACAACCTCCATAAGAGGTTCTGACAGCTCTGTATATGGGTACTACAGTTTATGTGCCTACACACAACAGAGGTGGCGCATTTAGTAGGGCTATCGCAGCTCTGTAGTTTTCGATTAATTTCAGATCACTTTCATCGCTACTTTAGATGATGTAACTAATTTACCCAGTAAATTAGCAAGTTCCTCGAGTTTATCAGACTTTTCGTACCACTTTTTTGAATATTTGAATTTTGTATCTGTCATTTTTCATAGATTACTACAAAAGCGTTCCCTAACTTTTTCGTAAGTGTCCCTCTCTGTCAGAGAATTTATCCCCACCACGTCGATTTTGACAGTATTTTCCATTTTTACTACAAAAGTAAAGGAACATACCTAATGTAGATACGAACAGTAAGCATTTTTAAAAATAAGAACAAATAGATACATATGCGTTTAATTTGAGCAGTTCACTTGTCCTTGTCGATGTTCTTGTTTTTTTTTGTTGCTATTGTAATATCTACGAGTTTCTATGTAGTTGAACAAATTATAGGTGTTTCTTCTCTAAACTGACAGTCTTTTCTTAGTTACAAAGTTAAGTTCGTGTTATTTTTTGATTTGTACTAGATATTAAATATAAGAGCACAAAAATAAGAAGTGGTAAGTCGTGTTTTTAAACGTCATTATGAGAATTAAAAAAACAAGCAGTTATCTCGTGTTGCGCCGACGCGACGTTCCGTGCATTGAATATCTAATTTTAATTATATATTTACTACCAAAAATTACCCGATTTTAGTAGGTAAAACTGGTTGAAACCGCAGACAAAGTTTTGTTTTTTTTAGTGTCTGAAAAAATTATAGGGCGGCAACAACCCACGCTACGCCACTGCATTTAGGATCAGTGACGATTGCAGTGTCTATCAGTCAGTCACCCAAGCTGTGAACGACCGAACAGTTTATTTACTTGTGGGAACATATTCGGACTTCTTATAGCCCGGATTTTATTGCCCCAAAACAATCTTTCAGATTTTCTGTAATTCTCGGTGATCAACTGTTTCAAGCTTTGATCATCATGCACGAAGAAATTTGCACCGTTTGATCGTTTTGCCTTACAGAATCTGCAAAAATGTAACAGACACTTTTTTCCTTGCAAAACAGAAACACCCAGATATGTATACTGTTGCGATTTGAAGTTTTACTTGGTGTTTCCCTCGTTTCAGGTCGTTCGACGCCACCGACACCTACTGGCGCTGCACCACCACCCATAGTCGAATCAATTAATCATCCAAACATTTACCAAGCCAATGACTTGAGTCATCATGACCCGTCAGAGCATTCACATTATTCGTATCATCATCACATGTCACCGTCGGCCATGTCAATGCATGCACATTCCACAGATCATGCATCACAAATGCATCACTACGTTAGCCATCAAGCGGCTCCAGTACCTCCGCCATCACAGGTGCCCAGCGCCCATCACTATCATACACAGCAGCAGCCGCCGCCACCGACTTCAATATCGCAGGGTCGATGCGAATCGCCCCAGCGCTATGGTGGTGGCTATCAAGGGCCACATCCGACTCTATCCATGACAGCTGGAGGAGGTTCAAGTGCATTTTGTACACCTCCCAACATCCAACAACAACAGCAGCAGCATCAGCAGCATCAGCAGCATCACGACATGAGCGGTGAGTAAAAATATTTCTTGTTCCCTTGATTAGTTTGTGTGGCTTAGAGACAAAATAGGGGAGAACGAGTAATATGTATATGTAAATAAACATGTCAATGCTATAAGGGCAACAACGGTTGTTGTCGCTAATGTCTGAAGGATCATGTAGAGTACATGTTGTGCTAAACCTGTATGTATATACGAGATTTAGACACTTGACTACCCACTCATTGCGTAGGTCATCGCAAGTGTTCGAATGAAAGATGTCATTGACAGCTGCCGATTTGGGGAGCTATCCTTCTATCCATTTTCGACTTAATGGAATCCACGCCAGACCGTTCTTGACGAATGTGGGGAGGGTGTTGATGAGTAGTTGATAGCTCTGTGCACTGTGGGAGGCATTTAGATTCCTAGCTGGAGTGCTGTGCCACCATATTTCCAGCAGATTAAAACAAGAAGACAATGCACGCACATTTGTTAAGAGCTTCCCTAATAGTTGACACGGGGTCATAGCCGCGAATGGCTTCTGAGAGAAGGAAATCGATCTTTTTTAGAAGGCAAATAGTATCTAAGACAGTCAGTTGCTGACTTAATTGAATTCGAATGGAGAATCTAAATCAAATCAATTTTTGAAATGTTTTATCTGGGTGCCGCGTCACTTGTCAAATTTAAGGATGGTCGTCCACATCGAATTTAAGACCGATAACATAGCTTTGTCGTAGAGTACGGTACCTGCTACGGATAACAGGTTGATCTGGCCGCCTCAACATTTACTCATCACGTGCAGAAAAACTCAGAGTCAGTCCTTCCAAACCTCGTGATGAAGACGTCAAGCTAATAAAACATCCCAGCACATGTTTCAATGGAACTCCAGTAGCACGGAACAGGCGTAGTGAATTCGTGCATCAGTTCAAATTTGTTCACGTTTATCTACAGGGTCCGCCAAATAACTTTTTTTTTTTTGAAAATGCTATAAAAAAAACTACTGAATATTTTCTTAAATTTCTTTTTTTATTTGAAAGTACAATCCTTCCGGTTAATAATGGAAAATAATTTCATTCAAATGGCTGCCCCGGCTGGCCAATTTTTAAGCACATTATCGATTGTGTGCAGCTGTATTTCGTCAATGGCTTCACGAATATTGTCCTTTAATGCGTCAATTGTCTCTGGCTTGTCGGCGTAACACTTATCTTTTACGGCACCCCAAAAATAATAGTCCAACGGTGTCAAATCGCAGCTCCGAGGTGGCCAAACGACATCAGCTCTGCGGCTGATAATGCGATCTTCAAAAACAGGGCGCAAAACATCGAGTGTAGCCTCGGCTGTGTGGCACGTAGCGGCGTCCTGTTGAAACCAAATGTTGCCAATATCCTCCTCTTCAATTTGTGTGAACAAAAATTCGTTCAACATGGCCCGATAACGATCGCCATTGACTGTAACGGCCACTCCTTGCTCATTTTCGAAGAAAAATGGCCCAATTATGCCTCTGGACCAAATTCCGCACCAAACAGTGACTCGTTTTGGGTATATCGGCTTTTCAATGTATGCGTGCGGGTTTTCTGTGCCCCAAATGCGATAATTTTGCTTGTTTACCCGCCAAGATGAAAATGAGCTTCATCTGAAAAGATGATTTTTTTTTGGCAAAATCGGCATCTTCTCTAAGTCGATCGCAGGCCCACCTAGCGAAGCGAAAACGCATTGGATGGTCATTTCATCAAGCGTATATACAACCATATTCGTTCAGCGGAAGGATAAAACTAATTATCTGTCAAATCAGACATGAGCTAAGTGTTACCATTCGCGAAATAAGCACTAGTTGAAAAAAAAAAATTTAGTTGGCGGACTCTTTACATACCAGGATCAACAGAAACATCTGCAAGACCTAAGTGGCCGCTAAAATTCTTTCTGGGCGACTAGTGGATGATCAAGTAATAAGCGAAGAGCTCATAAAATGGCAAACGAAACTCAGCTTTCAGCTGTCAAATGGTGTTGCCAAAAGCTCCTTAAAAATACACCCTTCACTTTTACTTTGAATGAGGATATATTTTTAGCTTGCTAGATTACGTATTAAGAGAAATATATTGTATTCCTACAAAATTTCGAACCCGAAATGTTAATCAATTCTGACATTACGATGAGAGGAACTCAAAAAAGTTGGTCTCGAAATTCTGTCTGTCTGTCTGTATGTCTGTCCGTATGTTCCGATACCTACAGCTTAAACAGCTGCCCTGATATCGTTCCAACTTCGGATTTGGAGTTTGGGCGCTTACAGTTCGGGGCCGTTTTTTTTTTTTTAAAGGTAACTAACCTCAATATCAATGGTATATTTTCATACCAGTTTGATTTGTTCGAAAACGGCTCTAACGATTTCAACCAAAATTTATATTTGAGCTAAGTACGTGAAGTTAGTTCTTCGCTAAAAAAAAATCGAATAGGTAACGGTACTTTTGAAATTTGCACATATCTCGAAAACGGTCCATACAATTGTTACAAAAACTCATTCCTAAGGTAATACGGCCATTTCTAACTTAGTAGCAAACTCAGTTTGTCTCTAAATTATCGTACAATGGATTTTGAAAATATGCATATTTGGTTTGTTTGTTATATAAACTTCAATTTGAAAATGAGAGCTGAGCTTCCGGACTAAATCGGAGGAACTGGTAGCAAACTTCAAAAATGCATGCATGGGAAACAGAATGCACAAACTATGAGACTGTATGTGCTTCCAAAGCAAATTATGGATTGAATATATTTTTTAGGGTTGATTCCAACACCAAAAATCTACAAATAGATGGTAAGTGTTCTGTCTAAAGATTTTTTTTATTTTGAACTTCCATCTCAGCAAAGCAAAAGTAAAGTAGGATTTTGAGCACGAAATTACAACAACTACGCTCTACTTGATACTTCAAGGACTCACAATATAATTGTTGTAATTGCGTGCTGAAAATCAGAAAAGATGAAAGTTCAAAAAAACACTCCTTATGTGAATGTGAAAACAAGATTTATGTCGATTCTATGTCTAAAGTCGATGGCTGTGTAAAGAGAGAATAATTAGAATGTTTTCCGTCTAGTAAATAAGCAATTCTGAAAAAGGACACGTTATAAAGTGTCCTGGAATGGATTTGGACTATTTTGGAAAAGGCGGGTCCTGGGGTCCCAGTTTGGAAGAAAGGTTCAATCGGACCCCAAGGGGTCCCAAAGGTAACCCTGCTTGGGGCTTACGCAATCAGAAACTCCCACTTGATTTGCATCCCACACACGACCATCGGGATATTCAGTTTATGACTACTAATGCAAATTAAAAAAAACAAATGCCTGAATTGTAAAGTGTAAGAGCTTATAAAAGAGTACGGTAGGCGCTTCTCAAGTAGAAATTTGTGACTCTTAACCAAATTTACTTTAAATTACATATTTGACTCGGTTTTGTGTCGATAAAAAGATTCCAATATGACATTTTTGTTACCATTACGTGTCTCAACGAAACAAGTTTCCTTTACTGATATATATCAAAACGCACAAAAAATGCGAATGCGACCATAATATTTATTTTGGCGCTTTTTTTTGCCAACAATCTTCACACATTCTACAAACTAATGTCTGCCTGCTGTAAATGTACAGAGAAGAAATTGGTACATCACGTATACTTACACACGCAACATTCATCTTTTTACATTTTTACATTTTCAATTCATTTTTATTTATATCCTTAACTAAACTTATGTACTAGACAAAAACGATTAAATCTAATTTAAAACTAACATTTATCTTATTCTAGCTTACTGGCTCTTAGCGAGCGCTTTAAACTTAACAATATCCTTAAAATTATTGCCTTTCGGCCTTAAATCTATCTATATCTATGATTTGTTTTGTTTTAATTTTCAAGATCGCGTCCCTGGGCGCCTGACAGCCGCCAACAAGGGTTCACTCGTGCCGCCGAGACTCGAGCGAGGCCATAAGCGTCCTCGTCACATATTCTTTTTCGTGTGAACCAACTTACAAAGACATGAAAACATATCTGACAGCTCACTAAAACTCTCTCACAACGCTTAAACTATAATCAACAATTTCTACTTGGGTTATGACCAGCGTTGCCGCGAAGAAAAAAGCAGTAAGGGGAATTTCGAATTTTTTTGCGGGCCATTTGACAAAGATAAGGCCAAATATTTTACATAAAAAACCTTCTTTTAAAAATTAAACTTACTAACTTACTTAAGGTGGCGCTACAGTCCGGGGTGGACCTGGGCCTCAACCAATACGCCTCTCCAGTTAGCGCGATCTTTGGCTAACTGCCTCCAGTTGCGCACTCCAAGTTTGTTGAGGTCCACTTCCACTTACGCGCGCCACCTAAGGCGAGGTCTTCCTCTACTGCGTTGTCCCTCCGGGTTGGAATCGAAGACTCTTCGGGCCGGAGCGTTGGTGTCCATTCGCTCTACATGTCCTAACCATCTTAGACGACTAATGCGTACTTTTCTGACCAGGTCGATGTCGCTGTACAGCTCGTAGAGTTCGCTGTCATATAAGAATCTTCTCCTCCAAAGCCCGTCAACGCAAACGGGACCAAAAATCACTCGAAGAATTTTGCGTTCGAAGCGACTAAGAAGATCCTCATCCGTCTTTGCTAGGGTCCATGCTTCTGCGCCATAGAGCAGGACAGGGATGATGAAGGTCTTATATAGAATCTCCTTAGTGCTTCTTGACAAGGCCTTACTAATCAATTACCATCAATCGGCAAAGAAACAGCGGTTGGCAAGTGTGATTCTTCGCTTGATTTCTGATGTGATGTCATTGTCAGAGTTTATAGCGGAGCCGAGGTAGACAAAGTCCCTAACTACCTCAAAGTTATAGCTGTCTATCGTGACGTTCTGTCCGATTCGTCGGTGTTGTGTGTCCCTTCTTGTTGACAGCATATATTTTGTTTTACCCTCATTCACCACTAAACTCATTTTTGCCGCTTCTGTACTAATACTTGCAAACGCACCAGCTCGCTGTGTTAAAAATTAAACTGCAATTTATTAATTATTTTTCTAATTATTTATTTAATGCATTAAATTTCCTTAAAAAAGAAACAAACAAAAATAAAAATCACAAATGTATTACATTTTTGAATAATTCACAGACATCTTTCGGCTTTGAGCCACTTAATAAAAATAACTTAATGTAATCACATACTATATATATATATATTTATCGTTTTACAAGGTCCGCTGTAGGAATAAAATTACCATAGTTACTCAAGTTGCGATGCATTAAATCTTTAAAGCTCATTAACGAGTGAATAATTTCATACGATAACCTATTTCGATTATCCGTTTTTATATTGTTCAGAGATGAAAAAAAAAAAACACGCTCAGCTGATGCGCAAAGGAAGAAATATTTTTAAATAAAGGATCACCAGCAAAATTTGTCATTTCGTTCAACGGAACCCACCATTTAACAGAGTCAAAATCATGATTTTCATTATTAATTTCTTCTTCTTATATTTTGTAGCTCTTCAGCCATTTTATTTCCAGAGCAACTGAATAAGTTTGGAAATTTAATCAACAGAGTTGTGAAATGATCAGAAATCAATCTAAAATTATCACTTATTTTTTCTTCAAATAATTAACATCTTAAATTTGAAAAGCTGCTTACAAAGTTCTATATAATAGTTTTGAACTAACTTTAAGATATTTTTCTTTTCGCTTTCATTCAAATTTTCACACAGTTCATCAAATCCAAACCCATAATATATCTCATCAAGAGGTCTTAAACAGAACGGTTTGAATTCGACTTCATTAATATTACTTAAAGTTCTTAAGTAATCAGCTTCCAAAAAAGTATTTTTTAATAATTTTATATTACTTATTGACTTCACTCACCAACAAATGTGTTTTTGGTGCTTCACTTTGAAAGCTTTTATTTAAATCAGTTATTATTTGTAAAGCATTAATAATGAAAATATAAATAAAATATAATAATCTTTTAATTATTAAGAACTAGGTATTTATGATATCATGTTAAATCTTCTAAAATTAAGGTTTGGGGGCCATTTCAAACTGGCCCGGGCAAAGGGCCAAAATGAAAAACAGGGGGCCAAAAGGGCCGATCGGGCACTCTCTAATCAGAAGTTGCGAAAAATGCCTGTTATTGAGAGCTAAGGGCCGGTCTGTTCACAGCTGGTTAAATCCTTGGTTAGGTTACCATAGGTTTAGTTACTAACCAATGATTATTAATCAGTGATAAGCAATGAGTGTTTGTTGACAGTTTTTTTCACTTCGGTCAACAAACCATAGTTTTCCAGTTTATTTGTCAATTCAGTGATTGGCCGAATATCCATGGTTATTTTTTGTTTTTGTTTTTCGAGTCCTTTTGTTTTTGATAAGTAATTTGTTTAGGTAGATTTTTTGTTAATGTGTTTATTTGTAGTTATCTAACTAAACACCAAAAAGAATGTCAAAATCCAATAATAAATACAACAATTTTTTAAGAACTGAAGAATGAAACTTTGTTTTTTTTTAGACAATAAGCAATTTTTGGAAAACCAAACCGGAATAAAGCCTAAATCAATAAAACCAATAAATTTGTTTACAAATTAATAGGCCTATTGTTAATTTATTCAACAACATTCCGAATTTTCTTAATCTCCCAATGTTTCCTCTAATGCGTGTGCTTTATCTCAATTTGTGAGAGCTGTCGTCGGCTAACAATGTTAAAAATAATCCTATTCATCCTTTGCATCCATTATTTTGTTAGGAACCTGTACCCCCACCTTCAATTGACTGGCGTGTAGTGTATTCTATATATCTGTCAGTTTAAAACGTCAACTAATCCGATGAGAACGATTTTATCTGTTCACTACATCTTGCGTTCGTTCATTATATTATTTGTGTTTTTCTTTTTGTTTGCACAGTATTGTACAAACATTTTTGTGTAGCAGATCTTGTAGTAGTCCTTAAAAAATCTTGTACAAACTTCAGAAAATCAGTGGTTAAATCTCATTAACCGCGCAAAATCGGCTGGTTATCGATTTCTCTGGTTAACTAACCAAACCACTGATTCTCTGGTTAATATTTTGCTGAATAAACACATTCGCTGGTTATCAGCTGGAATAACCAATGCTCAAAGATAACCAAGTTTGAACAAACCGGACCTAAAACTTATAAAAACTCACTTGTTACTGCCATCTCGAATGAATAACCTAAAATTGAATTTTATCTAACACTACCTATTCTTACATTTTATGTGCGGCTGCTTTTGAACTTTTTACCTACCTACCAATTGACTCAACCAAACTTTTGATGTGCGAGAAAGTTTCGTGCGACCCAGTCGTGCACTTTACCTTTTAATAAAAATCGGTTTTTTTTTTCTTGTCTTTTTCTTTTTTTTGGACTGTTAGCCTGAATACAACCATGGAAATTGTTCTTCATTGGCGGTTAGTACAGCCTTGACTTCCTCATTTGGCGATTTCTATATTTACTCCTTCACAGACGGAGAAAAAGACACAGCCTACTCTACCGGCTGCGCACTTTTACCGCACATTACTCTACTAATCAACTGCCCGGCACTGTGAGTGATAAATTGATTTAACAGACATCATATCTCATATGGCAATCATCTACAATTCCAACCTTAAATTTAATATCCCACCGAAACCTAATCGAAATGAAAACAAATATTAGACTTCCACTGGACGGTGATGAACTCTGTACCACAACTATACATCTCTATGCCGTTAATTCAATTTTATTAACTTCCTACGATAAAAATCACTGATTATCGTGGGGCATTAATATTGTGAGAAGTTAATCACGCTAACATTGCTATCCCATTACACTCTGCATCTAAACCTCGCATCATTTCATTCGAAATCGAATTATTCACTCGAACGGAGTATCGCAAACAGTGTAGAACGGTTGCCCCTGGCCCAAACCCGCCAACAAAAGCTTCCATTTCACGGTAGATACCAAATCTAATTAAATTGCCCAGCAAAGTCAATTAAAAACGTTCGATGCATATTTCCAAATATTGAATGGAAGCCAAAGTTTTACCAGTGTTTTGACTGTATCCTGCAGGAAGTTGCATTCATTACATAAACTGGGTATATCTATGCTAATAGTGGATGGGAACATTGTCCCATTTAGTGCTTCGCAGTGTTAAGAAGCGGCTTATTAAAATGCAATTATAGACGAGTTCAATTTAATCAATTTGAGCACCACCCGATAGCACTCTCAAACTCAAAGCACACACATATACGAGTACCTATGGCATGTGTAGGCAGTGTGGGTGTTGTTTGGCATATCCGTGTCCTGTCGCAAATACGATTCAATTATGCATCGGTTGTAGGGATTCATTGTGATGTGGCTAACGATATAATCGTGTTACGACCAAGGGATGCGTTTAAATGTCAAACAAATTTGTCAATTATTTCAACCGCTAATTTGCGGTACGCTGTGCTGTTTAATGCTTAATACACCGCGCACATGAGTGTTTTCGGTTTGCTTATGACTTATTCATAACCATTGAGCAGCAAGTCAGTTATTGTCTATTGTTCTGTTCTCTATAGATGTTTCTATTTTGAGAAATGAATCTGCTACTGTTTAGCGGCATTGTCTGTCATACTGTAATCTACATCTATACCTATGGGACCACACAGGGCGGAACAGGCTTTGGAATTTTATCTGCAAATCAAAACTTGGAAGTGTCCAGTAAGGGTTTTGGCCATCGTGTGTCTACATGTCTCTGAACTAGAGCTCAAGTCGGCACTGACTGATTCGTGATTGTATCTCGTCGCTGTTCATTCGCTGTGTGAATAAAAGGCCCATCCCGCTTTAAAACTCTGTGCTACTTGTTACCCTGCATCCACCATGGTCGTATCCGTTTATTGACACATTTGTCACGTGTGCAGATGTAATCGAAACTTCTCGTCCAATCGTCCTCGCTCCAACTTCCTAATGACTGCCACATTTTTCACCCTGATGGACAGAGAAAACAATTGGTTCGTTCGACAGGTCATTAGCCTGCAACGTGAAGGTATACAACATCCAATTAAACTTTGGTCATATCGATTATAAGCTCTATTTGCACCCTCATTCATAATATAGCCGAGGGGCGGTGGTGGGCGAACAACAAAAACAACAAGAACTTCCATCCATCTTTTCTTTTTATCCTAAACCTTATCAGGAGTCTGGAGAGAACTTATTTTTTAAGTAAAAACTTTCGAGGACGATGTACCTACACACAGAAATAGTTTATACCAATCCTAAGAGTTTTGTTACGGTCAACTTGTGCAAAGGTGTTAAAGCTGTCTATGGGCAGTAGATTAAAAGTTTCTGTTGCTTGTTATAAGCCTTAGCTCTTCGAAGTGGTATTCGAAAATTGTTCCCTCTAAATAAGCATACCCCCCGTCTGTAGGAGACCGTCTCATCAGAGCTAAGAGTTTGTTGAAAAGTTTGTGAAGCTCTATACAATTGCACCACTTGAACTATACGAACAGGAACGTTTTCCATTAAGTTAAGCCCCGAGAACTAACTAATTGTCGAGAGCTGTGTCTTGTGAACGGAACTGTATCGAAAGTTTTCCCCTTATGGCTTGTTATCTGTTTTGGTGTAGTAAGTGAATCCATTATTAATTAAAGGGCTTACATCTGATCAAGTTTAAGAGATCTTTAGTCTCAAGTGTCGCGAGCTGTGTGCTTCCTTTGAAAATATTCGGTCGATCTTTTGCGCCTGCAGTCAAAGCTCAGTTAGAGCAACTATAGTTTTCCCAAACGTGTCTTTTCACTCCTCGAACCGCATACAAACCAATTTAAAAAGATTCGCAACTCTGGGAAATATACGCCGCGCTACCCAATAATAAAAGTTTTTTCAACTTCCTTCCCGTATTCCTGTGTCAAAGAGGGGAAATATTTGGTAGCTAAACTGCATGTTGTTTATACAAAAAACTTGGGTAGCGAATTTTCTGTAGCAACGTTTCAGAAAATTCGCCCATCCATAGTTCTGCAATCTAGTTCAACGTTGAAAAAGCAACTATGCAGCATGTTCCAGTTTTTCCCTGGCCGCGTTTTCTATTTCCATCTATTTTTCTTGTGCACCCACCACAGAGTCGTCCTCGATGGATGTCATTTACCTTTGAGAAGATCTCCCCCCGAGTATGTGTATGTTACGATGCCTTTATTGAGGACATTCGAAATGCCTCCTCGCTCAGGTTCAAACGAAATTTTCCAATAGGCACAAAATTACATCCTCCACTGTGAGTAGGTGAATCTCAGCGATGAGAAGGGTGCTATTCGTTTGCAGAGAGAAATGTCGAGGAAAAGAAAAGAACTCGTACATGCGGAAACGTCGCGTCGGAAGCAGAAGTGACGATATTACTGCCGAGAGAGTGAATGGAATCAAATTTGTTAGTCCTTTTTAACTCAAAGGTGCGAAGAAAGCTGATTTAACAGAGTGGTGTTTATAGTTTTATTTTTATTGCATTTGCAACGTATCTTTTATTTTGAATTGTATTGAATTTTGTATCTAAATCGTTCTTATCCAAGGGTGGATGTGACTATTCTTGATGGAAAAACCCTTTTAACGAATTATGCGACGCTCAGAGGTGTTAGATCAGTGTCGACATCAGTTCATTCCTTCCATCGCTGAGGTTCTCGGTAATGTTGAGTGGAATAATCGAAGGGAATGGGCAATTTTTTTCGTTACAAGCAATTTTTCGTTATACAGGGTCCGCCAAATAACTTCTTTTTTTTTGAAAATGCTATAAAAAAAACTACTGAATATTTTCTCAAATTTCTTTTTTTATTTGAAAGTACAATCCTTCCGGTTAATAAATAAAATAAAATAAAATAATTTCATTCAAATGGCTGCCCCGGCTGCCCATGCAGTAGCCTACACGATCGGTCCAATTTTTAAGCACATTATCGATTGTGTGCAGCTGTATTTCACCAATAGCTTCACGAATATTGTCCTTTAAAGCGTCAATTGTCTCTGGCTTGTCGGCGTGACACTTATCTTTTTCGGCATCCCACAACTAATAGTCCAACGGTGTCAAATCGCAGCTACGAGGTGGCCAAACGACATCAGCTTGCGCCTGATAATGCGATCTTCAAAAACAGGGCGCAAAACATCGAGTGTAGCTTCGGCTGTGTGGCACGTAGCGCCGTCCTGTTGAAACCAAATGTTGGCAATATCCTCCTCTTCAATTTTTGTGAACAAAAATTCGTTCAACATGGCTAGATAACGATCGCCATTGACTGTAACGGCCACTCCTTGCTCATTTTCGAAGAAAAATGGCCCAATTACGCCTCTGGACCAAATTCCGCCACAGCAGCAATTTTCTCGGGTGTACGCACTGTTTTTGGCTTTTCACGCTTTGATAAATCGATGAGGATGCCAGTTTCTTTCACTTTTTTCACAAGATAACGAACATACGGAGCTGACGGTGCTTCTCTTCTTCCAAATTCCGTACGCAATTTTCGCACACATTCTGCAACATTACCATGATTTTCAAAGTAATGTCGCAATATTTCCCAGCGTTGTTCAAGCGTATACACAACCATATTCGTTCAGCGGAAGGATAAAACTAATTATCTGTCAATTCGCGAAATAAGCACTAGTTGAAAAAAATAAAGTGGTATTCCTGATAAATTTAGACTGTTGTACAATTCGGCAGTTAATTTCAAAAGTGCCGTCGCATTCCTAAAACCAAATTGACAATCACTAAAGGAATGTGTTCTATCTAGAAACGACAACATTCTTGATTTAATACCTTTCTAAAATAATTTTGAAAAAAATCTATAGCAAAGAAATAGGGAAAGTTTATTAAAATAGTATTATCACCTTTTTTGTGGAGTGGCAACTGCTGTTTTTAGGGATTGTGGAAAAATATCTAGCTGTATACTATTATTAAATATAAAACATAAGCAATCAGAAATTTGAAATGCAATTGCTTTTAACATAGAGCTTGACGACTTATTAAAAGAAGTAGAATCTGATGTTTTAAGAGAACAAATTATTTTAATGAATCTCTAGAGCAGTGACTTGTACACAGAAAAAACTTTCAGTTTGACTCTCCGGATCATTTTTTGTATCAAAATTAAGGTTATTTTGTGTTGAGTTCAGGCTGTAAATTTCAGCAGCAATTAACCATTCCTTTTTGGAATTTCCAAGACTTGCTAATAACTTATTGCGGAAATAATTATCTCTACACAGAGGGATTTCCACTTGAAGGTCATAACTTAGCTTTTCCAAATACGTTTTGAGCCTTTGTGGGTGTTTTCTCACACGAACACAGGGTTATTTTTTTCGAATTTTTTTTCAGGAGTGATTGAGCCATCCATGGCTTCAGACATTTATTTTCGCTGTTTAAACTATTTATGTAAAGGGTGATTTTTTAAGAGGTTTAGAACTTTTTTTTTTAAAAAAAAACACAAAAAATTCGAAAAAATGAATGAAATATGAATGAATATGAATCGATAGTTTGAACCTTGCAATTTAATGTTTAAAGATAATTTCATGCAAATGTTGACCGCGGCTGCGTCTCAGGTAGCCCATCCGCTGAGTCCAATTTTGGCATACTCTTTCACACATATCGGCCGGTATCTCACGAATGAATGCATGGATGTTGGCTTCCAGTGCGTCAATCGAAGCGGGCTTGTCCCTATACACATTAGCCTTGGCATACCCCCACAAAAAATAATCTAATGGTGTCAAATCGCACGATCTAGGCGGCCAATTGACCGGGCCGAAACGTGAAATTAACTGTTCACCAAACTCGCCTCGCAATTGCGCCATTGTTTCGCGTGCTGTGTGGCATGGTGTGGCATGTGGCACCGTCTTGTTGAAACCACATATCATGCAAGTCGAGAACTTCCATTTCGGGCAAAAAAAAAGTTTGTTATCATCGCTCGGTAGCGTTCACCATTGACAGTAACGCTGCGATTCGCATCATCTTTGAAGAAATATGGCCCAATAATGCCGCCGGCCCATAAACCGCACCAAACAGTGGCTTTTTCGGGATGCATTGGTAGCTGTTGCAATGCTTCTGGCTGATCTTCACTCCAAATGCGGCAATTTTGCTTATTTACGTACCCATTCAACCAAAAATGAGCCTCATCGCTGAACACAATTTTTCGATAAAAAAGCGGATCCTCGGCCAGCTTTCCAAGAGCCCATTCACCAAAAATTCGGCGTTGTGGTAGGTCGGCTGGCTTTAGTTCTTGCACCAGCTGTATCTTAAAAGGCTTTACGCCCAAATCCTTCCGCAAAATTTTCCACGTAGTGCTGTAACAAAGGCCTAACTGCTGGGAACGGCGCCGAATCGACATTTCGCGGTCTTCTGTCACACTAGCTGATACGGCCGCAATAATTTCTTCACTACGCACAGTACGTAAACGTGTTGGTGGTTTAATGTCCAACAAAGTAAATTTGGTGCGAAATTTGGTCACAATCTTCCGAATAGACTGCTCACAAGGTCGAGAATGCCGATCATAAAATGGAAGCAGCGCGCGATGAACATTTCGAACCGAGCACGAATTTTGATAGTAAAATTCAATAATTTGCAAGCGTTGTTCATTTGTAAGACGATCCATGGTTAAATTGCAAACCAAACTGAAGCTGTTTGACAGTGACACAAGGTACTAAACACACGTCAGCTGTCAAAACCAGTGTTGCCAAAACCAAACCAGCTAAAAAATCACCCTTTACTTGCTATTTAAAATATGAAATTGCAGCGTATAAGGAAATTAGATGGATCACTTGCGTAAAAAACATCTTCCCAAAACTCAAAATTCAAACGGCTTCTCAGTATACCAAAATTGATTTTTTCATATGTTTGACACTCAGTTTCTTTGGTACGCCAAATTGAATACATGTTGGATTGTGGTTCGTAAGATTCACGTCATTTGACGCATACATGTCGATGTATGTACATATGTATTACAAGAAAAACCATATTTTAATATAATTAAATATGTATGATTGTATTCTCATAAATATAGGTGTTATGTATCAAAGTTTCAATCGCATTTTAAAGAGCATCGTCTCAATATTTAGACTGAACTCATGCGATGAAATTATAGCCGTGTCATCGGTATATATTGCTGCTTCACATTGAAAGAGGAGCGGAAACTCGGATGTGTACAGATTGCAAAGAACTGGCCCAAGAACTGAGCCTTGGGGCACACCTGTGTGAAAGTTTGTTACATTTGATACACTACCATTCACATGCACAATAAACCGACGATTTGATACGAAACTTTGGATGATTTTACACAGGAGCGAAGGAAAATTTTGGTTTATCATTTTCTATATAAGTCCATTGTGCCACACACAAACAAAAGCTTTGTTAATATCTAGCAGGATCATACCAGTTAATCTTCCTATTGAACGGTTCATTTTGACAATATTGCATGATCTTAAAACTTGATGGGAGGTAGGTACCATGCCCACTAGGGTGTCCCTTATATGAGTTTTTTTTTTTTTTTTAATTTGAAATTTAAAACATACCCAAATGTGAAATTTCAAATTTCTAGCATGATCGCAACCCGTGCCGACCAAGCTACAAAGTTAATTAAAAATCGTGTTTTGTCCTGATATTTCGGTCTCCTATATAAAACTAATATAAATGCAACAAATTTAGTGTATAAGAGTTAAAACATGAGATAAACATTAATCTTTATTTAAAAACATAAACAATAACAATCAGACAGGGTAATTTCTCCTGAGTGTAGTTTGCTTACAGTCTGGATACAAATTTTTATGTTCCTGGACACAGCGTAACAAGAATTGCTTTTGCTCTTCTTCAGCCGTGATAAGTCCGTTGAAATCTTGCACTAATTTGACAGCTCTCTCAGCAGTGTCATTTACAACCTTCAAACGAGTTATTATTCTTTTAGCTTCCAGAAAAGCAGTGTTATCATCCCAAGAACATACATCTTCCTGAAGAAAACTGTCATCGATCTGCAGTCAAGATAGAAATTGTTTGCTCTTTTCCGATACAAAATCATCCAACGGTTTATCTGAAAGAAAAAACAAATTCAATAACAAATAAAAAAGGCGTAACAAAATAGTTTAGCTTACCAAACAACTTTTGGTTCAGTTCTTCCTTCGATGGAACATAACGTTTGCCAAAATCTGAGCTTTTATCTCTGTTTAGGTTGGCAATCATTGTCCTCTTAGTTTGGTTATCAACTTCATCATCAAAAAGTGATAGACTGAGAGTCTCTTCACATAAATACCACAAGTGATGGCTAAACTTGCTTATAGAAGCTTTAGAAATTGGTGCGTCAACTTGTTCGTACTCTTTTAACGCCTTCAATAAGCACAAGTCTTGGTTAGGTGCTTTAGTCGCCACTATACATTCGAGCCAAGGCTTAATATACAATGTGACGATTAATAAGCAAAAATCTTGTAGAGCCCTTTTGTCCTTTGCAATCATTCTAAATTGTGACTGAAGCAAACATATATTTTTGAAGAATTTGCCATCCATCGTGCCTGATGCATGGCTCCGGGGGGTCTGAGTTTTAATTTCTTCTCTGCATCTCCTCCCAAAAAGACCACGCAAACGCGGTAATCGTCTCTTATAAAACCTTTGTCCAGTTCTGCCTTATAAAACTATAGCAAAGATTTAATGTTTGTCTCGGCAACATGTTCTTTTACGAAATCAAGGTATGGGTCAATTTAACTGGAATCGATGTTCTTCCAATTGTCTCTGAACTTTTTGTAGAGCGGAATATCTGGGCTACTAGTAATTTGCTTCATCTTGGTTTCGCAGACAGTTTTTAGGACCAATTCATAAACATTATGACGACAAGCGAAAAGCAATAATTCTCTTTCTAAAGTATGCTCCAAAACAGCACAAGCTCCATTGAAACGGCCAGTATTCGAAGCAGTTGTGTCGCAGCACATTATTTTCACTTTATTATGAAGGTTCCAGTCAAAGAGAGCAGTTGAGACGGCCTTAGCTTGATGTTTTCCAGAAGAACTCTAGTTATGGCACTGCAAGAGGCTGTTCTCCACCATCAAATGAAGCAATAATTGGCAAACGCTCTTCTTTTGAACTTCGTACATCCAATCCGGGTACAAATTTTCCATCCCATTGGACTGTGACTACATCAGGTCCATTGTTCTTAAAGTCAGTTTTTATTGCTTCTGCCCTGAATTTTCTGTCCTGAGTACGAATTCGCTGAATCGAGGATTTGTTAATAGCGAAGTCATCGCTGCTCAGACCAAGCGCTTCAACGACCGCATGAAGAATGTAAACGGAATCTCTTATACTTAACTGGCATCGATCTAAAGCTGCGATAGGTTTAGGTGTAATGAGATTGTTTCTACCTCTTATTGTACTTTTTTCATAGCGGAGAATGTCTGGCAAGCTGAGTTGAGAATTCAAATCTGTTCTTCGTCCGAATCTTCTGGACATTCCAAGTTATTTGAAGTGGAATTAGATTCAACAGCCAATAACTCTCTTTGTCTTACAATCCTTTCCTCTTCTTCCAATCGTCTTTGCCTTAGGTTAGGTTAGGTTAGGTTTATGGGTGGGTACGGAAAAAGCGAGTCCTGCCGCACCCCACTTAGGTCCATGTTGACCCATTGTGATGCCCTTATTGGGGTTAGCCGATGTTGTTGGCGTTAGCGTTGTTCCCTCTCGGTTACTCGACCTTGTCCAGCCATCCTGATATGTTTATGAACCTGTAAAGATTGGATAAAGAGACATCTGAAAGTTCATGTATGTCATGGAAGTAATATCTTCCAAGTGTTCTATTCCTCAAGTGACAGAGACTAGGGCATTGACAGAGGAAGTGAGGTGTGTCCTCGTGTACCTCCTCGTCCCCGCAACCCCTGCATATCTCGTCATTCTTGAGTTTAATTTTCATTGTGTGGTATCTTAGGAAGTTGTGAGCCGTTAGGGCCCCTACCAGTTTATACATAGACGTTCTATCAAACCGCAGAAGCTTGATAGTCCGACTTGGATTATATTCCGGCCATAGCTTCCGTGATATTTCGCAGGTAGTTAATTCTTTCCACCTGTTTTTGGCTTTCATCCGGGTTTTGTTTTCCACTCTCGCTCTAAGATTGCAAAGTGGTGGTTTGATTGAAACAATCGCCCGGTTTTGATCCATAGCAGAACCATTTCTTGCCAGTTCGTCAGCCATCTCATTGCCGGTTTTGTCCCTGTGTCCAGGGACCCTGCAGAGACGCGTGATGTGCTGCGAGCAGAGAACCTTGAGCTCTTCGCGGCCGCAGCGAACCAGCTTCGATTTTATTTCAATAGCAGATACTGCTTTTATAGCTGCCTGGCTGTCAATAAATATGGTAATATCATTATTTGGTATTGCTAAAATTGACACCATATGGGCAGCTTCGGCGATTGCCAGAACCTCCGCCTGAAAGACACTACTGTGATCGGGTAGTCTCCCCTGCTGAGAAAATAGCAAGAGAATGGTATGTCGAAGTCAAGGTGGGGAGACAAGTAGTCAGATGTGACAGCATCTCCCACGTATTTATTCAGAATCTGTGCGTGTCCCGGTTTGTAGGGTCTCCAGCTCTTTGTTTGACTGATCCTGAGGGCGCTTTTGGCTGCAGATTCTTGCATGTATAGGTCTTAAGGTAACAGGTCGAGGATTGCCTCCATGCCAGCAGTAGGTGTTGTCCTTATTGCGCTGGTTGTACCTATACAAGCTAGTCTTTGTATTTTGGTCAGTAGTCTTAGATTCGACGCTTTGTTCGTGGCTTGCCACCAGACTAAGCATCCGTACGTGAGTATTGGACGCACAGTAGCCTTATACATCCATAGAATTATTTTGGGGTTTGGTCCCCACCTTTTTCCGAAGATGCGGTTGCCTTGCTCTTTCTTCTTCCTCCAATTTGTTGTCTACACCAACTAAACACCCCGGTCGAGCTGGCTCCCTCTATTTCTTTAAAAATACTTTGTCTTCCTCTGTTTTCATTCACTCAAATGCATCGGCTTGTGCAATATCAAATAAGTTATCAAGGTCAGTTTTAAAATTATTTTCACGGTTCTTAAACGTAACCTGAGTTTTCTTCCAATTTTTTTGCAGCTCCCTCCAAGCATGATATAAATCAACAAGTTTCTTCACGCAATTTGGACATGCCTTTGTGCGAATTCTTTTATAATGGATTCCCTAATCACACGGTTTACACTTTCACTGACAGTCAGTTTGACTTCGCGAATATTGTAAAATAAGACATCGAGAACTTGTCGATTAGATGGTAATCTTGCACCATTTATTTGATGGCTAGGCAGCCCGATAAGGAAAATATTTTGTTTATGACTCCGTAATTCCACCGACATCTTTATACAATAAGCATTAGCACAGCAATAATCTTAAAAATCACGAATGAAATGATAAATGAAACTCGTAGTCACAGGTCGCAGCGCATTGCCCGGCCAACTTGTATGGACATATTTGAATCGCAAGTCGGCACGGGTTATCGTTGATAAAACGGGATATTATTTTTTTCTATACACTTTGGCTTATTACGAAAGTTTTAAGAGGTTATGCATAAAAATGTGTCGAACTTGAAATTTAAGAGACACCCTAAAGCCCACGTCTAAAACCAAACTGTTCATCGGGACATTGTTTATGATCCTCGATAATCTTTAAGGATTTTTTTCGTAAACCTTACTTACACTACTTAAGCCCATAGGTTTGTGACTTTGAGGCTTATCAAGAGGCTTTCCCGCTTTTGGTATTGGGACTTCCTTTGCTATCAAGTTAGAAATGACCAAATTACCTTAGGAATGCATTTTCGTTACAATCGTACTGACCGTTTTTGAGATAAGTCCGATTTTCAAAGGAATAACGGATTCGATTTTTTAGGGGGAAGCTGGGTATGCAGCCATGTAAATCCCAACTACTTAAACTCAAATATAAATTTTTGTTGAAATCGTTGGAGCCGTTTTCGAAAAAAATCAAACTTGTCTAGTACCGTTAATAATGGTTTCAGCGCGCAATAAAAAAACTAGCCCCAAACTGTAGGTCCACTCCAACTCGGAAGTTTGAAACAAATCCGTTCAGCCGTTTAGGCTGTAGACCTCAGGAGAACAGAATTGTGAGACCTACTTTTTTGAGTTCGTCTATAATTGTAATGTTCGATATTTTGTACAAATACATATCTTTCTCTTACCGTCAACAACTCCAGGCATAGCACACGCTGTTGCCTTGTCATACACTTGCCCTTCAGCGAATCGCAAGTGCGAATGAACAATTTCCCACCAAATTAACCGCCAGACATCATCACTCAACGCCCCACTTCGTCAAATCTTCTCAATAAAACCAAATTTTTAATTTTAATCTTCCACTTATGTGCGGCGGAAATCGTTACCAATAAATTACCTGCTCCTGACATTACCATTTAACCACTCGCCGCCGTGTCAATCCGCACAACTGTAATCCACCATCCCAAGCCGTCCCCATTCAATACCATTCATCATTCAACGTTGTCATCGTCGTAAGCATTCAGTTATCAACGCTCATCGCATTTATTCACCGCACGCATCCCATCCAATAAATAATGTTTCACGGCTACCCGCACTACAGTCATATCGTCATCAGAGACGACCGCTTATAAAGTATTAAAAGCTCGCGATTAGCCCATCAATCTGCGTGTGCTGCTGAATGACTGTGCCCTGTATATATCGCAGGGATGGATACTGGAAAGCCAAAGAGACGCACCAGGAGGGATCATCCTGAAATTGGTTCTTCCATCTGAAGTCGGATGACAGTTACTGAACCCGCTGTGCTGTGCACCAACCACCCGATAGACAACGCGTCAAATATGCCACTCAGTGGGCGTAAGTATAATTCCCTAAAATCCATTCTAATACGCTGCGTGATCTCCAAATAGAGCAACAAGCAATTCCACAGGACGGAGCAACGAGACAAATTCGGATTCCCCTATGTGCACTCGTATGTGTCAAATATATTTGACAAAACGTCAAACAGTGCTTGGGGCGCTCTGATGGCTTGGTGCTGGGTAAATCAATAACCAACGCAATATTCCCTCCCCCCCCCCCCGTTAGACACCCTTAATATGCCTGTTTACGGATGGGTGGACTCTGTTGGTTGCCTTCGGTGGCACCATGATTGGTTTTATGATTTCATTACGCTGCAAGGACTTTGATGCCCCCCCCCCGGCCGTGGGTGGGTCTGAGCGTTTACCTGTAGAGGGTTTTTCGTTTTTTCTTTCTTTCCAACTTTCGTTTTTTGCGCCAAGACTCGGATGAGTGGCGCCTCGTGAAATAATCGATATGCTTGGTAGGTTTCATGTGCGGCTGCAATGAATGCGTCGCAGATAATGAGAATGTCGGGGGCGTATGGCGTAGATATAGATGGGTGACTCACGTCGCCGATGGGAGGAATGTGATTTTCCAAACGAATCGCTCGAAAGGAGACTTTTCTGGCCCGATATTCATCCAGCTTTGTGCGTTTTCTTTGTTTTGTGTCGGGTGTGTTTGGAGTTCCTTTGATTTCGAATTCAATAAAAAACTCAACGAGATATTTATCGATTCGTTAAGTAAATAATTACTATGGCTAATGGAGAAGAAAAGTGCAGAGGCGGAACTTATGATGTTATGACACGGGGAATTTATAATGATTGGCTCACTGGGATGGCAGAGTGTTGGGTCTCAATCGCCGATGCCAATTTGAATTTTTAATTTTTACAATTGCTCAGATTGGTGATATATATAAATTGTTTAATGCGATCGTCCCATGAACGAATATGTTTCATAATTTATTTAAGTACGCACTTATACTTACGTCTCCTATTTGAACGTAGATACTATTTTCGGAGTTCATTGCGCGGTACTAATAATCAGTTTTAACGTCCAGGTAACATTTTTTTATTTCACAATCTGACATTGGCAAATATTTTCCATCCAACATTATCCATTGTGACCCACGAAATAGATAGATGATTTTTATTAATGTAAAATATTTACAATTTAGTAAATGTGTTTACAAAAATCGATTAACTTGACATTGGCGTCTGTCTGATTTGCAAACCAAAAGGAAAAAAAAAAAAACAAAAACATGCGGCACTCCGCAAGTGCCGACAGAAGTGAAAAATTTAACAATTACGTGTATTTTTCGAATCGTCAGGAAATATTTTACTGTGCACGAAATACTTTTAAATTAAGTTTTTTTTCTTCATTATTATTGACTACTGTAGTGGTGATAGTCCAATATTCGGCACGGTATATATTTTACGAACTGCTAGAATAAAACAACCGAATCAATTTTTTTATATAAACGTATAACCTTTATTCCTTATTCTTTACGAGAACTACTTAAAAGAGAAAACTGAGCCAAAGCGACCGCACGCGCAAGCTATCCAGATCAGACTGGCTTTCGGCTTTAAGTAAGTCAAGCTAAAGGCTAAATCCTCTCTCTTATTAGTATAAAAACATAATTTAGTGCAATTGTTTGTTATTATTATAATTCTCTCTTATACCTATATTAAAATTTTCATTTTCATTTAATGCTGTACATGAAAAATAATTCCTATTATTTAACATACAAAAATTACAAACTATTGCTTAAAACATAAATTTACAAATACATGAAATATTAAATTTAATTAATTGGTATTCTTTGAAATGAATACCAATGAAACTTATGAAATTTCATCCACAATTTCAATAACTCTTCCATCATTCATAATTATTTTATATTCCAAAATTGATATTATCGGTTTATGGTAACTAAAATCGGAAACAAACAATTTTGATTCGAATCTATTTAAATATGTTGTAAAGACTGCATCAATTGTAGTTTTATGTCTCGTCATGCTGAGATTGCGATCGTTCACTATTTCAAATTCTATTAATAGTAGATTTTTATTTAAATTTAATTTTCTTTTTGTTTCCTGTTATTACACGGAAAATTCATGAAACGATTATAACTCAAATGTTCATATTTCTACCCTGAACGCCAACATACTCTACTTTTTAATGTTCTTTATCAATTCTTCCCTTTGAAGTCGTTGCATTTTTTCTGTCCACGTTCGCCGGCGAAATATTTTTTCGCCAAAAACAACAAACGAAAACAGACACAATAATTGTAAGAACAAAAATGTCTTAATTTATTTCTTAGAATGAATATTTCTCAGTCTATTCCGCTATTTATATGTTGATTACATTAGTTATTAGCCATTTTGCAAAATAAATGTTTTCGTGGTGAAATAAAACAACAAATTTAAACAGTTGGAACGCATCCATCAGCTGATAGAGACTTACTAAATTCCCTACTGTCAGTCACTGTGCTTAGCATTCTCTCTTTATTTTTCCCACGAAGCGTGGGCATTTTTCCTTTTTCACCGAACCCAAATTCCCTCGATTTGTTTAGGAAAAAAGAAGGCTTTTTCGTCGGATTGCTAATATTTCCACAATTTTGATGCTTTATTTCTGTTTTGCACGGAAGGTTTTTCGAACGTCAACAATTCTACAAAAAGGTCGAAATACCACGATGTAGGAAGACTGCTCAGTGTAATTATTTCATTATACCCTTTACTTTAAAATTCATTTTTATTTACTTCTTTCTTTAAACTTATGTACTAGACAAAAACGATTAAATCTAATTTAAAATTAACAATATTCTTACTCTAGCTTACTGGCTCTTAACTTATCAATGTCCTTAAAATTATTGCCTTTCGGCCTTAAATCTATCTAATCTATGATTTGTTTTGTTTTTTAATTTTCAAGAAACTTTAGAAAACTTGAATTCTTTATTATTGTTTTGTTTATAACTACTTAAAACTACCTAAGCTACTTAACCTAAATTACCTATATTCAGGGTGGTGAGCAATCTCATCGATTGGTCACCATCCTGATCGCGTCCATGGGCGCCTGACAGCCGCAAACAAGGGTTCACCCGTGCCGCCGAGCCTCGAGCGAAGCCATAAGCGTCGGTCGAGTCTCGGAAGCACTATTCATGTTGGCTAGCCTGGCCCCTCCCAAAGACCCCCTACTATAAACCTAAACCTACTAACTTAATCTAGCTTAAAACTAGGGAGGATGCTACGTTAGTAGCGCACCGGCCCGGGAGAGCGTATCAACCCTCACCTCTTCCGTAAGCCACCAAAATTCGGTGAACTGCTTTACCGTATCGACCCTGTCCCAATCCGCAATTGCGGTGCTAAAACGGAGGAGCTCCTGAGCATTGGCGGCGTACCCGTCGTGGATGAGCCGCTTATCCCTCGCGCCGCGGTGGCTGTGGTACAATACCGGCACACCATCTTTTGTCTGGACTAACCCTTTCATATCTACATGAAGAAATGCCTCAGGCGGGATAAAGCTAGAACGAAGCATACTCAAGGTTATTATCACTGGCCATCGCCCTTGCGACGTGCCTCCGAATCACCTTAATAAGGAAATTGTCAATCCAGTCGAGCCCCATTGTATAGGGCCCTGTTGGGATAGTGTTTTATGTACTGAGATTCAGGAGTTCTAAACAACCCTAAACAGTCCCTGAGACATTGTCTCTCAAACACCCGAATCTTTTCCATATAGGACGGTGCTATATTGAACCACATAGGACAGCCATAAGCGATGATAGGCCTTATAAGGGCCACGTAGCAAATGACCTTCACCCTGGAATCAAGCTGACTGCTGCGAAACAGTCTCCTTGTTAGAGCGTAGGCCCTCTTAGTCCCAGCAAGACAAGCACCTATATGTTTGTCAAAATACAGATACTGGTCGAGCCAGATGCCAAGATACCTCACCACGATTTTCATTATACCCCCTCCATTTAGAATCCTTTTTTTTTTTTTTTGCTACTTCACATGTATTCACGCATACGAAATTTAAGAGAGAATTTTCTTTTCAAAATTTGCGGGGGGAATCGAGTAGGTGCGCTCGGGAGCTGACGGTCTATTTAATACTTAGTTTACGGTTTGTACCATACTCAGCGTTGCTAACCAATTTTGACGAAAAAATATAATAAAATAATGGCTAAAATATTTTTTGAACTGGAACAATAAATCAAAAATTAAACACAAATATAAAAAAAAAACAAGAGATTCTTAATAGGAACAAAATTCATGACTTTTATCATCTTCGATGATTATTTGTTGTGTTTCATCCATTTTAGAGTGATAATCTGTTGAATATAAAGGGTTTTCCAATAAGAGGTGTTCTTTTGGTATTCAAAGAAAAATGCAATTTTTTGAGATAAATGATTGGATGTTTATTTCATAATAAAGAGGAAGGTATGCCGTTAGTAATGAAAAACAACATCAGCCAAATGGCCACCACGAGCACGCATACAGGACCATATCCTTTTCATGAAATTTTCCATAACCAAATCGAAAAGTTGCTGCCCTATGTCCTCGATAGCCTCACGAATTTTATCTTTGAGGTTTTGAATCGACACTGGGTTGTTGGCGTGGACCTTATCTTTCACGTGGCCACAAAGGAAGAAGTCGCAAGGTGTTAAATCACAAGATCTCGGTGGCCAATTGTGATCACCTCTTCGAGAGATAACACGGTCCGGAAACTTTTCCCGTAAAAGATCAATGCTTTCGTTGCTTGTGTGGCACGTAGCGCCGTCTTGTTGAAAGTAAACGTTGTCCAGATCAATACCATCCAACTCCGACCATAAAATACGGTGTAATGACGTTTATGGAATGCCCAATTCCAAAGAACGACGAGGAATGGACAAACCTGGGTTTTCTTCAACACTTTGAGCTACAGCAGCAATATTCTCAGTTTTTCTTGAGCGACGTGCACGGGTTTTATTCTTCACATCACTAACTTGTCCCAACAGCTCGAATTCTTCCACCAATTTCTGTATTGCGGTCCGACAAGGTGTTTCACGACGACCAAAAAAGGCTTTAGTTTTGCGAACTGTGACTGAAAGATTTTCACCATTTTTGTAGTGAATTTTAATAATTTCAATGCGTTGTTGAAGCGTGTATCGTTCCATTTTTTAGTAATGGCGTAGTTTCTACTTGTCAGATGTCAAAGAATAAAAGCTTCAAAAGTGACAGCTTACCGAAATAGCGGGTCATTCACAATAACACCTCTCATTGGAAAACCCTTTAGTTCTAAATTTCAAGACATAATAATAAAATGACGTTTTAATTTACTTACTTTCTTCATTTAACAACAAACTCTTTCTGGAAAAAAAAACCGCAGCCGATCCGAGTATGGAACATGCTTTACTTCCAAGTCCGTTATGTAGGACTTCCATTCCCCGCACATAAGACAGTATTCGTTTACGGACGTCCCTGAACCACCCACTAATGTAGGCTCACCGTGTTTGTCACTCAAGCTTGTAACATTTCCCGTACCTCCTTCCTTTCCCACTCTTGCATTTAAGTCGCCTATTACAATCATGTTGGGACCCACGAAATATTTAGTGCGGACGTTTTTTAAGACTATTAGTAACACCCATTGTCCTTATAAAGAGAATCTCTTGTCTTTTATTTATTTATTATTTATGTATTCGAGGAATGCGCGGCACTAATTTTTCTCCATAACCGACCGCTGTCAGTAAAATGGTTTCGATTGAATATTTTTCCAGGGTTTTGATTTGCAAGATGTTCTGGAGTTTTTCTTATTATTTATTTATCTATTTATTTATTTGGTAATATGCTTAAACGCAGATATAGTCGGCCCGACCAATAATCAACTTTAGTCTGGCAGTTGATTATCCGTTCGCTAAGGGAATAAAATATCAGTTCAATTAACGGGTCATGCCTGAATATCTACTATTTCAAAAAATTCTCAGTACTTTTGGCGACTCAGATAGATATTTGGCTGCAAAACAAACCCCTATCAATCTCTTTGAAAAAGGAGTTTGTTGGCCGAGAATACGAATCTTTTATGCAACAATGGTGGCTGTGAAAAGATTGACTTCGCGGATACAAAAATTGACAGCATTCAGCAAAATCCTATCGGAATACAAAATTTAAGAACTTCTGGGGGAATAAGTTTCCCGAATTAAGTAATATATTAGTAAGCTATACAATTTTTAAAAGGTCAAATTGTATATATTTTTATATATACTTTTGGAAGCACATTTCGTTGCTCAGCAAATTGAAATTCAAAACCGGAAGCGGTAGGTCCTTAAAACGCGTATGGCTTCCTTTGTGAGATTTTAATTTATTCTGAAATGAATTAGCCGGCTATAATTCTATTTTCAATAATATTCCCTTGCTAATGAACTTAGTTCTTAATTGGACAAACAACTTTATTTCAATTTCAATTAAATTAAATTAATGATTCGATTGTGATCTTTAGACCAACAATAAGTTTTGATTCGCATCATCAATCATAATCATTAGAATAAACAACTACACAATGCACTCATAAATCAACCGTGAGGTATTAGAAAACAAAGGAAGGCGTACTATAAAAAGTACCGAAAATTATGTCCGATCAAACGATAGGGCATGCCAATTATTATGCCAATTATCATAATTCCATTATGATAATTCCCTTATGAGAATTGACAAGCCAGCGGATGTTTTGTGCATTTCCTTTTTAAGGTTCCGTACCCAGAGGGAAAAAACGTAACCTTATTAGTTTCGCTTTTGTCCGTCTGTCCGACCACTAGACCAATTTTGTACCTAGGTCTATCTCAGAAACTAATTGACGTAGAAGGTTGAAATTTGCACACAACATCCGGTATAACCTACAGTTAAAGTGCAACAAATATCAATGGTAGCGATACATCGACTGGTTTACGAGTAATGAGTGATTTGGTAAAAAAAATATTCTCATTCGCACAAAAAGCTGTTTATATCTTGATTTACAGAAAAATGGACGTGTACCTTTTTTGTAGATCATGCTCGTAGCTATATATGTGCCGAAGACTGTTTTGTGGAAAAGTTAATATTTTAAAAGATATTTACAAAAAACATATAAAGTACGATCCTTTTAACCATTTTTGGTGCATTCTCTTAATCGCTTCCAATTGGAGTTTTCAATGAATAGTCAACTCTCCTCATTCTCATTGGAACTTTTCCAATGGATACTCATTCTCATCCACACATATTGTTGTTTGTTGCTTGTTCGCAATTTCCAACTCTAAAGAAGTGCGGAACCTTCGGTGCGCCAGTGACACTCGCACTTTGCCGGATTTTATTTGTTTTTTTTTCTGCTTAAAGTAAGCTACAAAAAGCCTTTGACTTTGATTCCTAACTCTCACTAATCCGTACTATAAGAGAAAAATAATATCGTATAAAATTTCGTACTCGAGATGTTTATCAATTACGAATTTAATAAAAATGCATACTTCAAGTTAAAAGCTCATTTTTAACGTGTTTTCAGTTTTCCTCTAAAACATCGTATAACGGATTTTAAAATTATGCATTTATTGAGAGTTTGGGTTTCTAGTTTACATGAAAAGAATGAAAGATATTCTTTTAAAGTTACTGCATACATTTTGAATCACCGAAAAAGGCACTTGAAAAAAGAGCTCACAGCCAAGACCCTATTTGCGATTTGGATAAAAACTAAGTAATGGATGTTTCCTGAACAATGGCTTGTGCGCATTCTTAGTTTTTGTTTAAGTAGCTAGACAATAGTATCCTAAAACCACTCCACAAATCTATTCCAATCAAAATCGAATAAATGGTTTAACAAATCAAAAATACCTGCTCCCCGTGTAAGGTGTAAGAACTTGTAAAAAGTAAGTGAGGCGCTTGTAACTTTTTAACCGCAACTTGCGAAAATTGCTTGTTAGGTACTTAAACAGAAACTCGCATTGTTTTATTTAACACCATTCTTAAATTGTCTCTACATTTTGTTTTATCTAGTATCTCGTCTGAAGTTTTTACCTAGTAAAATACGTTTGATCAACGCGAAAGTTTCGTGCGACCCAGTCATGCGCTTAATTAATATTGTCGTTACTACAATGCACCTGCCAATTACTTTAATAATCTAGATCAATTCAATTTAGAAAAGCTTAAAATTCATTTTAGGCAATACTTACCCGCGTATTTTAAGCTACCTTTCATCTCTCTGCAGAAACAGATTTTATGTGGGCAAACAAAGTTTAGATTAAATAAGATTAGATTATTATCTTTATTTCCTATTTATGTCAAGCCTTAAAGTCTATTTAAAGTAATTTCTTGTATAAAGACACTTGAATGGATATGTGACCATACAATGAGCCTTATCAATAAACATTTTTAGTTTCGACTCTAAATTTTAGTAATTCACAGTGACTAAAGGGTGCGCCATCTAACTTTTTTTTTCAACTAGTGCTTATTTCGCGAATGGTAACACTTAGCTCATGTCTGATTTGACAGATAATTAGTTTTATCCTTCCGCTGAACGAATATGGTTGTGTATACGCTTGAGCAACGCTGGGAAAAATTGCGACATTGCTTTGAAAATCATGGTAATGTTGCAGAATGTGTGAGAAAATTGCGTACAGAATTTGGAAGAAGAGAAGCACCGTCAGCTCCGTAAGTTCGTTATCTTGTGAAAAAAGTGAAAGAAACTGGCATACTCATCGATAAACCAAAGCGTGAAAAGCCAAAAACAGTACATACACTGTTTGGTGCGGAATTTGGTCCAGAGGCGTAATTGGGCCATTTTTCTTCGAAAATGAGCAAGGAGTGGCCATTACAGTCAATGGCGATCGTTATCGGGCCATGTTGAACGAATTTTTGTTTACAAAAATTGAAGGGGAGGATATTGGCAACATTTGGTTTCAACAGGACGGCGCTACGTGCCACACAGCCGAAGCTACACTCGATGTTTTGCGCCCTGTTTTTGAAGATCGAATTATCAGGCGCAGAGCTGATGTCGTTTGGCCACCTCGTAGCTGCGATTTGACACCGTTGGACTATTATTTGTGGGGTGCTGAAAAAGATAAGTGTCACGCCGACAAGCCAGAGACAATTGACGCTTTAAAGGACAATATTCGTGAAGCTATTGGTGAAATACAGCTGCACACAATCGATAATGTGCTTAAAAATTGGACCGATCGTGTAGGCTACTGCATGGCCAGCCGAGGCAGCCATTTGAATGAAATTATTTTCCATTATTAACCTTTCAAATAAAAAAAGATATTTGAGAAAACATTAAAGGACTCAGGACACAACCCTGTGGCACACCAGATTCTGTAGGGAAAGTGGATGATTTCAGTTTACCACAACACACAACCGCAGACGTGTTAGCAAGAAGTAGCTCATGGATTCTAACCATTTTTGTCGATAGGCCTAACGTTGCTAACTTAAAAAGCAGTGAATTTCTGTCGGTGTCAAAGGCAGCTGTTCTAGCCCTTGGCCTTTATTTAACAATTCTTATATCGCAAATTAAAACAACAACTTTTTACGATTTGAAGGTAAATTTGGGTGTGCGGTGAATATGGGAAATGGTTAACAATAGTGGGACAATTAAATCTTAAGCGCCAAATTCAAATTAAAAATTTTCGGCGCCAACTGCAGCTTTAAGGCTAACAAAAAATACGTACAACTTCTTTTTATTCTCTATAAAGCGTTTTGCGATAGTTGTTAATGTAAATATTTGATCCACAGTCGACTGACTAGATCGGAAACCAGCCTGGAAAATGCTGAGGATACTATTCCGCTGCACCCAACTCATTAGCCTGTTGTAGAGAACTTTGGTAAACAGTTTTCTTAGTGAGCTAAGCATTGAGATTCCTCTATAGTTTGCGGGCAGAGAAGGATCACCTTTTTTTAAAAATGGCACATATATTAGAGGTCTTAAAAATTTTTTTATTAAAGAGCTCTAGATGATATGAGAAACGTCTGCGTCGATTGTTTATAGAACTCTGCTGGAATACAATCAGGTCCTGCAGGTTTATTATTTTTCATATTATTTAAAGCTACCATCAGTTCTGACATCACTATAGTGGAGTCCAGTTCCTCTATGTCTATATAGACTAGGGGGAGGGCAAAAGAAATACAGTTTTGGTTCGGGTCTGGACGTAGGAGATCTCGGAAGTTATTGGCAAGCAAATCAACATTGATCGCATTCGACATGAGAATGCTGATGGTGTTTAATAAAATCTACTTCTGGGTAAATCATCTGATATGTAAGTAAGTTGAAGATCTCGGTAGCAGGCAATCGTCACAAGTTCTGAGTAGAGAGTTACGAGCGCCTACTGTTCTATTTTATAAGCTCGTATACTTTACATGCTTTTTGAGTACAAGGACATGCGTAGTAGGAGTTTCTGCTTTCTTATCTGTTAGGTTATGTTTTTATTTTTGAGTCGAATAGATTAGAAGTAGGGTTTGTGATGGATCGATATCTTTACAAAAGAGACTGACGTCCGTGTGTGCACGCATAACTCGAGAACGGATCTTGCGATCAGGATGGACTTGATTGATTCAGATTGGCCCAAGGAAGGACATAGGCTAACTCGCCAAACTTGAGAACGAGATAGACAACAACGCGATCGGAATCAGCAGAACAGCACATGCTGTTTTTGTAACTAAATTTGTTCGAAAACAGATATGGACTTTGACATTTGTTTGTGATTCGAAAAACCGCCTTATATGAGCAGCGAGCGAAATTTGAGAGGTGTCCTTTTCGATTTGTCGTTCCAATTGAATTGGAGGGACTTGCTATAGCAATGTGAAAAGTGAAGTTAACCAACTGCATTTGATTTCGTTCCGGTACGATTGGATTTGGGTAATTTTGCCAAACAATTTAAGCCTCAATGCACTTTGTTACGGAACGCGGTTGATTGTGAAGAATCTCAAATCAAATCTCATTCAATCGACGATTATAAGGCGAAAATCCAAAGGCGAAGATTTTCTCATTCCGCGGACTCCGCTTATTCCGTACGATTTGACATTCGTGTTTAAATTTCCCTCGCTTTCCCCACGACAATTAATAATTCGTGAGGACAATCGCTGTATGTTTGTTGCATCAATCTTGAAATCCCATGTTTCTCACATGGTCAATTGTATGTGGCTTGCTCACGTGTCGGCAAACATCCCGCTTTGTAGGTGTAATGTACCATAAGGCAGTTCAGTGTTGGCCGACACGTCAGTCATTGCGCTTTGATAGAAACACATCGACATTGTTATACTTTAGTTTAACTTTTGAAGAAAGAACTTGAATTTGCAGTAGTATGTCCATAATCGGAATTATTATATTCATTACATTAACGAACGAAATTCCCCAGTTCAGCGTTAGTTATAATTGCAAAAGTGTACGTTTCATATTTGCTATAATGTTTTTATTTCTATTTTTCATTTCAGGTAAGTGAGATCCATTTTCCACGAACTAATTTACTGAGTGGTAAGTTTGATTCAGTTGAGACGAAACCTACAGGGGGACATCCGTACCGTATATCAACGATCGTCTGAACGATATCGGTTTCGAAACTTTAATCACCACTAGAAGTTATAGTCTCCTCGAATTTATTGGAATATCGTCAGCTTTCATTACATGTGTGGGAAATGAACTGGATTAAGCTCTCGAACTTGTAATTTTAGCACTTAGTTGTTAGTTTTGGGGCTCTATCGTTTCGAAAAGTTACGGAATGAGTGCCCAGATCATCTTCTACCAGTGCTCACCTATGAATTAATGGCATTGTTTGTGTTTGTTTGTAAGACGAAAATCTAATTCGCCTTCTATTCCAAGGTGAAACGTCACTTCACACATTCAAACCTGCTTGTCTATCAGAAACATACGATTATTTGAACTTAATATTGAGAACAGTACTTCATCTGACGCCATTTTGCCGTATCCAACATTTTAGATGCATGACAGCCAATAGTAAACGGACACATTACAGTGGAACTTTCTTTAGCAAGGCAACAAAACAATTGGATACTAAGTCTTCGGGTACCGGTCAGATACAATAATAAATTAACTAACTGGAGAACTTATAATGAAAATCTAGCGATCAAATCGGATCTGCTGCCTCCTCCGCCACTAATTCCGAGTGATGCGGAGGCTGTACAATGTCAGCTAACTGACATCATCATCTCCTCTTTTAAAAATAGCTGTAAAACAAAAGGCATAGTAAACAAAAGGTGCGTTCCTGGGTGGAATGAAAACCCAGAAACTATCCGGAAAAGGGTGAGAAGGCTTTTCAACAAAGCAAAACGCACCGGCGTATGGGATCAATATCGATCTATATTAACTACATACAACCTAGAGTTGCGAAGATCTAAAAGAGTGTCCTGGCGGGAAAACTGTGAGAAGCTTGAAAAACTTCCTGATGTTGCTCGCCTACAAAAAGCCCTAAAGATCCCTCTATCTGCATGGGTTTGCTCATGAAAGCCGATGGCACAATCACATGTGACAGAAAAGAAACTTTGTCCACTTTGCTTGAAGTTCACGTCCCAGGATCCCAAATCCTGGTCCACACAAATGAACATCTACCGGAAATCTATGTTCCAAACAACATCAGTAGAATTAACAGTTTATCCGGCAAATTATTCAGTCAGGATAATGTTAAATGGAATGAATAATTGACGTTCATATAAGAGAATGCTTAACTAATAGCATGCCTCTACACCCCTGTCAATATGTGTACGAGAAGGACAAATCTACGGAATGTGCTCTGTTCAATTTAACAACGCAGATAAATAACGCCAACCGTGGCAAAGAAATTGCACTGTCCGTTTTTCTGGGACATTGAGGGTGCTTTTGACAACACTGGATAAGACTCCATATCAAATGCTCTGTACCATAGGAACAAAGACCAACCTACTATCAAATGGGTTGGATCGATGCTAGAAGGTCGCAAAATAACTGTTTCGTCAGGACTAACATCAGTACCAGTATCAGCAATAAAAGGCTGCCCACAAGGTGGGGTTCTGTCACCCCTTTTGTGGTCACTGGTCATTGACGACCTGCTTTACAAATTAAGCAATCTAGGTTTTAACACAAAAGGTTACGCCGATGACTTGGTCATCATCATAACGGGCAAAGAGGAAAACAAAATCACAAAACGCATGCAAAACACCCTTAAGACAGTACTAGACTGGTGTACCAAAGAAGGTCTATCGACAAACCCCAGTAAGGCTGTCATAGTTTCCTTTACCAAAAGAAGAAAGATAAACTTAGGTCTTATTTCAATAAATGATACGATCATTGAGTATTCCAACGAAGCTAAGTATCTGGGAGTAATCCTCGACAAAACACTAAGTTGGAACTCCCACATAAATAACAAAGTAACAAAAGCAATAAACGCGACGGCATGCATGTGTGGCAAAACTTGGGGAATCTCTCCAAAGATAACCCAATGGATCTATACAATGATGATCAGGCCCATCATTACATACGCTTCTTTAGTATGGTGGACTAAAAGAAAACAAAAGACTGCCATTGCGAAGCTTAGAAGGGTGCAACGACTTGCATTTCTCGGTATATCCGGAGCCATGCGTACCTGTCCTACTGCGGCTATAGAAGCCTTAATAGGACTAACACCTCTCCACATTCCCGTACACAAAGTGGCAATCCGCAATTCGGCAAGTTTGATCCAACTGAAAGAGACAAGTATCAGTGAACATCCTGAGTTAAATGTTTTGTTCTCTGAAATTCCAGAACTTGACTGATCTGCGCGGTAACAGATCGCCTCTACGGAGGTACCTAGCAGAGACGCATGGGCTAGCAATAGCCCACCTACTTGCCAAAATGGCCTTAAGTGGTATACGGATGGTTCCAAAATGGAAACAGGAGTGGGAGCTGGATTCCACGGACCTAAACATAATGTCTCAATATCGATTGGGCTAGCCCAAGCGTGTTCCAGGCTGAACTTCACGCCATTCAAGAATGCGCTGGTCACATATACAACACTGGTCATTTTTCACATCCATATATTCACGGACAGTCAAGCAGCTGTAAACGCCCTAAGCTCGACTATCATTGACTCCAAATCGGTACTAAGCTGTTTCAACGCCCCGTCAAACGCTTGGCCTCAGGAATAAAATCAAACTTTATTGGATTCCGGGCCATGAGGGTTTTGAGGGAAACAGGACCTGAACCCTTCTTCTACACTCCCAAATCGTCTCTAAATTTGGTCATTAGAAGATGGGAACATACAAAATGTATTTCAATTGGGAGAGTATCCCAGGTCTAAGACAGGCCAAGCGCGCGATACAGCCGTTCAATAAAAATGCCGACAGAGTTTTAAAGTATAACAGGCATGATATCAAAAACCTTACTGGCTTCCTAACAGGACACCACCACCTACGATATCATTTAAATAAAATTAATTTGACCGACTCCTCACTCGGTTGTGTCTTGAAGTATACGAAACAGCTGAACACATAATATGTGAGTGTCCAACCCTATGTGGAATCAGAAGAACTATCTTCTACAGGGAGCTTCTGAGCCCTGAAGAGATGAAGAATTCATCTGTTAGCAGGAAAGTGGAGAACCTGCTAGCCTAACAATTATTCTGGCCCTATGGCAGAAAAGATCTTATGGGCCGAAGTGCCCCCTTATCGCTTAGGCGTAGTCAGAAGTTTTTTAAAAAAAAAAGTCTTAGGGTATACGATAGCAAATTTCCAATTACACAGATCAAAAGTATGACAGAGGTATCTGTGCACATTTTCTGAGTAAGTTGTAAGCGTCATTCATCACAAGTGTCACCCAAAAATTTGTATCCCTCGGCATCATGCCATTGGAGTTGCATTTGCATTCCTTCGGTAGATACTCTAAATAAATGATCGTCCCCCACAGTAATTAGCATGCACAACTTGTGGTTCCATTTTGCGGAAGTCCTTACCATCCGTATCTTGGTTTTGGTCTATACCCTTGGATATTGTTTTGCTAACCAACCCCCTCTTGTGTTCAAGTTTCTGTCTTAAAGCAAGTTCAATGCCTACGGACCAGCTTGTAGGTTAAGTGAATCTGCCAGATACGGAAAATTCAATTTCACACAGGAGTGTCGTTACGTAACTGGTGTCTAATTTTGATTGCCATTTACAAATTTACCATTTATACATAAAACGGAGCGTGTGTACTGGCAGAAAAGGGTGCCTTTGTGTCTTGTTTCAGTCGGGTGTATTCGACCCTGACCTTTATGGGCCTCCACAGCTCCCATGACCATCGTAATGACATTTTAAAATACTCCAACATGCCCCGTGGTCGGTCAATATTGCCTGATTTACTTCAATCGTGCTGCTGCTTTTTTGACTCAACATTGTTGTACGCTATAGGGCTTATTCGTGTACAAAGTGGCGGCGACGGCGGCTCAATTTCCCCAACCGACGAAAGGTGATTTATTTGATTGCACTTTTATGCTGGGGGGTTGTTTGCCATTTGACGTGACGCAATGATGTATTGAATTTGAGGTCATAAATCCGCCTAATGTTTTAGAAATAATGCTTTCATTGGTGTGGAGTGTTTTATTCGGGTGTTGAAAACCAGGCAGGCGAACCAGTGATTTATTACGAGTACCGTGTCGAAATGGGAATGAGTAGGGAATGGGAATTGGGATGTGAAATGTGTTGTTATAATTGAACAAAAATATGCATCAAGTGGAGTTTCAAGTGCCCATTTGCATGTTGGCTTTAATGGAAGGTTATAGCAAAAAATGGTGGCAGAGGTGAAACGCCTAATGAGTCTCGCATCGTTGTCGTTTGTAGTCGGTGTGTCAATTTGTCCACAATAGTTTTTGTTATTTCAACGAAATAATTGAATTAGCAACGACTGGTTTTAAGTTCTTTATTCGCCTGTGGTCCAGTACAAAAAGAGACCGAGCACTCATCTTCAAATTTCACTTACATTTTTCTTGTACTTACAGAGGAAAATTTTGTAGCTTTTACAATAAAATTAATTCTAAGATAATTCACAATTGCAACAATATTCATGATTTCAGTTTTAATATGCACTCCGGTTCACTTGAATAAAGGCAACACTTTTATTTCCTAAAGCAGATCATTTTGGACTGTAAAATTGGTATAAAAATAACAACAAAGAGTGAAAATAACAGATTAAGAATTGCGAAGATCATTTTACTGTACAAAATAATCGGACTAAATCAAAGTTCGTAAACAGAGTCGGAAACGCAGGAATTATTTGGTTCATTTGAATAAAGGCAGTTGCGAAATTGAAAGCGTTCATGAAATTTTGTTAGAAAAATCTGTGCTAAACTATTGTAGAGTGACGTTTGAAGTAAATTATTTAAGTTTTGTGCAGTTGTTATCAAAAATGGGCAAAAGAAACTCTTTAACTGCATAATATGAAAAAGAAAAAATAAATGCGTACCATTCTGAAGGTTGTTCCAACCGCGATATCGCGAAAAAAATTGGTCGAAGCCCAACTTCTATTGACAATTATTTAAAGAATCCGGAATCTTATGGAAAACAATATAAAGGAAGAATTTCTACAGTGATTTCAGCAGCTGATAGGCGCAAGATCATTCGTTGCGCTTCTAATTCCAGTGATTCAATATCATAAATCACTGAAATCCACCGTTAGACGTGTTATTCCGACAGCAATCTGAAGCGGTTAAAGTTGGTGAAAAAACCTCCTCTCAATGCTTTGCGTAAGCAGCTACGACCGCAATTTGCTAAAGAAAATATGGTCTGGACTATAGGACAAAGTACTCTTCAGAATGACTGGCGAATGGTTATTTTCACGGATGAAAAGAAGTATAATCTAGATGGACCGGATGGGTACAACTTCTACTTTCATGATTTAAGGAAAGAAGAACGGGTTCTAACCCGTCATCACAGCCGAGAGGGTGGAGTAATGGTTTGGGGTGCGATCAGCTATTATGGAGCATTCGAGTTAAATTTTCAGAGCACAAAAATGACGGGAATTACCTAAAAGGGGATATTGGAATCAACTTTTCCTTAGTTTAACGAGGTATTTGGATCTTTGCCTTGGATTCTGCCACAGGACAATGCACCAATTCATACAGCTCGTATAGTAAAGTCATTTGTTGCAAGCAATTATTTAATTGGCATATTAACCAGACCAGACCAGATTGGCACCATATTCACCAGACTTGAACATTATAGAAAATGTTTGGGGCTGGCTTACCCGTAAAGTTTACGAAGAAGGAAAGCAGTACAACGATGAAGAATCACTTCTCAGGGGTATTAAGTCAGCTTGGGCCGAAATTTCTCTAAATTATATAAAATCACTGAAGGACTCCCTTCCAGACCGCATCTATGAGGTAATATCCAACTATCCAACAAATATCCATACACATTACTGACTTCTTGAATTTATACTTACCTTATAAAAATTATCAAAAAATTTAATAAAAAAAAAACAAAAAGTGTATATTTCTCTTATTTATTGTCGTTGCCTTATTCATGTGAACCGATTTATTTGCTTGCATTTTCGACAGTTTTTAAAAAAACAGGTTACAGTCCGGCTTCCTTTCACTGTCAAGAGCTTTCGTAGTTTGTTGGTTTTGTAGAATTACAGACCTATATTCTTTAATTTTTGTTCCACTTCGATTCCTCGTTTTTTGTAAAAAATTGAGAAAATTGTCTCATGACATCGTTGCCTTTATTCAAGTGAGCGGAGTGTAGTTTTAAGTTTACGATAAAGATTAGATTAAGTTTAAATTGTAGGTACATGAACTATGAACACAATTTGCGATCGCATCTTCTGTATACAGAGTCAAAACGCACCTCGAAGTCACATCCCTCAAAGACGGCGAAGAATATTTTTCGAGAGGCCATTCTTCGCTGGTTCTGTATTTTCCTTTTTTTGGAGCAATCAGAAGATCAATCGGGGGATACTTTATTGATATCTTCATTCTGCAGGAAAAAGTAATGACGAAGCTCCTGCTCTGTTGAAATTTTTCAGTCAAACATCTGTCCCAATTGAGACTTCTGTTCTACTTTCTTAAACACTCAGGGCTTAGAGCAGGTCGTTTAGCTGTTTGTCTGCAATGGTGCATGTCTTAGATGACATACGACAAGTGTTTGACAAGGGATTCATTACCTTCCCTTGTCTTCTCGACTTTTCAAATTCCTTTGAAAAGGTCAATCATTCCATATACTCTGTTGAAAGCCTCGATATTATTTTAGTTTTAGCGACAGGGCCAAGTGATTTATTATGGTAGCTTTCTAAGTGAAAGACAAATTAATAATAAGTTGGCGCAACAGGTCGGAGGGCCACGGTCCTAGCTTCTCACAAGCATTCGTTTTGTGTGAGTTTCATGCTTTTGGAACGAATGGAACGGATCTACAATTTTATGCCGATTCCAAACGGCAAATTCGGCGGGATTCGAAACTTGGACCCCTCGCTTTGTAGTCCAACACACTAACCACTAAGCCACTGAAGTGATAGACAATTGCTCAGATTTTATGTCACTTGTGCAAGGTGTTCCCCAGGGCTCAATCCTTGGCCCAATTCTGTTTTGCCTATATGTCAATGATCCACTCTCAGTCTGCAGCATCAATTATAGGTGACAAGAAAATAAATAAATAACAAATTTAAGGCTTGAACAATAACTTTAAACAACCAAATTGGACTGCGGATAATAAAACTGCACAGAGAGTTCCCCTTCTGGTTCGAGCATGATAGGTTTACTTACTTTAATTTTGTTCCCATCGATCCGGCTTTGGGATTTTTGTCTTTAACCACGGGTTATTTGCTTCTGACCTTGGAAGGAGTAGGTATTTATCCAGTGGAGCAGGTTTCGAGGGAAGTTCTTATTTCCTCATGAAATTTATGCGCATCTAGATTAGAATCGAGGCAAAAGCACCCTTAAACCTCCATAAAACCTAAAGTAAACCGCTACTGCCGCACAAGCTCGCACAAACTCGCTAAAATTAAATTAACATCAAATCGCCTTCAACACACAACACTGTCCAACAGATTGCTGCAATACCATTGCCCAATATTGAATCAGCACCAATTACCACAACTTGTCAGAGTACCATAAACATCATAATACCAATTTGGGCTTAACACGATTACACGGAATCGACAATAACAACCATATCTCCTTAGACTGCGAGCTGTGATCTACGAGTGTGTGGTTAATAGTTTATTTTGAATAATAGAAATATTCTCGTACTTTCCTGTTGCGTGCGGAAAGCATCTACAATACACAGGATATGTCTATCCATGGTCGAAGCAGACAGCAGATATGTATCGGCGTAGACAAGCAAATTTTCCCAAAAGGATGTTGACGTTTCCGGCCGGAAGAAGATTTTATCTGATTTATGAAGTCTAATGGCCTTGAGATTTCTGCCGATGGATACGCCTCAGTCTTGTGGTTTGCTTTGATGGTGTGACATTTGCTCTTTAAGGCATATTTGAATTGGGACATGGAAAAGAATCGCATCAGGGGATTATTCCATTAGCTGGGGTTTAGCTTAAGCATTTAGGATGTCAGGGACTTTTGCCTGGGAATGGGGTAGGTTGGCTCAATTTGGTTGCATGTTTATTTATTTAATTTAACAAATGATTTCATGAATGTTGGTGGACCCTTGCGCCGTAGGGTCACTGCCAAGTCACTGTCACTTCCATTTTTTTTCATATACTAAAAAGGACCCATTTAATGCTTGAGTAAATATGCAAAGTGAAGCTTGTCTTTAAAAAGGAAGCCAATTTCGAAACAGAGAAATGTTTGTTATAGCTTGTCATCTAGAGGCTTTTGTGAGCCCATAGTTCACTCGTCTCAAATGAATACTGTTCAGTAAAATTTACATTGCTAAGCCAATCATTATTATTATTTTTGTGAATTGATTAAAACTATTTAACGTCATTCCGGATATAACATCATGTCTACTTAAATGGTGAAAATACTGAAATATTATTTATGTCAAACAATTACGACATGTTCTCTACTGCATAGGTTAATTTTTTGCCCTCTTGCAATCATCTCTCTACGGAGTTGCAACATTTTTTTTAGTAGATCGTCTCTACATTTAATAATAAACATTTTATAGCGTAACAGCTAGAATCGTATATTATTTCCTTCATTTTAATCGAAAATTAAAAACGATTAGTTTCCACGTTAAACAAATACCTTGGACGTTTTAAAGGCTTCTGTGCAGCCAGAACTTATGATTATATGTACCTACTGCAGATGATAGCTACAAGACTTTTTAACTCTTTTTGAGCAGCGTACGCTATGTTTGCTCTACATTCTACAATCGCTGTTTTTGAATTTCTGGGAGTACCCATCAAGTTTACTGTATAAAATGGTGCGACCCCAAACACTTTATGGAAGTGCTTTGCATTTAATATAGGTACTGGAGTGTTTCGAAACTGACAAATGGGCGTTTTTCTGTCCATTTAATTGTTTTTAGCAGACCATTTGTATCCCTTCGCTATATTTCGGAGCTAGAAATACAAAGATGTAGATAGCGTCTTAAATACCTTTCTTGTCTATATACATAATATTTTCAAAATTTGGCTGCCATTAGTGTTGGAAAAGTCGTTTTTAATGTTTATTTTGAGGGGAAAATGCCACGCCCCTTTGGGCAAAGACGCAACGTCTTCAGTAGCCTTTTTGAAAAGGGATGCCACGACATCAATCTTTTAAATTATGCAGGGTGGCGAAAAATTTACCATCCGATTCCGGCAGTAAGAAGTCGTTTATCATGACCCTGTAGCCTTCGCCAGTAACAGTGACAGCGGCTTTGAGTGTATGTAATGGCCCTTCGTGCATCACACGCTGATTTTCAGTGCCCCAGAAATGAAGATAATTTCCGACACATAATCGTCCTCTTCTTTGTTGAGGTTATTATTACACGCTCTTGCAGAGTCTAGCACTCCATTGCTTGTCTGTTTTATACTGCAGCTGTCTAGTTCACAGATGTCAAATATGATTGACATATGACGCCATTTGCAAAAATTACAACATCTTCCGATAGGGTGCTTTATTTTGCGGCACCCTGTATAAATGAAAGAAGAATGAAAACTCATGGTACGACTTTATCCGTAAAGAGGCTATTAGACTGAATTAGTTAAGTTTTCGGGCGTACAAAGCCGACTCTTCTGAGGAAAACCAAAAAATATTTGAACGAGTCTGAAATAACTGCAATTGCCCTCATTAAATGGGTTAAAACTTGAGGCAAAAAATGCAACAATGTCCGTAGTTTTGTTCAAATTACTGGCCATTTGTTAATAACATCAATAGTTCCGCCTCCTCA